>CM059429.1:143339014-144539014 GCA_030390025.1 Squalus acanthias
CTTCCTTGCAAACAGTGGATAACCATCAACCACCTCAGAACCAGTCATGGTAGATGCTGCCACCTTCTCCATAGATGGAAGATTAAAGCATCCCCATCATGCGACTGTGGAGCTCCTAATCAGACCCTGAAGCACATCATTGAGCACTGCCCTCAGAGGAAATTCGCAGGCAGCCTCCAAGATATCCACGCTGCTACACTGGAAGCTTTGGCCTGGATATCTGACTTAGATATTGACATTTGATTTGCTTTGCTACGACTATACAAAAGACGACGACTTCAGGGACGTAATCAGACAAAAAATGGATGCCGAGCCAAAGAATTACAGCATGACAAGTGTACATGGGTAGTTTTGATTATAACAACTTGCATTTATATAGAGGCTTTACCCGAGAAAAATGTCCCAAGGAGATTCATAGACATGCAAGGAAAAGTAATACTGCGGCGAAGGAGGAGAGATTAGGCAGAGTGACCAAAAGCTTGGTTTAAGAAATAAAGAATGTCTTGAAGGAGTAGAGGGAGGTGGAGAGGCAGAAGGGTTTAGGGAGGAATTTCCGGAGTCAGATCTAGGCAGCTGAAGGCACAAATGCCAATGATGGGGTGCGAGTGGGTGTATTAGATGTCGGGAGTCAAAAACAATTCAATAGATACATTTTTGTTTAAACCTTTATTTTGGACAATAGAAATTTCAGTTACTACAAAATTATGACAGATGAAAAGAATTTCAGAAAGCATTTGTGCATACCCGGTGTGCAGATTGGCAAAACCCAGTATCAACGTGGACACAACAACTTGCATTTATATAGTGCCTTTAACATAGTAAAACGTCTCAAGGCACTTCACAGGAGTATTATTAAACAAAATTTAACACCGAGCCATATATGAGGAGATATTTGGGCAGGAGACCAAATGCTTGGTCAAGGAGCTTCTTGAAGGAAAGAGAGGTAGAGAGGTTTAGGGAGGGAATTCCAGAGCTTAAGGCCACCAATGGTGGAGCGATTACAATCGGGGATGCTCAAGGAGGTCAGAATTGGAGGAGTGCAGAGATCTTGGAGGGTTGTAGGGGTGGAGGAGGTTACGGAGATAGGGAGGGGCGAGACCATGAAGGGATTTGAAAACAAGGATGAGAATTTTAAAATTTAGGCGTTGTCAGACTGGGAGCCAATGTAGGTCAACGAGCACAGGGGTGATGGGCGAACGGGATTTGGTGCTAGTTAGGATATGTGCAGCAGAGTTATCGATGAGTTCAAATTTATGTAGGGTGGAAGATGGGAGGCCAGCCAGGAGTGCGTTGGAATAGTCAAGTCTAGAGGTAACAAAGGCATGGGTGAGGGTTTCAGCAGCAGATGAGCTGAGGCGGAGTCGGTCGAGGTTACGGAAGTGGAAGCAGGTGGTCTTGGTGATGGCGCGGATATGTGGTCGGAACAACATCTCAGCATCAAATACTGCGAATGGTCTGGAGAAAGTGTACAGAGAATAATTTCTAATGGGAAAAAGTTAGCACAAAATGTGTGACAAAACATAACAGGAAGTAAAGTCGTGCAGACAGGTAGTACACACAGATCTTATGATGTGATTTACAAATTTGACAGCACCCAAATGTTCCTAGTTGTCTATACAAAACCGTGATGAACGGAACACCAAAAAATGAGGGCAAGAACATTAAAAATAACTAATAAGCAGTTACAATATAAAAGGGGAATGCCTTATCTTAAGTTGTATTTTAATACTATCTTTTAGCCATCACTTTTATTTAGGAAAGGGATTTTGATAAAAATTACTAACTACATACATTGGAAAACTTACTACAACTAAAATTAAATGTGTTGCAATCGTGCTATTTTAGTAAATAATATGCAAGATTTTCAAAACCCAAAAGTCAGCTTCTTTTAAATAATATAAAGATTTTAACAAAACTTAATTGTAAACACTATGAATTCATGCTACAAATGTACCTCTCAATTTAAAAAAAAAAAATTTCAACAAAAAGAGGGGGTAAAACTGATGGCTAAAAGGTTGCGCCATTAGAAATCAGGACAATCCTGACTTTAAAAGCAACGAGTTCTCCTTGGTCATTACACTGAAACTTGGGTTCAGAGATGTGCACACTTTATAATAATAGTAACAATATCATACAATGGCATCACCAATGCAGTGCCATCTGCATCTCAGGACTTAATTTTCAGCACAGAATTCTTTCAGCGGAGTTGGGAGATTGAAGACGGTGAGGTGAGTTCAACAGCAAGAGCAGATTTAAGATCACACTGGGATAAATCAACTGTTTTTACCATCTGGGTATTTTATTGAGTTTTGTTTACATTGCAAACAGACTTATGTATCCAATGCATTTAAGTACACTGATAGTTTTGAATATGCTGCCAAACAGCATGATGTGAAATGGGTGACCTAATAGAAATTTTAATATATATATTCTTAGTAAAAACTCAGCTAAACATTTTGAAAATTTAGAACAAATACACCAAATGGATTTGAATTGATGCAAGTGTAACACCTGGTGGGACTGATGAAGCAGAGATTTTCAAAATAAGTGGCTTCTGGTTGGTATGTCAGAGTTGTCGCTCATCTATCACAAATATTTATCACAGTAGTAGAGCTTCGTTTGCCATCGCCTTGGAGCTTGGGAAAATATGCCTACTATCCTAAAGAAGCACTACTTATGGAAAGCTATCCAAGAAAAATGCTTTAAGTGCAATATTCCTGGTTTCACTGAAGATTTTTTGTCGGATTAAACTTCCCCTCCCCTGATTTTCTTCCAGTTTTTGACGTTGTAAACAGAACCTCAAGAATATCCAAACACCAGAAAGAATCCTTAGTTACTGGTTACACAGTACTTTTAAAAAAAAGAGTATAGAAATATTTTTTATTTTCATGATGTACTGAAGAGGTCAGAGAAAACACTCAAATAGAAACAAAGTTTGTAACTGCATTTTTAGATAAGAAAAAATCAATTAAAAATGGTTTAGGGAAAAAAATAACCTGGAAATTTGTAAGTTATTTCCATTTCTTTCACTAGTCAAGTGAAAACCCTCACAAATACACCTGTATTGCTTCCTCCACCTGCTAGTAAATTCAATTGTAAGAATTGTAACAAACTCGGGTTTTCTTCCACCTTCTAAGTTTTGAAGGATTGGCAGCCTCCATACATTGGGATGGAAAATTAAGATTGAAGCCAATGCAAATAAGAACTGGTGGTATAAAAACTTCAAACCAGGCTTTACACAAAACCAAACAGTACAAAGTTTCTCTGCAATCCAATCAATGTAAAATTTTGATGTATAATATTTTTCCTGCCATTGAAAAAACAAGTTTCTGTTGCAGCTGTCAGACAAAGTTATTGCCAGACAAAAACTCTCAGCTTTATTCCTGGTTAGATGTAAACTCCAAATATCAGAGTCACTACAATAAGAGCTACTCAGAAGTTAATTCTTCACAAATAACCTACTTTATACAGTATAATCTTCTGCAGTATCAAATGTGGAAGCCAAGTATTACTATTTATTTTGGATATGTATTTTTTAATACATCTCAAAGCAATAGGCTATGTTTACTTTATTCTTAAAACTGATACTATTTATACTAACAAAAAGTTCACTGACGAGAAGGACCATACTATTCGGAGTCAAATTTATAGGGATAGGAAAAAAGGACAAGGACAAAGGTGAAGTACCTAACTGGACTGACTGCTTTGGATCAATTGATACTGAAAGTATAAGCATAAAAATTTCAAAACACAACCAAAACATTAAGCCGCATGCACCCATACCTATAATTTATTTTTGGCGAGACTAACACAAGAATACTTCTTTTAAAATATAGGATTTATCACATTCATAGCAGGTGCTTTTACTTCAAATCCTGTTTCTTACCTTCAAAAGCATCATTAAAATTACAAACAAAAAGGAGGAAATATAAGTGTTAACTCATACAAGAGATGCCCAAGGAGTAGAAACCTCTCTGACCTCTTCAGTACACTATGATTGGCACCCCATCCACCACCCTAAACATTCAGTCCCTCCACTACCAGCGTACCGTGGCTGCAGTGTGTATCATCTACAAGATGCACTATGGCAACTCGTCAAGGTTTCTTCGACAGCACCTCCCAAACCTGCGACCTCTACTACCTAGAAGGACAAGGGCAGCAGGCGCATGGGAACACCACCAGCTTCAAGTACCCCTCCAAGTCATACACCATCCTGACCTCGAAATATATCTCCATTCCTTCATTGTCGCTGGATTGAAATTCTGGAACTCTCTACCTAACAGCACTGTGGGAGTACCTTCACACGAACTGCAGCTGTTCAAGGCGGCGGCTCACCACCACCTTCACAAGGGCAATTAGGGATGGGCAATAAATGCTGGCCTTGCCAGCGATGCCCACATCCCGTGAATGAATATAAAAAAAGGAGAGAATGAAATTAAGTCACTGATTCAAGTTATGCAGTTGTCTGCCAGAAATCAAATTTAAACCTGATGAATTGTTTTGCACAGACTTTCTTCTCTCCCCATATAACTTTCCATCTGTTACGATAATCAAGATAATCTGACTCCCTTCACTGAAGCGTACGAGAGCATGGGCCTTACACTAAACATCCATAAGACATAGGGCACCCTTTGATCACTTCCATCTCACACCTCGACATGATAAGAAAACCCACATTATCCACTCTATCTCCACCTCTCCCTCCATCAACTTTCTAGTTTCGCTCCATTTTATCAATACTCCATGCTCTTCTCAACGTTGTTCTTAATCCTTCTAAACTCCACAAATACACAATTCTACACATTCATCCTCCCTCATCAAAATCAAGGCATACTACACCACCTCCTTTTGTTTCATTAACAAAATGGTAAAGCTGGATTCCCTTTCCACATCATTCTACAGGTGTTAAGACCCAAACTCAGCATCTAGTGTAGTGGTTATGGTACTGCACTAGCCATCCAAACGTTCAAATCTTACCATGGTAAGCTGTGAAATTGAATTAAATAAATCTACAGAACAAACGGGAAACTGGTCAACCTCCGTCACCTCCAGTCCAGATCGAAGGTTGTCCCATCCTCTGTTGTCGAATTACAGTATGCAGACGATGCTTGCGTCTGCGCACACTCTGAGGTCGAACTCCAAACCATCGTCAACACCTTCACCGAAGCGTACGAGAGCATAGGCCTTACACTAAACATCCATAAGACAAAGGTCCTCTACCAACCTGCCCCCGCCACACAGTACTGCTCCCCGATTATCAAAATCCATGACGAGGCCTTGGACAACGTGGACCCCTTTCCATACCTCGGGAGCCTACTGTCAACAAGGGCAGACGTCGATGACGAAGTCCATCACCGCCTTCAGTATGCCAGTGCAACCTTCGGTCGCCTGAGGAAGAGTGTTTGAAGACCAGGACCTCAAACCCAGCACCAAGCTCATGGTCTACAGAGCAGTAGCGATACCCGCCCTCCTGTATGCTTCAGAGACATGGACCGTGTACAGCAGGCACCTCAAAGCACTTGAGAGGTACCACCAACGCTGCCTCTGCAAGATCCTGCAAATCCATTGGCAGGATAGGCGCACCAACGTCAGTATTCTCGCTCAGACCAACATCCCCAGCATCGAAGCTTTGACCACGCTCGATCAGCTCCGATGGACAGACCACATCGTCCGCATGCCCGATACGAGACTCCCAAAACAAGCGCTCTACTCGGAGCTCCGACATGGCAAGAGAGCCCCAGGTGGGCAGAGGAAACGCTTCAAGGACACCCTCAAAGCCTCCTTGAAAAAGTGCAACATCCCCTCCAACACCTGGGAATCCCTGGCCCAAGACCACACAAAGTGGAGGAGAAGCATCCAGGAAGGCGCCGAACACCTCGAGTCTCTTCGCCCGGAGCAAGCGGAAGCCAAGCACAAACAGCGGAAGGAGCGCACGTCAACCCAAGCATCCCACCCGCCCCTTCAACCACCGTCTGCCCCACCTGTGACAGAGACTGTAGGTCCCGCATTGGACTCATCAGTCACCTGAGAACTCATTTGTAGTGTGGAAGCAAGTCATCCTTGGTTCCGAGGGACTGCCTAAGAAGAAGAAACAACCAGAAAAAAGTGACCATGAAATATATTGAATTATAAAAACCCAAATACATGCCCTTTGGAAAAGAAATCCTACTACTATTACCAAGTTTGGGCTACATGTGACTATAGTCCATACTACATGGTTGACTCTCCAAACCTTTAAGTGGCTCAGCAAGCTACTCAGCAAATGTGGAACAAGATGGTAACCCTCCACCTTGAGGATAATAAAAATGTTGTTGTTGTAAATAAGAATGGGCAATAAATATGACCTGCCAGCATAAGCCACACACCAAGAACATTTTTTTAAATTCCTGATTTACTTCATTTCCCTACTACCCTTTTCAATCTTGGTGCTATCTTGTACTATTAGCTTTGGCCTTCCATCTAGGCTTCTCCATTTAAAAGGCAACAGCCACACGTTAATACAGTGGATTTTTTTTAAAGACAGGGAAATAACTAGAAAACTATTCACCCTATTTGAATCATGTGCCCTTCCAACACATCCTGACACAGCTCAACAGTGGTCATGGAAAAACAGTGGCCCAGCAATACCCTTGGAAGGAGAAAATTAGGATTTAGGAAAAAAAAAAGTTACTGCAAGCTATTTTCTTTCAGAACAAAAATGTCAAGAACTTTAATTATGCTGCTACAAAAAAAAGCTTGATGTGCTTTTAAGCCCTACGAACCTTTTCAGAAATTGAGCACTGTGTTAAGCTAATTTGTAATCACACCTAGAAACAAGCTTATTGAAAGATGCACCAGATTCCAGGACACAATTTATAAAACACATTTAGCAGCATAATATTTCACATCTCACTTTGCCATACCTATTTCACATTTTTATATATTTTTGTAAAACCAAATCATAGGCCAGTCAGCAGCACAGATGAAAAAAATCACTTAATTTGTAATATCACCTGTGAAGTTAAAAGTGGTTTATACAAATTTACACAAACACAACCTGATTAAATATTAACTTTATTGTAACTGTAAATATTTGTTTCATATTTTTAAAAATCCCTAAAAGCAGTGCATAAAACATTAGTCACTGTATTTTTGTGGCATGTTTAAAAACAAAATATTGTACATCTTGTGTGTAGTTGATCATTTTCTTCCTTGCAATCAGAACTGAAGTGCATAACAGCCACAATAATCTACATTAATACCAGTAAATTAATTTTAAGCAAATACTTTTACTAAGTAAACAAAACGTTGCAACCAACTAGCGTGTTACAGTATTCGGTAGGAACATTTATTTGTTTATAAATTTAAATATCTAGGATTAAATCAAAATAGGACATTGTAAATACAGATTTGCAAATCGTTTAGCAATCTGTTTCAGTAAATGCGGATGTTACGCTATGTAATCTGAATGCCAAGAACGATTAAAAAAATAAAGTGAAACAAATCAGTCGAGGCCTAGATTGCTCATTAAAACCTCGGGGCAGATTTTAATAAGCGTCCCTGCTTGCATTCTCCGTCATCTGAGCTCACCAGCAGCACTGGGGAAAGTAATGATCATCCAACTCAATAATAAAAAAAAATTACACACCAAACGCACACGTCTGTTATTAAATCTATTCAACTAAACATGAGGGGCGTTCCTACGATTTAAAAACAAACCCTCTTCAGCGTATATTACACATTCAGATTTTGAACCCGCTCAAACAAGAATCGGATTTTTAATATGCTCTCTTTCTTCAGCCGTTTCGCCGGTCCGCATTTGCCCGTCTCAACAAAACCCTCCGAAACATTTTCTATTATTTTATCCCCTTGAATATAACCGAGGTTAATATTTGATCCCAAATTAGCATAGAACGCTTGTGCATCGATAAAAAGACAGTAAAAAATGTAAAACGCCGCGGCTTACTTTGCATAATTTTTTTTAGTCAAAATTGTCCTCCCCTCTCTGTCTTTCGCTTTCTCTTATTTGTTTTATTTTTTTCCTTTAAAAAAAATTTCTGGCGGAATGCGCTTCGTCGAAACGGCCGATCCGGCTGTGTCTATACCAGAAATAAATGCATTAAAGTTTTCTTTTTGCTCGCCCCGCAATCAAATACAGTAATAAGGCAAAATAAATTATGCTAAATTGAAATATGAATATGTAAAATTAGAGCCATTACCTGGCTTTTCATCTTTGGACGCTCCATCCGCCATTTTGAATATCAATTCACTTTACCCGGAATCCCTCGCGTTTGGGGGCCCCCGCGCTTAAGTAAAAATATCGCAAATGCTTCTAAAACTTTTTATAACCCACTACTGAACAACTGAATTCATTTCCCTGGTTTTAAAAATGTGACGTCCAATCGCATTAAAAAACGATTTGCTTTTATTTTTTAAGGCGCGTCTTTGTCGCCGCTTCGGCCCCTTCGGCGGAAATGAACGGAAATTAACGACCGGATTTATATGGTACATTTTGTTACGTTACAAAATTATAATTCATAAAACTTGATTTTTACGTCAATTCGGAGACAATCTAGTATTAAAATGATCGATTTTTTTTGAATGCGCGTCTTTTGGTAGTTTCCGGAAATTGCCGAATGGTACTCGGCCGCAGATGTCTCAGATGCAACCGCTGGCTGCTTATTAAGTACTCATTTGCTTGCATTGTATTCCGCTGTTTATTAAAATTCTTCGTAATCGCTTTCCTTCTTGGCGCGTATAGAGGCGGAAATGGACGGAAATTCACGAGTGGAAAGGGCAGCTTTTTTTGGTCGGCTGTTTCTATATTATTATAGGGACAGAAGTGCCTTTGGGAACTACGGCTCCAGTAGACCTTTGGGGTTTGCAGTCTTTTTTTTTAAAGGGTTTCACTGTTCATGTAAGAGCAGGGATTCTTTCTTTTGTGACAGTAAATAACTCAAAAGAAAAAAAACACACCTCTAATGTAGTTAAATGCTGAAAAAACAGAAGCTTCTATCTGCTTCATATTTTGGATAATCGAAAAACTGGGTATTTGGGACTTAGGAGCCCAGATATTCCAATCAAAATTAAGGTCAAGAATGGTTATCCCAGTTCGCCCATTTAACGCCTATTGCGAGTTTACCCTAGCATTTTCTTATGGTGCTGGTGGTGCCTGCCAGTTTGACAGTTTCTATATGTAAATGAGGCTCTAATGAGATATTAAAGTCCTTCACCCAGTTTCCAGTGTTCCAGTCAGTGGGATACCACTCTTTTTGATTAACCCATCCATTTATCTTGGAAATGTTTCCCTAGCATCAACAGTCCTGTTTACATCTTTCCCATGCCTTGTTCAAATATACCTTCATTTCCTACATTACAACAGTAACTCCACTTCAAAAGTACTTCATTGGCGGTCCGGTGGTCGTGAAATGCGTTATATAAATGCAAGTCTTTCTTTTTCTCTCATATCCATGGCACTATTATAGGAAGACCAGGGGAGTTCTCCTGGTGTCCTGGTCAATATTTATTCCTCAACTAACATCATTAAAATAAATTATGCAGTCAGTATCACAATGCTGTCTGTGTGCAAATTGGCTGCTACATTTCCCTACATTACAACAGTGACTATACTTCAAAAGTACTTAATTGGCTGCAAAGCACTTTGGGACGGCTTTTTTCCTTCCTCTGCGACCTTTGACACGGTCAACCACACTATCCTCCTACAATGCCTCTCCTCCGTTGTCCAGCTAAGTGAGACTGCCCTTGTTTGGTCCCTCTCTTACCTATCCAATCCTAGTCAGAGTATCTCCAGCAATGGTTTCTCTTCCCACATGCACTGTTACCTTTGGCGCCCCCCAAGTATCTATCCTTAGCCCCCCTCCTCTTCATAATCTACATGCTGCCCCTTGGTGACATCATTTGAAGAAATGGAGTCCACTTCCACATTTACACTGATGACACTCAGCTCTACCTCTCCTGCACCGCTCTCGACCCCTCCACTGCATCTTTGTCGTTAGACTCCTTGTCGGACACCCAATCCTGGTTGAGCAGCAATTTCCTCCAATTAAACATTGGGAAGAACAAAACCATCGTCTTTGACCCCCCCCCCCGCCACAATTTCCATACCCTTACCATCGATTCCATCCTTCCCTTGCCACTGTCTGAGGTTTAACCAGATTATTTGACTCTGACCCCATAATATCTCCATCACAAAGACCACCTCCTTCCACCTGTTATATTGCTCATTCAACCCCTGCCTCAGCCCATCTGCTGCTGAAACCCTCATGCATGGCTTCGTCACCACCAGACTCGACTATTTCAATGCTCTCCTGGACGGCCTCCCATCCTCCACATTCCATAAGCTTCAGCTGATCCAAACTCTGCCTATATCCTATCCCGCATCAAGTCTCACTCACCCAACACCCCTGTGCTCACCTACATTAGCTCCCAGTTCCCTTAATGCCTCAAATTTAAAATTCTCATCCTCGGGTTTAAATCCTTTCATGGCCTTGCCCCCTCCCTATCTCTCTAACATTCTCCAGCCCTCCAAGAACTCTGCGTTCCTCCATCTCTGGCCTCTTGTGCATCCACCACTCCCTTCATCCCACGATTGGTGGCTATGCTTCAGCCATCTAGGTCCTATGCTCTAAAATTCCCTTTTTAAACCTGTCCACCTTCCTCTCCTCCTTTAAGACCCTCTTTAAAACCTACCTCTTTAGCAAGCTTTTGGTTACCCCTCCTGCTATTTCTTTC
The DNA here is from genome assembly GCA_030390025.1 of Squalus acanthias. Classification (NCBI taxonomy): domain Eukaryota; kingdom Metazoa; phylum Chordata; class Chondrichthyes; order Squaliformes; family Squalidae; genus Squalus; species Squalus acanthias. The sequence goes on from CM059429.1 coordinate 143,349,746, forward strand.
TTTGGCTTGGCGTCAACTTTTGTCTGATTACGATTTTGTGAAGCATCTTAGGATATTTTTCTATTTTAAAGGTGCTACATAAATGCAAGTTGTTATTGTAAAATAATTTCTACACTGCCACCCGATACCCTGCATAATGTTCATGGTATTCACTTTCTTGTTGAGCAGCCTACCTGGATGTCCCCCTCCTCTGCTTTACTTCCTCCATCAGAATTTCAAGGACTCCATCAGAGAAACTTAAAATTTGGTGGCCTGCTGAACTGTTTGCAAACATGTTTACGGAAAGAAGGGTGCAGCCTTTCAAAGCAGAATGCCTGCCTCTTTAAGCTCTATAGTCTTTTAAATACGGCAACAGCACACAATTTCCTGCCCAGTAATAGGAAAGTTCGCAGTCATGGTGTTTTCCACACGGAGCTTCCTAAGATTATGCAAAGAGCCCTTAAAGCTTGGCCCTTAACACCCTGGACGGGCAGAGTTAAAATCAGCCCTGTTATAACCAGGAATAGTAAGCTCACAGTCGTCCACTTTTAGCTACTATATCATACCTCTCCATAGTTAGCAATACTTCTAACTTTTTAATTATGCCTTGTGTATTCACGTACATATCACTCTATCCTGGCTCAATTTTTTGGCAATCTCAAATCTTTTTATTTTACTTCCTCCTCCTTCTGGTCTATTCTTTATTACTTTCCTGTGTTTTTCTTCCTCCTTGCCTGTACCCCTTGCTTTTTTGATTTACTTTCTGCTTCCTCAACTTGCTTTTTGCCTCTTTCTGCCATGTTATTTTAATCCCGCCTCCAAAGCCCAATTACTCTCACAGTATTGGTCCCAGTCTGTTCAGATGAAGCCCATCCAGCTTCCTACCCTGACGGATGGTCACCCACTTCCTTCCAACTGACCAGCTAAATGCTTTCTCCTATTGCCAAAGTAATCGTCATTATTAAAGACTTCAAATATTGGCTGTTGGCAACAGCTATATATGATCGGAGTACTTCGTGCATTAACACTGGCTGCCAAAAGTAAAGAATTGACACCCTTCGCTTTGAAGAGTGCAAAAATGTATTCAATATAGTAAATAACACTAAACTTGAATTTGAGAAGTGCTTCACAACAAATGCATGGAGACTACAATTTTACAATCTGTTCATTCTACCAAAAATCTTCAATGGATGTTGATGAAATATGTTTTGCCTCACAGAAATTACACAATAAAGAATAGAGAAGGTTGGGCTTCTCCAAAAAAGCAGAAATTATGCCACACCTTGCCTTCCTCACTCGGAGGAACACCTAGTGCAACTTTAGGAAATTGACTGAATGAGGTGGTGTTGCAGCCAATCCAATGTTTTGGCATTGACATGGAATGCTTCCTTTCTCTGTCTGTTGCCTAATTCAACTGTGTTTTTTTTTAAACTTGACACTTTGTGCTCATCATTGCTGGGGAATAGAATATTTTTTTCCAATTTTGGCTATCATTATCAGGTATAGTTTGGCAATACGCACTGTACCCACCTCCCTGTTACCAATAGTAAAAAATGTATTAAATTCTTTCTCATGTTCATCAAGATGAGTGATGTCAGTACTGGGCAATAGAACATATTTCCACTTTGGGCACCCAGTGTCAGTAATGTATTGCACGGCCAGCTGCAGTGAAAAGCTCCCACTACTTTGTACTAACAATGTGCTTTAATACAACTGCAGGAGAGCACCCTCTAGTGTGAATTTTCTACTTTCCACACCTTGAGGATCTTGCTGATTGAAACTGCCAAATGTACTGCAGCAGAAACCTTCTCAGTGGGACATCTGGGTACAAACTGAATTGTCCCGATTAACTGATCACCCCCGCTTAACCGAAGTCACAGCTGACTGTGCTGTTTGCAATCTCCCAATCCACCAGCATTACAGCCAGCTGTGAGACCCAGCTCTGTTTGCATTTCAATAAAACAACTAAGCCTCCTAGCTAACTGAATACGGGCTCACAAGAATGTTGGTTTTGGAAAACAGTATTTCAGTCAGCTATTAAGACTCAGATACTCTATGAGTGTACAAACAAAACTAACGGGCCAAAACTAGGTGGATGGTCAGTTAAAAACAGTTAGGTTACTTATCTAATCATATCGTGACCCTTTCCCGATGTTGCCAATTTAAATCTGCAAGCGAATGAGGTGTCCGCCTAAAGCAGGCGGGGGCTTCGTGAATTTATGCAAATCGATGTCCTATTATGTCAAAAGGCCCCCGATTGCATCTTAACTGGGGTCTGAGCAGGGAATCTGCTGCGGCTTTCCCGCCAGGCTGAAATAGGTAAATAGCTGGTCTACAGATGAAACAGGCTCTCCAAGGTAAGTGAAAACATTTCCTTTGTGGGGCCTGGAGGGACAAGAGTGCTCCTCCAGGCCCCACACAGGAAAGTCAGGGACTCCCCTGCCCTGAATTACCACCCTCACTTCCCTTCTACAAGACCCTCCCCGCAACTTACCTGCTGGGCAACAGAAAACGCTGGAAAAACTCAGCAGGCCAGGCAGCATCCGGCCGTCCAAACTGCTGGACAGCTGCCCCATTTCGGATGATGAGTTAAAATACTCCAGGCCTCAAACTTAGGCAGTGAGTTAATTTTGTACTCACACTTCCTCTGCCCGCCCGAAACCCGCCGGGGTTAAAATGAGCCCTTAAGTCTCACAGCTGACTGAAATACAGCTGACTGACCATCAGCCGTTCCTCCTAACCGGATGGATGAGATTTGGCTGATCTGCTAAACCAAAGAGTCATGCCGCAGCACATCACTGAAGCAAGTCAGTTCCCAGCATGTTACCCTACAAGGTGCACGGCCTGCTTATTCGCATCCCACATAAGTGGTTTCAACTGTATGTTCAATGAAAATTATGCTGGTATATGGGGAGATACGATTTTCTGTGCATTATTTTTAACAACATCACAAACCTATTTCTAAAGAAGGAATTCACGATTTTGTTACTTATAACGTACAGAAGAAATCTTCCCTCATTGTCACAAAGTCTTGTAATTTCTGTGGTGTGGTAGAGTCCAAGATTGTAGTATCCTCTGAGTCCATCATACTTTCTTTCCATTGCTGCTTGTATCTTTCCTGAGGCCACTCCCTTCCTGGTACTATTCCATACAAATACAATCGGAGTCAAAAATCATAACTGGAAGAAAGCATTCAATGGAATGTAAAATCTTCCTGCTTTTGTGGAATTTTGATTTTTTTTGCTCATTACATTTCCTGTGTAAATGTCCCCATTCCTTTCAGCAGCCCTAGATTGTAAACCCTTGCCTACATAACAACAGCAATTACACTACAACAGTAATTCATTGGATGTGAAATGCTTTGGGACATCCTGAGGATATGATGAGGCACGATATAAATACTATGGTGAATTTCATAATGGTGTGGCTGTTTTGCAGATCCTCAGTCACAGCATGCGCTGGACAGAAAATCAGGGCTTTGACCTCACATATTCTGTTCTTTCTGCACCTGATTTTCCAATGACCATTTTTGTTGGGGTAAAAGTGGGACTTGCTTGTGCATGCACAATCCTTCTTTACAAATACAAATGATGCAAATTGAGGCCCACACTAAATACTCAAACTTTGGGCAAGACTCCAATCCCACCACAAACTGCTCAGAATATATAAAACAGGCAAATTCACTTCACTGCTGTGATATGCTTTAAAGATTCATTTAAAGCTAGCTTTCTGCAGTTTGCACGGCAGTGATTTCATTGTAATTTATCTGGCAGACCATTTTGCAGTACCTGCGTTGGACATTTTGCTCATTTGAGAAGGCTCCATTTTGGCTGAAGGGAACGCGGAGTACATATACCCCAACAGTTGTACCTGGGGGATCTGAGGAGACTTGTTTTCATTGTCTCTGCGACACCAGAGAAGCAGTGACCGAGCTATGCCACCTGCTGCAGAGGATCTGCAAATCACCTCCAGGAATTCAATAGCTCTACCCTGGACTGTGAAAATGACAATAGCCTTTATTTTCTTATTCCACATGATCCCTCCAACCACAACAAGGGACATCAGTCAAATCAGCCAGTTATCTGTTCACAGATGCATCACATTGCCAGGAGTAGCACTTCATGTGTTTCGAATTCATCAGCTGGAGAGGGCTCAGAACTCATTCCCAGTGACAGGGTTTCCACAACTGTACAGTCTTGGATGGACTCCATGTGACCATCAAGGCTCTATACGAGTACCCTAATGTTTTCATGAACAGGAATGTCTTTCACTCTAAAATGTACACGTTGTTACATCAAAGTAATTTTGCATGTCTATGCCCATTTCCCAGGGAGCAGCCGTGACTCATTTATTCTGCAGCAGTCCACTATTCCCTAACTCCTTGTGGGGTGCCACAGATTGAATAGTTGGCTTTTAGGAAACCATGTGTACCCTTTGCAGCCATGGATCATGACACTGACTGGTAACACCACCCCCACCCCCTCTCCCCCAACCCCCCAACAACAGTGGAACACCAATACCAGCAAAACAATACCATCCATGCCAGCACTAGAATTAATGTGAAGTATGCCATTGGCATGCTGAAACAATGGTTTCACTGTTGGGACTAGTCAGGAAGGCTGCTTCTGTTCATTCCAACCAAGGCAAGGAAAATTATGCTATCCAAAGAGGTGTCAATATGCAGGTGGTGGAGGATGAAGAGGAGGAAGAGGCTGGCAGGACCAGTGGAGTGAAACACCCATGACTACTTCCAGTGAAGGGTGGTTTCTGGCATTGTGCAGCTCTGCTTCACCAATCAAAGCTAACACATTCTGACCCCAAGACAATAGCATACATTCCATCCAGTGCAACTGAATTGCTGAGGTCCTACACCCACCTCATTTGCTACAACCCCCACCACAAAAAGCACAACACGTGCAACTAGAAAGCAAAATGAGAGGATTTATTCTGCTTTGCTCTGCTACACGTGCTTCCCCTTGGTGTCCTTATATGGTGTGTTGGACCTACTCTTTAACTTTGCTGAAGTGTGAGGAGGAAATTGGTGGCAGGCTGGCAAAAGGGATTGTGGTCCTGTTGGTCTGGTCATGGTGTAGATGCTCTGGGTGCAAGGTCATGTGATGTCGCTGCAACAACTGGAGCCAGTGTCCGCTCTCACAGGTGGGCGTAAAAGATCCCATGGCACTATTTTGAAGAAGAGCAGGGGAGTTATCCCCGATGTCCTGGCTAATATTTATCCCTCAAGCAACATAACCGAAATAGATTATCTGGTCATTATCACATTGCTGTTTGTGGGAGCTTGCTGTGCGCAAATTGGCTGCCGTGTTTCTCACATTACAACAGTGATTACACTCCAAAAGTACTTCATTGGCTGTAAAGCGCTTTGAGACGTCCAGTGGTCATGAAAGGCGCTATTTAAATGCAAGTCTTTCTTTCTTTTCACGTGCTCTGATGCTGTGGCTTGTAGCACCTGGCCGTTTTCTGAGGACTCTTTAATCCTTTGCGGGCCCTGGCTGGAGAGGGATCGTGTGCAGTCTCCTCGAGAGGATGCTGCCTCGTGCGACTCTTCCAATGCCCTAAGGGTTGGGACTCCCAATTAAGTGGGCTGCAATCTTCATTACAGCAGGCTGCAGGGTGTCTTCAATGGCTGTAGCTCACCATCTCTGCTCATTCCAGACTTTCACTCAGTCAGTAAAATCATGTCACTGTGGCAGTGATAGACTCCTGTAATGGACTCAGTTGGGGAATACTATGCTCGGTTCCACCTTCCTTTGGGGCTCCCCTGCAGAGGATTGTTTTTTAAATATTAATTTCGGAATGTGGGAGTCGCTGGCAAGGCCAGCATTGTAAAAGCATCTTCATCACAGGGACTGCAGCAGTTCATACAGCAGCTGCACACCTATCGGGGTGGGGATGATATTGGGAGGAGTCCACGCCACATAAAGGGAACCAGCACCTCATACAGGGGAGGTTGATTCTGGCTGCAAGTGTGATAACTATCAGTGAAATGGCTGAAGCTGGGAGAGAGCAGGTACCAAGGTTCTCTGATGCTGCACTGGTGGCCTTGGTGCAGAATGTGGAGAGAAGGAAAGATATCCTTTATCTCCCAGGAGGCAGGAAGCCGTCCAGGCTGCTGGTGAGGAGGCAGTGGGAGGAGATTGCCAACGAGGCCAATGCAGGAGCATTGATGCAATGTAGGAAAATGTTTAATGATTTGACTGGAGCTGTCAAGTTAAGGGCACTGTTCAAATGCCTTCACATCACAACTGCACAACCTCATTAATTGCAGCACTCGCACCAATCCCCTCCCCAGCACCCTGCTGTAATCAGTACAGCACACTTCACTTAATATTCTTTACCTCATCCACACACACTCAGCACTATTACAACCCTCACACCTGCAACTCACATCTCTCTCACACACACTGGCAGCTATTCAACCATGATAACAACATTCCCCATTCATTTCCTAAGACTCTCACTAACACACTTCCCTCTTTCTGGAAGGAGAAGGAGACGCATAACACCAGGCAGCAGGCTGCCACCGGTGGGGGTCCAGCATGTCAATACACCCTTTCTCCCATTAAAGAGACCATACGGGCAGTCACGGAAAGGGGCAGAGTGAAGGCCGTGGCCACTAGTGATGCTGGAGGATGCGCAAAGCAGGGTTTCTTTATACCTAATCCTCCTTGTCGTCTCTGATTTCTCCCACACTCCACACACACTGCATGTCAAGCTTCTAGCACACATTTCTTTCTCTCTGCTCTCCCTCACACCACAACATAACCCTTGTCCCTTTTTCATTTCAGCTCCACAGAATGTGGAAGCCCCTCAGAATGTGGAAGCCCCTCAGCCAGTGGAGGAAAAGGAGCAGTGTGATCATGAAGATGCACCGTCACTTGATCTAACTCTTGCAGCTCAGATACTGACACCATACGGACCTTGGAGGTTAGGTTAGATGAGGGATCTGCACATGGTGACTCACTGGACACAAGTGTGCAGGAGCTAGGGCAAGGGGATTGAACACTACAGGTACCAGCTCACCAGAGGGTGAGGTCACATACTAGTTCTGCTGCAGAGAACTGAAATGCAGACTTCAATGGGCTAGGCTACCGAAGGAGGCAAATGGTCTTACAGCAGGACATGCTTGGTACTCTGGACAGCCTCAAGGAGAGCTTGTGCATAATGTCGCGGAGCAGGGAGGAGTCCATCTCCAACTTGGCACAAGGCTTAGCACAGAGCATGGAGCCCAATTTCTAAGCTGTAATGTCTGAACCCAACTCTTGCTCTCTACCCTGATCGGATGTGACTCCTGCTGGCAGCTCCAACCTGGCCCAATTTCTGCCGCCAAATCACATTCTCCAATGAATGAAATTACAGCTATCGAGTCAGCCATACTTAATATGCAGAGGATTAACTCGTATTTACTTTTTTGTTACATTTTTCTCTGGTTAAAGTGTATCATATTTATTTTTTATAATTTTTTCTCTTTTCATCATTGGTTTCTTATTGTTTCATCCAGATTTTCTCTTCTGTTCTTTCTTTGCTTATCTTTTTAGTTTCGTATTTTTCTTTTTTTATAGTTTTTTCCTACCTTAGTCTCTTCATTACAGCTTTCGAATTTCCATCACCTTGTTTTTTGTTTCTTCCTATTTTCTGTGCTTTTTCTTCATGTTATCTCTCTTTTTGCACACTCTTTTTTCCTTTCATAGTACTCCACTTGTTTTTCTTGTCCAGTTGGTTGTGATTATCTCCTGTTTAATGAGCAGCTGCTGCCACCGATTCTCAGGGAAAATGAACGTACTGTGGTACAGGGAGAGATCTGATTGTATCTAATACACATGAAACTGTTGAGGAAAAGCTGAAACCGGGAAAGGACGGCTGACAAAACATTTGTTTCATCCAAGCATTGTGTTTACTGGCAAACCCTTAGTTGTTATGGCTGATATTTTGGCTCATTTCTGAGTGATTTAACGTTTACCTTTGTTTTAGTTGTAGCATATTTTTGCTATTATTGTAAGCAATCAGTTAAATTGTGAAAATAAGCTCCACTATTTGTAGTGAATTATGATATTTGCACTAATCGTTGATATGTAGTTTGCACTGCATTCAAATATGATTTGCAAATATGGCTAACTTCAAACATAAGAAACTTGCGTGAAAAATGGCGTGCAGTAACTAAACTTTTTTAAATGACTATAAAGTATTAAATTTTAAGCACTTCATATGTCTTGTAAATAATAGAATGTTATACAAATATCAAGATTTACTGATTGCAAAAAAATGACAGTAGTGTGAAGCTGATACAGTACTCCATTTATACTCACTGAAATTGTACGAGATGCGCAAGTGAATTTTTCTGTGGATAAATAGAAGACTGTCGCATGTCACCAGGCAGCCATTTTGTGACAGGTTTGTTGGTAAATAGTGTATAAATCAGGGACAATGATGGTTGTTGCACATTGGCAAAAAAGAATTGTAATGATTAATATTAATGTCAGTTAGATGCAAATGATATATTTGAGACAATTGCACTTAATGAACATGTATGTCTACTTTTTCTATATTTTAATTCATGTCTGAAGACAATAAAAATCTCTGGTGAATGTTTAAATCTGACATTTAATAGCACTAGTATTTAAATATTTCAAATTATTATTCCATTTTACCCCTCCTGTGTGCAAATATTAATTATAGGTAGTCATGTATAATTGTACACATTTGTAAGTTAGCAAAAATGTGATATTTAGATGTGCACAATTTAATGAACACCAATCCCAAAAGACTGAAGCCTAGAAATTATCGTGCAATATTGCTGTACAAATACTTAATGGGTTCATATGAGATCCCTCCGTTTGCTATTTTAATGAAGGTGTTAATTGTTTTTAACAAATGGGTTAATGCTTCCATTAAAATAGGAAAGGAATATCATGTTAAGGGTTCAGACACTAAGATTGTAAATTCTAGGCAAAAGTGTTATAATAATACATCAATGAAACTAAGTTTGAAATATAAATGTACATGACAGAAAACTAATTTTTCAAGACAAAGATAGCAAAAAAGGTAGGAAAAGAAGGGACAGAAAAAAGAATGCTTCACACAAGTAAGTGGATTTACCGATGATTGACATTTACCCTAACCTTCCAGTGGCTAGACCACAAAAGCAACCCGAGAGCAGGTTGATTGCCAGCTCTGTTTGCCACAGTTATTGTCTGGCCTAGGAAAACTGGGACAAGGGGAGAAAACAAGTGAGTGGTTCTTGAATTCCTATGTTTCCCCTTATAGTATGACGAGTTGGAATAGAGACAATGGGGATAGAATAATCATGTTTATGACAAGATCCTGGAAATTAACAAACCTGCTAGTGATGAACTTGTATGTCTCACATACTGCCTGCACATTCACATAATAAGACCATTTCTAAGTCTAGCATGGGATTGCTTTTTGGAGAGTTACTTGTATTTCAACATGAATGCAGTCAGTCATTCCTAGCGATGGCATGGAAATTCCTGTGTTTTCTGTTACTAATAAGAAAAGCAGCTGCACAGTCAAATATGGCGCACAATGAGAAGCCTAAGAAGTGACCTGCAGAGACCTCAAAGATACTAATAGCACAGAAGGTGAGAACAGCTGTTACCTTCAGTGCTACTGCCAAGGTTTAGCTCGCTGCAGAATATGCATTTCAGCTCTCAAGTCTTGACAGAAGCCAAATTCAATTTTTTTGACAAACAAACATTTCTGTAGATTTTGCTTGTTCAGCCCAGAACACAATAACCAGAGCTGATTCAACTGCAAAGGGTACTACATCATCTTCTTCCTCTCTCTCTCTTGCCTTTATTCACTAAAACGAAAATAAGCTCTGCTATTTTCAATGGAGAGGTACACCACAGTCTACCTTGTATGTATATAAAAGATTTGAATTTACAAGGCAATATTTAGATTTACAATTTAGCCTAAAGTGGGCAGTTATTCCTAATTAATGTATTTGTCTAGTGTCCTATATTATCCCCAATGCAATTAAATGCAGAATCTAGTGTGGAATTGAGCTATAGAAGCTAAGAAAATCTCAGTTTCAATCCCTAGTCTGGCTGAGGTAGCTACATTTAGCCTGAAGGTGCCAAAATTGGCCTCAGACCCCTGGGCTAGAAGGATACAAATTTGAGAGATGCTGGAAGGCTACAGCAACCATGAAACCTTGTTTCAGTGTGAATCAGCATCTTCAGGAGAGGAGGGATAAAAATTGTGTAGAGATGCAACAGAAAAATAAGTATTTAGAGTTTATGTATGCAATAAAATGCGTTTGCTTATATTCAGACAATAAATGCACATTACTAACTAACCAGCTTTAGGTATATAAATGTTACAATAACGTATTAAAAACAAGACCCCCAATACTATGTTAGCACAAATAGAAAAGCTTCTTAGATGTGAATAAAGTACTTCTTTAGAATTTTAAATGGTAGAAAAACCTGCATCAGAATAAGTAAAGAAAGACTTGCATTTAAATAGCGCCTTTCACGATCCGAAAGCACTTTACAACAATGAAGTACTTTTTGAAGTGTAGTCACTGTTGTAATGTAGGAAACGCAGCAGCCAATTTGCGCACAGCAAGCTCCACAAACAGCAATGCGATAATGACCAGTTATTTTTTTGTTAGTGATGTTGATTGAATATTGGCTAGGGCACCGGGGATAACTTCCCAGCTCTTTTTCATAATAATGCCGTAGGATCTTTTGCGCCCACCTGAGAGAGCAGACGGGGCCTCGGTTTAATGTCTCATCCGAAAGCCTGCACCTCCGACAGTGCTGTACTCCCTCAGTACTGCACTGGAGTGTCAGCCTAGATTTTTTTTGTGCTCCAGTCTCTGGAGTGGGACTTGAACCCACAACCTTCTGACTCAGAGGCAAGTGCGCTACCCACTGAGCCACGGCTGACACTAATTACATTCTGTAATTCATACAGAAATCAATTATAAAGAGCAGAAATAAAAATCTTGGTAGTACTTTGGCACTTTTGTTAGTTTTTTAAAAAGCATTCCTGACTCTCTCACTTTTTAAGATGTGCTTTTATAATATGTATCATCTAACTGAGCACTGGATCCTTACTTGACCATTGCCTTACACTGTTAACAGACCTGCTGCTCTGTTTCCTTAGTTTTTATAATATTTTGCCCAGTATGGAGGTATTTAGAATCAATTCTGTGTTGGATCTACCAGTTACATTTTTAATTAAGGAAACTTGATTAAAGGTATGTATCTTAATGGAGCCTAGAAGATGGTATTAGTAAAGATTGAATTTCAGGCTGCCTTCTGTAGAGGAGTTTGATTATCATACAGTATTTGTTCTTAATATGTACAAAATACATATATTGTAAACATACTGCATATGCCTGCCAACTATTAACTAACAAATTCTTTGTGCATATTATAATTTGTACCTTTTAAACATGTAAGTTATCACTCTACTGTGCAGTAAAACTATCACATTGACCTAGGAATAAATTGGCTCACATCAGTGAAAGCATTAAAAAAGAGAGTAAGAGAAATGGAATGACAATATTCAATTTGAAAAAAGTCACATTACTTAAGTTAGAATGCTTTGTCTGGATATGTGAATTTAACAGATAGGATGTTGCATGGGTATAATATGTCTTTTAATTTTGATGATTGGATTCTGTAGGATCCGTTCCTCCCCCTCCCCAAACGGTAAAAATTGGACTATGAAATATAAAAACCCAGAACTGCACAGCCCGCAAAAAGAGCTGGGCAATAAAGGGTTAATTCAGACATTGCAGCCGAATTGCTATATGAAGGTTTTCTGTCTAGGGAAGATACAAGAACATTCGCATATTCATTTATCTTAAGGGGTTACATTGTTAAAGAAGCGCACCTTGGACCATGGCTCCAGAAAAGCTGGTATCAGTGCAGGCCTAGACAATGGGCCGGGCCTTGAACCATTTGAATACGAATGCTAACAGAAACCATCAATTAGCATATGCAGTCACCTTGGGAAGGTTGCATTGTCAGAAAGGACCTCAATACAGACAGTCGGTGCCCAAGTAATCAATGGACAATACGAGGGACAATTAGCCATCAAGAGTTCTCTGCTAGAGACTTTCACACATTTTGATACGGCCATCATGTGCACAGGAGGGGACAGGAAATGTGTTTCAAGATATTGCAAGTTGGTTTGGTTTAAAGAAAAGCCACTTCGAAGAGAGACGGCGTCGGGAGCTAACGCAAGAACAGCGAGCAGCAGGATTCGGGCCTACAATCAACTCCAGGAGACAGCCGATCGAGAGTGGTGATTGTATGTTTCAGTCAAATCATAGAGGGGGCTTTTGTGATTGAGTCTGAGTAAGATTCCGTCAGATCACAAGGGTTTTGTGATTGAGTCTGGGTAACTTTATATGTAACAGTCAAATCACGGACGGGTTTAACTGTCTTATTGTGTCGATGCAAATGACCCTTGCGTAGGGGTTTGTATTTTGGGGTTGTTAGTCTAATATAAATCGTAGGGATTTATACTGGGGAGGTAATTGTGTGTGTTCAATAAACAAACAAATCAAAGGTTGAGCCAAAACCCTGTGCTGTGTGTATTTTGTTCTTATAAATCCTGAAGTCCAAGAACTGTGTGTAACGGGGGACCAGTACCAGAGAAAACCCCTTACAATTCAAATCAAACTCATAATGGTCTTTCTTTAACAATAATCAAGGCAGCAAATAAATGTGATCAGTCACAACCCAGCTTTCTGGAGATACAAGTTCATAGCACAAAAATGGTCTTAATTAGCTGCCAGTTGGGATTAATGATGTCACTGAGAGAATCATAAAAAGAGAGTAGAAAATTAAATTAAGAGTGCAGTTCTTGGGTATTTTGTAATAATGTCAGGGTAACTCTGCACTAACCCAGTTTGGAGCAGCTTTACTTTGCCTGTATCTTCCTGAACAAGAATGCTAAATGCAATTTCTTAGGTACAAGGTAGAAAGAAAAATTCCATTCTCAATATTATCCATCATCAAGTTGAGCAAATGTGCACCATAAAACACATTATGGTATTCACTGGTATTTAAACTAACCACCATTACACTGACAGGGAAATTGGGAAAGGAGGGGGAGTAGCAATGCTGATAAAAGACACAATTACCACAGTAGAAAGAAGGGATTTCAGTAAAGGTGATCGGGCAGTGGAAACACTGTGGGTAGAGTTAAGGAACAGTAAAGGATTTAAGATTCTGGTAGGAGTTATCTACGGACCTCCCGATAGTAATGATGAAGTGGGCAGATGTCTAAATCGGAGTTCACAGAACCATGTAGCAAAAACAATATGGTTATAATGGGAGACTTTAATTTTCACACAGACTGAGAAGCAGAACAGCTCAAGTAGTAAAGGCAATGAATTTCTAGAATGTATTTGGGACAGTTTTCAAGAACGATATATTTTCAACCGACAAGGGAACAGGCCATACTGGATTTAGTATGGACAAAAAAAATTGTGCATCTTCCTGTAATTGCTTCTTTCCCACTCTCTAATTGTTTCTGTGTCCCTTTCTGTATATTTCTGTTTGTGCGTTGCATTTCTTTCTGTAAGCCTCTGTTCTCTCAGTATGTCTCCCAATGTTCTATGTGGCTCACATAAATGTTCCTTTCCTGATGTATTCGGATTCTATGTCTTACCTTTGTTAAAGCTCAGCAAGATGGCAGTCAACCTATCGGGAGTCATAATTGGGTACCAGGATTTTGTGGGGACAAGCTGTGTAGGAGTTGCTAAGAAAGAAACTGTGGCATTTGGATTGGGGTTTGAGGCCAGGAAGGAGTGGGAGGACTAGGGCCTGAGAACAATAAGTAAGATGAAAGCAATTTGGAAGAGGTGGGTATCCTGGTGCTTGAGACAGGGCTTGGGAGCAGAGCAGAAAGTCTGGAACCTGGTAAGACTTGGGGAGCAGAGACCTGGCAGCACTAGGTGAAGAGGACTGGGGTCTAGCCTTTTTCTTCGCCCCCCCCCCATTCATTTCAAATGTTATTTACTATAGTTATTTTTTTTTCTTGATCCATTTCTCTCATTTTTAACTTTAATTCCCATATCCAGAGCCTGCTCATTTAACTGTTCACTTTAATGTTTCTTTTTTTTTATCATCAACCAAATGGGAAGCTAAAATGAACCCAAATTGAATTTACTGCCACTGAATCTGGAATTTCTTGCGAATGATGAGTGACAAGGATAGTGTTCAGGTAACTGCCTGATCCTCTGTTTTTCAAGTGCTTGCTGCATGCATGCGTCGTCTTGTTATAGCAGTTCACATATTTTGTTCATGTTGTGACAGTTGTCATCTGCAGCCGCATCTTTGTCTGTCCTGCTGCCTAACACGGTGTTATTTCAGGAGGTTCTCATCATATTCACTAATCAAGGAAAAATAAATTGACCCTTTAGAGTCCTACTCAGCCTAGACAACACCTGACAGCTTTTTATTTTTGAATTTCCCTACATAGCAAAGAAGAGTGAATTGAACTGATAAATTCAGTGAGATAATTGAGACAGTTCTAAATAAAGAAATGCAATAATATACACAGCTACTCTTTCAGAGAAACACAGATGTATAATGGGGAAGATTTCTAAGTGTATAATGGAGAAGATTTCTAAGTATATTATGAAACTGAATCAGTAAAGCTCTGCATAGCATTCAAGTCTTTTTTGGTCACATTTAGGTTTTTTTTGTCTCCCTCTTTATTTTACTTTCATAGTGCACAATGTGTGGCTATGGTCATGAGAATTGTTCCACGTTGATGTGGAATGCCCTTGTTTATCCAGTCACGAGAAAATACAGAATAGTGGCAGTGGAGGACTCACTTGCTAATTTCCACTCTTCCCTCTTAAGCAACTAGCTGCCAGTTGCAACCTCGGCCTGCTTGTGGATTTTTTTGGAGCCTCCATGTCACCATGCCGTCTAATCTGCAGGTGCAGAGACCTGATGGCTTCAATCACATAATGGAAGCCCATTCCCATCTCACAGCTCCCTTGGGCAAGGTTATCAGTAACCATACTGAGTGATGTGGCGATAGTGCAGCCCAAAACCTGGAAGGATTTTCTTGAGACATGCCTGCATGTACGAAGCTGCGTCAGTTTTCAGTGTAAAAGATTGAGGAGACTCGGATGTAAGTGACTTACGCGTGTTTTCACGATGTACCCAAAGTTCCTCAATGTCTTGCGCCAATTCAGTGCTGTCTCCGCTGAAACCCTCTTCCGCTCATGAACATAGCTCTGCCCGTCATTGAGAAAACCAGAGTATGCCAGTTTCCTGCATCTACGGTTGCTTTGAAAGGGCGTAAATACACACACACATTTCAGACGCAGCAGGAACCTTGGTCACTTGATCTGGGCGTGAAATGAGCAGCTTCACCCCAGGAAAGGACCCAGAACTCTCCAGGCGTCTCGGCTGAAGTCAATCTCTGTGCAATTTTCTTGGCTATTCTCAGTCACAGAACTACTGATAACTTGACCAGAGTGCTGGTGCTCTCTGAGGTCAACATTTTAAGGACAACAGACTCCCTACCATGCACAGAAAGAGCAATCACAGAAATGTTGTTTACATTGGGAATACCGCTATTCCTGATCATTGCAGAAGATGAGGAGGAGGAGGAGTAGAAGAAGGAAGCCGTCAGAGTGTAGCGCCATGCTCGCAGACACCAGCCTACCCGACAATACTCCACCTGCAGAGCGTGCAGGCAACGGATGACATTCTAGGAAAAGTTGGACGAATTATGCCTGCAGAGAAGGTTCAGCAGGGAAACATTGGGCCATCTCTGTGAGGACCTGCAGCTGCTGTCTAAAGCTGCAGAGCATTGACCGTGGAAATGTAGGTCAGCAGGGTCCTGAATTTCTATGAATCAAGTTCGTGACATGCGTCGAAAGGGGACCTGGTCAACATAGCCAAGGAGAGATGAGGCGCTGCATCCACCTGCCCTAGGCCACAAGGCTCCTGAGTTTATTGTGTACGGCATGTCCCCGGAAGAACAGAAGTGGCCAGCGATCATTTCTACTGACTTCTTGAGGATCCAGGGGGCCATCGACGGTATCCACGTGGCTCTCAAGGGCCCGATTAACAACCCCGTGACCTTCGTCAACAGGAACAGCTTTCACTCCTTAAACATCCAAATAGTATGACTCCAAAATGCAACTCCTCCACATGAACATCGATAGTTACCACGATTCTTTTGTCCTCCACCGACTGTTCCACACTTATTCAGGCAGGGGAGCGCAGTGGATATGGGCGGCAAGGTGCACCTGGTTGATGACACCTCTGCAGCTGATGCAGACTGTGGCGGAAGAGCAGCCCACACAGTCACAAGGCAGGTGGTGGGGAGGACCCTTGGGGTCGCTTCCGGTGTATTGATAGGTCTGGCGGTATTCTGCAGTACGCTCCAGAGAGGGTGGCCAAGATCGTGGGGGCCTGCTGCAACCTACACAACTTTGCGGTACGGGAAGGGATGGCCCTGACTTTCCTGGGGAAGAGCCTGTGGGGCCGGGGGATCCGGAGCTTCAGGTGCCAGGACGAGGAGGTCGTGAGCGCTCAGAAGAGTCGGCACAGCAAGCAGGTACAGCTGTCAGACAGCAGCGACTGGCACAGGTCTTCAGCCATTGATCACCTTTGAAGACTCAACCTGTCATCTGGGCCATTCACTTTGACACTGAAAGAACACAGTCGCTGACCACAAATATCAACAGGAAAGACCATTTTCTAGAAAAATTAGAAGAGACAACAACCTTGCAAAAAGGACGAACCAACCTCAAATCAGGAAGACATTTTTGCTGTTCTCAAAACTTACAATTATTTACAATATTTTTTGATTTTACTTTTAAAGAAAAAATAAAAGTTGTTTCTGTTTTGCACACTTAGAAGTCTGTACAATTCGTTTCAATTTCACTTCTTGACAAAAAAAATATAAAAAAACAAATACAGCAATTGATGCAGCTGCTGTGGATGGCACGGAATACAGAGAAACAGGAGGAGGTAGACTCATTTAACAGACAGTCATCCTACTCCTTCCACACACCGAGTATTCCCCGCCATGCAGGGAGGAAACCTGAGGCTTTTGGGGTCAGTCTCAAGATCACCGTTCGCAGTGCCTGTCATCCGAAGGGTGCGGACTGTCTTACCTTTCCACTTCTGGTCAGGTTGTTCAATTTTTTCTGGCACCGCTCCGCCGTTCTCATTGAGTTGGCATTCAGTGCCATATCCACCTCTTTCCATGCCTCTTTGCTTACTGCCGGGGCCGGCTTAGCTCCAGTTGATCTCAGCAGGCGTTCCTGCCTCTCCCTCTATTTCCTTCTATGAGCAACTGCAGTTCAGCCTCTGAGAAATTGCTGGCCCTTTATTTTGCGTCCTGACTCATGATGAGACAGTTTGCACAAGGCTTTTTAAAAAAAAAGAAATAGTTGAATTTTTTTTTTAATTCTCCAAAGGGAATTGGTTTCATAATAACAAAAAAACCAAGAGCAAGTCTGCCACTTACCTTCGAGATCCAGGCTTCACTCTGCACAGTTAAGCGCACTTTTATTATATTTACTACCATAAACATATAGATTTACCTGCTGCAACATTGGAATGAATAAAAATAACTACCCAACTGCCAGTTGATATCAGATTATGTACAAGTGTCTGTGATGTTACCAAATACTATATGATCTGTTGCTGTTATTATGTTGCAGGACAAACCTGCTGGATAGCTATTAGGTTCCTGCCATTGCACTCATCGTGCTCCACACTTATTAACCACACGTACATAATTTTAAGCAAGGAGGTAAAATACATTATTTCACTAACAATATAGCATCTTCACGCTTGCATAATTACTTTGTGACCATGAACTACAATTCCCAGTGTTCAGTAGTTGTGTTTGTGCATGCATGTTATAACAAAACCAAACCAGGATTTTCAACTACAACTGAAACATCTAAAAAAAAAGCAATGTTCTTTGAAGTGGAAATGTAATCAGTTCCTCTTTACTCGCAGAGAAATCGATATGTCCTGTCAGACTTCTCCTCGGCAGAGTAAGAAACCTGAAATGTGTGCCAGGACAAAATGAACAAAATCGATCACTATAGCATCCCTGCCCCTTTGAGGGCAGGAGGTTAACAGCGCAGCGCAATACTTTCTGTTATTTGTTTCCCTTAAGACATTTTAATGTATTATCAATGTACTTTACTGTTCCAAAGTTATGGTTTTTTTTCTCCACAGCATTATACTTGGCCACACAATGAGTGAAAAATATTTACCCCAGCGTATTAGAATGTCTTCACATTTTTTATCTGTACAGTAACTAATAATGAAATTTAATGAATTAATCCCAATGTTATTCTTTTGATAGTTACCTGAAGGGCAGTTTATCCTAAGCAACTATACACTCATTCATGAAGTTGATAGAAGCTGACAAATGAGCCAATTTTAAAGTGGAGCAGATTTTGCTATGTTCAAATGAAATCACCGAGCTACATGGAGAAAACTCAGTTTACGCCCATTACCAAAAATACAGGGTAGAGAAGTACGGAAAATTAGAAAAGGAGTAGATAAGGAGGAAACTACTGATTTCTTTTCATGTAACCCTAAACAGAAGATGCAATTTTATGATGGGGTATGGGGGGGATTTAACTCACGGGCGGGGCAGTTAAAATGGAGTGGGTACCCGCTCCGCCACCAATCTGTTGCGATTTTAAAAATGCCTCATTTTTCAGACAGACGAGGTGGGAGCCTTATACATTTACGCAAGTCGGAGTACTATTACATCAATAGGACCCCGAGTCCATTTTAACTAGGAAGTGGTACACTGCCAGCAACTGCCCTGGCAGCAAGGGCCTGGTCAGACACCAGAGAGGCTCTCTAAGGTACGATTAAGACATTCCTTTGTGGGGCCAGGAGATTCAGGAGTGATCCTTCAGGCCCCACATGCCCAGTCTCCTCCCCCTTCTCCACGTCCCAGAATTCCAGGTTCTATCCCCGACCCCGGACTTAACTTGGGCTGGGCCAGCGCCCTCCTGGCAGCCCGACATTCACCTGCCTTCCTGGATGTTTTGGTTGGGAAGTCGACTCGCAGCATGTTAATGAAGCTAGGCTGTTAGAATCAGCTGCTGCTGCTGGACAGGCCAGGCACTCACTACAACAACAACAACTTGTATTTATATAACGCCTTTAACGTAGTAAAATGTCCCAAGGCGCTTCACAGGAGCGTTATCAAACAAAATTTGACATCAGTCACATAAGGAGATATTCGGGCAGATGACCACAAGCTTGGTCAAAGAGGTAGGTTTTAAGGAGTGTCTTAAAGGAGGAAAGAGAGGTAGAGAGGCGGAGAGGTTTAGGGAGATAATTCCAGAGCTTAGGGCCTAGGCAGCTGAAGACACGACCACCAATAGTGGAGCGATTAAAATCAGGGATGCTCAAAAGGCCAGAATTGGAGGAGCACAGATATCTCGGAGGGTTGTAGGGCTGGAGGAGATTACAGAGATAGGGAGGGGCGAGGCCATGGAGGGCTTAGAAAACAAGAATGTGAATTTTAAAATCGAGGTGTTGCTTAACCGGGAGCCAATGTAGGTCAGCGAACACAGGGGTGATGGGTGAACGGGACTTGTTGCGAGTTCGGACACGGGCAGCAGAGTTTTGGATCACCTCAAGTTTACGGAGGGTAGAACGTGGGACGCCGGCCAGGAGTGCATTGGAATAGTCAAGTCTAGAGGTAACGATGGCATGGATGAGGGATTCAGCAGCAGAGGCAGGGGTGGAGTCGGGCGATGTTACAGAGATGGAAATAGGCAGTCTTAGTGATGGCGCAGACATGTGGTCGGAAGCTTATCTCGGGGTCAAATATGACACCAAGGGTGCGAACAGTCTGGTTCAGCCTCATACAGTTGCCAGGGAGAGGCATGGAATCGATGGCTAGGGAACGGAGTTTGTGGCGGGGACCGAAGACAATGGCTTCGGTCTTCCCAATATTTAGTTGGAGGAAATTTCTGCTCAACCAGCACTGGATGTCGGACAAGCAGTCTAACAATTTAGGCAGCTTTCCCACCTGGGAGTTAAAATTTCCAGCATGGTAACTGCAAGATAAACGTGGCTTAATTGCCACTACTGTCTGTTTGCATCATTAAACAGAGTAAATGCAGAATCAGTTGAATCATTCAAAAAGGTAATTGGAAAAGAGGCATGATTCAGGAAGGACTGGACTGTCACAGGCTTGATATGTGGCGAGATTGATAATGACATGAGTCTACTGACAGCTATCCAGGAGGTTTGGGAATTCATCATCGTACAATCTCATATCAGCAAAAGTACAAATTGGAGCAAGAGGCTCACTAAAGGAAAAAGGTCTAATGGTAATTTCTTACTTCTAGCCTTTTTATAGCTTTATTAAAACATTGGCATGCTTTTTGGAAACAATAAGGTAATTATAATTATAACTTTTATTTGATATAGAATTTAGTAAACTCTGGTGCTGTTTCCGCCAGTTATTTCCTTTGACTGATGTACTTCCTGTTATATACCACACTATGATGATGACTTAACAATCATAGCTCCAATGTTTGTATCAGACTATAAATCTTTTTAGATACAATACATTCAAGGGAGTAGACAGAAAGTATGCTTAAAAGGAGTCAGTAAACTATTTAAAAACACAATTGTCACTTTCAATTTTAACTCAAACAAAAACCTCTACGAAGCTTTAGAATCATGAGAACAAAAACTTTTAGAAACAGGTAAAATCCATTCGACCCAACGGCCTAGAAATTCAATGATGCTGTGCCTATATAACAGGCGTAACATGGGTACAAAAGCATTCATTATGGCAGGTGGCGTGCGCACTCTGAGCCGGAAGTGTACCGTCCGCCATATTGGTATAGGCATCAAAAGATGCGTCCAGAGCCCACGTCTGAAACAGGCGTTAGGACCCATATTTGCATATGCTAAGGTCCTAACGGCTGTTTGAGGTACTAATTGTAAAATTGAGCTGCCCTGAATTCAGCCGGTGTCAGACCTGCTGCGTTCAGGAAAGCCAGGTCTACATGCAGCCTAACCAACAGTCCTTAAAGGGACTGCTGCAGGCCGCCACTAAAAAGGTAAGTTTAAAAAGAATACTTACCTCAATGTGCAGCAGGGAGGAACAGGAGTGCTCCTCCTGGCTCCAAATTAAAACCGTGGGCTGCTGGTGGTCACTCATCGCCCCCTCGTGATTGCCTTCCTCCCTCCTCTCCCAATCCCTATACCCCTTCCAGTTCCTAAGCAGGCAGAGATCGCCCTTTTTTGGCAGCAGGATAACGACTGTCCTGTGCTGAGAGGGGAGTATCTCCCCGGTTGGCAGACTTCCCCCAGGACGTCCCAGAATGCCCGATGGAACTCCACGGTCAGCCTGTCCAGCCCCGGGGACTTGCCCCACGAGAGCACAGGTCAGCTCCACCAGGCTTAGTGGAGCATCAAGCTGTTTGGTGCCCTCCAGGCCGACCTTCAGCAGGTCTTCCCACAAAACTCTGCAAACATCCTCGCTGGACGGATCCGGAGAAAACAGAGCTCCGTAATAGGCCCTGGCCTCGACATTGATACCCACCGGATCTGCGACCAGGGATCCGTCATCGGCCAGCAGCCCCAAGAGCTGCTAATGGACCCCCTGCCTTTTTTCCAGCAAGTAGAAGAAGGGGGAGCCGCGGTCCAGGTCCTGGAGGATCCGCGAACTGCTGGTCTTTCAGCGCACCCTTCCTCTCTCAGTACACCTTCCACAGGGCCGGGTCTTCGACAACTTGACCGAAACAGGACTCCAGGTCGAGCACCTCCTTCTCCAACCGCCCGACCTAGGCCTGCTACCTCCTGGTCGACCCCCTCACATACTCCTGACAGAAGAGTTGAACGTGAGTCTTGCCCACGACCCACCATAGCCTCAAGGAGGGGAAGCTCCCCTGCTTCCTTCTCCAGTCGGCCCAGAATCGACGGATTGAGTCCCAGAACCACTTGTGCTCCAGCAGCAGGTTGTTCAACTGGCAGTACGCAGATGCCCAACCCCCGCGCGCAGAGCGAGCTCCGCCCACACCAGGTGGTGGTCCCAGCACAGCACCGGCTGCGTGGAAGCCGCTGGAATGTGGGAGAAGTACGACCGGGAAATGTAAAGGCGGTCGATTCTGGACCATCCCCCTCCAACACCTCTCGCTAGTGAATGCACTGGGGTCGGGATGGAGATTTCGCCAAACATCCACCAAGTCGAAGGACCCGACCAGGTCCTTCAACTTCCCCATTGTTACCGGGCTGCGTGAGGGGCCGGAGCGATTCACTGAACTTCCCCATCGTTACCGGGCTGTGCGAGGGGCCGGAGCGATTCACTGAACTCCCCCATCGTTACCGGGCTGTGCGAGGGGCCGGAGCGATTCCTGAACTTCTCCATCATTACCGGGCTGTGCGAGGGGCCGGAGCGATTCACTGAACTCCCCCATCATTACTGAACTGTGCGAGGGGCCGGAGCGATTCACTGAACTCCCCCATTGTTACCGGGCTGTGTGAGGGGTCGGAGCGATTCACTGAACTCCCCCCATCGTTACCGGGCTGTGCGAGGGGCCGGAGCGATTCACTGAACTCCCCCATCATTACTGAACAGTGCGAGGGGCCGGAGCGATTCACTGAACTCCCCCCATCGTTACCGGGCTGTGCGAGGGGCCGGAGCGATTCACTGAACTTCCCCATCGTTACCGGGCTGTGCGAGGGGCCGGAGCGATTCACTGAACTTCCCCATCGTTACCGGGCTGTGCGAGGGGCCGGAGCGATTCACTGAACTTTCCCATCGTTACCGGGCTGTGCGAGGGGCTGGAGCGATTCACTGAACTCCCCCATCGTTACCGGGCTGTGTGAGGGGCCGGAGCGATTCACTGAACTCCCCCATCGTTACCGGGCTGTGCGAGGGGCCGGAGCGATTCCTGAACTTCTCCATCATTACCGGGCTGTGCGAGGGGCTGGAGCGATTCACTGAACTTCCCCATCGTTACTGAACTGTGCGAGGGGCCGGAGCGATTCACTGAACTCCCCCATCGTTACCGGGCTGTGCGAGGGGCCGGAGCGATTCACTGAACTCCCCCATCATTACTGAACTGTGCGAGGGGCCGGAGCGATTCACTGAACTCCCCCATTGTTACCGGGCTGTGCGAGGGGCCGGAGCGATTCACTGAACTCCCCCCATCGTTACCGGGCTGTGCGAGGGGCCGGAGCGATTCACTGAACTCCCCCATCATTACTGAACTGTGCGAGGGGCCGGAGCGATTCACTGAACTCCCCCCATCGTTACCGGGCTGTGCGAGGGGCCGGAGCGATTCACTGAACTTCTCCATCGTTACCGGGCTGTGTGAGGGGCCGGAGCGATTCACTGAACTCCCCCATCGTTACCGGGCTGTGCGAGGGGCCGGAGCGATTCCTGAACTTCTCCATCATTACCGGGCTGTGCGAGGGGCCGGAGCGATTCACTGAACTTCCCCATCGTTACTGAACTGTGCGAGGGGCCGGAGCGATTCACTGAACTTCCCCATCGTTACCGGGCTGTGCGAGGGGCCGGAGCGATTCACTGAACTTCCCCATCGTTACCAGGCTGTGCGAGGGGCCGGAGCGATTCACTGAACTTCCCCATCGTTACCGGGCTGTGCGAGGGGCCGGAGCGATTCACTGAACTTTCCCATCGTTACCGGGCTGTGCGAGGGGCCGGAGCGATTCACTGAACTTCCCCATCGTTACCGGGCTGTGCGAGGGGCCGGAGCGATTCACTGAACTTCCCCATCGTTACCGGGCTGTGCGAGGGGCCGGAGCGATTCACTGAACTTCCCCATCATTACCGGGCTGTGCGAGGGGCCGGAGCGATTCACTGAACTCCCCATTGTTACCGGGCTGTGCGAGGGGCCGGAGCAATTCCTGAACTTCCCCATCGTTACCGGGCTGTGCGAGGGGCCGGAGCAATTCCTGAACTTCCCCATCGTTACCGGGCTGTGCGAGGGGCCGGAGCGATTCACTGAATTTCCCCATCGTTACCGGGCTGTGCGAGGGGCCGGAGCAATTCCTGAACTTCCCCATCGTTACCTGGCTGTGCGAGGGGCCGGAGCGATTCACTGAATTTCCCCATCGTTACCGGGCTGTGCGAGGGGCCGGAGCAATTCCTGAACTTCCCCATCGTTACCGGGCTGTGCGAGGGGCCGGAGCGATTCACTGAACTCCCCATTGTTACCGGGCTGTGCGAGGGGCCGGAGCGATTCACTTGCCTCGAGGATGCAATTAAAATCCCCCCCAAGGATGATGCACTCGCCAGCGTCAATGGAGCCAAGAAAAGTGGACACTTCTCCAAAGAAGCCTGGGGGGTGTATACATCCCCCAGGCGTAGCGCCGCTGATGGTGAGATGGAGCAAGCGGCCGGCACAGACTCCTTGACCCTCAAGATCTCTGGCCAAAAATGCGGGGCCAGCAAGATAGCCACCCACAAAAGTGGTGGAGAGGTGCCTCATGCAGACCCACTCTTGCCATTCTAGGAGCCTTGTAGCCTCGTCTCCAGAATGGTGTGGGATTCCTGCAGAAGTACACCGTCTACTTCCTGTCCTCAAGGACAGGGAAATTGTTAAATCTGCGGCGCGCCTCTCTGCTACCGTTAGTGTTAAGGCTGGCTATAGTTATCTTCATGACAAGAGCATAGTGAATTCTCTATTTAACCTACTGTGGGGAGAGAGCAGAGTTGCTCGTTATCCTCCACTCCCTCAGCAGCCCGCTGAGGAACATCGAGTCGGTGCAGCTTGAGCTAGCTCATGTCCTTGCCCACGCTCAAGGTCTTAACAGCGGCGCAGACAGACCTGATGTGCAGCTCCAGCTCCGACTCCGACCATCGGTCGAGGGCCAGCTGAACATTATTGCGGCAACTCAGGCTATTAACCAGGAATTCCTGGAGTTCCTCAACGGGGATGAGGGGAGACCTGATGGGGGGCACGAGGACGTCCACTGCCTCACTGGCGATGGACTCCAAATCGTCCCCGGTGCCCTCCACAGAGTCACCGTCCTCCAGGTCGTCACTGCCAGCGGCTGATCTGCCCACCATACAGGGTACAGGAAGCGGCTCGGCCACACCAGCCGGTCCCACCTCTGTCACAATGCCACCCCCAGGATCGATGGCAGAGGAGTCCTCCCTGGGCTGCTCCGGGGGGGGCGAGGTCTGGGTCAGCGGGCGGCAGCAGTTCGGGGTCCCCCTCTGCCTCAGGCACTGGGCTGTACGGCAAAACTGGGAAAAGCGCCATCCCCACTTCCACCAACACACCCGGCACCAAAGTCAGAGACCAAGAAAGGGGGCCCTCCCCTCTCCCGCCACCACTCATCTACCCAGCGGACCCTCCTCCCCTTCCCATCCCCGTCACACCCACCCAGCGGACTCTCCTCCCCTCCCCTCCCCCGTCACACCCACCCACCCAGCCGACCCCCCTCCCCTCCCCCGTCACACCCACCCACCCAGCCGACCCTCCTCCCCTCCCCTCCCCCGTCACACCCACCCACCCAGCCGACCCTCCTCCCCTCCCCCGTCACACCCACCCACCCAGCGGACCCTCCCCTCCCCCACCACCACCATCCAGCGGACCCTCCTCCCCTCCCCTCCGCTGTCACACCCACCCACCCAGCGGACCCTCCCCTCCCCGACACCACCACCCAGCGGACCCTCCCCTCCCCTCCCCTCCACCACCACCCAGCGGACCCTCACCTCCCCTCCCCTCCCCTCCCCGACACCACCACCCAGCGGACCCTCCCCTCCCCGACACCACCACCCAGCGGACCCTCCCCTCCCCGACACCACCACCCAGCGGACCCTCCTCCCCTCCCCTCCCCGACACCACCACCCAGCGGACCCTCCCCTCCCCTCCCCGACACCACCACCCAGCGGACCCTCCCCTCCCCTCCCCGACACCACCACCCAGCGGACCCTCCTCCCCTCCCCTCCCCGACACCACCACCCAGCGGACCCTCCCCTCCCCGACACCACCACCCAGCGGACCCTCCCCTCCCCTCCCCGACACCACCACCCAGCGGACCCTCTCCCCCTCGCCACCACCTCCCAGCGGACCCTCCCCTCCCCGACACCACCACCCAGCGGACCCTCCTCTCTCCCGCCACCACTCTCACGCCTCAGGCTACAGGACGATATAGACGAGTTGGTCAGATGGGCAGAACAGTGGCAAATGGAATTTAACCCTGAAAAGTGTGAGGTGATGCATTTTGGGAGGACTAACAAGGCAAGGGAATACACAATGAATGGTAGGACCCTAGGAAGGACAGAGGATCAGAGGGACCTTGGTGTGCATGTACACAGATCCCTAAAGGCAGCAGGACAGGTAGATAAGTTGGTTAAGAAGGCATATGGGATACTTGCCTTCATTAGCCGAGGCATTGAATATAAGAGCAGGGAGGTTATGATGGAGCTGTACAAAATGCTAGTTGGGCCACAGCTGGAATACTGTGTGCAGTTCTGATCACCACACTATAGGAAGGATGTGATTGCATTGGAGAGGGTGCAGAGGAGATTCACCAGGATGTTACCTGGTCTGGAGCGCTTCAGCTATGAAGAGAGACTGGACAGGCTGGGGTTGTTTTCCTTAGAGCAGAGAAGGCTGAGGGGGGGCCTGATTGAGGTGTACAAAATTATGAGGGGCATAGATAGGGTAGATAGAAAGGAACTTTTCCCCTTAGTAGAGGGGTCAATAACCAGGGGGCATAGTTTCAAGGTAAGGGGCAGGAGGTTTAGTGGGGATTTGAGGAAAAACCATGGACCAGATTGAGCAACTCCTGGAAGATGTCAGGTTGTAGTTGGGCGCAGGATGCCCGACCTGGCGATGAGTGACGATATTTGTACTTGTGGATCCACGGCCCCGCCATGGGCAGGGCTTCTTTCTCATCCCTGGCAGGCACAGGCTGGACAGAGGGATGTCTTACCCTTCTGGTTCTCCTCTGCTTCCAAGGAGTGGCGCCTCCTTCTCTTCCTCCCAGAGGGTTGCGGAGAGAGAGAAGTCTTCATGGCTGCTGAGGCCTCCACCTCTGCACTCTCCTTCTCTCGTTCGCCCATGGGCTCGAGCCCGACTGCAGGATGGAAAGTGTCGGGCATGGGATCGCTTGTGGGCACGGGATCATGAATGAGCGCTGGTATGGGACCGCACCCACTATCCGGGGGACTCACCCCGAGGTGCTTCCTCCTCTTCCGTCCGTGCGGCCGCTCTCCCCGCCGGAGGCTGCGAAGACGGTAACCTCTGCCGTCAACCGAGCATCCGTTTTTTTCGGACGTGGGCGCCAGCTCAGCCGCCTTTGTTGTTTTGGCGGACTGAGAGGCGGAGCAGTTCTTGCGCACATGCCCCACCTCCTTACAAGTGTGGCACCGCACACCGTTCGATGTCCAGAAGACGCAATAGGCGGTCCCATGGTGGTGGATGAAGAAGCTGCCTTCTGTGTCCTCCTTCCGTGCCACCTGGACAAAGAGCTGGCGCCAGAAAAAGACGTGACGGAGGCTAGTCTCCCCGAAGCCAAGCGGGATCGGTATTATCCCTGACCTCACCTTCCCCAGTGGGGGAGGAGTAGCTCACTGGTTATAAAGGGTGGGACATTAGAGATGACTATTCTCTGCACGGTGGCCTCAAGAGGATCCACTGACAGGAAGGTCCCGCCTACTGTGAGCCCCTTGTTAAGGGCCAGGAACACTGCCCGCTCGGACCTCAGGAATAATACAGCCTTCCTGTACATTTTCGAAGCGGCGGCGATGGTTGTAGAGCCGATAACCATGGCTTTTACGCACGCCTCGATGGCCATATTGGGGTGACTGTAGCTCTTTACTCGGCTCTTCCAACCCTCTGGTTTATATTGGCACTTTTCTCCCACTCCCGCTCAGTTCAACCTGGCACTCCTGTTTCTCCAACACAGTTCAAGCTGGTACTCATACCTATTCAAACTGGCACTGTTCTTCCATCTCCCCCTGTTCATACTGGCACTCCCCTCCTCCCCACCCAGTTAATGCTGGCATCCTCCTTTCTCTCCAATCCCAAAGCGTCAGTGTTTCTGTTCCCTTCCCTCTCCCCGTTATATGCTGGCACTTACTGTAGGCAAGAATTTCCAACCATAGTACAGAACGCAGAAATCACTTTAGAGCAGGACTTGGTTGGTGTAGTGTTTGGGAAGGGGGGCTCAGTACATGCTGATTTTTGTTAGCAAACACTGACATGAGGACTAGACCCCAAGAAGCTGATATCAGCATGAAATCGCTGATGGTTGGTGTGTATGTAGCATTGGAAAGGTTTGGGTAGAGTTGGCTAAGCAACTAACTGCGGTCTTCCACATCAATAGTTCATGGCAACACAAGCAAAAACACATTTTTGTACTCAGGAGGATTGTCGAGGTAAGGGTACCCACACTTTGCCCACTTTTAGCATGTGCAGTCCTGATGATTGCCAACAAGCGTTCACTCTCGCCTTTGTGCTACTGCACAGGCAACCTTTAAGCTCTTTGACATGTACTCGCATGCCCAAATTCCTGAACGGTACACTTTGTTTCTGCCAGGCAAATATGCTTCTAAGAGCGCAGAGCACCATGGGAGAGGCCTGAGTGGCGGCCGCAGAATTGGTAGAGCATAAAAAACAAACGCCAAGGGAATTTGAGAAAGTGGCATCACAGTAAACACAGAGGAAGCAGGGTAAGTTACAGGTAAATATCAATTTAACCTACCTATAACTTAAACTAGATCAAGTAATTAGTTAAAAATACGAAAAAAATAAGCTAATTTGATTAAATACATAAACTTTAATTAATTAAACAAATAAAACAAGGTTATATAGGAATGGCAGTGCAGGTGGTGTACCATAATTGCAGCATGTAGGAGTTTGTGGAGAGCATCGCGAACCTGGACAACAACATTTGTAGTAAGTGTCTGCATCTTGAGGAACTTCAGCTCAGAGTTGTTGAGCTAGAGTCTAAGATGCAGACACTACGGGGCATCAGGGAGGGGGAGTTACCTGGACACTTTGATCCAGGCAGTTACACCCCTTAGGTTAGGTAGTGGGACAGGTCTGGTTAGTGGTCAGGGACAGGAGGGTGTGACTGCAACTCAGGCAGGTAAGGGGACCCCAGGTGCAGTGCTGCAGGAGCCTGGGTCTTTGCCCTTATCCAACAGGTATGAGGTTGTTGTTGCCTGTGTGGATGAGGGCAAAGTCTGCAGGGTGGATGAGCAAACTGACCACGGCACTGTGGTATAGGAGGCCATTCAAGTAGGGGGGGGGGGGGGCGGTGTGAAAAGGAATGTGGTAGTGGTAGGGGACAGTATAGTCAGAGGGATAAATACTGTTTTCTGCAGCCGCGACTGGGAGTTCCAAAGGTTGTGTTGCCTGCCCAGTGCTAGGGTCAAGGACATCTCGCGGTTGGAGAAGAACTTGGAATGGGAGGGAGAGGAACCAACAACATAGGTAGAACTAGGAATAAGGTTCTGCTGAGAGAGTTTGAGGAGCTAGGGTCGAAATTAAAATGCAGAACCTCACAGGTAATAATCTCTGGATTGTTACCTGAGCCACGCACAAATTGGCATACGGACAAACAGATTAGAAGGTTAAATGCGTGGCTGAAAGAGTGGTGTGGGAGGCAGGGGTTTCACTTCATGGGCCACTGGCACCAGTACTGGGGAAAGAGGGAGTTGTTCCCTTGGGACGGGCTCCACTTAAACCGGGCTGGGACCAGTGTCCTCGCGAATCACCAGATTAGGGCAGTAGATAGGGCTTTAAACTAATGAAGGGGGTGTTGGGAGGATTCAGGAAAGGGTAAATTCAAAAGCAGCAAGAGAAATGTCGGCTGTAGAACAGAGTAGCAATTTGGGTAAAAATAAGCAGAGTGGGTCAGGAAGGAACAGAGTGCTTAACAAAAGTAATAGGGAATTAGTGACTAAGGTGACATTAGAGAAATCTAGAAAAAAGTTAACGCTAAAGATACTTTATCTGAATGCGTGAAGCATTTGCAACAAAATAGATTAAATTAATAGCACAGATAGAAATAAATGGGTTTGATCCAATAGCCATTACAGAGACGTGGTTGCAAAGTGGCCAAGGTTGGGAACTAAATATTCCAAGATACTTGACTTTTAGAAGAGATAGGCAAAATGGAAAAGGAGGAGGGGTAGCCCTGATAATAAAGGAGGGAATAAAGATAGTAGAGAGAAAGGATCTTAGCTCCTAAAATCAAGAAGTAGAATCAGTTTGGGTGGAGCCAAGAAACAGCAAGGGGCAGAAAACATTGGTGGGAGTTGTTTATAGGCCCCCAAACAATAGTTGTAATGTAGGGCAGAGTATAAATCAGGAAATTAGAGGTGCATGTGACAAGGGTAATACAGTAATCATGGGAGACTTTAATCCTCATATAGACTGGGCAAACCAAATTTGCAGTAATAGTGTGGAGGATGAGTTCCTGGAGTGCATTCAAGATAGTTTTCTAGATCAATATATTAGAAACCAACTAGGGAACAGGCTATTTTAGAACAAATAGAACATGAGAGTGAACTAGCAAGACATAAAAACAGATTGTAAAAGCTTCTATAGGTATGTAAAAGGTTTTTAAAAAAGGTGGCTATAGAGATAGTGGATGCATTGGTTTTGATCTTCCAGAATTCCATAGATTCTAGAACGGTCCCTGTGAAATGGAAGGTAGCCATCGTAACCCCACTGTTCACGAAAGGAGAGAGAAAACAGAGAACTATAGGCTAGTTAGCCTGACATCAGTAGCAGGGAATCTGTTAGAAGATGCTAGGGACGTGATAACAGGGCACTTAGAAAATCATAATATGATTGGGTAGAGTCAACGTGGATTTATGAAAGGGAAATCATGTTTGACAAATCTGTTAGAGTTTTTTTGAGGTTGCAACTAATAGGGTGGATAAGGGGGAACCAGTGGATGTGGTGTATTTGGATTTTCAGAAGGCATTTGATAAGGTGCCACACAAGAGGTTATTACACAAAATTAGGGCTCACGGAATTGGGGTAATATACTAGCGTGGATTGAGGATTGGTTAACGGGCAGAAAACAGAGAGTATGAATAAACGGGTCATTTTCAGGTTGGCAGGCTGTAACTGGTGGGGTACCACAAGGATCAGTGCTTGGGCCTCAGCTATTTACAATCTATATCAATGACTTTGATGAGGGAACTGAGTGCAATGATTCCAAGTTTGCTGACGATACAAACTTAGGTGGGAAAGTAAGCTGTGAGGAGGACACAAGGAGGCTGATTTAAACAGGTTAAGTGAGTGGGCAAGAATGTGGCAGATTGAATATAATGTGGAGAAGTGTGAAGTTATCCACTTTGGTAGGAAAAATAGAAAAGCAGAATATTTTTTAAATGGTGAGAGACTGGGAAATGTTGGTATTCAGAGGGATCTGGGTGACCTTGTACACGAATCACTGAAAGTTAACATGCAGGTACAGCAAGCAATTGGAAAGCAAATAGTATATTAGCATTTATTACAAAGGGATTAGAATATAAGATTAAAGAAGTCTTGCTGCAATTATATAGGGTCACACTTGGAGTACAGTGTACAGTTCTGGTTTCCTTGTGTAAGGAAAGACATGCTTGCTTTAGGGTTCCTGGGATGAGGGGATTGTCCTATGAGGAGAGATTGAGTAGACTAGGACTATATTCCCTAGAGTTTAGAAGAATGAGAGGTGATCTCATTGAAACATATAAAATTCCTAACGGGCTTTCCAGGGTAGATGCTGGGAGGATGTTTTTTCCCCTGGCTGGGGAGTCTAGAACTCGGGGTCACAGTCTCAGAATAAGGAGTTGGCCATTTAGGACTGAAATGCACATAGGAACATAAGAACAGGAGTAGACCATTCAGCCCCTCGAGCCTATTCCGCCATTCAATGAGATCATGGCTGATCTGCGACATAACTCCATATATCCGCCTTTGCTCCATATCCCTTAATACCTTTGGTTAACAACAATCTATCAATCTCAGATTTAAAATTAACAATTGATCTAGCATCAATTGCCATTTGTGGAAGAGAGTTCAAAACTTCTACCACCCTTTGTGTATAGAAGTGTTTCCTAATTTCACTCCTGAAAGGTCTGGCTCTAATTTTTAAACTATGCCCCCTTGTCCTAGAATCCCCAACCAGCGGAAATAGTTTCTCTCTCCCTACCCTATCTGTTCCCATTAATATCTTGAAAACTTCAATCAAATCACCCCTTAACCGTCTAAATTCCAGGGAATACAACCCTAATTTGTGTAATCTCTCCTTGTAATTTAACCCTTGGAGTCCAGGTATCATTCTGGTAAACCTACTCTGCACTCCCTCCAAGGCCAATATATCCTTCCTACGGTGTGGTGTCCAGAACTGCTCACAGTGCTCCAGGTGTGAAATAACCAGGGCTTTGTATAGCTGAAACATAACTTCTACATTTTGCATTCTATTCCTCCAGATATAAAGGCCAGCATTCCATTTGCCTTTTTGGTTATTTTCTGTATCTGTTCGTGACATTTTAATGATCTATGCACCTGGACCCCCAAGTCTCTTTGGACCTCAGTTGTTTTTAGCTTTTCACCATCTAGAAAGGATCCTTTTAAAGTCCAAATTGGATGACCTCACATTTGCTTACATTGAAATCCATTTGCCACAGTTTTGCCCATTCTCTTAATCTATCAATATCTCTTTTTAATTTTATGCTTCCATCTACACTGCTTACAATGCCACCTATCTTTGTCATCGGTAAATTTGGATGTGCCTTTCTATCCCGTCTTCTAAGTCGTTAATAAATACGGTGAATAGTTGAGGCCTCAACACAAATCCTTGCGGGACACCGCTAGGAGATGAGGAGAAATTTCTTCACTCAAAGGGTTGTGAATCTTTGGAATTCTCTGCCCCAGAGAGCTGTGGATGCTCAGTCGTTGAGTATATTCAAGACAGAGATCGATAGATTTTTGCATACTAAGGGAATCAAAGGATATGGGGATAGTGCGGGAAGGTGGAGTTGAGATAGGGATCAGCCATGATCTTGTTGAATGGCGAAGCGGGCTTGAGGGGCCATGTGGCCTGCTCCTGTTCCTATTTCTTATGTTCTTAACACAACCTACTTGCATGCCTCATAGACTTACACAAGATGTTATGCAGGCTGAGAACTTGCATAACAATGTCTCAGCTCTTCCAATTTCAACATTTGTTGGCTTTTATCTACTTAGAGGAAAAGGCCGCTGATAACAAGCAAGAACAAATCTGGTCTGGAAGAGTTCCTTGGAATGTGCTCCAGTTCTGGGATCACAGTAGAAGATGATGGCCTAGAAATTTGGCCGCGCAGCACCCCTTTTTTGGGTGCTACATGGCCTCCTAAGCCCCCAATATGGTGAGCAGAAAGCACACATTCATTACGAGCTGGAAGTGTACTGGCGTGCACAGGTATTAGGGCTGTTGTACATGCGAATAATCTTTCTCTGACACAGGAAGTCTAGACCACTTATCTTTGAATAGCTTAGTTAGAAAAGTAACCTATGTTTATGGAGTTAGTAGTTTCACTTGGGAGTCAATTGAACAGAAGATTGTGCAGGCTGTATAACGGGAGGCCGATCCGCAACCGCCAGCTTTTCGCTTGCTACCCAGAAACCAAAATTAACACCCCCCCCCCCCCCCCGTAAGTTGCATCTTTATTATTTTCCATAACCAGAAAAATGACTGTTCTCGCTGTAAAAACAGTTCATTCATGTATTTCTTCCAAAATAAATAGTTGTTGGCTTGAAGCTGTGCCCGTCTCGGTTGAGTGCTTTTCATTCCACCTTCTGTAAAGAGAGGAGTTTGCATGTAGCAGCACGTACAGTAGCCGATATATGGCACAAGGGTTCTCTGTAATGATCCCTGAGTCATGCTATTATTTAACTAGATTGGGCAGTAAAAGTCGCCCTCTGGATCAGAGGGGATTTGATGTCATCTTAGAAGAGCGAGTGGTGATGCTGAACTCAAGAGGATATCTAATGCAAAAATCCAAAACTGTGACACTATTTGAAGCCTGCAATTTATATAAATTATCTGATGGCCCCATAATGCAAGTACAGTACCTGTATAAAATGGTAGGACCGTTCAGCCATTTTCTTTCTTAAAGGGAAAGCTATATTGCTCGGTCTGCATGACCCAGTAACTTGATTGTTTACTTGCTGTATATTTTTGCTTCCATTACTGAAGCTATTCAGATTTTAAGATTGCTGTGGTCACTTGCACAGGGATGTTGGATGGGCTAGATTTGAATGTTACCTTGGATAGCATCTAACTATCGAAAGGGCACTTTTCAGATGAGTGACCTACTGTACCATGCAGGACAGCCTCCTTTCCCTCACTTCACGAATGAGCACTTTCAA
The DNA here is from genome assembly GCA_030390025.1 of Squalus acanthias. Classification (NCBI taxonomy): domain Eukaryota; kingdom Metazoa; phylum Chordata; class Chondrichthyes; order Squaliformes; family Squalidae; genus Squalus; species Squalus acanthias. The sequence continues at coordinate 143,384,109 of CM059429.1, forward strand.
TTCTGTCATCAAAAATGGTCATGCATTCTTCCCATCTAAAACAGGTGTTAGGCTCCTTGCATATGCGAATGAGGGGCTTAATGCCTGTTTTAGGAAATTGGCATGCCCTGAGCATTTATCCTTTAAAGCCTCACAAAAGCTGTGTTTCACAATATTGATAATCACAACATAGCAAAATACTATTTTGCCATTTTCCTTGAAAATGCATTCTTAGTAAGTCAAAATAATTTACTGTAACTTTACTGTAGGTCTATCGTGTTCATCAAGCTTATGACTATGTTTTTATTATATGTAAGTGGGGCTAATTATCATTGGTTCTACTGTATATACAGACTAACTTACTCAAGAACAAGTCAACAACAAGTTAGATATATGCGGATTTCCCTCCATTCATTTCTATTGGGTAAAATTCCTGTTATACTACTTGTATATGCCACTGATTCTGAAAGACACACATATCACCTTCATTTTTTTTAAAGTACATTTATATTTTTGCTGTCAAATTAGATCCTTATAAAGGGACTACATTTATTTTCTTTCTGTAAAATTGCAATACTAGAAAAAAAAAGTAATAAAACAGAATAAATGAGTGATTTTGTTTCTAAAGCGGTATTATTCTTGTAGGTGTAATGCATTATATGATCTAAGGTAATCTTAAAATGACTGCAGGCAGTACCACAAGTCAGCCATTAATAACTCATAGTCCCAAGAGCAAAATAAGTCAACAGTAGTGCCCTGCCTGAAGTCAAGGAAAGGGCAGTGACACTCCTCCGCCCAACAAGCAATACCAGTTAATGCAGGCAAGACCTCATCCTGTGCCTCTTAGCCCAAATGGACCTCAGGGACCAAGACCAAACAAACTGCCTCGACCATTTATCAGATGTTGCACTCAGTGTATGCACAGCCATGACAAGAAACCCAATGTACCAATGTTTTGTCCTGTAAATATTGTGCATCAGAAATCTGCAATGAGTTCACAAAGTGTCCCTTGCAAACTTTTGAAAGTATAATTTTAAAATGATTCAGACTGAATTTTTTTTTGTCAAGGTAAGAATAAGGTAAAGTCATTTTTCTTCACAGTTAGGATTTCCCTAATGAGCTATTCAACTCTTATCTATATAGGCCTCCTTCTGTGCTGTAAATTTCTATGATTCTATGATAGCTTTTGTCTTTAAAATAAATGCTTTAGATACTTCAAAGATTTCACCACAGAAAAGCATTGGTTCAAAACGGGTTGAATCTAAAGAAAAATATATATAAGAAGTACTTAGATACTAAAGGAGAGAAGGACAAAAGGGAATACAAAGAACTTAGGAGAGAAGATAAAAAAATCAGGAAGGCAAAGAGAAATTATGAAATCAAATTATCAAGGAATATAAAAAAATGTTCTATAGACATATAAATAACAAAAGGAAAATTAAAGTAGGGGTAGGGCCACTAAAGGATAAGCAAGATAAACTCACAGGCAATGAGAGAGAAATGGCAGAAGTATTGAATAACTACTTCACCTCAGTTTTTACTAAAGAAAAACAAAATAAACACTTCACTAGAGGATGATCTTAAAAAGAACATTAATATAGATGGGATAGAAAAGGAAAAATAATTGTCAAACTAGCAAAACTAAAAGAGGATAAAATCCCAGATCTGGATGGTTTGCACCCGCACATTCTCAAGGAAACGAAGAAGGAGATAGCAGAGGCACTAGTTTATATATACACAAAAGCTCCATAGAAGAGGGGGTAGTGCCAGAGGACTGGCGCACAGCTAATGTTGTTCCTATATACAAAAGTGAGACAGAACAAAACCTGGCAGCTATAGACCAGTCAGCTTAACATCCGTGATAGGAAAGTTACTGGAATCTAAAGCAAAGGTGATAGAAGAGCATCTAGGGACAGAAAATATAATAGAAATAGTCAGCATGGATCCCGAAAGGCTAAGTCATAACTAACCTAATAGAATTCTTTGAAGAGGGAACGGAAAGAGTAGACAAGGGGAATATAGTAGACGTCATAAACTTGGATTTTCAAAAAGCCTTTGATAAGGTACCACATGGTAGGCTCATGACAAAGGTTAGGGCATGTGGAGTCAGGGGACAAATAGCTGAATGGATCGCAAATTGACTAAAATATAGAAAACAGAGAATATTGGTAAAGGGTAGTTATTCAGATTGGATGAAGTAGAAAGCGGTGCTCCACAAGGATCAGTGCTGGGACCCCTGTTATTCATAATTTACATTCGTGATTTGGACTTAGGAATAAGTAACTCAGTATCAAAATTTGCAGATGATACCAAACTTGGGTGTGGGGGGGGGGGGGGGGGTGGAGGTATAGCTAATACTGAGGAAGAATGCAACATAATATGACATCACAAGAAGACATTAGAAAACTTGCCGATTGAGCAGTTAAGTGGCAAATGAACTTTCACATAGATAAATGTGAGGTGATGCACTTTGGTAGGAAAACCAGAAACATCACCTGCAACTTAGAAAATAAAAAAAACTGAATGGGGTAGAAGAGCAAAGGGATCTAGGGATACAGGTGAACAAATAATTAAAAGCAGTATCGCAGGTCAGCAAAGCACAGCATAGTGGTTATGTTACTGGACTAGTAACCCAGAGGCCTGGACTAATGATCCAGAGACGTGAGTTCAAATCCCACCACGGCAGCTGGGGAATTTAAATTCAGTTAATTAAATAAATCTGGAATAAAAAGCTAGTATCAGTAATGGTGACCATGAAATGACCAGATTGTCGTAAAAACCCATCTGGTTCACTAATGTCCTTTAGGGAAGGAAATCTGCCGTCCTCACCTAGTCTGGCCTATATGTGAATCCAGACCCACAGCAATGTGTTGACTCTTAACTGCCCTCTGAAATAGCAAAGTCCCGTCTTCACACTGAGGACATCCTCCATCGTGTTGTGTGGCACTACCACCATGCTAAATGGGATAGATTCAGAACAGATCTAGCAGCTCCAAACTGGGCATTCATGAGGCGCTGTGGACCATCAGCAGCAGAATTCCATTACACCATAATCTGTAACCCGGCATAACCCTCACTCTACCATTACCATCAAGCCAGGGGACCAACCCTGGTTCAATAAGGAGTGTAGAAGAGCATGCCAGGAACAGCACCAGGCGTATCTAAAAATGAGCGGCCAACCTGGGGAAGCTGCAACACAGGACTACATGCTAAACAGCGGAAGCAGCATGCTATAGACAGAGCTCATCGATCCCACAACCAACGGATCAGATCAAAGCTTTGCAGTCCTGCCACATCCAGTCATGAATTGTGGTGGACAATTAAACAACTAACGGGAGGAGGAGGCTCCATAATTATCTCCATCCGCAATGATGGTGGAGCCCAGCATGCAAGTGCAAAAGACAAAGCTGAAGCGTTTGCAACCATCTTCAGCCAGAAGTGCCGAGTAGATGATTCACCTCGTCCTCCTCCTGAGCTCCCTACCATCACAGAAGCCAGTCTTCAGCCAATTCGATTCACTCCACGTGATATCAAGAAACGGCTGAGCACACTGGATACAGCAAAGGCTACGGGCCCCGACAACATCCCGGCTGTCGTGCTGAAGACTTGTGCTTCAGAACTAGCCGCGCCTCTAGCCAAGCTGTTCCAGTACAGCTACAACACTGGCATCTATCAGACAAGGTGGAAAACTTTTTTTTTATATTATTCGTTCATGGGATGTGGATGTCGCTGGCAAGGCCAGCATTTATTGCTCATCCCTAGTTGCCCTTAAGAAGGTGGTGGTGAGTCGCCTTCTTGAACTGCTGCAGTCCGAGTGGTGAAGGTACTCCCACACTGCTGTTAGGGAGGGAGTTCCAGGATTTTGATCCAATGACGATGAAGGAACGGCGATATACTTCCAAGTCAGGATGGTGTGTGACTTGGAGGGGAACTTGGAGGTGGTGGTATTCCCATGCACCTGCTGCCCTTGTTCTTCTAGGTGGTGGAGGTCGCGGGTTTGGGAGGTGCTGCCGAAGAAGCCTTGGCAAGTTGCTGCAGTGCATCTTGTAGATGGTACACACTACAACCACGGCACGCTGGTGGTGGAAGGAGTGAATGTTTAAGGTGGTAGATGGGGTGCCAATCAAGCTGGCTGCTTTTTCTTGGATGGTGTCGAGCTTCGAGTGTTGTGGGAGCTGCACTCATCCAGGCAAGTGGAGAGTATTGCGTCACACTCCTGCCTTGTGCCTTGTAGATGGTTGAAAGGCTTTGGGGAGTCAGGAGGTGAGACACTCGCTGCAGAATACCCAGCCTCTGACTTGCTCTTGTTGCCACAGTATTTATGTGGCTGGTCCAGTTAAGTTTCTGGTCAATGATAACCCCCAAGATATTGATGGTGGGGGTTTCGGCGATGGTAATGCCATTGAATGTCAAGGGGCAGTGGTTAGATGTTCGCTTGTGTGGAGATAGTCATTGCCTGGCACTTGTGTGGCGCGAATGTTGCTTGGCACTTATCAGCCCAAGCCAAACCTGAATGTCGTCCAGGTCTTGCTGCATGCGGGCATGGATTGATTCATTATCTGAGGAGTTGTGAATGGAACTGAACACTGCAGTCATCAGCGAACATCCCCACTTCGGACCTTATGATAGAGGGAAGGTCATTGATGAAGCAGCTGAAGATGGTTGGGCCTAGTCCCGTCTTCACACGGAGGACACACTCCATCGTGTTGTGCAGCACTACCTCCATCGTGTTGTGTGGCACTACCACCGTACTAAATGGGATAGATTCAGAACAGATCTAGCAGCTCAAAACTGGACGTCCATGAGGCGCTGTGGCCATCAGCAACAGCAGAATTGTATTCCACCACAATCTGTAACCTCATGGCCCGGCATATTACTCACTCTACCATTACCATCAAGCCAGGGGACCAACCCTGGTTCAATAAGGAGTGTAGAAGAGCATGCCAGGAGCAGCACCAGGCATACCTAAAAATGCAGTGCCAACCTGGGGAAGCTGCAACACAGGACTACGTGCATGCTAAAAAGTGGAAGCAGCATGCTATAGACAGGGCTAAGCGATCCCACAATCAACAGATCAGATCAAAGCTCTGCAGTCGTGCCACATCCAGTCGAGAATGGTGGTGGACCATTAAACAACTAACGGGAGGAGGAGGCTCATGAATATCCCCATCCTTAATGATGGTGGAGTCCAGCACGCGAGTGCAAAAGACAAAGCTGAAGCGTTTGCAACCATCTTCAGCCAGAAGTGCCGAGTGGATGATCCATACTGGCCTCCTCCTGAGGTCCCCACCACCACAGAAGCCAGTCTTCAGCCAATTCGATTCACTCCACGTGATATCAAGGTACCGCTGAGCGCACTGGATACAGCAAAGGCTGTGGGCCCCGACAACATCCCGGCTGTCGTGTTGAAGACTTGTGCTCCAGAACTAGCCGCCTCTAGCCAAGCTGTTACAATACAGCTACAACACTGGCATCTATCCGACAATGTGGAAAACTGTCCAGGTATGTCCTGTCCACAAAAAGCAGGTCAAATCCAATCTGGCCAATTACCGCCCCATCCGTCTACTCTCAATCATCAGCAAAGTGATGGAAGGTGTTTAAACAGTGCTATCAAGCAGCAGTTACTCACCAATAGCCTGCTCACTGATGCATAGTTTGGGTCCACTCTGCTCCAGACCTCATTACAGCCTTGGTCCAAACATGAACAAAAGAGTTGAATTCCAGAGGTGAGGTGTGGTGAGAGTGACTGTCCTTGACCTCAAGGCAGCATTTGACTGAGTGTGGCATCAAGGAGCCCTAGTAGAACTGAAGTCAATGGGAATCAGGGGGAAAACTCTCCACTAGCTGGAGTCATACCTAGCACAAAGGAGGATGGTTGTGGTTGGAGGTCAATCATCACAGCCCCAGGACATCGCTGCAGGAGTTCCTCAGGGCAGTGTCCTAGGCTCAGCCATCTTCAGCTGCTTCATCAATGACCTTCCCTCCATCATAAGGTCAGAAGTGGGGACGTTCGCTGATGACTGCTCAGTGCCATTCGCAACTCCTCCGTTAATGAAGCAGTCCATGCCTGCATGCAGCAAGACCGGGACGACATTTAGGCTTGGGCTGATAAGTGGCAGGAGCAAGTGTAAAAGAGATTTACAAGGATGGTACCAGAACTGAGAGATTACAGCTATCAGCAAAGATTGAACAGGTTGGGGGTTTTTCTTTAGAAAAGAGACTTAGAGGAGACCTGATAGAGGTCTTTAAAATTGTGAATGGATTGGACAAGGTAGATGTGGAGAGAATGTTTCCACTTGTGGAAGAATCCACAAGTACCATAAATATAAGTTAATTACTAATAAATCCAATAGGGAAATAAAGGAAACATTTCTTTACTCAGAATGGTTAAAATATGGAACTCACTACCACAGGAAGTGGTTGAGGCAAATAGCTTGGATGCTTTCAAAAGGAAACTAGATGAGTACATGAGAGAAAAGGGAATAGAAAGATGTGCTGAAAGGCTGAGATGAGGTAGAATGGAAGGAGAGTATAAACACCGGCACAGACTAGCTGGGCCAAATGTCATATTTCTATGCTGTATATTTTATGTAATTCTAAGGAATATCATCAAACAATAAAAAATAACTTTTAATAGGAAAATAAACGCTTGATTTTACAAAATTGTATTTGTCAAATGCCCTTTATTTTAACCCCATTATTACTTATGTTCTCTCCTCTTTTGCTTCTCCAGCCCTACTCACCTCTCCCTGCCAACCAGGTGATCTGGTCCTAGACCTCTGCAAGTGCTGCTTTATCATTAGACTGGAAGAGGTTCTTAAGAGCAACCTGGGGCGATTCTTCTTTCTTTCTCTCTCTCTCTCTCTCTCTCTGTAGGATTAAGTTGTAGGTTGCTTACCACCAAGCAATAAATCACAATTCAGTGGTGAGGGCCCTTTGCCAATACTATTCCAAAACTTCAATTTATCAAAATAACCTAAAAATATCAATTAAGCAAATTGTTAAGGGGGTGTCTCATTTGAATTAGCCAATCATTCCACTCTACCTCATCTCAGCCTTTCAGCACATCTTTCTATTTCCTTTTCTCTCATGTACTCATCTAGTTTCCTTTTGAAAGCATCCAAGCTATTTGCCTCAACCACTTCCTCTGGTAGTGAGTTCCATATTTTAACCATTCTCTGAGTAAAGAAATGTTTCCTTTATTTCCCTATTGGATTTATTAGTAATTAACTTATATTTATGGTACCTTTGGATTCTTCCACAAGTGGAAACATTCTCTCCACATCTACCTTGTCCAATCCATTCACAATTTTAAAGACCTCTATCAGGTCTCCTCTAAGTTTCTTTTCTAAAGAAAAAAACCCCAATTAGTTCTGATTGCTGAACCAAGTTACACAAGTGTTATAAATGCAAGATGTAGGTTTTAAAAGCGATCTTATTAATTTTCCAGCTTTATTTTCTATTGTTTGAAGGTATAAATGGGGCCAATTAAGCACAGAAATATCAGTTTGTGGCCCAAATGCAGTTAATTGATGTAGGGGTCAGCAGACCAAAGTTATACAGCCAATTCCACAATGCTGAGTGGCCAAAGCAAGTGGAGGTCTGCTCACTGGAATTTGGATGGTAATTAAGTTCTCATGATAGCAGAGGACAATTAGCTTTCTGCTAATAATAAAAGGATTTAGAAAATCAATTTAAAACTATTAAAAGCACCTTGGAACTTTTAAATTTTGCAATTATACTGCAGTCTGGGTAAAGGCGGGAGACTTCCTCTTAAGGTGGTCTCAGAGTTTGCCTAAATTCAATGGGGGTGACTTCATATCTGAGTTACACTACATTATAGAGTTTATTTTAGCTTCATCTCAATGCAAAATTTGTAGTATAACTGGCCTATTAGAGAAATAGATTAGAAAATTTAAAAAATTTAATTCAATATTATAAAAGTAGGATCAAGAAAATTGGAGAAAAGAGAGAGACCTGGGGAGAGTGGGGAAGAAGACCAGGTAGCAGAAGTATTCAAAATGTACTTAGTTTTACTTAAAATTATATCTTGCGTGTATTTAATTATACAAGGAAATATTACATAAATAAAGCAATTCCTGACTTATAACATTAGAGTTTGTTTTAGCATCATGGAGTATCAGCTGAAAACATGGCCCAGGATGATTAACGTTCCCTGGACCAACTGATTGTCTGAGGCCCAGGGAGATTTTCAATTCCCTGGACTTACCTGTAGTCTTTGAAGGTTAAAATATCTATTTTTGTTTGCTTAAAATAAAAAATATATGTATTTGGTTCAATCTTCGTAATGAAGATACAAGAAAACAGTGCAATGTATTTTCTCAATGTACACATTTTTACTTGCCTTTATTTTACAACAGAATCTTCTTGATTGGTTTTGATTGATACTGGCTGATTGAGAGACTTTCTGATAAAATAGCCAAATAAAGGAGGAAAAACACAATCATTGCATGCAACATATATTCAAATAAGCAGGCCATATAATTTCAGACTTTCAGGCAATTAATGGGAAGGTAGTTTACAAGTTTATTATTACCATACCTAGTAATATTAATTTCTGTCTGATTATGGTTCTGTGAAGTGCCTTGCGATATTTTCTAATTTTCTTTAAAGGTGCTATATAAATTGTTATGAAAGTCAGATTGTCACAAAATATTGTACTTCCTCTACAAAGTTTCACTGGTTTGCAAGACATGATTATAACTAAACATTTGACTAATTTAGACATTATGGATGTACATGTATGCTGTCTTAAAGGGGCATTATCTTCACAAAAAAGTGTTTGACGAATTGTTTCCATTAGTTTATAAACACATAATGAAATTAAACAAGGAACGAGGAAAGGGAGTAGAGAATTCTACCAGTATAAGAACATAAGAAATAGGAGCAGGAGTAGGCCATACGGCCCCTCGAGCCTGCTCCACCATTCAATAGCATCATGGCTGATCTTCTACCTCAATTCCAGTTTCCAGCCTTATCCCCATTTCCCTTGATTTTCTTAAATGGCCAAAAATCTATTGATCTCAGTCTTGAATATAATCAACAACTGAGCATCCACAGCACTTTGGGGTAGAGAATTCCAAAGATTCACAACCCTCTGAGTGAAGAAATTTCTCCTCATCTCAGTCCTAAAAGGCTGAGCCCTTATCCTAAGGCTATGACCCTCAGTTCTAGACTCTACAGCCAGGGGAAACAGCCTCTCAGCATATCCCGGTCAACATTCCTTCCTCAACTAACACCAATCAAAACAGATCGTTTGTTCATTCATTGCATTGTGGCTTGTGAGATCTTGCTGTGCACAAATTGCCTGCTACACTCACTTAGAGCAATAGTAATTACACTTCAAAATCATTAATTTTATAATGAAGCACTTTGAGACATTTCTGAAAGACATGATAAACCAAGTCTTCCTTTTGTTATTATTACATCACTGTATGTGGTCTTATAACAAAAATGACGAATAACTCTTGTCCCCCCCGCAAACAAAAAAAAGCCAACCACCTTTTCATAAAGACAATGTCCCTTTACCAGACTGAAAATAAGCTAAATCATTGCAGGATGAAATCAAAAATATGATGACATAATAACATTGTGCCAAGCTACCCTCAACTGATCTCCGATGCATTCAGATTTTGACACACTAACTTTAGCTACATAGTTAGACATAAATAAAATGCAAATTGTGATTGGCTAAGGGGTGTGAAATAACAAATCACTTCTGACATCTTGAAGGAGAAACACAAGGGTCGATTTCAACTCCCGATGGCAAGTCAGCAGCGCGGTTGGCAATCCCGCGCAGGATGAGAGTCGGGAATGTGAGCCAGAGTCCCGGCACGCCTGCTCTTCCGGGCTCCATGAAGGAAAGTTTTATTTTTAAAACTAACCTTAGCGGGCCTCAGAGTCTGCCAGGAGCCTCATCTGCCCCCAAAACCAACGGTGTTAAAAGCGCAGATTGGCGGGAACGGAGCAGGAAATGGAACCGCTCCATTTGAACTGCACCCCTGGTGCACTGCCGCCAACTTCTTTATAAATCATGATGTGGAGATGCCGGCATTGGACTGGGGTGGACAAAAATGAGAAGTCGCACAACACCAGGTTATAGTCCAACAGATTTATTTAAAATTACAAGCTTTCGGAGCTGTCGCCCCTTCCTCAGGTAAAGTTACAATGAGTGAATCTACAATATTTCACAGTATATAAACACAGAAACTGCAGAGATACAATCTTTCAGGGAAGGTGTCCTTACATCAAAGACACACCAAGAGCACAGCCAAGACAATGAGATGTGTCACAGGGGGTCCAACGTGTCAAATCCTGCTGTCTGCAGTTGTTTTTTTTTGTGGGGTTTTTTTGGGTTTGTTTTTTTTGTGTTTTTTAAAAAAAACTGGAAAGACAGACAACGATGTCGAGTCACGTTCTGTAGCGTGACATGAACCCGATATCCCTATTGAGGCCGGCCTCATAGGTGCGGACTACACGATAACATCAACAGGTTCCATCCCACCATCAAACTCACCATGGACTACTCCTCAGAATCGGTTTCATTCTTGGACACATGAATCTCCATCAAAGACGGACGCCTCAGCACTTCACTCTACCGCAAGCCCACGGACAACCTCACGATGCTCCACTTCTCCAGCTTCCACCCTAACCACGTTAAAGAAGCCATCCCCTATGGACAAGCCCTGCGAATACACAGGATCTGCTCAGACGAGGAGGAACGCGATGGACACCTACGGACACTGAAAGACGCCCTCGTAAGAACGGGATATGACGCTCGACTCGTCGATCGACAGTTCCGACGGGCCACAGCGAAAAACCGCACAGACCTCCTCAGAAGACGAACACGGGACACAACCAACAGAGTACCCTACGTCGTCCAGTACTTCCCCGGAGCGGAGAAACTACGCCATGTTCTTCGCAGCCTTCAACATGTCATCAATGATGACGAACACCTTGCCAAGGCCATCCCCACGCCTCCACTACTCGCCTTCAAGCAGCCGCCTAACCTCAAAAGTACCATCGTTCGCAGCAAATTACCCAGCTGTCAAGAGAACAGCGACCACGACACCACACAACCCTGCCACGGCAACCTCTGCAAGACATGCCAGATCATGAACACAGATACCGTCATCACACGTGAGGACACTACCCACCAGGTACATGGTACATACTCATGTGACTCGGCCAACGTTGTCTACCTGATACGTTGCAGGAAAGGATGCCCCAGAGCATGGTACATTGGCGAGACCATGCAGACACTGAGACAACGTATGAACGGGCACCGTGCAACAATCGCCAGGCAGGATTGTCACCTCCCAGTCGGGGAACACTTCAGCAGTCAAGGACATTCAGCCTCGGATCTGCGGGTTAGCGTTCTCCAAGGTGGCCTTCGAGACACACGACAACGCAAAATCATCGAGCAGAAACTGATAGCCAAGTTCCGCACCCATGAGGCCGGCCTCAATAGGGATATCGGGTTCATGTCACGCTACAGAACGTGACTCGACATCGTTGTCTGTCTTTCCAGTTTTTAAAAAAAAAAACAACCCAAAAAAACAGGAAAAAAAACTGCAGACAGCAGGATTTGACACATTGGACCCCCTGTGACACATCTCATTGTCTTGGCTGTGCTCTTGGTGTGTCTTTGATGTAAGAACACCTTCCCTGAAAGATTGTATCTCTGCAGTTTCTGTGTTTATATACTGTGAAGTATTGTAGATTCACTCATTGTAACTTTATCTGAGGAAGGGGCGACAGCTCCGAAAGCTTGTAATTTTAAATAAATCTGTTGGACTATAACCTGGTGTTGTGCGACTTCTCATTCTTTATAAATGGAAGCTGGGTGTTAACAACATTCTAAGGCAAAAATAAACTAAGAGGTACCCATTTAAACAAAAAGTATGGTTTAACGTGGATTTTATTGCCACTAAAGGGTTGCAATATATATTTCTAGTAAACATTACAAGTCGACTAAAATTGGAACTTGTCCAATGTACAGCATGTAACCCAAAAGTGGGCACACTCACGTTGCAACATACTTAATTTCAATACATAGTTGTCTCGTATCAACCATGGCCCGGATTTTGCAGTCGGTATGGTGGCGTACTCAGAGTACACCGCCATACCTCCTTTGAAATCCACTGCAAGTTCAGGATTTACACAAGTGCTTGTGCATGCACGAAATCTGGAACTTGCGGCCTGTCAACGTTTGCATTGACAGGCTATCCACGCAGGTCACGAGAAAGCAATCGCTGGCGCAGAATTGGGCTATTTGCCCACCGACTGGCCAGCAAATGCGCACGGAAATATTAATGGTTGATGCAAACTTGCGCAGGGCTGGTTTGCTTCAGTGTAAGGGGATACCCTAGCCATGAATTAAACATTTTCAGATCGTACATTTTGCACATACTCTATCAAATGAGTTTATGCCAATATTGGCCCAGATTACAGTTTTAATGATGTCTAGAATTATCAAAAAATTAAATTTTTTAGTGAGGTTGGTGGAATGAAGGTAATTACTGTAAATTGTAATTAGATCAGATTTCGGGATTCCATTACATCTCATTACAGGATTCCCTACGGAAATGATTAAAATGGAATTCTGCTTTGTGATTGGAGGACCAGGCCCATGTGATCCCAGGTAGGCTTCCTGCACTGCCTGCGTCCCTGGGATCCGTGGATCATTACGCTGCCTCCGCCTCGCAGCCTCAGACCACAAGTTTTCGCAGCCTCGCCGCCAGCAGGTAGGTTTGTAATTCTTTTGCGGGTTGGAGGCGTACTCCGGAAGTACACCTCCCACCGCAATTTTTGGCCCAATGTGTTTTTAAAGTTTTTTTAAAGCTTATTATTTAAAAAATCTCCCACTCTATAGGGTCGATTTTAACTCGAGACCTGAATCAGGGATGTGGGGGCAAACCGTCTGGTTCTATGGATTTTGAGGCTCAGGAGATTTTAACTCCTGGGCCTCATTTATATACTCCAACAATGACTTCACTGCCAGTGGGTGGGATTCAAAATTGGTGATCAGGCTGCTATCGGGTCCCATGGAAATGGTCCCTGACAAGGTAAGAACAGATTGTTTGGGGGGGGGGGGGGGGCGGTATTTTCCAATTGCGCAATCAGGGAAGGGGCAGAAACCCAGGGCATGAGAGGCCCAAGGTATCCTTGCGGGACCAGATGGAACCCACAAGGAATGTTTAAAAATAAATTTATAAAGCACTTATCTGGATCCCTGCTTTTGCCGGCGGGCTGGAGACCGTGCGGGCGGGCAGGAGTTGAGCCATGGTTAAAATGGCATGTGTGTCTTGATGACATCATCGGGACGCAACGCTGCCATTTATGTTAGGCCCTTGTTCCTTTGGGGCAGGTGGCCTTCCCGTGCCTGAAGGCAGGTAAGTAAAACATGTGGGGGGGGGGGAAACATGTTAAGTATGCAGCGCGAACCCCCCCGCACCCACATTATCTTATTCCCTAGCCCACACCACTCCCGCCAGGCTGGTGGGGGAGGTTAAAATCGGCTCTTATATTTCTATTGTGCACAACAATTCAATTTCACATACACAGCTTCTCATTCGTTAGTTCTATTGTACCAGTGATTATTGTGTTTATTCTTTTTGACGCCTTTTTTTATCCTTGATTCTGATTTCCTGACGACTCCTCCAAGCAGCTATAATTTCATCATCATCTTCACCACTGCTGTTTTTTGATACAGACTTCAAACCTTTCTTTGCTGTAGAATTCTCAAGGTCACTGTCATTACCTTTTCCACTGCTCTGTTCCTCTACAGTTGCAAAACTCTGCTTAAATGTTCTCTTTGCATGTGTCTCCAGGGTATCATCATGATCGTAGGCATTTAGTTCTGTCTCTGAGCTGTGCAACCGAGATCTCCTGGGGAAAGGACGAGCTGTTGATTGGTCAGATGGCTGCAAATCCACATCTGGACATGAAGGCTGCATTTCAACGGAGGACCTTTCAGAGTATGATTCTGTGGAAGTACCAGCTTCATCAGCCAGTGGTCTTCGGGAACTATAGTATTCCAAATCAGGTGATGGGGTAGAATATTTCAGCTTAGTTTTGTCATAATCTTTTGATCCATAGGAAGAAGTAAATCTTCTAGACGTATATTCTCCTGAGCCTGTCAATGGTGTTTTCAAATCAACACCTCTTGTAAGATATAATGAAGCTGAACCTTTTGTTGCATCCAATTGGGGTTTTGACGATGGCCCGCCGTCAGGTTCATGGAGGTAAGAAGCACTATTGAACTTTGTTTCTTTTTTCATAATCTGGTCATATTTTAAGGTTTTGTTGTCAACAGATACTCCCTTAACATCACTAAGCCATTTATGTACATTGGTAGCTGAATCTGGTGTACTGGTGCCAGTGCATAAAAGATTACCTGATATATTAGATAGTGTGTCAAATTTATCTATTCTCGAAGAGGAAAAGCATCTGGAATTTGTTTCAACCAAATCTTCATCTTCACTTTCATCTTTCTTCTTCTTTTTAAACAATGTGCTGCGTTTATTGTCTGAAGCCACCTTTTCTTTTTTGTATGCATCGATTTTATCTTTCATCTCACTTTTAATCTCCTTGTTCTTGCAGTCTAACTTTTTAAGATTAACTTCATCTGCAAACAAGCTATATAGTGGTTTGCTTGTTTTTGTAATCTTCTCTTTTGAATGCAAGCCTTCAGACTTGAAGCTAGACAGACTGCTGCATGACAAGACAGTCTGAGTGTCTGTGCTGTACGCTGCTTTAGGCCCCAGCAGGGAACCTGCACAGGCACCTCCACTTTGCATGCTGAGAAGTGAAATTTTGTCATCTTCTGTGTATCTACCAGTGGCCCCTTGCTGGCTGTTTTTGTCCAATAGCGAGGCAGTACCTATGATCTCATTTTGCTTTATTGCAATTTGTTCACTAACCACAGAAGCAATCCAATCCTGAATGCTAGAAAGCGAAACAGTAGCATCAGGATTTACTTGCAAAGGTGGCATCGGCACTGTAGTAGTTGAGGCAGTTCTGGGTCTGTTCATTGAAGATCCACTACTCTGCATGCTTAACATAGAAGCAGCATCGTCACTTTTGTCAGACATTTTGGACCAGAAAGTAGACAGTGGAATGCTTCCGCTCATGGAACTTTCTGCCTCGCACTCAGATAAGGATTTACTCTCTTCCAATGTTCGTCTGGAGCGTTCCAAGACCTCAGCACGCCTTTGTTTAGTTCTCTTGGATGTAATATCTTCATCTTTGGCCAAATTAATTACCTCATTTTTGTTTTCATTGCCCAGCTTTTTCTGATGTTTCAACTTCCAGCTCTGATAGGCTGTCAGGTTGACATCGGCAAGTGATTTTACTTCTCCTCCCTCCCCCTCCTCAATTTCTTCAGTTTTATTCTCATCATCTGCTTTGGAATCTTTTTTATTCCATCCAAAGTGTATCCGTTTGATACGCCACCTTTCCAGAGGGGTCAGGTTGTCTTTGTTCTTCTTGCAGAAGTTGAATATAGAACTGGTTTCTGAGAATATAGAACTCTCTTCATCTGGGTCTCTCCTTTTTTCACTGCAGCTAACAGAAGACATGCTACTCATGTCGTCACCACTTGCAGCTTTCTTGCTGATCTCAAGTAATCGTTCATCCCACATGTCCCAAGTGCTTGCCTCAGTGGATAAGGAGTCATTTCGAGCTCTGCGTGGCTTGTTTAAATACTCTTCCAAACGTTGTTGAAGAAGCTCACTGTCAAGACTATTTACACTCTCTGTGTCATCTTGTTCACTGGCAACATATTGTCTGCTTCTTGCAATAATGGATCCTCCATCTGCTTCACTGCTGCTCAGGAGTTCAGGCTGCCAACATGGATCCAATTGAAACTTTTCATTTTTATTTTGCCATTCCCTAATTAGCCAATCAACATTATTCTCTTTGTCAAGATCTTCAGGAAGTTTGGGTCTCTCCTCGCTTGGTTTGTTGGTTCGTTCTATTGGTGACAAACCTTGTTTTGCTCTCCACTCTTCATAGATCCTTTCCTCTTCATCTTCATCAATTAATGTTGGTTTTTTGGAAGCGACACTTGTTTTTGTCGCAGAGCTCATTAAACTGCCAGAAATTAAGCTGGTTGTGTCTTCCTCTTCCACCATGATAGAATGTGCCTTAGCTCCCATGATGCTCCGTGTCTCCTCTTCAGCCACAGAGATAGAATGGGCGTTTGCTTCTATGACAGAACATTGGCTTAGAGTCTCATCATCATCATCATCGTCATCATATTGGCCACGTTCAGCCAAAAGATTATCATTCAATTCTCTAAGCTGCTTCAAGAAGCCCTCATTTGGGTAGATTGGCCGTTTTTTGCGTAGAGTCATTAATGCCTCCATGATGGTCAGGTGGTGGAAGATCATAAGGTAGGCGGCCACAAGTGCTGCTGGTCGACTGGTTCCCATGACACTGCATACCATAACTTTACCTTTGGAAAGGAAAAAAATCAGAGTATCTTTCAATTTGATTCTACTTCTGTTGTTAGAATTTCTACATATGCATGGATAAAATACATTTCCATGTGGGAACCAATGACATAGGAAAGAAAAGGGTTGAGGTCCTACAGTCAGAATTTCAGCAGCTAGGGAGGAAGTTAAAAAGTAGGACCTCAAAAAGTAGTAATCTCTGGATTACTCCCAGTGCCACATGCTAGTGAGTATAAGAATAGTAGGATAAAACAGGCTAATGCGTGGCTGAAGAAAAGATGCAGATTCCTGGTGCATTGGGACCAGTTTTGGGGCAGGAGGGACCAGTTCAAAGTGGATGGGTTGGACCTCAACAGAGCTGGGACCAATGTCGTACTGTGGGGGAGGGTTTAAACTAATTTGGCAAAGGGATGGGCACCAGGATGAAACATTAGAGAGGAGAAACAAGATGCACAGAGGACTGGGAGAGGCAAATAGCACTAGAGTAAAGAATAGTTCAGAAATAGGAGGATCAGACGGGGCAAATGCGAAGCAGACTAAGATGGGTTTGGAGTGCATGCACATAAATGCACGGAGCGTGGCAAATAAGGTTGGTGAGCTGCAGGCACAAGTTGCCACATGGGACTGTGATATAGTGGCAATAACAGAGACCTGACTCAAAGAAGTGTAGGATTGGGAACTTAATATTCCTGGCTACAAGGTATTCAGGAAAGATAGGGAAGGAAAAAAAGGAGGGGGAGTGGCAGTATTGATCAAATAAACTATTCTAGCACTGGAAACGGATGGTGTAGTTCAGGGGCCAAATACAGAGTCTATTTGATTAGAATTAAGGAACAATAGAGGGGCTATTATGCTACCAAATAGTGGAAAAGAGATAGAGGAGCAAATTTAGAATCATAGAATGATACAACACAGAATGAGGCCATTCGGCCCAAAGTGCCCGTGCCGGTTCTTTGGTAGCAATACCCAGTTAATCCCACTCCCTTGCTCTTTCCCCATAGCCTGTATTTTTTTTCCCTTCAAGTATTTATCCAATTCCTTTTGAAAGCTACTATTGAATCGGCTTCCACTACCCTTTCAGTCAGTGCATTCCAGATCACAACAGCTCACTGTGTAAAGATGTTTCCTCATGTCGCCTCTAGTTCTTTTGCCAATCACCTTAAATCATAGAATCATAGAATAGTACAGCACAGAAGGAGGCCATTCGGCCCATTGAGTCTGCGCCGGCTCTTTCGAAGAGCAATCCAGTTAGTCCCATTCTTTCCCCATACCCTTGCAATTTTTTCTCTTAAGGTTGGCACTCCTTAAAGTAGAAATGTCACCCGGTCTGGATGGGATGTATCCGAGGTTACTGAGGGAATTAAGGGTGGAAATTGTGGAGGCTGTGCCACAGTCTTTTAAAGGAAGTAGGTGAGAACATTGCAGATGCCCTAACTATAATCTTCCAAAGTTCTCTCGATTCAGGAATGATTCCTTTAGATTGGAAAATTGCACATGTCACTCCACTAGTTAAGAAAGGTGAGAGGGGGAAACCAGGGAATTATAGACCAGTTAGCCTAACATCTGTTGTCGGTTATAATTAAGGATAGAGTGACTGAATACCTTGAAAATTTTGAGCTGATTAGAGGAGCCAGCATGGATTTGTAAAGGGTAGGTCATGCCTGACGAACCTGATTGAATTTTTTGAAGAGGTGACTAAAGTAGTGGACAGGCAAATGTCTATGGATGTTATTTATACAGACTTCCAGAAGGCATTTGATAAAGTCCCTCATAAGAGACTGTTAGCTAAAGTCGAAGGTCATGGAATTGAAGGCAAATTATTGACATGGTTAGGAAATTGGCTGAGTGGCAGGAGACAGAGAGTAGAGATAATGGGAAGGCACTCTAATTGGCAGGATGTGACTAATGGCGTCCCACAGGGATCTGTGTTGGGGCTTCAACTATTCACCATATTTATTAATGACTTAGATGATGGGATAGAGAGCCACATATCCAAGTTTGCCAATGACATAAGGATAGGTAGCATTGTAAGCAGTATAGCTGGAAGCATAAAATTACAAAGAGATACTCATAGATTAAGTGAATGGGCAAAACTATGGCAAATGGATTTCAATGTAAGAAAATGTGAGGTTATCCACTTTGGACAGATAGATCAGAGTACTTTCTAAATGGTGAAAAGCGAGAAACAGTGGAAGTCCAAAGAAACTTAGGGGTCCATGTACACAGATCATTAAAATGTATGGACAGGTACAGAAAATAATCAAAAAGACTAATGGAATGCTGGGCTTTATATCTAGAGGGCAAGAATACAAGGGGGTAGAAGTTATGCTGCAGCTGTACAAAACCCTGGTTAGACCACACCTGGAGTACTGTGTTCAGTTCTGGGTGCCACACCTTAGGAAGGATATATTGGCCTTGGAGGGAGTGCAGCGTAGGTTTACCAGAATGATACCTGGACTCCAAGGGTTAAATTACAAGGAGAGATTACACAAACTAGGGTTGTATTCCCTGGAATTTAGACGGTTAAGGGGTGATTTGACCGAAGTTTTCAAGATATTAAGGGGAACTGATAGGGTCGATAGAGAGAAACTATTTCTGCTGTTTGGGGAGTCTAGGACTAGGGGACATAGGTTTTTAAACAGAAAGCTGCCAGGGTTGTCTTTCACCCAAACTCAGAATATTACATAAGAACATAAAAAATAGGAGCAGGAGTAGGCCATACAGCTCCTCGAGCCTGCTCCGCCATTCAATAAGATCATGGCTGATCTTCTACTTCAATTCCACTTTCCCGCCTGATTCCCATATCCTTTGATTCCCTTTGAGTCCAATTACGATGAGGGAGTGTTGTTAGAAGCCATTTTGTTTCAGTCAAACAAGATGACTCACTAATGTAGGCAAGCATAGCATGTTCATTATTTGGTATTATTATGTAAAGGCAAATTGCACAGATTGCATTAACTGGGTCCGGTCATAACTCTTGCTTTGTATATTCACTCGCTGTTTTAGATATAAAATGGCTGAATATTTCATTCTGGCCTCATCTGACTAACATGAAAACAATTTGCCTACTGCAAGATAGGAGAAGCATACATAAGGGCACATTCGAAATACATAATATCTAGTTCATATGTCAAGTGGGATGCATTGTTACATCCCTAGCATGACACTATCATACAAGTATATATTGGGCCATGTAGGTCAACTCCAGAATATCAAGGACGAGATCCACTTATGGAGGCTACTGAACCCAAGACATCATCTATGGCAGACCAAGGCTCATACCATCTCGTTAGGGGTTGTACCATGTTTTACAATGCCCTGCTTTGAGAATCTGAATCACTGCTTACCTCTGTATGTCAAAAGTGCTTCATCCATAAACTCTGCAGCCTTACGAAAGTATTTGGACAGGTCAAAGTCAGGGAAGTCATCAGCTTCGATTCCAAGGTACTGAATTTCCATTCCTGCGTAAAAGTCTACCGTGGTGTAAACACCCGTTCCATGGGCAGCATTAAGGATGTGAGTGATCCCCAGTCGTTTCAACCGACCCTTATTCACAGTTGCACTCCTGGAAAAACAAAATTAAAACCGGTTCCTATTTTCCGAGGGCATGAGCATGACAAAACAGCAACTCGGGGCAAAAAATTGTGCTCCTGACACATTCCCAGTGCAGGGGCACTTTTCACAGCAACCTTTGCATCAAGTGCTCTGAAAGAACACTCCAGATTTTGCAAGGTCTCCTCGTTAGCATATTGCTGTTCACTCTCAGCACACTTTGTGCGACGCACAGGTCGGGATAGGATGGGTTTTCCTGTGCAGAGGCCTAAAAGGGGTAGTGCAGCACCTTGAAATGTACCTGCACTTTGTGCTCAACTGAAAAGGGTGTTTTGGAGAACAGCATTGCAGCAACTGCTGGAATATATGAAATCAAAAGGTTCTTCGGTTGCAGGCAGGACTGTGCCCTTTAATGTAAGAATCCTGGAAGTCATGCTGAGGGAGGTGCAGGCAAGGAAATGTGCCACCTTTGGGTATGAAGTGGCACCCTTCTCAACAAAATGCAGTGAGGACTGCATGCAAAGAGGTGGCAGAGCAGGTGAAGGCAGTCTGTGAAGTTCAGAGGACAACCTTCCAGATGAGGACGAAATATGCTCATATTTGTAGTGGTATGCAATGACATGCCTATATTCACACATATACCACTTTCACCTTAATCAGCTGTATACTCAGATGGAATGCTTTCTTATCTTTACCCACTTGGAACCTTTCACAAATGGTGGGTAAGCCCACTTTTGCATGCAGTCTACTTTTATACTCCTGCCTAAGGAAGCACAATGCCCAATTGTGTAGCTCTGATGGGCCTCAGTCATTCATTGCTATTTTCTCATTGCAGGCCAAGAGGGTGCACAGCAGAAGAGAGGGGCTGAAAACTGGATGGGGTCCCCCACTCTCCAGATGCTGACATGCCTTCAGGAGCTAGCCCTGGACATTGCTGGTGATCCTGCTGTAACAGGTAAGCAGCCACCCCCATCCCAGGAGCTCCGAGAGGACATCCATCAGCCAGCCATTTCATTCTCTTTTCTCACCAGGGTACCACTTGGAAGCAGCACTCGATTAGGCAGCAAGAGACACTCAATACCTAATGCCACCAAAAGAAGCATCAGGGAGAGAAAAAAATACACCACATCACACAAGAAAATGGATATTTGGTGGGCACGACCCTTTTTGCTACAGTACCTGCCTGGCTGGGCAGGTGATGATGGTTAATTAATAGTGGGGGTTCACAATGCGGGAGAGGGGATTGGTGCATCTGGCAGGGAGAACCTGATGCAGGAATGATTCCACAGAACAATGACCTTTAAAGTGATGTGAGTTTGGCTCAGTCATTATCTTAAATCACAAGCACGTTGTTGCTCAAGGTGTGGTGGCAAGTCCACATGTTATGTTTAGGCTCATCTGTGGCCCCTTCCTCTACTGCTGCTGGTCCATTCCATCCTCAACCACCATCTCAAATACAGCTAGCAGAATCCCAAAACAAATGCCCATAGTGTGGGTCAAGTTGTCTAAGCCAGACAAGGTTTCTGGATGTTTTGGGGTGGAGAAGTCAAGTTCCCAAATAAACATCTCCAAATGAGGTACAAAAAAAGCAACAAACTCAACAAAGTTGGACACAAAGGCAATGAGTACCTTGAAGAGGTTTTGGTGACTGCTGCACCAGCAGGTCTGCCCTCTGCTCCAGCTATTTTTTGGCACACCTGAATGACATTACACCAATGATGCAAAGTATTGCAATTTCCAGGACATCCCAGACATGCCCTCGGAATGCTCAAATACCACAGAGGAGCACAAGCCTCTTCCCCCTGCGCCGCCCCCCGCCCCCCCACACAAACCCCCAACCCCGGCACAGACCCAATGCAAAAATCAGCACTGCGATCAAAATCCAGATTTTTGGCCGCATGTGCCGCACTTGCATTTGTGTCGTCAGCATAAGGGACCAAGGATTCAAGCCCTCAGACTAGATTGCCACATTTCCTCTTCTTCTACTCTCAGGTCTCTCCAAAGTGTTCATAAGCACAAGGTAAAACATGTTTAAAATATACAATATATTGATTAGATACAATGATTTGGAAGAACAATAAGCTAACTAAAAAGGCAGCCATGATGGGCCCCACCTAGAGACCCTGATAATATAAGTATCACATCTTCACTGCAACATTACTTTTCTAAACTTACTTTTCAGCTATGAAGACATTTGGCCACACCTCATCCATTAGTTCCATGGGTGCCTCCATCTTTTGCATCAGTGCACGCTGGATGTCCATGATACAGGGTGTGTTGAATCTGCTGGTGTCGTCAATCTTCACTTTCACCCGGTTATAAAGGTCTTCCACCAGCAGCTGCTCAGCTGACTCCATCATTTTTGGTGACGTTGGCTCAACTTTTATTACTTTAGGTTTCAACTCTTCAGATACAAAAGACAAAAAAGTAACCATGGGTACGAAAGAATCTTTTGAAACATTTAAAGTTCAGATTCAACACGGGAACATGGGAGTATAAAAGCAGGGAAGTCCTGCTACAACTGTACAGGGTATTGGTGAGACCACACCTGGAGTACTGCGTACAGTTTTGGTCTCCTTATTTAAGGAAGGATATACTTGCATTGGAGGCAGTTCAGAGACAATTCACTAGGTTAATTCCAGAGATGAGGGGGTTGACTTATGAGGAAAGGTTGAGCAGGCTGGGCTTATACTCATTGGAATTTAGAAGAATGAGAGGTGATCTTATTGAAACATATAAGATACTGAGGGGGCTTGACAAGGTAAGTGCAGAGCGGATGTTTCCCCTCGTGGGGAAATCTAGAACTCGGGGGCATAGTTTCAGACTAAAGGGTCGCCCTTTTAGAACTGAGATGAGGAGGAATTTCTTCTCAGAGGGTCGTAAATCTGTGGAATTCTCTGCTGCAGAGAGCTGTGGAGGCTGGGTCATTAAATACATTAAGGTGGAGATAGACAGATATTTGCAAGATAAGGGAGTGAAGGGTTATGAGGAGCGGGCACAAAAGTGGCTTTGAGCCCAAGATCAGCCATGATCTTATTGAATGGCTCGAGGGGCCAAGTGGCCTATTCCTGCTCCTATTTCTTATGTTCTTATCTAAATATGGATGGTATGAAATCCAAAGTAAAATACACAAAGTGAATCTCCTGGATGGTATAGAATGTAGAAACATCCTCTACCAAAAGACCAGTAGTAAAGATGCATTTACTGCTCGAAGATTTCCCAAGAATTGGATATAAATGCCTTATTAGACACTCCGACGGATTTGAAGCAACCCACTATTTGCAGTACCATCTTACAGAGACAAAATAGAAAAATCAAAAATAAATCCAGTCACTCCATTAGGTAGAGTTAACACCAATTTTTAAAACTTCTCCTTTACTTTCTCTCAAAATCATAGGGCTGGATTTTGATACTGGGGCGGGTTGGGGTCGTGTTATCCACTTTTCGTGTTATCCACCCGACTGTAATTGGATGTGGGAGATTGATGTGATTTTCACCTAATTGGGCAATTGAGTTCCAGCATGTGGGAACCCATGACCCAATTAGTGTTTTCAGTCTGAAAGTCGCCTCTGATGATGTCATCATTGCTGCTGCATTGAAGGTCTGCAAAGACTGCCTGGCCTTCGCTGTGAGAGGACCTGGATGCAAAATGAGCAGCAGCAGCCCTAAGTCTGCTCCCAGATATTTTTGCACCACCACTCCCAGATCAGTCTCCCTTGCACCACCACTCCCAGATCAGTCTCCCTTGCACCACCACTCCCAGATCAGTCTCCCTTGCACCACCACTCCCAGATCAGTCTCCCTTGCACCACCACTCCCAGATCAGTCTCCCTTGCACCACCACTCCCAGATCAGTCTCCCATTCACCACCACTCCCAGATCAGTCTCCCATTCACCACCACTCCCAGATCAGTCTCCCATTCACCACCACTCCCAGATCAGTCTCCCATTCACCACCACTCCCAGATCAGCCAGCCAGCCAAATGTGCTCCCGCCAGGTTTCACATTCGTGGTTCAGAATAGGCGTGCTTCACGTAGAAAAAGGGTTAAAATCACAAAGGCCTTTCAAAATGGCATTATAGAGGCAATTTAGTGCTTGTTAAGGGCCTTAACAGCCTGTCCCGCCTCTTAGAGGCGGGACGGAGTCGGGACCAGCAGACACGATTTAATGAAAATTGCGTGGAGGCGGGCTTGTGCCCGCCCGCCAGTTTTCGCAATTTTAACCCCCCACACGCCTCCAAACCCGCCTCCACAGGTCAATGAAAATCCAGCCCATAGAGTTCAAACGTAAAGTGACAAACCAACAAAATATCCTTCTCTCTGTGTATATTGTGATGTGTGTTTCTCCCTGAAAAACTGAGATTCTCAATTGGTCTGAATTGATTTAAAATTCTGAACTTTTAGAATATTCAAATTTTGGTGCAAATCTTTTGTAATGGACTCCATTTATATCTGTGAATTTTACCAAGATCTTTTAAATGGTTAAAATATTGTACCAAGTTACTTTTGAAACAGATGCATTTTGCTTCACTGGAATGATCAGGAAGCTGCAGACATGCTCCTATATACCACAAAGCAACTGAAATGCAGCATCTTACCCACTCATCAGTTCGTAACTTGTCAGGAGCAAATTTGCTGCAAAAATGACTTCTACATTTGTCTTGTAACAATGATATTGGAAGTTAAAATACCCTAGGCGTGTTGTCTGGGGAAGTGGGCGAATTTCAAACTCACCCCACCACCCACCCACACAAAACTCGTCTGGAGTTAAAATCAGGGCCAGGGAAGCTGTTACAATTTCATATATTTCTGGTCTGGGAACATAAGAATCTCACCTTCATTAATAATCTTAGTTGCAGCAATTGCAGATGAGAGATGGATGGGCTCCATGAAGATGCTCTCTGTGTCTGTATCTGATATAATGGAAAATCTGTCAATGAGAATAAAGTACAAGTTGTTTAAACGGCAATTGTGCATTTCAATGTTGTTCCTTTGCCTCTTATCCCCAACAACTCATTGTTTATTAAAATATGTAGCAGATTATCCCGTAGCATTTATTATTGATTTTGCTTTACCATCAGCAGCTCCATTTTTACCTTAGGGGAGTTCTTACTCTTCAATTTTTACCAAACTTTATGGCTCAGTATGTTCTGAGACTTAAGTACATTATCTAGATGGATACTTCAGTGCAGTACTGAAAGAGTGCTGCCCTGTCGGGGGTGTTGTCTTTTGGAAGAGACATTAAACCAAGGCCCATTTACCCTCAGGTGTACATTAAATATCCCATGGCACTGTTCGAAGAAGAGCAGGCGAGTTTTCCCAAGGGTATTCACAGTACTAAGAAGTAGTTGCAGAAAGGGAGAATATATTTTGTTGGCACATTCTGGTGAATATTGTTGTTTTAAGTAAAGATAGCTCGATCACAGAGTTGTGAGTTCATTCTTTTGTCTGCATTCAACTTTTGGGAGTTGGATACTGGCAGGGAACATGTTGATTTCTGTCTTATAAAGGACCTTGGTAGAAGTCTTGGAAAATGGGGAGGAGGAAGAGAACAAGGAGGTGTAAAATGATTTTATTTAGTGAATCAACCTTTATTTCTTGCAGGTTCTGGGCTCTCAATTGTGCTCTTCTTGCTCTGGCAGCTTGCTCTCCTGTTCTACTTTCTCTGCTTTTTTGCTCTCTCCTCATGCTATGGGGATGCCCACGTAAGACCTTCTTAGTCTGTAGGGCCTGGTGAGGGAGTGTCTACATTTAGGGAAGAGCTACCTTCGGTGATGCCTGGCTCCAAGAGCTGCCAATGTAGCCTCTTCCATGTCTTCATCCTCCTCCTCTTCACAACATCAAAATAAAAGTGGTCAGAAAAATCCATGTTTAGACTGCAAAGCAGTAGTTTGTGCAGAGCTGAGTAAAAGTAGCAGCAAAATTCCTGACTCAAAGTACTAATAAAAATCGCTATGCAGGCAAAGAAACACTCACCTTCAGCAGCTGGATACAAAGCGACCTCTTCAATGTGGTATCCACCTCAGAGATGCCTTGCAGCTTGTCTTACCACCACTGGTAGTAGCAGTAATTATTTGGGATGGGTTTGGGGTAGAAATAGAGGGGAATGGGGCAGAAGGTTAGCCATACACCAAACACCATTTCAATGCGGTAGAATAGACTTGTTATGGGCCTTAAAGAGAAGTGGCGATTCGGCCATCCATTATACACACCGCCCGGTACCACCTGTTTTACGCCCCTGGCGAAGTTGAAAGTTCCGACTAATGTGTTTTAGTGTGGTTATCGTACCCTGAAAGGATTATCTATCTTATCAACATTTCGTGACATAACCATGAGCAAATCTTTTCAGAGTTTAAACACAGTAACAACAGCCATTGTCTAGGCTCAGGAAGGCTTTATATGAGTCTAAAAAAAAACCTTACATTTATATCGAGCCTTTCATGACCTCAGGATGTCGCAAAGTGCTTTACAGCCAATGAAGTACTTTTTGAAGTGGAGTCACTGTTGTAATGTAGGAAACGCGGCAGCCAATTTGCACACAGCAAGATCCCACAAACAGCAATGTGATAATGACCAGATAATCTGTTTTAGTGATGTTGGTTGAGGAATAAATATTGGCCAGGACACCAGGGAGAACTCCCCTACTCTTCTTCGAAATAGCGCCGTGGAATCTTTTACGTCCACCTGAGAGAGCAGACGTCTCATCCTAAAGACGGCACCTCCGACAGTGCAGCACTCCCTCAGTACTACACTGGAGCATCAGCGTAGATTTTTGTGCTCAAGTTTCATGGAGTGGGACTTGAACCCACAATCTTTTGACTCAGAGGCGAGAGTGCTACCCACTGAGCCACAGCTGACACAAATCTATGGTTAAATCTGCTTACGTCAGGGAATTAATCATTGCACACATCACACCTGCTAGGAGATGGACTGCGGAGATAGCGGGCCTGCACGGATAGGACATCATCTTGATCATTTTCTCCTGGAACAACTTGTTCACTGTTGGTGTTCTGAGATGTTGCCATGACTGTTTTCCAGTTCTGCATAAAAATGAAGAGAATCAATGCCTTGAAGTATGGAAAGCCAGATATAGAAATAGAGAACAAGTAAATATCTATAAATATCATTTCATGCTCACTCCAGTCATAAGCTAAATATTTCACCTAAATTGAGCTACTCTGTGTAAACACTTTAAATGAAACAAAAACAATTTGTACCGTTTCATTATTCTGACAATATTCCTCAATCCCAGCTGCACTGCAATAGTCTGACCTTTATATTTCCCATTCCTCTATTCTTATACTGTCTGAGTGAGATTGCCAATAAAAGTTGGGAGAATTATCCTTTCACCTCTGTGGCCTGTGCTCAAATGCTGCCCAGGCAGAGGAACCAGAGATCTACTTTCTTTGATTGTTAAAGGCTCGGAGTGAAATGATCTTGAGAAAATATCATCTGACCTTCAGCAGACCCGAGTTCCACATCAAAACCAATCAGCAAATTTGGCAGCCGGTCTGTTTTATACCCCACACGTTTGTACTTTCCAATGGAATGCAGAATGAGACGCGGCGTAAAACAGGCCCATCCCATCAATTTGACAACCGGCAGATTAGGTTAAAATTACCCCCACAAGCGCTAGCGTATTGTTGAAATGGAGGAATGTGGAGAAAAATTGGAATACGCTCAGACGCACATTACTAAAAATACAAAGTAATCAAATCACACTGAGAAAGACATGCAGGAGTGGAAGAAGGGAATCTCTGTCTGGCAACAAGGGAAATAATGCAGGAGACAAAAAGAACTTTCCTCAAGCATACCTCACGTAGCCTCAAAAATTTGGGAAGATCTCCCCTCTTGCTGCCAGTGCTGGCACACCTGCATCATACAGGACTATGAGTGCAACCCCAATTTTGTTGAAATCAGGAAATTAGGTCTTAGATGTGCTGCCAAGCACCAGATATTATTTAATGTAGATAATGAAAAAGTGACAAGACTAGGGACTGCGAATAAGCAGGAGGAATATGAGCTAAATAAAATTGTTCTACAGACTCAAGACAGGAGATGGATCTAAGGGTAGTTGTAAATAGTTCACTGAAGTCATTAATGATTGGCAGCAATAAAGAAAGGAAACAAGATCTTCAGTTGCATTGCCAGAGGGATAGAGCACACATCCCAGGGAGTAAAACTGAGCCTGTACAATACACCAGACTGGCCTCACTTGAAGTATAATTCTAGTCAACATACAACAAGGGACACACATCCTGGCTTTTGAAAGGGCACAGCAAAGGACAACTACATTGATTTCTCAGATTAAACACCTAAGCTATGAGGAAAATGCTACAAAATATGGAAAAATTTACATTGGAAAAAAAGAGGCTATGAGGAGTTCTTAGATTTTATTCAAATTTCTATGGAGTATAGATAATTGAGCCCCAATAAAATAAGAGTAATTTTTGACCGGCCGAAAACAGGCATAAACTCGGCGGTGCGTCCACAACACCCGCCGAGACCATCAGAAGGCCCAGTTTCTGCACTGTTGGGAAGGGGAGTTGATTTGGGGGGTGGGGGGGAGCGAGAATAGAGTGGCAACAGGCCACTGTAGTTCAGACCCCACAAATCCCCCTCCAAAAATTTCCCAGGTTATTTTTGGAGTAACCTCCAGTAGTCCCTTTTAGGACCACTGGTTAGGCTGCTCAATGCCTGGTACAACTGGGTCTAGCGTTCACAGTGTACGCTCTGCCCATTTGCAGATGAAAATGGCAATAGGAGTCCTACAACAAATGTGCCCTTCAAATTTTTTTTTTGTGCGCGGTCCCTTTAAGTTTGCTGCGCAGCCGCACATGTGCAATATCTTTTCCAGTGGCAACAGCTGGTGAGCAGCCTGCGTGGGACCTCCCGATCGATGTGCAGCCGCTTAGGGGGAACGTTGCCTACAACCATAGGAACCCGATCTGCATATTTAAACTGCCTTCTGCCTCTTTTGGGTGGGCGGTTGGACGTCCATTTAAGGGCCTGCCTGAAAATTGAATCAGGAGGGCCTTGGGTGTCCAAGGTGCCCACTGGATTATCCTCTGAAAATCACCTGTTTTTCAGGCAAAAAACAGGTGAGCGGCAGTTGAAAATCTCCTCCAATATATTTAACAATCACAAATCTACAACAAGGAGATATTAACTCGGGCTCAGAGGAAGGAAGGTGAACAGAGAATTTAGATTTAACTATTTCACACAGAAGGAGGCAAACATATGAAACAGACTGCCTGGGGAGGCTGTGGTTGGTATCAATAAATTGAAGAGGGAACTAGATGGATATTGGAAAAGTAAACAATTGAAGATTATGAGAGAGAGAGTAGTGTATGGTATTTTTCAAACTTTGGGACTGGCCGGATGGACCGCAATGGTCCTATTTTCCTAGAGACTAGAAAAGACTGATTATGATTAGTGTAAAAATGTTTCTGCATTATTTTAAACATTTTAACACCCTCAGTCAAAATAGCATACCAGGGAATGTCTTACGAAGACACTGAATTGTGTGTTCTGGACTACATTTCCCCTGCCCATCTGAATCATCCTGAGCAACTACTGAAGTAGGCAATTAGCCTATTTTAGTTTGATGGCAGTTGTAAATCTGTTTTTCTACATTGATCTTCCAAATTTAACTACAGATATGTACCCCTTATTGCTCCTTCATGGAGTTCTCATTCACTGCATTCTGAGCCACTGGCCAATATAATTTGGCCCCCAGTTGTTCTTAGCCTAGTCAATAGCTTTAATTGATGCAGCTTGCACTCATCTACTCAAGATTAAAAATTGGTCCATTAACCAGGTTCCTCAATGTAAAAAGAGACCATTAGAGGGTGTTACTCAGGAGTGGCAAGCTGCAAAAGACACATTGTATGTATTTATTTATTAATAATATCAAAAAAATGTACTTACAGTATTAATAAAGCTGCATGAGGTATTTTTGTGTTTAAATAATGAATACATGTTGTAAAAAATGTTATTAAGTAAAACTCTCATTTAAATATACCCCAAAATGGCCCCTATGCATTTTTTAAATATTGTGCTCTGATGAAAGGTCATCCCTGAAGCGTTAACCTTTCCTCCTCTCTCAGATGCTAATTGACCAGCTGCGCGTCTCCAGCATTTTCTGTTTTTATTTCATTTTTGATTTATCTTTATTTTCTCAGAAACGGATGTTCCTCAAAACCCGCTTAGTCTCGCCCGTTGAGATCGCAATAGAAATCCAAAATATGTTGCAAGCACTCCTTAAAAAAAAAAGTGTTTTAGGTCTCCTGATGTGGGTTTCAATGATGTCATGATTGCTAGTCTGGAGTGTGAAGAGCACATAAATAAAACAAATTTGCTTTCAATTCAGTTCAATTCAGCAAAATCTTTCATTTTAACAGTTCACCAACAAAATGGCTTTAAGTTGCAATTTTTTTCTGAAGCTCATTTCGACAAAAACTATTTATTCCAACAACAAAACACAAAAGTGGCAGCCCCTTTCAGGTTAAAATACTGTCAACACATTGTTACACGGAGTATGAAGGCCGCCTCCACTGGTTCATATACAGTTCTACTGGTCTTCGTGCATGATCCTTTATGCAGAAGGATTCTTCTCTGATCAGGTACTGCTGTATGCCCTAGCCACGGATTTGCTTAGGTTTCCAAAAAGAAAGAAGGCAAGGATCTGAAGATGGTCTCTTGCATTAAGGTTTACTGACATTTCATAAATTTTACTAACATCCTGGATCCATGGATGTCAGGAAAGCAATTTCCTATTTGGACGTAGTTCTTACTGAGAATGTCAAAGAAAGAGTCATAAATTTTACTGAGGCCCGAGCCACTGGAAAATCTCTACAGAATTTCATGACAGTAAAGTATATCTCCTGTCAGCAGGAAATGTAGATGGATAAAACCCCAATGATTTTGCCTGAGATTGAATGTCCTTGCTATGAACATTCTGGGCCGCAAAATACTGACCTGGTCAGATTCTGTGGGAGGGCTCCCAAGTTACATGGTGCCAGCGGGCACCTGCGCCACTGTGGGTGCATCTCCGACACCCGCCTGCACCGTGCAGGTTGAAAATCCCGTGCTTGTCTTCTATTGTGGAAGTGTTTCCCAGCCACCTCCCCATATACTCCACCTCGGCCCCCTATGTAAGAGGCCAATCCAATTTCTTTTTTTTTTTTTAATTACTTCGCCTTGTCTGGTCCCACCCTTGCTGGGA
Source organism: Squalus acanthias (assembly GCA_030390025.1). NCBI lineage: Eukaryota > Metazoa > Chordata > Chondrichthyes > Squaliformes > Squalidae > Squalus > Squalus acanthias. The sequence goes on from CM059429.1 coordinate 143,415,345, forward strand.
CGTACTTGTGCCCATTTGGAGGCCAATATGCCTCACCTCACTCAACAGTACCAACCTGCTGCAATACTCCGAGTCCCTGCTGAACTAGATAAGTGGGAGCTCCCAGCGTAGGGAGTCTCCACCACCAGATCCACCCCTGGGGCCACCTCCTGACATGAGTGGCCTTGTAAAGAGTGAGTGGAGGTTCTGCCTATCACAAGGCCGACTGGGAAATTGTGGTAAGTTTCACTGGACTTCCCAAGAAATTTGGGGCCTCTAATATTCAGCAAAATTATCAACAATTTTCTGCATTTTATAACTGATTGTAGCAATACATATTTCCTTAAATGTCATTAATATTTATTTGAATCTGCACGTAACAATTTTAACAAGCAAATTCCTAGCAATGACATCATATATGCAAATTATTGCCCAGTCCCAATATTGCTTCTTGTGTGGGCTCCAACACCAATCGATAACTGGAACATTAATACAAAAAGAAAATACTGCAGATGCTGGAAATCTGAAATAAAAACAGAAAATGCTGGAGATACTCAGCAGGTCAGGCAGCATCTGTGAAGAGAGAAATAGAGTTAACATTTCAGGTCAATGACCTTTCATCAGACGAAAGGTCATCGACCTGAAACGTTAACTCTGTTTCTCTCTTCACAGATGCTGCCTGACCTGCTGAGTATCTCCAGCATTTTCTGTTTTTATTTCAGATAACTGGAACATATTCTGTTTTCAGGTGATCAATGGCAACTCACAAATCAACACATTTTAGTAAATGACGCAAAAACATATTTGCAAATAACTAGGTTCCACTGTTTAGGACGGGCACCTGGGGTTCATAGAATCATCGAATAGTACAGCACAAAGAAAGAGACCATTCGGCCCATCGAGTCTGCGCCGGCTCTTTCGAAGAGCAAACCAGTTAGTCCCACTCCCCCGCTCTTTCCCCATATCCCTGCAAATTTTTCTCCTTCAAGTATTTATCCAATTCCCTTTTGAAAGCTACTATTGAATCTGTATCCACCACCCCATCAACAACAACAACTTGTATTTATATAGCGCCTTTAATGTAGTAAAATGTCACAAGGCGCTTCACAGGAGTATTAAAGGACAAAAAATTTGACACCGAGCCACGTAAGGAGAAATTAGGGCAGGTGATCAAAAGCTTGGTCAAAGAGGTAGGTTTTAAAGAGTGTCTTAAAAAAGGAAAGAGAGGTAGTGAGGCGGCGAGATTTAGGCAGGGAATTCCAGAGCTTAGGGCCTAGGCAACAGAAGGCACAGCCACCAATGGTTGAACGATTATAATCAGGATGCTCAAGAGGGCAGAATTAGAGGAGCGCAGATATCTCGGGGGGTTGTGGGGCTGGAGGAGATTAGAGATAGGGAGGGGCGAGGCCATGGAGGGATTTCAAAACAAGGGTGAGAATTTTGAAATCGAGGCGTTGCTTAACCGAGAGCCAATGTAGATCAGCGAGAACAAGGGGTGATGGGTAAACGGGACTTGGTGCGAGTTAGGACACGGGCAGCCGAGTTTTGGATGACCTCAAGTTTACATAGGGTAGAATGTGGGAGGCCAGCCAGGAGTGCTTTGGAATAGTCAAGTCTAGAGGTAACAAAGGCATGGATGAGGGTTTCAGCAGCGGATGAGCTGAGGCAAGGGCGGAGACGGGCAATGTTACGGAGGTGGAAGTAGGCGGTCTTTGTTATGCTGCGGATATGTGGTCAGAAGTTCATTTGAGGGTCAAATCTGACATCAAGGTTGCGAACATTGTGGTTCAGCCTCAGACAGATGTTAGGGAGAGGGATGGAGTCAATGGCTACAGAACAGAATTTGTGGTAGGGACCGAAAACAATGGCTTTGGTCTTCCTAATATTTAATTGGAGAAAATTTCTGCTCATCCAGAACTGGATGTTGGAAAAGCAGTCTGACAATTGAGAGACCATGGAGGGGTTGAGAGAAGTGGTAGTGAGGTAAAGCTGGGTGTCGTCAGCATTCCAAATCCTAACCACTCGTTGCGTAAAAATGTTTTCCCTCATGTTTCCTCTGGTTCTTTTGCCAATCACCTTAAATCTGTGCCCTCTGGTTATCGACCCTTCAGCCATTGGAAACAGTCTCTCTTTATTTACTCTATCTAAACCTTTCATTTAAACACCTCTGTCAAATTAATTTGATTTTATAAAAATTTGTTCTTGGTATCTGGACAACACTAGCAAACCAGTATTTATTGCCCATCCTTTATTCCCCTCAGGACATTAGTGTGGGACTGAAATCACATGTAGGCCAGACCAGGTAGGAATGGCAGGCTCCCTTCCTGAAAGGACCTGACTCAATTAGATTGCCACAACAATCCATAGTCCCTTTCTTATGCTAGTCCACAAATTACCAGCTGTATTGAATTCTTTTCATAATTTGTTATGGTGGCATTTGAACTCATAGCCTCCCAGGTTACTAGTCCAGTACCATAATCACTAGGCTACCATACTCTTAGGGACTCTGATTGTGTTGCATAAAAAATAATATAAATTGGCATATTTTCTTTGAATTTTGTCTTGAAAAATCTATGTAAAATGTTCAAAGTGGATGCCAGTTACTTAGTATCACTCGATGGTATAGGATCAGCTCCATTTTACATCCTATTATTATACTTCCTGAGGTTTACTACCTCTCCCCAAATCCAATACTCAAAACTCCCGAGTGTTGAGGTTAATGAGGGCACAAACCTCAGCAAACTACTTATGTCAATCAGATCCTTCCAGCTCTGCTGTATTATACATGTAATCTTATCACACCGCTGAAAACCCATCTAATGTGCATTGTTCCTGCCAACAAAAATGTATTTTTTTTAAAAAAGGTATAAACCTTTATCTTAAATTTTATTTTTTGTAAATCTTCTGCTTTCTGTGAAATTCCAAAAGCTTTAGATTGGGCTCCCCGAAGAAAGCTGAATAGTTTGGAACGGTGTTGTCCAGTAAACATCACTGATAGCCACAGGTGTGTGTACGGCGACACCGTTTTAGCCCCGAGCATTAATTTTAGTAGAAACATCTGAATAAACTCACAGGTAAATGTAGTTCGCATGTATATTTACTTAGCATCTACCACCATTGTAAAACAATCAAAAATAACTCGCACATTCTGCTTTTTGTCTTGCGATTTTACTAACCTCCAACAGGTTAATGCACACATGTACAGGTGAGCGGATGTGAATATTGAGATCACCTGCCCAGCGATAGTGTCTATTAATTTACTAATCAGAAAGGCAATTAGTTGCATCTGAATTCTCAATTAGCCGCATGTGGATAGTGGCTGTAGTACTGGTAACACTGGTCTAGAAACATTTCAATTAGTGTAAACAGAACAGATGCAAAATCAACCAGGTCGCCACACATTTCGAAAATATAATTGACTTTCGATCCTTTTTAAATATGAATAATGTTACTCTAAACTTTTCCCCATATTTTAACTTCATGCCCAATGCTTCATTAATTCAACAACTTGTAATGTTTCCTCTGGTTATTTTATTTAATGACTCTCTGAACTTGTCTTAACAAGTAACTATGAAATAAAACGGAGAGAAAAATAATATTTAAAAACCATTGTTTTGTAACTCTACGCCGAGATATTCCTGATTTAATTTTCCACCGGTGAAAACATTCACATATTAGCGGCGTAACATCAAAACGATTAAAACTGAACCGAAAGCAGAAAAAATAAAATACTGCTTTTTAAATCGAAACAGGATTGCCGTTTTGTATAACGTTGTGATTTTGTTCGCTGGAGAGGCGCCGGCCTGAAATGAGCCTGCGGTTATTTTGAGCTTGTGACAGCTGCAGAAAGCGGCTCCCTCAGGCCGCTGGAATGTGCCCTTTGATGGGAGTGACAGGCGACACCACTCAGTGACTCAGGCAGTTTCAAACTTTAACAAAAACTTAGTATTAACTTAATAACAATTGCTTATTAAAAAAAAATCAAATTCCAGATCCTTTCATCACCCGTCGGTGATACAAAAGTGCCAGAAAACGTTTGAACGTGGACCATACCTGGATACTGAACCTTGTCTTCTCAAATAAGCTGTCACCAAAAACTTCCCCAGTTCCGAAGTGACACGGAGAGATCCTCACACAGGGTCCTCGTCTGGAATGTGGAGATAAACTGGTGCCTGACAGACAAGTCACAGAGCAAGACTTACAGCCAGCAAAAAAATAACCTTTAGACTTCTTTGCTTTGTCCTTTATTTTGATTGTCGTGCTACTTTATTAATACATAATGAACACTGAAGCATATTGCTTCCTTTTATTTTAACAATGTTTATATGGGAGCTGCTCAGTGTACAGTTGGTGGCATCAGTGTTATTTTAGTCAGTGTTTCTGACTGATACATAAATCACAGACTTAATGTGATAGGCTCAGATATGGGATTATAATGTAAGAAAAGCATGTCAATATTGCTTTAAAAACATTTGCTGTCTGTTTGATCTGCATGAATATATACTACTAAAACTGACATTTAAAAAATCCGTAGTAAGTTGTGAAGAAAACAACATAATTAATTTAACGATGCGAATGAAATACTGTAAAGATTAGGGTGACTATAGTGTGAAATCACTAGTACAGTAGATGGAAGTGATGTATGACGGTATTTCCCATAAGTAAAAGGATACCTGAAGCAATGCACTGCCACCACTTATGTTGAAGGTATTTTTTTTTGATTGTGTGAGAACACAAGTGTATCACCTCTCTTATGAATTCTAGCTCAGGACGAGCATTCAGTCGTTCATAGGTTTGGGCTCCAAAGTTCCTACATTTGGATGGTAATTTAATTTAGGAGTTTTCACGCTCCCTTGCCGGAAAGTAAACATTTTCGTAATTTTTCCGAGGATAGAAAATATGCCTAGAAAGGATATTTGGATAAGAATAGAGAGAGTTATGACACTCAGCATCAAACACAACAAACCAGTGGTCATTTCGTGTATAGTCTCAGAATTTAATCTTCAAAAAGAATAATAGTTAATTTATGTCATATGACCCAAAAATATATAACTTGAATGGAATTAAATTAAAGGCAGCCTTAGCTTGTCTTCTATGATAAAATAACATTTTAGTTTTCCAGATAATATTCAAAAGAATTTTTGTAATGGAATCCCTTGTATGTTCTGTTTTTTTTGACATGTAGGCAGGCTCAGTGAACAGTAGACTGAATTCTTCCCGGTTAGCTCCAGATAACAGTATAAGTCAATCCCCCACTGGGTTGCTAGGTCCTATCAAACAAGTTGTGGAAAGCTTACTAGTTTTCAACGGGTGGGTTTCAGTGTCAGTTCAAAACTCACCCACTGCAGCCAAAAACAAGCCTGAGGTACTTTAACTCCTGGGCTTCATTATAATTTCCCCATCCCCACCACTCTCAACAATGCCTTCCCTTCCATCATATCTTTCACCACCCAGCACAAGGCCACACTATGCCACTCCTCATTCTCACGACAAAACACACACTCGCCTCTTCCTTGCTCCCTTCACAGCATCCGCTAGCAGCATTCTCTTCTCACTTGCTATCCTTTGTACAGTCACTAGCCTCTTTCACGGCTCCTTCCTCATTTCATACTCCACACACGTGCTTTCCAATTAACACCTCCCCATCCTGAATCTATGAGCTTCTTCTCGCTCTCAGCATCAGCACAGCAAGCAGAAGCCCCACAGGACGGCATTCTCCTTTCTAGGAGACACTAACTCTCATTCTCTCTACAGGACAAGACAGCGCACAACACAAGGGAGAGGAGTAAGACTGGAGGACCTCAGGGTACTGGCGAAGCTGGAGCAGCAAGCACAGGAGATCAAGTGGCTCCTCCAGAGCTGTCAAAATATGATATTTTGAGGCTGAGAGCTTCTTGAACTGGGTATCTGACTGTTGCTTTCACTCCTTCATGAACCTCTGAGAAATGTACAAACACACAGCTTTACTACATCAAGTTGCATTGTGATGCCCGACATCTGCTACTGTCCAGTCTCTCAGTGCCATCCTAACGTTTGTTCCTTTCCTCTAGGTCTTTCTCAGCAGCTAGAGCTCCCCAAAGAAGACACCTCAGAGGAGGTGAATCCTTCTGAGGAAGCATCATCATGCTCTCCATCACTCCATCACTTCCAAGCACCGACAAAGAGATTGGGTGATGTGAAGGGATAGAGAGTGAGTTAGATGGCTCTGCATGTGATGGAACACCGAGCACTAGTGAGCAACAGCAGGTACATGTGGCAGGGGCAACCCAGAAGACAGCTCGCCAGAGGGCGAGGTCCTCTACCAGCTCTGCTGAGGAGGACAGAGATGTGAACTTCAGGGGCCCATCAACGAGAAGTAAACTGCTTTCCTCACACAAGCAGTTATATCAGGTATTTGAAGGCTTGCTAAGAAGTTTCATTACTATGGCTGAAAGTGAGGAGGAGTCCGCTTCCAGTCTTTGTGGTGTCATCTCTCATGGCACCAGCACTCTGCAGTCTATCTTGGAGAGTGTGGCCATGCCCAGGGACACTACAGCCGGGCCCTCACATCAGGAATCAATGTTCACAGTCTTTGCAGCTTTAGTGGAAGCCCATGCAGACTCTGGGCTCATACCTGTGCTCCACCTTGGAGAGGCGGACATCCACTGTGGACTGATTGATGGAGCAAATGGATAGGAGCTTTCAAGGCATCACTCATCTTCTGCAGACTTGTCTCCTGCAGATCAGTGGAAGTGCTGAGCTCCATGGGAGTGGCAGTGATGCAGCAGGTGTGGCACTTGATGCCCTCTCTCGGGACGTTGATACTCCCCTCAACTAGTACCAACCACGGTGTCACCTGAAGTGCTGCAGTCTGCAGGAGGCTCTTTCAGGCTCAAACTCCCAGACGTCGCTGCCCACAAGCACCACAAGGGTTCCCATAAGAGCAATAGCACTGTTCTACCAGCTCTGCTGGAGCCACTGGGGGAGCACTTGATAGAAGTAGTAGAATTAGTAAACCCTCTTTTAAGAAAAGCTCTATGGATCACTTGACTGGCAAAATAATTCACTACAGTATTGTGTTTGGAATTAAAATCAACACCCTTATTACAATTGCAACTTTGGTCTATAGTTTCTTCTCATTACAGCTTCTTAGACTGCATCGTCAGAAAGTCATTAACAATGAGGTTGACTGAGTGGTTTCAATGATTGTCAGTGCAGAATCAGGGGAGTGATGAATGGGTAACAAGGACTGTTAATGCTGAAGGGCTTTTTGTGACTTTTCAAGTAAGGGCATCGAGGAGGTCACTGGAAACGCTGCTCTATCAACTGCTCCGGGGACTCTCTAGCTGCAGTGCTCTCACAGTAACGGTGTTGCTCAGAGGTGGTGTGGCTGCGGAGAGTTGTCATCAACCATGTGTGGAGGGGTTATCCCTTGTCCCCTAGCAGCCATCCTCTGACATTCTGGATGAGCAGAAAAATGGGCAGAATGGCTGAGTGTCGCAGAATGAAGGTGTCATGGCAGCTGCCAGCAAAACTGGTGCATTAATCTTCTGTGGTGATCACACACCAGTTGAACATTGATGAAATGGAAGCCCTCCCTGTTGACATAAGCTGCTGGCTCGTGTTCTGGTGCCCCGCTAGCTACACGAGTACAGCCTATTATGCCTTGGATAAGAAGGAAGCTGGCCACTGCTGCAAATTCCAGAGCTCTCGCATTCTGGCACGTACTGGACAATGTCAACAAGCTTTGCATTTGATACCTACAGTAGGTGTGTCATCAAAGAACCACAGCCTAGCCTGTTTTACTCTCTGTCTAATGCCAGTATCAATGTTCAAATTCAGTCTTGTTGGTGGAGATTGAGATACAGTTGGATTACACTATCTGGGCCTCTGTCAGCAGCGAACCATACCAGTGACAGCAGCAGCTGTTCACTTTCACCTCTTTCCAACTTATTGCAAAGATTACCTATAAATGTAAAAATATATACGCCGATCCATAGAATATGAATACAAGGTAATGCATCAAAAATCACTGGTAAGACAATGTATGAAATATTGTTATTAAATTGTCTCCATAGCACCTACTAAAAGACAGGGAGGCAGTGCAGAGGATTCAAATGGGGCACCACCAGAGATAATTCTACACCATTGAAGTGTGAAGGGAGGCCAAGTAAGTGCTATCTGTTTTCATCGGCAAAAAGACTGATGGATGTTTTTAAAATAGTGAAGGGAATTGATAGATTAATTGGCTCTTCATTTTATTACTGATTGTAAGATGTCACTGCTGCAGAATGGCTGCTGTGTTTACCTATATAACGGTTGTGGCACTCTAAACATAAGTGATTGTGTGAAGCACTTGAGATGTTTTTACAATGTGATAAGGTGCTATATAAATGGAAGAATCTTTTACGACAATATGAAAAAGACCTATAATGTAAAGAATAACTTATCATGTTTAGGATTGATAACTTGTGAGATAGACTGGGTACTTGAAGTAGAAAAGTATTCTCCAGCCCTGAATCTTATGTGCAAAAGGCTAGTATGGCACATGCTGGCTTCACTGTTACATTGGAAGAAGAAAGGAACAAATTCCTGCAGTCAAGAAAGATGACAATGATTTGTACAGATCCCAATGAGAACCTGGACAGTAGGGTGACCTGACTGCCATTTTATTCTTTATTGCTTTTTATGTTCCAATGAACTTGAGATAATGAAAAAGGGGGCAAACAAATTGGTGCATAAAGATACTGAAAGCTTTGAATTTACATCAGTCCACACTGAGCTAGCAACCTCTGTAAATATCATAAAAATAAGTGCAGATAAGGCAAGCCATTCAGCCCAGCCAGTTGATCAATCTTGGTACATTCATAGGATTAGATCTTCCTCTCCCTTTCCATCTGATTTTGGCTGATTCAGATGGGTGGGAGATGAAAGTCAGGCATGGTGTCATTCTGCCAGCTCCCTGCCACCCATTGTCACTTCTGAAATTTCCTGCTCAGACAGCAATCTCATTTTATATGCAAGCCCTGTGAGATTAGAATTGTTAGGCACTGGAGCTGAGGAAAGGAACCAAACTGCTCCTCCTCTGCCATCAAAGACCAGCAAACAATATTTGCACTGCAAGACACTGTACGTGATGTTTTTGTGGTTGAGTGCATGCCTGTGTGTCAGTGGATGAGTAGAGAGCCAAAGCTCGACAGGAGCCGAATGGTACCAGCTCTAAGCATGAGGAATGCCTCCAGTTTAACTCTCCCTTACTCCCTCAATGCTCTCATACCTAATGATGGCGAGGATGAGCTCCTGAAAGAGAATCAAGTGTTTATACCTTCTTAGCCCTCCCCTAGCTTGGGTCTGTTACCTTTCACAATGTGCCACCCTGCACGGAGAGAAGTAGTCTTGAAATGTTACAAGGTTAGATAGCACTTGCATTACCAAACATCTATCCATTCTGTGTGTCAGTAATTACTCATGCATCATGCTGCTAAGTTAGATGATTTCAGTGTGATACCAGCTTCAGTTCTAAGTAGCAGCTTGTATTTTTGATGTGCTGCATTATGGCCATGCATGCTAAGCATTTAATGGGCTGATAATCTCCTGACAGGACTGCCTGATAAGGTTGTATGAATGCTTTAGGTGGACCAACAGTGCATTAGTGAAAGGTTATAAGGAAATACTATGACATGAATGCTGTTCTACAGTCTAACCTTGACCGCTTTCTTCAGATCTGCTCTGTTATTTCCTATTTGGATCAGGATCTCTGAGTCATGCAGACAGTATTTACCCTGATTACTATCTTCTGCCAGACTCTCTGTACCAATGATGCTCCTCCTTTGCTTCCTAATGATTACCTCCAGCACTGCAGCATCAAATCGGGTGCTGTGTGGGCCAGAAGTCTCCATTGGGTACCAATTTTACATTTAAATGTTTACATTTATATTTATAGTTTAAATGGTTGCTCAAGCAATTTAACTATGTGCTCAACTGCTAAGTGATCTGACTGCTCCATTGGCATCCTACTGTTTGACTGGGAGCTCATACAAAATATACCTGGTTTGCAATTTGTGGACCAAGGAACAACCAAACCTCATCTCAAAAATAGCTCATAAATGCACAGTTAACCCCTTATTTGCGCGGCAACAGGAATTTCCAGGCTCACAGCCATTCAGATTGATGTCTTTGCCATGATCATACATGGTAATCAAAGATTTTTAATCATTAGACTGAGTGCTGTAAAAAAAAAGGAATAATTCTGAGTTTGATAGATTGACGTAATGCAGCAATGAATATATGTTTGGTTTTGAGAAAAATCTCATTTTACTTGGTGCAATTTGTAATTGAAAGGGCTAAGAAGGGTTTGTGCTCACGTTTGCACTCAATTTTTCATATATTTATTTGCTGTTGGGCTAACATAATGTACATCATTGTCTAATTAATGCATTATTGGGGAATGGGGAAGAGGAGGGGCTGAAGAATCACTTTGTGATTTTCCAGTTCAATTTCAAATGCAAATTGTGATTGATATTGGCCCAAAAATTCGGCTGAATACGGGAGAGTACGAACTGTGCACTCTCGCGTATTCAGTCCCGAAGTGCCGGTTTCCTGCATGCACTGCGCATGCGCGGGAAACCGGCACTTCGGGTATGGCGAAGGGGGCGGTTCCTAAGTGAACCGCGTGCGCACTACAGGCTGTGCGCACGCAGCGCACTTAGGTTTTTTTTCAGGTTTCAACGCGAAGGTAAGTATGGAAGATTTTACACATGAAGAAAGGAGGCGTAAGATCCCCTTTTAACAAGGTAAGTAGTTAATTAAGTATTATTTTAAATTTTTTTCAACAGGTTTATCTTTTTTAGAGACTTTAAAGAAAGGTAAGTTTATTTTTATAATTTTTAAAAAGAATTAAAAAAATTTCAAAAATTTAAATTTTTGTTTAAAGTGGTTAATTTATTTAACTATAGTTAATTTATTAATGTGATGGTTTTAAAAAAAAAATTGAGATTTAGCTGTTCTTTTGGGGGCAATTTGTATTCATAGTTTTGACAGTTCTCCTGTCAATTCTATGAATGAAAGATGGTGTGCTGCCATTGGCTCTCCATGCCCCACGTGATCCCAGAGGTCGCATCGAACTAACTGCGCCTCTGGGACACGCACACACTGCGCGCCGGCACCAGGGAGAGGCCCAGGAGCTGAAGTTCGTGTGGGCCCGAAACACAACGGCCGGCGCGGAGTGTGATATCGCGGGGGATCCTTACCCCCGCGGCAAGACTCAGAGTCAAATTTCTGGGCCAATAGTGTAGGTAATAGATATGGAAGCAGAATGCAGCACACCACAGCACACAGAGAGAATGGCAGAGCTTTTTTTCTTCATGAAGGAGTCACAATGGGAACAACAACAACTTGCACTTGTATAGGACTCCACATGTAAAAGAAACATCTCAGACAGCTTTATGAGCGGCGAGATGGACACTGAGCAGCAAAGGGCGAAATTGGGAGGATGGGGGAGACCAAGGAAATGGTCAAAGAGATGAGTTTTTAGGAGACTTTTGAAGGCAGAGACAAGCAACAAAGCAAAGTGTTTTTGGAGGGGGGAGTTCCAGAGAGCAGGGGAGGTAGTGATTGAAAGATCAGCGTCTGATTGTGGAGCGGACATAGCTATAAATAAGCACTAAACGGAAATCAGAAGGACAGAGGGTGCAGGCTGTGACATTAAATGGCTAAAATAGGTCAGAAAGGGTAGAGCAAGGGTATGGAGGGATGAAGTCAATGGAAATAAAAACCGGGAAAGATGGTAAAACAGGCTACCGACTCGCTATCAACCGTTTTACACAAAGTCAAGCTCTACCCCAATATGTCCAACTAATGCAAGTCAGAGGAAGTCATGATCAAACTGTACAGTGCTCTGGTCAGACTACACCGTGAGGACTGTGCCCAGTTCTGGTCACCAAGACACAAGCGAGACATGCAAGCAATGAGGGAGTGCAGAGCCAAGAGGATAATCCCTAATGTTAGAGGGCTGTGTTATGAGGACGGAAACCCCAAGGCATTTCACAGAGGCATGACCAAAAAATGGACACTGAGCCAAAGAAGGAGATATTAGGAGGAGTGACCAAAAGCACGGTTTTAAGGAGAATCTTAAATAGGGAGAGGGAGATGGAGAGGTTTACAGAGGGAATTCCAGAGCATGGGATGTAGATGGCTGAAGGTACGACTGTCAATGGTGAGTGAAGGGAGTGGGGCTGCACAAGGGGTCAGCATCAGAGGAACAGAGAGCTCGGCGGGGGTGGGGGGGTGGTATGGGCGTGTGTTGTAAGGCTGGAGGAGATTACAGAGATAGTAAGGCCATGAAGGGATTTAAATCTGAGACATTGGGGGACCAGCAATCTAAATTATTGAGGGAGGGGGGAAATCTGCACTCACATGCATTTGTCTTTGTGTATGCAACTATAATCCATTCTGATAATTCAGTTGTGTTTGGCTCTAAAAAAATTGAATTAGCTAATAATTTGAATTAAGTAATGTAAATAACAGCAAACTGGGAATTCAGTGCTAAAACAATTGAATTATCTGATAATTTGAATTAAGGGATGTTGAATTAAGAGAAGTAGACTATTAACCCTCATATTTTAAGAACATAAGAACATAAGAAATAGGAGCAGGAGTAGGCCATATGGCCCTTCGATGGCCATTCAATAAGATCATGGCTGATCTTCGACCTCAACTCCACTTTCCCACCTGATTCCCATATCCCTTGATTCCCCGAGAGTCCAAATATCTATCTACCTCTGCCTTGAAAATACTCAATGACTCAGCATCCACAGCCCTCTGGGGTAGAGAATTCCAAAGATTCACCACCCTCTGAGTGAAGAAATTTCTCCTCATCTCAGTCTTAAATGGCCGACTCCTTATCCTGAGACTCTGCCCCCTAGTTCTAGACTCCCCTGCCAGGGAAACATCCTCCCTGCATCTACCCTGTCAAACCCTGTAAGAATTTTGTATGTTTCAATGAGATCACCTCTCATTCTTCTAAACTCCAGAGAGTACAGGCCCAATCTACTCAATCTCTCCTCACAACCCTTTCATCCCAGGGATTAATCTAGTGAACCTTCGTTGCACCGCCTCTAAGGCATGTATGTCCTTTCTCAGATAAGGAGACCAAAACTGTGCACAGTACTCCAGGTGTGGTCTCACCAAAGCCCTGTACAATTGTAGTAAGACTTCCTTACTCTTGTACTCCAACCCCCTTGCAAAAAGGCCATAATGCCATTTGCCTTCCTAATTGCTTGCTGTGCCTGCATGCTAACTTTCTGTGTTTCCTGTACGAGGACACCTAAATCTCTCTGAACACCAACATTTAATAGTTTCTCACCATTTAAAAAATATTCTGATTTTCTATTCTTCCTACCAAAGTGAATAACCTCACATTTCCTCACATTATACTCCCACTCACTTAATCTGTCTATATCCCTTTGCAGGCACTTTGTGTCCTCCTCACAGCTTACTTTCCCACCTAGCTTTGTATCGTCAGCAAACTTGGTTACATGGCACTCGGTCCCTTCATCTAAGTCATTAATATAGATTGTAACTAGCTGAGGCCCAGGCACTGATCCTTGCGGCTCCCCACCAGTTACAGCCTGCCAACCCGAAAAATGACCCGTTTATCCCTACTCTCTGTTTTCTATCATTAACCAATCCTCTATCCATGCTAATATGTTACCCCCAACCTCATGAGCCCTTATCTTGTGCAGTGAGCTTTTATGTGGCACCTTATCGAATCCCTTTTGGAAATCCAAATCTACTATATCCACTGGTTCCCCTTTATCTCCCCTGCTAGTTACATCCTCAAATAACTAATACATTTGTTAAACACAATTTCCCTTTCATAAAAGCATGTTGACTCTGCCTAATCATATTATGATTTTCTAAGTGCCCTGTTACCACTTCTTTAATAATGGATTCCAGCATTTTCCTGACGACTGATGTCAGGTTAACTGGCCTATCGTTCTCTCTCCCTCCTTTCTTGAATAGTGGGGTTACATTTTCTACCTTCCAATCTGCTGGGACTGTTCTAGAATCTAGGGAATTATGGAAGATCACAACCAATGCATCCATTATCTCTGCAGCCACCTCTTTTAGAACCCTAGGATGTAGGCCATCAGGTCCAGGGGATTTGTCGGCTTTTAGTCCCATTAGTTTCTCAAGTACTTTTTCTCTACTCGCATTAATTACTTTAAGTTCCTCACTCTTATTAGCCCCTTGGTTCCCCACTATTTTTGGTATACTTTTTGGGCTGGATTTTGATACTGGGGCGGGTTGGGTCGTGTTATCCACTTTTCGTGTTATCCACCCGACTGCAATTGGATGTGGGAGATTGATGCAATTTTCACCTAATTGGGCAATTGAGTTCCAGCATGTGGGAACCCATGAACCAATTAGTGTTTTCAGTCTGAAAGTCGCCTCTGATGATGTCATCATTGCTGTTGCATTGAAGGTCAGAGACTGCCTGGCCTTTGCTGTGAGAGGATCTGGATGCAAAGCCAGGTTTCACAATCGTGTTTCAGAACAGGCGTGCTTCACGGACAACAAGGGTTAAAATCACAAAGGTCTTTCAAAATGGCATTATACAGCCAATTTAGTGCTTGTTAAGAGCCTTAACAGCCTATCCCGTCTCTTAGAGGCGGGACGGAGTCGGGACCAGCAGACACGATTTAATGAAAATTGCGTGGAGGCAGGATGGAGGTGGACTTGTGCCCGCCCGCCAGTTTTTGCAATTTTAACCCCCCACACGCCTCCAAACCTGCCTCCACGGGTCAATGAAAATCCAGCCCTTTGTGTCTTCTACTGTGAAGACAGATACAAAATATTTGTTTAAAGTCTCTGCCATTTCCTTATTCCCCATTATAATTTCACCTGTCTCAGCCTCTAAGGGACCAACACTTACTTTTGCTACTCTCTTCCTTTTTACATACTTGTGGAAGCTCTTACAATCTGTTTTTATATTTCTTGCTAATTTACTCTCATTCTATTTTCTCCCTTTTTATCAATTTTTTGGTCATAAAATAAATCATAGTCCTGATTTCAACCAGGAGCGGGAATCGGGCGGGTGGAGGCGAGGCATGCACCCAAACCCTCCCTGACCCTGGTAGCATCTTAACTCCTGGGCCTCATCTGCATGCCTCCAGTCAGCTGGTCACTCCTGCTCCTCCTGGCCCCACAAGGAAAGCAAGAAAAAGTACAAAACCTTACCTGTTTGCACCTGTTCTTGCTCCAAATCCTCTGCCCACTGTCTTAACCTGGCGGGAAAGCCACAACGGCTTGTCCGCTTAGACCACCAGTTAAAATTACAGTCAGGCCTGATGACATAATCGGACCCCGATCTGCATATTTAAAGAAGGACCCTGCCAGTTTCAGGCAGGCATCCTTGCCGTCTGCTCAGAAGAATAAGCTAAAATAGAAGACAGCGGGAATAATGTGGGATGTCTGCGGGTAAGCCTCCCAGCCGATTATAACTACCTGCCCACCCATTTTCCACCCGGCAGATAGCGTTAAAATCACCCTCACATTTTCCAGACACTGTGGAGCCATTGGACCCGATATTATTGGGACGGGTTTTATGAGCGGGGGTTAGGGGGTGGCAGGGGGTGGTGGTAGAGGAGGAGGAATTTTGGTTGGGCCTGCAGGTTCCCCGCTCGGAAGCTGCCTGATTGACTCATTCTTCCCTGTCGGGAAGGGAACGCTCCGGAGGATGCCGCAGGCCAGGAGCAGGTAGGAAGCCTGCAGCTGGGTTAGTGGTAGCGTTTGGGGGAGGGATCTGGAACTTGGGTGGGGTGTGGTCACCCATCGCAGGAGGTGGGGGTCTGATCCCGGGGTGGGGGGGTTCGATCTCCGATCTGGTGGGGGGGGGGCGGGATGCGATTGCGGGCAGGAAAGAAGGTAAGCTTGGGGGGCCGGGGGGAAGCACTCCTGCTCCTCCTGGCTCACAAGCAGTGTGGAAAGGCACTTACCTTTTCCACAAAGCAGTCCTCGCCTCTCTTTAGCTGCCAGGTTTCCCGAGGCCTGGGGAGCCCGGCTGGCCAGGGTTAAACCTGTAAGACAGATAAAATCTGAGGCACACACCCTCATTATAATATTTAAATGACCAAACCGCTTCCTGGGAGCGGGTTGATTGCCTGTTCCATATCCCGCCTCAGTTAAAACTGGAAGTGGGCGGGTTGGAGTCGGGTTTGAGATTTTTTAAATTCTCACATCTCACCCGACCCAAACCCAGCCATTTTTGAGGGTTAAAATTCATCCCATTGTCTCTTAGGCTGAGACTCAGGGACTTTCAATTTTGCCACATCACATCTGCATGCCCAGACAAGAAAACATACAATAAACTGTGATTAAGCTGTTGCTATGGAGAGATTATGGAATCATTCCAGCAAACAATGGGCGGTGATCATTTACACTTCTACTTAAGTTACTGTGTGAACTTCTTAAAGAATGACAAGTCAAAGTATTTGCTGCAAAAGGGAATCCTGATTTCCATATTCTGAGCCGCATGCATAGGGAACAGAGGGAAAATAGTATTGGGAATGTCTGTAGACTCATTGGGGGTAAATCTGACTTTGGGTGATAGTGTAAAATGGGAGATATCAATTCAGCTGCCCGTTATACACCTGTTCCGATTTTCACATCGGGAGAGATGTATAACGGGCGTCTGAATCAACATCACCCATTTTACACTATCACCCAAAGTCAAAATTACCCCCAGTGTGAGGTTTTATGGTATTGCTTTCTAATCGCTGTACATAAAGAATGTGTCTGTGCTCTGGGTCTCCCAGCCATCATCTCCGATAGGGTTGATCCAAATTTTGCTCTGAATTTAAATTGGAAGAACATTTCATTCATGATCCGCAGATCTGTCAACATACAAAAACAGCAAATACAGATTCATGTTTTGGGTGTAAACCTTTTCTCAGGGTTCCGTTGGAGGATCTACACCCAAAATGCTAACCTATTTTTTGTCTTTTAGACGCTGAGGGACCTGCAGTGTATTTTGAGCATTTTCTGCTTAATTAAAGGTTGATAACATTGGCAATTTTTATTTCATTTCTGACATAATAAAATCTGGATCCTGCTAAAGTAATGGATAAACCAGGTTTCCTTCAATTCAAGTGAGGGCTGAAATTGCTTGGGATAGTTTTGACATCCATATTGATTTTAGAATGCTGCTGATTAAGTAGCCAGGGTGATGCCTGGTTGGAAATAATGCAGCCTCCCTGCCTCTTCACACTTTAGGGCAGATTTTCCTCTGCAGTTACACAGACGTCCTGGTGTAAGTCCAGTAGGCAAGGGTGGAAAACCGGGTTGGGAGGTGTGCTGTTGATTTCCCCCATCCACCACTATTTCTGGGATTTCTCACTGGAAGTGACAGCAGGCCTTCAATGCGTCCACCCAAATATGGACCGACACATTGAAATGAAATGCAAATACCGGGAATATGTCCCACAACGTATTTCCCATCATCTGTTCCCTAGCAACACTGGACGCTAGGGATGCCTGGCGTTCCAGGTGTACATAGTGGCTATGGTGTACAGAGCAGGGAATTACATTTTAAATGCTCCAAAGGGAGTTGAATTGATCGTGGATTTACCCCAGCAGCAACCAGCCCCACCCCCAAGGTGGCCTCCCCAATCTAAGTAGGAATCCCACCAGGAGCTCGCTGAAACTACTTTGATAAGCCTGACCCTGTGAAATCGGCCAGGGCCAGGGTTGCAGGCATGGGGCGGGTGGAAGTCCTGCCCCTACCCGCCAAAGTTGTGCTCAAGAAGAAAATCAGTGTCTCATCTTCAACCAGCGATGTACAATAGGACAGAGGCTGCACAGCAGTTATAAAGCTTACTAGGTTAATCTCCACTTGATTCATTGGGTAGTTTCAGTCTTTTTGGTCTTATATCGGGTCTCTCATCCTTCCAAATGTAGTTGGAGATATAATTATCCAGATTTGGCAAAGTTATACATGGAACTTGCTTTGACCACGTATGAAAGATGTAACAACCTCTGCTTGTCACTCGGTGAGCGTATTTTTTGGTAATATCATTGCTCCAGGCCTTCTCAAATTAGTTTAAGAAGACAGAAGGAATAAGTTCTGGTTTTAAATATTTGGGAATCTGAAGTGTACAAAATTATGTAAATTATCCCTATTTTACATGTCCATGGGGAAGATGGATGGATGATCTTTAATTCTCAATATCCGGCCCCGTCTGCCTTCTCAGGTGGATGTATAAGATACCATGGCACTATTTCAAAGAAGCGCAGGGGCGTTCTCCCCGGTGTCCTGGCCAATATTTATCCCTCAACCAACATCACTAAAAGACAGATTATCTGGACATTATCACATTGCTGTTTGTGGGAGCTTGCTGTGCGCAAATTGGCTGCCGCATTTCCTACATTACAACAGTGACTCCACTTCAAAAATACTTCATTGGCTGTAAAGCGCTTTAGGATGTCCTGAGGTCGTGAAAGGCGCTATATAAATGCAAGTTCTTTCTTTTCTTTTACTCGGCAAAAACTCAACATCCTGAAAATGACATTCTTCTTCTGTGTTCCTTACCTTTTCCAGCTCCTCCGGGTTCTTACTCTATTCTCATTCTATGTGTAATAACAACGAGGTATGTGACTTCCCGGGGGTGGGAAAGGGCCAGTGTTCCCAAATCTACTGTACTGCTAAATCCATAACGGAGCGGGCACATGCTGCAGCACCCTCTCCTTGGCTAGGGATAGAACAGAAGTGGCGTAATTCATTTCTATTTCTATTATCTCATTTCTTTACGGTGCTCCCTTGCATCCAGCTGTGTAAACTAAAGTGCTTGTGTGGGACTGGAGGGAGGTTTGCCAGCTGTTCTTTTCCTCATGTGAATTGCTGTCAATTCATCTATTGTGGTTTACCTGTCGATGGAAGGGCAGTTCAATGCTTGGCAGCATTATGGTCTGAAACGTCTTTCTCAATTGTTTGAGAGGTACTGTTAGATCCTACCAATCACTGAGGTAAGGAGGATTGGAAGGAATATGGCATGCTGTTTCTACAGTGTCGACACACTTTGAAAATACAAGGGTACATTTTCCTGACCTCCTCTCCTCTGCCCCAATGCTGGGCATGAACAGCATATCTAAAATATGCTGCTTGTGTCCAGGTCTAGGAACGCTGGTATTTCCTATCCCAGATCATTAATGTGGCCCGGGGCACCCCGGGGTGCAGGCCTGTCGCCCTAGCAGGACCTAGTGCCGGCAGAAGGGGGAGAAAATTTGAGCACAGTAGCAGGCATCTCAAGCCGACAGCCGTGCCCAAAAGAGGGCTCCACTTGCACACACATATCCTGCGGGGACCTGAAAAGAAAGAGCATTTATCGATTTTAACTCCCGGGCGGGAACGCAGCAAAGCGACTGGCATGCTCGTCCGGGAGTGGTAGCAGGTAGGCTCGGCAGATTTTAATGATTGGGCCTCATTAGCATGCCGCTTGCCAACTTCCCAACCTAAATCAGTGGGAAGCACCTGCCACCCGTTAAAATCCCCGGCATCAGGTAACTGCTCCGGGAGGGGAGTCCCGGTCGGGGAGGTTGTGGGGGGGCGGAGGCGAAGCCTGGGCAGGGGAGGCCCAAGGATTCCTTGTGGGCCTGAGGGAGAAGGCGGCAAGGATATCCGGAAAAGGGACTGTGAAGGAGTAGGTAACTCCCCGCTCCATTTTAACTGCCCTGATGCCTGGTTCAAGTTCTGCTCGGCACTGTTTGTGCTTAAGCAGACATTGCTCAGTACTGCTGACTGCACAATAAAAGTGCTCTGGAATTTCAGAGAAGTGTTTACTGAGTTTACAGACACTGAAGTCACTTCTCTAAATTGACTGATCTCTTTAAGTGTATTAGCTACCAGACAACAGTGTGCAGGCTGAGAGGATCATCACAAGGCTCGATATGCCGTGAATTTCATGCTGGTGGTTGCTAAAATTAGAGAGGTCTGCGGTGCCAGCACCAAAGGAACAGATTTCCCAATGCGTGCTGCATTGTAAGACATATCATGTCCTGGACTCAAGTGTTGGATTTGGATAAGGGAATCGGAGTTCATATGGTAGTTGAGGCCTGTAACAGTGATCTCAGTCAAGGATCTCAATCAAGTCAGCAACAGCTTGTTCGAGGGGATGGTTCTTCAACTCTCAGAATTACTCTTTCCTAACTCTGATATTCAACGGCAACATTTAACTAAAGGAACTAGGAATACTTTACAAAATAGAAAGTGGGGAGCATTAGCTACCATGCAATTAGAAGTTTCACTCGTAAGAATCTATATTATCTGACGAATTACTGTAAATCTTTAAAGACATTTTTCTGCAAACCTGGACCTTCAGGTAACTTGTTGTAATGCTAACAGGGTCTTGTTGTTTTGAATTTATTTAAGATAGATTTTTCTTGGCAAGTTCAGGACATTATGAAAAAAGTGCAACTGAAGTCACATCCCTTAAAGAAAACTACATTGGTATGGAATTACAGAAAGGAGGGGAGAAAGAGGGCAATAAATGGAAACTGTGGAGATTGAGTGCATCATTGACTGTTGTCCATCCAGATTGTTTTACTTTATTTTTACTTCCCAAATTGGCTCTTTACACCTTGATCTAGAGTACAGTGTAGCTGGAAGATATTTCTGCAGACATAATCAGTGCCATCCCTTGGTTGAGGCAAGCATGGGAAGGAAATTCTCCACAGCACTTTTTTCCTCCTTATTTAGACAACTAAACCAAGACTGGCAAAGCAGCTGACTCAGAAAATCCTGAGTGTAACATTTGGGTCTCTTTGCTGAGAGTCTGATATGCTAGTGGTGCAGATTGCCAGGCCATGCCTAGAGCAGGCTGTATTGACACTAGCAACCTAGTTACAGAAAAATGGTTTATTGAGAATATGTGGAAGGCTCAAAAGGTTTCTGTGATGTGTCAGCTTCTGGTGAGTGCACTAAGCCCAATTTGTATAAGGACATAAGAAATAGGAGCAGGAGTAGGCCATTTGGCCCTTCGAGCCTGCTCCGCCATTCAATAAGATCATGGCTGATCTTCTACCTCATCTCCACTTTCCTGCACTATCCCCATATCCCTTGATTCCCTTAATATTCAAAAATCTATCGATCTCTGTCTTGAATATACTCAACAACTGAGCATCCACAGTCCACTGGGGAAGAGAATTCCAAAGATTCACCACCCTCTGAGTGAAGAAACTTCTCATCTCAGTCCTAAATGGCCGACCCCTTATTCTGAGACTGTGACCCCTGGTTCTAGACTCCCCAGCCAGGGGAAACATCCTCCCTGCATCTACCCTGTCAAGCCCTGTAAGAATTTTGTATGTTTCAATGAGATCACCTCTCATTCTTCTAAACTCTAGAGAATTTAGGCCGAGTCTACTCAATCTCTCCTCATAGGACAATCCTCATAGGACAAATAGTTCATCAGAGTTACAAGCCAGAAAAATGAATGCGCATCAAACTTGCTTGACATTAGTGTGTTCACTGTGCCAAAATATTTCTGGTGAATCATTTGAGGCCAGGGAAGCTATTGCAAAGTGAATGTTATTTAGTTTGTGAATGTCAGTTAAATGTTCGCTTAACTGAGATTTTAGCACACAGTAGCAGTCATTTTGTTAAAAACATATCCCTAAATCTATCAGACAGTCATCAAAGACTTGTGTTAGAGAAGCTATGCTATTTGAAGTTGTGTTCGGATTCCATTTTGTATTGAGGACTCCATTTTGTGGTTAAATACAGTTCCTTCAGAAATTTGGTAAAACAGGCAGTATCTGGAGAAGCTCAACAAGACCCCCCCAAATCTCCAAGGCCCTTGAAAGACTGGTACTAACTGTCATCATATAAGATAGATTCTGATTCCTTCTGTAGTTCTGATCCTCTAATAGATACATCTATCTGTTTGACAACTTTGTGTTTACCTTTTTTGTACATGTAAGGAGACAAGACAGCTTATGTTATGTCCTGTGGAGTTTTTCACCCCCAGGTATCACGAGACAGTAAGATTTTGTAATGCTGAGCTAGTGATACCTAATGTAAACCAAGGGTAAAGGTCATGAAAGAGCTATGATGTAATGGGCTTCCAGCTGAGGGAGAAAAGCAGGATTATTGGAATGCGAATTTAGGAAGACTGAGGATTGGCCACCCTGCTACTGAGCTCAGCAACTGCAACATGAGGCCCCCCGCAGCCTTCACCTCACCTCACCGCGTGAGGCCCCCCGCAGCCTTCACCTCACCTCACCGCGTGAGGCCCCCCGCAGCCTTCACCTCACCGCGTGTGTTGTCACTGAGTATAGTTTCCTCTAATAAATTTATCAGCACAAGACTCCACGTCTGTAACTCTCATTCTAGTTCTAAGCTTGTCTCTCTCTATAGTATATTTACTAACAGTTTGCACATTTTTAAGTTTTGAAACCTTGGCCCTGCTCCCAAGATAAATAGGGATTTACTCATTAAAGACCACTGATCATTTGTATCACAAAGTACAGACGGAAGTGAATAATGGCGAATGAATTGAAATATTTTACTTGCGGGTGTACAAGGAGACATTCAACTTTTGTTGGCTGGGATGGGGTGGGGGAAGTGTCAGTTTTTGGGATTCTAAAAGTGAATTGGTCTCAACTTTGTTTTCAAATTACCAACTAGTCCTCCTTGGTGTGTGTGTGGGGGGTGGGGGGATGGGGGAGGGGGGAAGGGGAAGTAAATGGGGTCTCTTTAGGGTTGTGGTGACTCCAAGGTGGCAGATTAGAATTGAAATGGCCCCTGTGGCAGAATTGTTGCTTGAACACCCGAATTAGGCAGATTTTTAATACTTCAGGGCACTTCTGATGTTCTCCCAGCCAGTCTGGCTCATAAATGGGATCTGGTGCAGTAGAATTGGAAATAACAAGCAAATACTCTAACAGGTAGGGAGATCCTGACTGGGCAAGCAGCGGAAGTTTACCAGTGCTCTGTGCTGATAGGCTGCGTGGTTTTAGCTGGGTAAATTGAAGCAGTATTCCTATGCACACTTGGGGGGGTCCCTAAGCCATGGCTCTTTCCAACATGCACCTGAGCTCTCTCAACTTAGCTAAATGGAGAGTCTTCTTATGGGGAGAAAGTTTGCACTTCATACTGGGGAAACAGAAACCCTATCTTTTTGGATTTCTTAGAGCTTTGATTGAAGACTGTTAAACATACTGTTGTATTTTCTGTGTGTCATAAACCAAAAAAGTTCATTTTTAAATTTGGAAGAGATCTGAACAATGGTCCTTTAAAAGCTGAAATCAATTACGAAATAAACCAATGTCCTCCCTAATGGTTCAGGTTCATAAAGTAAATATTTTGTGATATGAACAGTTTTGAGTAACAACTTCCAAACAGTGGTGTCAATAGTTAAGGATGTCACGCATTCTGGTCTCAGCTAAATCATTGGCAGCCTTCATATTAGCGAGACCAATAAAAATACAAAGAGTGGGAAGTAATAAACAGTTTGCGGGCTCTCAGGCCATTCATCTGACTATGAGGGGCCCAGCTATATCTCGTTTCATAACCCCCTAGAGCGAGATTGCTCAAGACACTCTGTGAAGGCTTAGTAATATTGAAAAATGGTGCCTTATTTAAGTTTGAGATTTGGCCTCAAAAATTGGCTTAAATAGCAGTTCATAGTGTTGCTGCTGAATAAAACCAGTATCATAAAATATGACTTGGCATTAACACAATCTAAACAAACATTAACACTGAGTCTGCTATTTTCTAGTTAGTGTTAAGTCAGTGTAAAATATATCTTCTCGTTCTTTATTAATATGTAGAGAATACAAGTTAATAAGTACAAGATGATATATTTTTCAAGAGAATATAGACATGTATCAAATGTTTGCACACAATTATTATTTTATTATAGCCATTTCTTTGATAACTTTATTAACACTAATTCAAATTACAGAGGTTAGACAGTTCAGGTTCACACAGGTGACTATCAGGTGAGTCATGTAAACATTACTGCACAGTATTTCATTAGAAGAATAAAAGTAACCCTAGACAAAGTCATTCAAAACAGTGCCAACTTCTGCTTAGACAAAACACTTCGGGACATTGTTCAATCGTGCTTTGGTTCTGCAGGCTGCCTAGATTAGAAATACTGGAACTCATTAAATAAGGTGTTTAATCCTGAAATACCTTCATGCTTAATAATCGCTTTTTTGGAGGGAAAGTGAATTACAACAGTTCGAAGATTTCTCTAATTTATCTTTATTGTCTTCAGCATCAATAGGGCATTTTAGATGCTGAACAGCACAAAGCACACTTATTTTGATAGCTGAATTCAGTACCCTGAGATCATATTGTATTTCTTTAGCCATACTGAAGAATACAAACATATTGCAAGACCATCAGTATGAAAGACAGTCCTGCAAGGATAAAGTGTACAGTGATAAACATATATATTGCTGTTTAGATATCCTCTGAATATTTAAAATTGTAATATTAGCATACAATGACCATTGGGCAATATTAACAGCTGCCAGCATCTGCCAACCTTATCCCAGCATAAGTCATGACTTTTAGGAGGAGGGGTAAAATAAGAGGAAGACAATTCAAAATGATCTGACCCTATATATTTCAGCAGGGAAAATATTTTCCCAATAGTCTAGAGACATCCAGATGTTTTTATCAAGATCATCCAACTGTGGCATTGGAACATCACAAAGGTAAGATTCTTCTTCTTCTTAGGCAGTCCCTCGGAACCGAGGATGACTTGCTTCCACACTAAAAATGAGTTCTCAGGTGACTGATGAGTCCAATGCGGGACCTATAGTCTCTATCACAGGTGGGGCAGACGGTGGTTGAAGGGGCGGGTAGGTGGGGTGCTTGGCTTGACATGCGCTCCTTCCGCTATTTGTGCTTGGCTTCCGCTTGCTCCCGGCGAAGAGACTCGAGGTGTTCAGTGCCTTCCCGAATGCTTCTCCTCCACTTTGTGTGGTCTTGGGCCAGGGATTCCCAGGTGTCAGTGGGGATGTTGCAATTTTTCAAGGAGGCTTTGAGGGTGTCCTTGAAGCGTTTCCTCTGCCCACCAGGGGCTCTCTTGCCGTGTCAGAGCTCCGAGTAGAGCGCTTGTTTTGGGAGTCTCGTATCGGGCATGCGGACGATGTGGCCCGTCCATTGGAGCTGATCGAGCGTGGTCAAAGCTTCGATGCTGGGGATGTTGGCCTGAGCGAGAACACTGACGTTGGAGCGCCTATCCTGTCAATGGATTTGCAGGATCTTGCGGAGGCAGCATTGATGGTACCTCTCCAGTGCTTTGAGGTGCCTGCTGTACATGGTCCATGTCTCTGAAGCATACAGGAGGGCGGGTATCACTGCTGCTCTGTAGACCATGAGCTTGGTGCTGGGTTTGAGGTCCTGGTCTTCAAACACTCTCTTCCTCAGGCGACCGAAGGTTGCACTGGCACACTGATGGCGGTGTTGGACTTTGTCATCGATGTCTGCCCTTGTTGACAGTAAGCTCCTGAGGTATGGAAAGTGTAAGGCCCATGCACTCGTACGCTTCGGTGAAGGTGTTGACGATGGTTTGGAGTTCGATCTCAGAGTGTGCGCAGACGCAAGCGTCGTCTGCATACTGTAATTCGATGACAGAGGATGGGGCGACCTTGGATCTGAACTGGAGGTGACGGAGGTTGAACAGTTTCCCGTTTGTTCTGTAGATTAGCTCCACTCCAGCGGGGAGCTTACTGAGGGTGAGATGCAGCAATGCAGCCAGGAAGATCGAGAAGAGTATTGGTGCGATGACGCAGCCTTGTTTGACCCGGGTCCGTACATGAATTGGGTCTGTGGTGGATGAGTTGGTCAGGATCATGGCTTGCATGTCGTCGTGAAGCAGGCGGAGGATGGTGACAAACTTTTGAGGGCAGCCGAATTTGAGGAGGACACTCCATAATCCTTCACGGTTGACGGTGTCGAAGGCCTTTGTGAGGACAAAGAAGGCCAGGTACAGTGGTTGGTGCTGTTCCCTGCATTTCTCTTGTAGTTGACGCGCGGTGAAGATCATGTCCATTGTGCCCCTTAGTGGACGGATTCCGCATTGCGACTCTGGGAAGAGCTCTTCAGCCACTGGGAGAAGGCGATTGAGGAGGATTCTTGTGATGACTTTCCCTGTGGCAGACAGCGGGGAGACTCCTCTGTAATTACCGCAATCGGACTTGTCACCTTTCTTGAAGATGGTCATGATTACGGTGTCTCTGAGATCCCCTGGCATGCTCTCCTCCTTCCAAATAAGAGAAATCAGTTCATGTATTCGCACCAATAGTGCTTCTCCGCCATGTTTTAGCACCTCGGCGGGGATTCCATCTGCTCCTGAGGCCTTGTTGTTCTTCAGTTGTCGGATGGCCTTTTCAACCTCATGCCGGGCTGGGGTTGTGCTGAGGTGGTGGCGGGTAGCATGCTGCGGAATGGAGTTGAGGACACTTGCGTCGAAGACAGAGTCTCGGTTAAGGAGATCTTCGAAGTGCTCCTTCTAGCGGGCACTGATTGCCTCTCTGTCCTTGATGAGTACCTCTCCGTTCTTGGCCCGCAGTGGGGTAGGACCTTGGGTGCTTGGGCCGTAGGTGGTCTTGACTGCGCTAAAGAATCCACGCACGTCGTGGTTGTCGGCTAGCTGCTGGATCTCCTGCGCTTTCTCCACCCACCATCTGTTCTTTAGGTCGCAAGTTTTTTGTTGGACCTCGGCCTTCAGGCGTCTGTAGAGCTGCTTTCTTGCTCTCGAGTTCTGTTGCTGTTTCCAGATCAGGAATGCCTTGCGCTTGCGGCTTATCAGCTCCTGGATCTCCTGGTCGTTCTCGTCGAACCAGTCTTGGTGTTTCCTGGTCGAGTGACTGTCTTAGTCACTCTATTTTTAGACTCATAATTGCTGATTAAGCTGGGTATTATTTGAAAGGTGTGGTATCTCCTTAGACCAAGGCATCACCTGCTGTTTAACTCAATATTCACTTTATCCTCAGTAAATTAAATGACGCAGTAATCCTGTGGAACATGAGCAGCCCATAAGCTTTTAATAAACAAGTGGTTTATCTGAACAGTCAGGTCAGGGTAGCAGGGGAAACTAGATGGATTAGAGAAATATATCATGTTAAGCCTGTACAATGGTTTTGTCCTTAAGTTTTTCGGTATTATGTATACTGCTATATTATTTACTTATTTAAAACTTTTTTAACATTCAAAATGACCTCATGATTGGAGTGACCATCTCCTTTCTACTTGCAATTCTGAGATATATTGCTGAATCAGTATTGAATCTTAGGAACTGAGGTCAAATGAATGCCAGGACATGTTTCAATTTTGGAAGCCTGGAGCATGTTTTCTTTCACTTCATTTTATTGTGTGGAAATGGTATTTTTTCCAACTGAAAAGCTTTAACTGAAGTGCTAATGAATTTGTGTGGACAGACCCATTTAGCATAGCATTCTTTGGGACCTCGTTCTATTGTGAAAATTTCTCAAAGTCACATGTAGGTCAGATAAAATGGAGTCCGAGGTGTTAGTGGGGTCCTGGGCTACTTGTCACAAGTACTGCAATCTCCTGTGTATGATGTCACAAGTTGTGAAGAACACAGATCACCATCCAGGTTAGCAGCAGGAGGAATCTGCTGGGATTTTGACTTCAGGATCACATTTTGGTGAGTATTTGTGAAATCCACCACAGTGTAATCAGAAGAGTTAAATAACTTGTCTTCAATGTCTCTTGCTTCAAGTGACTTCAAGGAATTAGCATCCATGGGCGGTGAACCATCGTTAGTGATCTCTTCATCCAAACAGTGCTGGACAGAAACTCGAGGGCCAATTGCATCTTTAGTAGCACACGGCCCAGCTTCAGTATAGCCAATGGCCTTATCAACATCTGGCGTTGTGCAAAAGGCGACAGGTTGTGAATAGGCTTCAGAATCCTCATTCTGTGAAGGCAAAGTGCTTCCCTGAAATCACCTGCATATCACTCCCACTGCTGATCCCAGTTACAATTGTGTAGAAATCCATGTTAGCTGTCTGTTTAGTTGTCACATTTCGATCCAGAGTCTCACAGATCCCATCTTCTACAGATGTATTCTGTGCATTGTTTTTCAGAACTACACTATTGTTGTGTTTTTTGGGAGGAATCACTAGGTGCTGGCTTAGCTCAGAATCAATTTTATTAAGTAGTCCACCATTGTGATTAGCTAAACAATCATCACAAATATTAGGAAGGCGGCTAAAGATGGTGCTCTCTGCATCAGATGTATTGGTTTGCATATCACATCTAGCACCCCCGCTATCTTCCAGAAACTCCTTTGCTGTTTTGTAGTTGGATGCAGGCATTTCATCGGTGTTATCTTCAATAAACTCTTCGCAAGAATCCTCATTGTAATGAGGTGGTGTGTAGCCATGAAATGAATTTAGCATCAAGTTGATTTCATCGACTCTTCCTCTCTGTAATATTTAAAGGCCGAATTACAATAACTACAAATGAAAGAAGTGTTAAAGTGTGTTTTCAAACAGGTTTAAGAATTATTTTATATATTACATTACAAGGGCACGTGCCTTCTCATATCCTGCATAAATTGCTAAATTGGTTCTATCTTCTTGAAAAAGCGTTTGGCAAACCTTTTTTAATTTGTTTAGAAACAACCTCATGATGTAAATTATATTACATATAACCATTGTGAAAAAATGGCTGTTTTGGCTCATCTCCCTCCCCAAACAAAGGAACGGACCGTCAAACACTTTTTAAATGAATTGTGCTGGACTGGGAATCAATTTTGTCTCAACTGAGATTATAGAGCCCAAGAAGGAATGATTGTCCAATCTTTGGAGCCAAGTTCATTTTCATTTGGGTGTCAGTCACACCATAGGCACTGGTCTCCCTTGTATCACTTTCCTTCCTTATGAATTCAATGAACAATAATAGAAGTATGTGAATCATTTTTCTCTATGTTTGGCCCTTGCTGTAAATGAAAGCAAAAATAAATAACCTAAATTCTATTTTTTAACAGTGTGTTGGTGTGGACAACATAGAGCCTTGTGTTACTGTTTTGCTTGTGCTGTTTAGTGGCTCGAGTGTTGCTTTGTACTGCTGAGTATTAACTAATGCATAGACATCGATTTCTGATGTGCTTTCACAGTGACATGGCTGGCGTCCAAAGAGATGCCATGGAGGAAATAGTCTTAAACAGTCCAGTCCAGACAGTGGAGGCATTTTTGTCCAGGATTAGAAAAATCATTATTTAAAAAAAGCAAAATATTTGGAAAATTGACATATGGCAGGTAGATAGATAAATTTTGAAAAATGTGTGTTTTTAAAATATATTGTTTGTGCTATACTCATGTTGTACACATGACTAACCCTTGGAAATTCCCTGCCCAAGTGTTTGTACCTGTAGCCAAGTATTGGAAAGTCCCATCCCAGTTGGGGTGAGTGTATGTGAATGCATTTTATTCAAATTAAAACAGCGGCAGCCTGTGAAACTATGGTGGTGAGTCACCAGTCACACTCTCCCAGTGCCTGTACAGTGTTGTAGCCCTCTCTCCAACCAGCATTCACATCGAGATAGGCTTCCACTGGAAATGCGGGCACTCAGCAGGAGTTACCATCTCCAGGTGAGGAGGGATAAAAGGAGAAAATCTGAGGGGATGATGGAGAAAAACACACAAACTTTAACTGTCAATTAAGAGACTAAACTGCTGAACTTTCCAGAGAGTCTTGTGCTTGGATCGCAACATGTTTTACAATCAGAAACAGTTAAGTTATATAAGGCACAAAAATGAAAGGTTTTTTTTACGCTGTGAAAAGTAACTAGGGAGTGATTCTGCAGCAAAAGTATAAGGAGAAAGCTGTGCATTTGATAGGTTTGTCCTATATTGTGCACAGAGGAGCCATCTGGCCCACCTTAGCTTTTCCATCCAGAAAGACCCTATTGTCCCACCGCCACAGCATCAGTTGTTTCTTAAATTCGTCCAGGACTTTTATCTCCACCACTGCTCTGGGACAGGAGGCAAGAACTGTGAGATCAACCGTAAAAAATTAAGGTTTTATTACAGCTGCCAAAGGGAGGGTCTTGATGATTCAATTTGTTACTGTAAACATTTCTGTTATTCTACAAATAAAAGAAAGATGTTTCCTTCAATTATTATATTGTTTCGCTCACAGGTAGTCTGTTTTTAGAGAAGTATCAAAATCTCTACGCTAGACAGGATCATGATAAAGATTTGGCCAGAGATTGTCTCTTAACCAGCAGAGGGAGCTACTAACCAGTCCACCATTGTTTCTCACTAAATCTTGCATTGTGCAGCATGAATAGTTAATTTTAGCAGAAATTGATTTACATAAAAAAATGGAGTTAATAAATTGGACAATTCTATTGTTTGGGAAGACACCTCTGAGAGCACTGTATCAAGGAGTCACTAAGAAATGGAGCAAAGTTATCTCCGCATCAGTGAAGTTCAAGAAACAGCGGCCTGGAATTTCCTTAAGCGGCATAACTGGCAAGCTATGCTAAAATTTATGCTGAAATTTACACCAATCTTACCATCGGCAATTTAGATCAAAATTTCCTGAGAATCTCATTAGCATACATAAAAACAGCAGAAAACAAGCAGAAAACAGCATAAACAAGGACAGTGTGGAACTTATTCCTTTTTTTATGTCTGAAAGTTAAAAGTTTGAAGCCATCAAACCATCCTTTATGCACAATAGGCGCAGCATGTTTAAGAAAATACAATCATGGAAGCTTTTCAATTTTTAATGCAACTCGTTCTGATGCCGTAAAATGCATCCAAAGATACAGAAAATACAATGTAGATGTCAATGATGAAAAAAAGGCTTTAAAAAGTGCAATAAAACACTAGAAATATGACTTTGGGTCTTCCTGTGCCTAAAATTTTAAGCGTAAATTTACACCCGTTCAGAAATGGCTGAAATGTAGGAAACTCGTGTTCTCTAGTCATTGCCATTGGGGGGGGAGGCTATGTTAATGAGGAGCGGAGGGTTTTGGAGGAAATTTCACTGAATCGGTGCAAAAGATAGAGGAAATTCAGGCGTAGTGCAAAGATGGGTAGCAAGGCACTTAACGCCCAAATTTCGTTGAACTTTTGCGCTTAAAATCGGCATTATGCCACATTTATGCTGTTGTTTTGGTGGAAGTTTACAGGAAATTGCGGGCTGACCTATGGGCTAAATCAATCCTCCAATCTTGCCAATTTTGACGAACTAAAACATTCTCACCCACTCCCCTTGCTGCTTTAGTATTTGTCAAAGTGCGCATCATTCGGAACTCAGAATTGCATGGTATCCAAATCATAGAATCATAGACATTTACAGCGCAAAAGGTGGCCATTCGGCCCATCTTGTCCATGCCGGCCGACAAAGAGCTATCCACTCTAATCCCACTTTCCAGCACTTGGTCCGTAGCCTTGTAGGTTACGGCACTTCAAGTGCATATCCAAGTACTTTTTAAATGTGATGAGGGTTCCTGCCTCTACCACCCTTTCAGGCAGTGAGTTCCAGACCCCCACCACCCTCTGGGTGAAAAAATTTCTCCTCAAATCCCCTCTAAACCTCCGACCAATTACTTTAAATCTGTGCCCCCTGGTTATTGACCCCTCCACTAAGGGAAATAGGTCCTTCCTATCCACTCTATCTCGGCCCCTCATAATTTTATGCACCTCAATTAGGCCTCCCCTCAGCCTCCTCTGTTCCATAGAAAACAACCCCAGCCTATCCAATCTTTCCTCATTGCTAAAATTCCCCAGCCCAGGCAACATCCTCGTAAATCTCCTCTGCACCCCCTCTAGTGCAATCACATCCTTCCTGTAATGTGGTGACCAGAACTGCACGCAGTATTCTAGCTGTGGCCTAACTAGTGTTTTATACAGTTCAAGCATAACCACACGGCCAATTTTTGTATCATCTGCAAACTTCTTAAAATCATACTTTCTACATTCAAGTCCAAATTATTGATTATACCACAAAAAAAAAGGACCTAGTACTGAGCCCTGCGGAACCCCACTGGAAACAGCCTTCCAGTCACAAAATCACCCTTCGACCATTACTCTTTGTTTCCTGCCTCTGAGCCACCTCGGTGGTGGGAAAATTATTGGAAAAAATTCTGAGGGACAGGATAAATCTTCATTTAGAAAGACACGGATTAATCAGGGACAGTCAGCATGGATTTATTAAGGGAAGGTCGTGTCTGCCTAACTTGATTGAATTTTTTGATGTGGTAACAAGGAGGGTCGATGAGGGTAGTGTGTTTGATGTAATATATATGGATTTTAGCAAGGCTTTTGATAAGGTCCTGCATGGCAGACTGGTCACGAAAGTAAAAGCCCATGGGATCCAAGGCAAAGTGGCAAGTTGGATCCAAAATTGACTCAGAGGCACGTCAAACTTAAAGCAACCGAGAATTTCAGGTTTCATTTTTGTTTTCACTTTTCAGCCATTGTGCTTCTAAACTGAATTAATCACCCCCACCCTTCCCCAACCCCAAGGTTTAAACAGTGAAACATAACACAAAAGGATCTAATACAGGAGGAGCATCACAATTAAAGGGGAAGACGGTGGAAGGATAAGAAGGGGCAGTCTTGTTTTACACACATGGGGTGGGGTTATGGTTTATTGTATATTGGGCTGCATATTTGTGTACAGTGGACGATTGCACAATCATATGTGGCTCACTCACTGGTTTGACAAATGTATCCAGCTCCTAGCTCCAAAAGGTTGGACATCCCTGGTAGGTAGCTTGTGCAAACCCTGGTAAAATACCCATATTGTGTATATGTTGACCATCAGCCCATGTATTCTTCAGCCACTAAAGTAGAAACAACATAGTTGGCCTATGTAGAATTAATCAGGACTCGTAGATTGAGAGCAATTCACACTTGGAGGCAGCAATATTCCAATATTAAATTCCTGCCTTTTCAAAAGCACTGGGCAGATGAATGAGCAAACTCATTTTGTGCATTGCTTGTGAATGCCGTGCCCCATGTTTTGCCTCTTTTCAAAGTGGACAAAAGTTGCTCAACTTGTATTGCAACATTTGAGCTGTCCTGTAACACGCACTGCACTACTTGGGGTGTGTCACTGAAGATGGAATGGTGAATGAAAATCAAGTCTCTGACTTTGCTGTGGCAGCCTTCGGCTTAGCTCTGAGTACCAATGCATTAAAATTTAACATGTTGCTTATGTTCAGAGTCTCAGCTGCAATCTACCTCATTTATACTTCAGACTTTTCATCAACACGAGGGAAAAGTACATGGCAGCAGCAGCAGCAAGTAAACATGGTCACTCGCAGCCCAACTGTCTGCCCAACATTCCCTTCTCATGGTTCTAACAAGGAACACCTTCAACTAGACTCCTCTAAGTGGGGTTAAAATAAAAATAGGTGTGTTTCTAACATGTGTGCCCTTTTTTGAGCTGTTTTATTAAGCTAAAAAGCCTAAATGAAGCCTAACTCCTATTAAAATCACTTAAAGAGGTCCCTGATGATGGGTTCTGTGTTGTGTCAATGACACTAGCCCAATCAGAGCAGAACAGTTTCAGATTTGATCATTATCTGTGTTGTATGTTGATTTCATTATGGGGTGGGGGGGGGGGAGGCGTCAGTAGAAATGCGACAAATGGTCGCAGCAGCTGCAGGCTAGCAAGGGGAAGAATCCAAGAACTGCTGGAAGTGTGCGTGTTTACACAAGGTGAGGACAGAGTCAGGCTCAGCTGTGGTGTCCTCTGTAGTAGGATAGCCCAGCGACGCTCACTGTCTAGATTTGCACTTGAAGCATGGCCGTTGGAGTGAGGAACTGGACAGTACCTGGTGCCCATGGAACTACCACTTACTATTATCAAGAGGAGAGACAATGTTTAAAGGGAGAGTGAAACAGTAGTGAGCAGACAGGGGTCAGGTGCACTGGCAGCAGATTCATTTATTTGTCACCATGAATTCAACTGTGGAGCCCACCAGTGTCTGCACCAAATGTATCTGCATGGAGAGCGTTCTTAATGTTCTCAATGCAAACGGTAGAAAATTGGGGCCGTGTTGTCTGATCTTCTTTTCTTTCGATACAGCTCTTTTCCATTAACGGGGGTTAGTATGTAGCTTAGTTCTGATAATAATTGCATCTGCTGTGGAAACGTTGACCTTTGTTCTTCTCAGACTCGCCTAAGTGTGGTGATTAACTGCTAATTTTCAGTGACAGTGCATGTTGTTGCCTGCTTTCTATGCATTTCATTTTGCTATCACTGGACCCTTTCTGCTGTTTATATTTCTGTTTTATGCAAATGGGAGATTTACTTTGTCAACACCTACTAATTCCATTTTTCTCAGTTTAATACATAACTGTTCTTCACAGGTTTTTTTCCAAATACTGATGTACCTACCAGTTTGTATTTTATAAATAACAACGTATAGCAAGTTTATTTGTACTTTGCTATAGGTCTTCTGTAAGTTGTGTTTTAAAATGTAAATCATTATGAATAAATAACTACTAATGATTACTACTTACTATTTTAGCAAAATAGCACCATTAATGTATATTTTCATAAGTTATTTCCTGAGTTTTATTTTGGACGTAGGAAAAGTAGACAGATAGAGGTTTGAAGTTACACTTTGAAAAGGCCTGTTCAGGATCTGGGCGCACTGCCTAGAGTTCCTATGTTTGCCATCTATATTTATCCCCTTAGTGCACCACTGCAGATTAAAATAACAGAGCTACTTTTGTTGGTTTCACAAATTCCCTGAGGAATTTCAATGTTCAGTTGAGAGAGCTTCTGCTTGGATTTTAACAAGATGTGGTTTGCCACCAAGCTGTGTTTGAGCTGATTGCTGGGAGGTTTACTGGGACTGTCAAAGTGCATTTTGTCATTCTACAAATTCTAAGTTTTCCTAACTGTGGGTGACTATTTGGACTGTAACAATCAACATCTAATATATTAAAAATAAACTGATTACATTTGAAAGTGGAAGCATTTAGTACTCACAGCTATTAATACCTTCCAGTTACTTTCTGACATGAATGTTGATATACTGGGAGCTTTGTCCTGAGTTTGTCTTTCTTGAATAAATACACATAGTCTACTCCCAATACTATTGCATAAGTAATTTCATAATTTACACCCTCAGTGGTGCACGTGGAATGCCGGGAACTTCAGATACAGGGGACTAAATTTGATAGCCCCTGAAAACGGGCGTGGGAATCGCGATGTGCGATTAACCCGCACCCGTTTCTTCCAATGTAGGCAGCATGCCAACTTCTGCTGCCTGTTGATGAACATGATTGCAGTGTGCAGCCAGCGCTAACCGCGCTGTAGAATGGCTACACACATCAGCAGGGGGCCCAAAATCATACCTTGCTAGCACTACTTAAAGCTAGCCTTCACTGCTTATAGCAGATTTACAGGCTGCAGATGGTGTAAGCATGCACCTCTTACTTTCACCCCCCCCCCCCCCTTCCCCTCATCACAACCTTACCCTTGTGCCTTTCTCCTTTCAGATATCCAAGAACTGCAACCTGGCCAGGCAGTGATGGAAGAGCAAGAAGAAAGTGAAGATGAAGGACGCTCGATTTAACAGTCGCACCAGTTCAGATACTGCCACTGC
Organism: Squalus acanthias; assembly: GCA_030390025.1. Classification (NCBI taxonomy): domain Eukaryota; kingdom Metazoa; phylum Chordata; class Chondrichthyes; order Squaliformes; family Squalidae; genus Squalus; species Squalus acanthias. Next base: position 143,450,924 of record CM059429.1, read on the forward strand.
ACACCATTTAGAGGAGAGTAGAGACACAGGATCTGCACGTGGTGAGACACCGGGCACGAGTGGCCTGCAGCCAGAGCAGGGACAAGGATAACGCCGGTACCAGCTCATCAGAGGGCGAGGTCGCACACGAGTTCTGTTGCAGAGAACTCAGATGAGAACTTTGATGGGGCAGGCTACAGAAGAAGGCTGATGGGTATACACAACAAAATGATTGGCGCATTGGGAAGCCTGCCAGAAAGCCTGCGTGCAATGTCAAGGTGCATGGAGGAGTCCAATACCAACTTGGCACAGGGCTTTGTGCAGAACTTGGAGCTCATCCTTTCCAGCATGGAAATGGTGGCCAACTCCATTAGCAGACTTATGGACCCAACCATGATGTAGCGTCTGATGGCCGATGTCTCAGCTTCCATTGCAGCACAAGCAGCAGCCACCCAGCATCTGAGTGCTGCAGTGGAAAATAGGACAGGATGTACAATGGGCGGACGATTTTCTAGCACTGATTTTGTCCTTCGCCAAAGTTGAATTTTGCCACCTATGTTTCTAACTGTTGGGAGGGAACTCTGTGCGTGCTGTTCAGGCATGTGCCACGTTCTCTCCTGGACACGACATAAGCCAAGCAATTAAAAGAAAATGTTCTTGGGTGACACTGGCAGAACAGCATTTATTGCCCATTCCCAGTTGCCCTCAGGGCTTTAAGAGTCAACCATGTAAACACAATTCTGCATTGGTGGCCGTGCCTTCAGCTGCCTAGGCCCTAAGCTCTGGAATTCCCTCCCTAAACCTCTCTACCTCTCTTTCCTCCTTTAACACGCTCCTTAAAACCTACCTCTTTGACCAAGCTTCTGGTCAGCTGCCCTAATTTCTCCTCATGTGGCTCGGTGTCAACTTTATTTTTGTCTTATAACGCTCCTGAGAAGCGCCTTGGGACGTTTTACTACATTAAAGGGTCTATATAATTACACGTTGTTGTTGTTGTTGTAGCATTGTAAATGCACCCTCAAACACTTTCAACACTTTCAATGTTTTTTATAATACTGCTGAGCCTGGTTCCACAGGCACCTCCATTCACCACTCACCCAGCTTTACCAAAGGTGGCCTCTTTGTTTCGGCAGCACTGGGCTTCTGTTGCACAAGAGATTGATTCAAGAAAAATCACAAGCCAATAATTTCTGGAATATGTGTTGTAGAGCAGAAACATTTACGCACAAGACTGCTGAAAGTGCTCCTTCTCAGAACTGGCAGGGGACGCTAGATAAGCACATGAGGGAGAAAGGAATAGGAGGATATGCAGATAGCGTTAGATGAGGTAGGGTGGGAGGAGGCTCGAGTGGAACACAAATACCACTATAGACCAGATGTGCTGTACATTCTATGTAATATGTAAATTCTGTAGACTGGAACTTTTGCTGTAACCCTTTTATTGTCTGAGGCACCTTCTAGGCAATTTTACCTTCAGGAGACATAGGTCAATTCCATTGATCTTGGGTTTCGGAATGGGAGGAAGCATGAAACTTTTGATTCTGTAAAAGTAAAAAAAGTGAAAGGTGAGCTTGCTACTAAAGGAGTACCGTCTTCATAAAATAAAGTTTGGCTTTTTAATTTTTTTTGAAATGCTTCATCATGTCACTGATACAAGAGATCAAAAAAAAATGATTGTTCTGACCTCTCTGTGAAGTATTTGCTTCGGCTCAATGCCTCCTCAAAGCAGTATGAAATCAGGAACTCAATGGAGTGCAGGATCAAACTTGCATCCCTTCACTCCATGGTGCCACTCGCTAGTGCTCTAATTTTTGATATCGCCACATCTTTATTCCTATATTTTCGCATCCATATGTATAGTGGATGAATATTGTTTTTGCCCATTCATATCGTAAATGATAACATTGTAATCAGAATGTTGTCATAAGTTTGCCCACCTTATGTTTGTGGGCTTATGGTATCAGTAACTAGAAAGAAGTAACTGTCAAGTAAGTGGTCTTTCTTGGGGTTGGAAGAACTGGCTGATGTAGTGAGTTATCTCAATGTCCTTTCACCTCTGGCAACTGAATTTGAATCCACCCTAGACTGACAGAATGAAAGTCTGCTCTCTGAAACCCGTAGGCTGAATTCATCAGATTCAGACACCAACAAGTAAAAAAAGGTCCTTTTGCCACTTTAGTTTTCAGTTCAATCCAGTGCTCATCCTTAAACAAAATGGCCCTGAAATTCTTTGGATGTTCCTCCGGTCTCCCACTGTATCTCTCGTGGGCAACCAGCGGAACCACGCCCCCACCCCCACCCCAAAAAGAACAGTGCTGGGTCCCCAGTGGAAATTCAGACTGTCCTCCAACAACCAGGGGAAAAAGCCAGTGGTAGGACTGCCTACTCCAGGAGTTTCTGTTCCTCAGGCAAAGTTAGGATCCAGTGAATCATTGGAGGCAGGTATACCAATTAAGGTGAGGCATACCAGCCTCCATAAGGTTGGATATCGATCTCACAGGTGCGGCCCAGGCCAGGTAAGTGACCTGGACCCTTGATTTTGTTTTAACAGATCGGCCCCCTTACCGAAGAGTCCGATGGGACCATGGCCAGGGTTGGCTGGGGTGCCAGGCCCCATGTGCAGCAGGCACCAGAGCTTTAGGTCACTCCAGTCAGACGGGCAGCAGTGATGTGTCCGAAGTGACGCTCGTGCCTGCCTTTACCATCGTAATGAGGTACCCTCCCACAGGCCATACAAACTCTGGCATGGCCAACATAGGTGGGCACCAGCAGGCAGAATCCTGGTGTTCTGCCCCCACTATGGCTATATTACACTATGATCCAATCTGATGGTCACTATACATTATTTGGTTTCTGTAAAACAAGTAAATCATAACTGTAGGTTAGGCCTCTTAGACATCCTCACAGTGTTTACAAGAATTTTATTCTGTTCTGGATAATTCAGGTACTTTTTTGCTGGGTTTTTGCGCAAGCAATCTATATTGGAGATAATCTTCAGTTTTACCTTTTCCTCAGGCATACAGCAGCACTCAGTCCTACGATCAATATAATGAAGCTGGCTGTCAGACCCAACGGCACTTTCATCTCTGCATAGCAAAAAGTTAAACATTTTTAGACAGTTATTATTTTTTGTGTCTGTGAGGTAACTATTATGAGTTAGTATTACATGGACCGGAATCTTCCCAGCCCTGTGAGTGCGGGTTTGGAGGCGGGCCCGCTGTCAAAATGACCCTGATTGACAGCGGGGCGGAAGTCTGCTCTGAACCCGCCTCCGTGTAAGTTTCTCAACTGTCAGGTCTGCCTGTGTATCGCAGACCCGACACCAAGCGGCGGGTCAGTTAATTAAGTACTTAACAAGTCGTTTAAAGCTGTTTAAGAGCATTAAAAGCAGGCACTTACAATTTTACCATCTTTCTGACGAGTTTGCCGTCCCTCGGGGAACACACCAGGTAAGTGGAGTTGGATTCTCAATGACTCTCCATTGCTTTCAATAGATGACAGCTGCAAAAGTGGTATAAAAGCTACCATTTTACAGCTATTCACTTTCCAATGGCAGAAGCTGTAGCCTTCAGTGTTAGGAAGAGTCTTTTCAGCCTCATACACTTTAGAATTGTTTGTAGTGAACTCTATATCCACTGTAATAACAACAGAAAACGCTGGAAAAACTCAGCAGGCCAGGCAGCATCCGTGGAGAGAGAAAGAGAGTTAACGTTTCAGGTCGATGACCTTTCATCATATCCACTGTAACCTTCTTTGAAGAAAATTTCTGACCAGTGACAGATTGCTTCTGTCAACTCAACTGGATCTGGCATATCAACAATCAAAATAGGCACGATTTATGCTCTCTCATCTTGGCCCTCCGAGTCTGATGAGGAACAGCCGCAGGAGCAGCAGAACCAGCCACACCAGCAGCAGCAACAACAAGAGCGTCAACCTTCTCCTCAACCGCCTCATGCTGCACAGGGCGGAGGGCATCAGCGCAGGGATGCACCGCGCCGGAGGCATTACCCCCAGCACAGGGTCTATAGGCAGAGGATGAGCTACCTAAACATGACGGAGCAGCAGTGACGAAGGAGACTCAGGCTATCGCGCCAGGTGGTCACCGACCTTTGTGCATTGCTGGAGGAAGACCTGCAGCCCAGAGGAAGGGGTGAACAGCCATTGCCAGTGGCTGTCAAAGTCACCCTTGCCCTCAACTTCTTCGCCTCAGGCTTCTTCCAGACATCTGCCGCAGACATTAGCGGCATTTCCCAGTCTGTCACACACAGATGCATCACACAGGTCACTGATGCCCTATTTAACGAGTCGGGCAACTATATAAAGTTTACCACTCATCAAGCCAGTGTGACTGAGCGTGCGATCGGCTTCGCCGCTCTGGCTGGCTTCCCACAGGTGCAGGGGAGTGATTGACTGCACACATGTGGCGATCAGGGCACCCCATCACAATCCGAGAGCTTTTGTGACCCGCAAGGGTTTCCACTCCCTAAACGTTCAGCTGGTGTGCAACCGCAATAAAATCATCATACATGTGTGCGCCAAGTTCCCTGGCAGCTGCCATGATTTGTACATCCTGCGCCACTCCATCGTCCCCCAGCTGTTGGAACCACCAACCAGTCTTTCAGGTTGGCTGCTTGGGGACAAAGGCTAGCCCCTCAAGACATGGCTGATGACACCTTTGAGGAGGCCAGCGAATGAGGCTGATGGAAGGTACAATCAGAGCCTCATCTCCATGAGAACTATCAGCGAGCAAACTATAGGGTTGCTTAAAATGTGGCTCAGATGCCTGGACAAATCTGGAGGGGGCCTTTAGTGTGCACCAGCCAGGGTATCGAGAATAGTTGTGGTCTGCTGCGCCCTTCACAACATCGCTCAGTAGCGAGGAGTGGCGCTAGATGATGAAGACGACGCAGAGCGAAGAGCCTCATTGGAGGAGGAGGAGGAGGAGTAGCAACATGAGGTTGGCAACGCCGATGAGGAAGACCTGGAGGAGCCGGCATAGCCATTAAGACCAGTGCGTGAGAACGTTGCTGGTCGTAATGCCAGGGATGCCCTCATAAATGCCAGGTTCCAGTAACTTTGTGGATGTCACACATTTGCCTGGCACAGGCGTCCACATGTTGGCATCATCCCACACCAGCAACATAAACCATTCAATCAATGACTACTTCCTTCTTTGGACATGCAGCAATGGTGCTGATGATGAAATCAGCCCTGACCATACACTCTGCCACCTCCATTCTATCCCACACATCTGGATGTGACTGCAAAGTGAGAACTAAATGATTTAATTACATAGCTCCATATTTTTACAACCATCATAATGATACTGATAAACACACCCGAGTGAAAACTTTGTGACTATTTGTGTGAGATCTTTCTTTTCTGGGTGCTTCTACGTGGTGCTACCCCTGTGGCTTCAGCTGAGGTAGAGGCTGCCTCCTCACCTCCCTGCTGCATCTGGTTAGATGCCTTTGGCAGTTGTCCTCTGGGTTTTGGGGCCCGTGAGGGCCTCGCCAAAGTCTGCTCCTCCTGCAACTGCAGGGGTAGACTCGGCCATCACTCTCCAGGGAGGCATCTGCAGCTCTGACTGAGGGCTGGCAAGGGGGTGGAAGTTGGAGCGCTTGGAGCGGAGCCCCCACTTCCATGTCCCCTCCCACCATCATCCCTCTCATGTGACACCTGCACTTCCCTGCTAGCAAGAGCTGGAGAGCACCTTGCTGCACATGAGAGCCCACGTCTATACTGACATCCCTCCTGGAAAGGACGTCTATGAGCCTTTGGTTTCTCTCCTCCATCAATGCTCATCTATCCTCCATAGATGCCCATCTATATAGAAGAGAAGCCATGTTGTCATTACACTGGCGCTGTGATTCATCCAAGCAGGTGGCCATCCTATCCATCGAGGAAGCTATAGATGCCAGTGACTGTGACACGGTGCTGCTCATGTTGGAGATGGACTCCTCCATTCTCTGCAGACTCGTAGTCAGCGCAGTTGCAAAACCAGTCAGAGCCTCCTGCACTTGTTCCTTCAGCTCCAGGATCGCCCTCTTCTTGGGTGGCCCACGAGGCTCAGCATCTGCATGGAGCCAAGCAGAGCTGGAAGCGTCCTGCGCCCTCCGATGAGGAGTTTCCACTGCTGTCACTGTCTCCACCATCTGCTCTTGCTCACTTGTGAGTTGTGAGATACCAGGTGACAACACTACTCTATCTCACGATGGCCCCACTGAGGTGAGCGTATCTGCGCTGGTGCTGGTTTGCACTCTGTGAGGTGACGCTGCGCCCTCAGAGGCAGAAGGCTCCTCTGAGGAGTTTTGTTCCTCTTGCTCTTGGACAATGGGGGCAGGGGGGCTCCTGATGAACCTGTTGGAGAGTAAAGACATGATTTAAATATATGACATCTTACGTGCAGACACATACCATTATACACATCATCATCATTAATTTTCTGATCACATAACACCCCATATGAGTGGCTGATGAAAGGCCTGCAACTGTATGGATAATAATTCTGTCACCAGCTTCTTCTATTGAGCCCCTCTCTCCGTCCCCACTTCCAGAACCTCCACCACACCAGCAATATCGAGTGCTGCCTCCTCCGTGCTTGACAAATGAAAGATGGACTGAGGGCCTCCTCCTGTTCTCTCCCTCCCCCTCTTAATGTGGGCAATCTTTTCCTGCAAGGAGGCAAAGAAGAGAAGGTTTAAAGAGACTGATGGAATGACCATCATTAATGGAATGGCATACAGCTTCACAGGGAGACTTTGATGGAGTGGCTTGGCGATACCAAGTTGCCTCCTTTTGTGCTGTTACTTGCTTTCATTGCATAACGATGATGCTGAGTGTGAGGGGTGGAAACTAAGATGGGGACCTTATAATGTAGATAGAGAGAGACGGATGGATGAAGGTCTAAGGATCTTGGGCTGAGTAACTTTGTGCAGGAGTATGGTTGGCAATGCACAGTGGTGGGGATGTGATGACAGGCACAGCATCATCAAGGAAAGTGTAGGTTTATACTTACTTTTCCTGATCTTAGAAGATCATTAAACCTTTTCCTGCACTGTACCCAGGTGCGACGCACTACTGAATTCGCCGTTATCTCTTCGGCTATATTAAGCCACGCTAATTTAGTCTGTTGGGGAGGCCTCTTCCTGCCATCCACAGGGAAGAGAACCTCCCTACGTGCCCTCACTCCCTCAACAAGATGCTGATGGGACTCATCCTTGAAATGAGGAGCAGATCTCTGCCTTTCAGATGTCATGGTACAGACCTCCACTCACTAACACAAGCTTCACGAAAGAAAGTCCAACTGTCAGCAAATGGGGTCATGGCCCCTTTAAATATACCGGCAAGAAGTGCGTCATCCGGTGACGTCACCGGACCCGCTCCCATTAATTGGAACAGGAAACGCGCAGGGCGGGCCTAACAAGGCCCTTTATGGTAAATTCTTATTTTTGGTTGGGATCGCCGCAGGAGCAGGTTCGTCATCCACCGCCGCCATCTCCCGCCTTCACCCCGCCCAGGTAGGTGAAATCGCAGCCATAGAGTCTACAGCACAGAAACGGGCCATTCAGCCCAACTGGTCTCTGCCGACGTTTATGCTCCACATGAGCCTCCTCCTACCCTTCTTCATCTAACCCTGGTATGGACCTCACTTGACACAAAGACAGATTGGACGATTAGGCATTGAAATTAGTGCACCCAATTTATGGTGTTCCCAAGTGTTTGGTCATTAGAATTAATAGTCAGGAGATTGAAAGTTCCAGTGGGCTGGATTTTTCCAACCTCAGTGAGTCCTTGGTGGGCGACGTCCGTGGTGTGTGAGGACCTCACATCTGTCTCGATCTCGGCCTCCAACAAGATTTTAATAGGGCTTGTTAAGCCCACCCTGCGAGGTTCCCGGCCAATTAAAAGGAAGCGGATCTGATGACGTCATTTGATGACGCGTCATCAGCCAGTTTCCTGAAAGGGGCCATGTCCAAATTGATTTTGACAGTTCTGCTGTCAGTGTTCTGCAGCATTGAGGTGCTGCAAACACTGACAAGCACTGCACAAAGGTGCACGGCTGCACCCAGGCTCTCCCATGACACCCTCCATATGCTTATGGAGGGAGTCATAGCATGCAGGGAGGTTCTTTTCTCTTCCAATGGGCAGAAGAGACCTCCCCAGGAGGCTAGCACAGCCTGGTTGCATATTGCACAGGAGGGCACAAGCAGGGATGTCGTCAGGAGGACCAGGCTGCAGTGGCGCAAACCTTTCAATGATCTCAGTAGATCACGAAGCGTGACTGCCAAGCCACACTCAACCTCATCCTGCTGTGCCTCTCATCACATCCCCATCACTCTGCCATCCCTACCCTACTCCTGCACATCCTTACACACCAACTTACCTTGCATCTCCACCCATCCCTCTCTATCTACATTATCACATCCCCATCTCACTAGCCACCCCTCACACTCACCCTCATCCTTGTCCAATCATACCAACTAACAACACACAAGGGTAAGCACTTGGGTGTTTTATCCAATGTTCATGTAAAGTTTCTGTTAATGTGGTGTCAAACATTGAAAGCTTTATTTTCAACACTTTGCATTCTTGGACAGATTTGTGTGCACCTTTGATAGTGGCTTAGTGAGTTGCAGTGAATGGTGAGACATAACGTTACCCCCCGCAATGGTGATGAGTGTGAAAGGAATGGCTTGAGCATTGTAAGGATGCTTTATGGTGCTGATGTGGGATGGTGCCAACCTGGCGCATCATGTGGCAGCCAGGGTGTACAGCATCAAGTGAAGTAAATCTGGCCATGGTGAGGCCATCCCTGGCGTCCCGGGCCGCAATGTGATCGGGTGCTGATGCCTTGTGCCCTGTGTGGCATCAGGTGATTGCGGAGAAGGTTGGTGTTTTGTTGATGGTGTTGGTGTGCCCGGTGATGTTGGTGTTGGGGCTGATCGTGGTGGGATTCTGAGGACAATGGTGAGATTTTTTCAAGGGCACCGATGTTGCTGGAATAGATGGCAGGTGAGGTTGAGATGACAGAAGCAATCTGTCAATGGTGAGAGAAGTTGCTCCAAGGAGGTGACACTGAATACAGAGTTTGCTCCAAACACTTCAAACCTCCATAAAGCTGAAAAGTGTATTTCAAATCCTGAAGTCTCCAGCTTCTGAGATTGGAAACTGACCAGCTGTGAATGGTAGCTTTTATATCACTTTTGCAGCTGTCAACTATTCAAAGAAATGGAGAGTTGTTCAGAACCCGACATACTTACCTGGCGTGATCCCCAAGCGACGTGAACCTAGTGGAAAACTCGGGAAAATGGTTTGTACCTGGTACAATGCTGCTTAAATTGCTTTAAACACCCTCTTAACGATCTCAATTGCCTGACCCGCCACTTAGTGCCGTGTCTGCAAAGCGCAGACAGAGCCAGCATTAGGGAAACTCACAAGGAGGCGGGTTTAGAGCAGGATACCGTTGTCAATCTTTTTGATTTTGACAGAGGACCCGCCTCCAAACCCACCCTCTGAGCGCTGGCAAAATTCATCCCATAAATTGGGCAAATTAGACTTATTGCTCAATTGTCCAATCTGTCCTCCCACTGAGTGAGGCATCATACTAGGAGCACTATCTTGTAACATTTAGCCATATAAATCATAGAATCATGGGGGAAAAATTCGGTTGCTTAGCGCCTCCCGTTAGCGCCCGAAAGGGTGCTAACGGGGCGCAAAGCAACTAGCACTCGGACACTGTGCCGCTAGCGCCTCCCGCGAAATTCAGCGGGAGGTTAGCGGCGGCGGTAGCCAGTAGCACCCTGTAGTGCTGGGCCGCCGGCGATGATGTCATCGCCATGCGCAGCGCCCCAGCCGCAAACTTGGCTCGTGCACAGCAGGGCGGAAAAAAGAGTGGTAGAGCTATAGTGATAGGGGACTCAATTGTAAGGGGAATAGACAGGAGTTTCTGTGGCCGCAACCGAGATTCCAGGATGGTATGTTGCCTCCCTGGTGCAAGGGTCAAGGATGTCTCGGAGCAGCTGCAGAACATTCTGGAAAGGGAGGGTAAAGAGCCAGCTGTCGTGGTGCATGTAGGTACCAACGATATAGGTAAAAAGCGGGAAGAGGTCCTACAAGCAGAATTTAGGGAGCTAGGAGCTAAATTGAAAAGTAGGACCTCAAAGGTAGTAATCTCTGGGTTGCGACCAGTGCCACGTGCTAATCAGAGTAGCATGAACAGGATAGCGAGATTAAATACGTGGCTTGAGCAGTGGTGCAGGAGGGAGGGATTCAAATACCTGAGGCATTGGAACCAGTTCTGGGGAAGTGGGTCCTGTACAAAAGGGACGGTCTGCACTTGGGCAGGACTGGAACCGATGTCCTCGGGGTAATATTTGCTAAGGCAGTTCGGGAGGATTTAAACTAATATGGCAGGGGAATGGGAACCTATGTAGCGAAACAGGGGGAAGTAATATGCAGTCAGAAACAAATGTTAGAAGGGTGAGAAACAATAAGGGAAATCCGAGTAAACAAAGGCAAGAAACACAAAGGGCCATACTAAATCATAAGTCTAAAAGGACAAAGGGTGTTAATAAAACAAGCCTAAAGGCTCTGTGTCTTAATGCAAGGAGTATCCGTAATAAGGTGGATGAATTGACTGTGCAAATTGATGTTAACGGATATGATGTGATTGGGATTACAGAGACGTGGCTCCAGAACAATCAAGGCTGGGAACTGAATATCCAGGGGTATTCAACATTCAGGAAGGATAGAATAAAAGGAAAAGGGGGTGGGGTAGCATTGCTGGTTAAAAAGGAGATTAATGCAATAGCTAGGAAGGACATTAGCTTGGAGGATGTGGAATCAATATGGGTTGAGCTGCAGAACACCAAAGGGCAGAAAACGTTAGTGGGGGTTGTGTACAGACCTCCAAACAGTAGTAGTGAGGTGGGGGAGGGTATGAAACAGGAAATCAGAGGTGCATGCAAAAAAGGTGCAGCAGTTATCATGGGTGACTTTAATATGCATATAGATTGGGCTACTCAAACTGGAAGCAATACGGTGGAGGAGGATTTCCTGGAGTGTTTAAGGGATGGTTTCCTAAACCAATATGTTGAGGAACCAACTAGAGGGGAGGCCATCCTGGACTGGGTGTTGTGTAATGAGGAAGGACTAATCAGCAATCTTGTGGTGCGAGGCCCCTTGGGGAAGAGTGACCATAGTATGGTGGAGTTCTACATTAGGATGGAGAAGGAAACAGTTAATTCAGAGACCATGGTCCAGAACTTAAATAAGGGCAACTTTGAGGGTATGAGGCGTGAATTGGCGAGGTTAGATTGGCAAGCGATATTTAAGGGGTTATCAGTGGAAGGGCAATGGCAGACATTTAGAGATCGCATGGATGAACTACAGCAATTGTACATCCCTGTCTGGCGTAAAAATAAAAAAGGGAAGGTGGCTCAACCATGGCTAACAAGGGAAATCAGGGATAGTATTAAAAGCAAGGAAGTGGCATACAAATTGGCCAGAAGTAGCAGCAAACCCGGGGACTGGGAGAACTTTAAAACTCAGCAGAGGAGGATGAAGGGTTTGATTAGGGCAGGGAAAATAAAATATGAAAGGAAGCTTGCGGAGAACATTAAAACGGACTGCAAAAGCTTCTATAAATATGTAAAAAGAAAGAGGTTAGTAAAAACAAACGTAGGTCCCCTGCAGTCAGAAACAGGGGAAGTCATAATGGGGAACAAAGAAATGGCAGATCAATTGAACAAGTACTTTGGTTCAGTGTTTACTGTGGAGGACACAAACAACCTTCCGGAAATAAAAGAGATCAAAGGATCTGGTAAGAGGGAGGAGCTGAGGGAAATCCTTATCAGTCGGGAAAAGGTGTTGGGGAAATTGATGGGACTGAAGGCTGATAAATCCCCAGGGCCTGATGGTCTGCATCCCAGAGTACTTAAGGAGGTGGCCTTGGAAATAGTGGATGCATTGACGATCATTTTCCAACATTCCTTAGACTCTGGATCAGTTCCGAAGGAGTGGAGGGTGGCTAATGTAACCCCTCTTTTTAAAAAAGGAGGGAGGGAGAAAGCAGGGAATTATAGACCGGTCAGCCTGACATCGGTGGTGGGTAAAATGATGGAATCAATTATTAAAGATGTCATAACAGACCATTTGGAAAGTGGCGACATGATAGGTCCAAGTCAGCATGGATTTGTGAAAGGGAAATCATGCTTGACAAATCTTCTGGAATTTTTTGAGGATGTTTCCAATAGGGTGGACGGGGGGGAACCAGTAGATGTGGTGTATTTGGACTTTCAGAAGGCCTTCGACAAGGTCCCACACAAGAGATTGGTTGCAAAGTTAAAGCACATGGGATTGGGGGTAATGTGTTGACGTGGATTGAGAACTGGTTGGCACACAGGAAACAAAGAGTAGGAGTAAATGGGTACTTTTCAGAATGGCAGGCAGTGACCAGCGGGGTACCACAGGGTTCGGTGCTGGGGCCCCAGCTGTTTACATTATATATTAATGATTTGGACGAAGGGATTAATTGTAATATCTCCAAATTTGCGGATGACACTAAATTGGGAGGCAGTGTGAACAATGAGGAGGATGCTAGGAGGCTACAGAGTGACTTGGACAGGTTGGGTGAATGGGCAAATGTATGGCAGATGAAGTACAATGTGGATAAATGTGAGGTTATCCACTTTGGTGGTAAAAATAGGGAGGCAGACTATTACCTGAATGGTGGCAGATTAGGGAAAGGGGAGGTGCAACGAGACCTGGGCGTCATGGTACATCAGTCACTGAAGGTGGGAAGGCAAGTGCAGCAGGCAGTCAAGAAAGCAAATGGCATGATGGCCTTCATAGCAAGGGGATTTGAGTACAGGAGTAGGGAGGTGATGCTACAGTTGTACAGGGCCTTGGTGAGGCCACACCTGGAGTATTGTGTGCAGTTTTGGTCTCCTAACTTGAGGAAGGACATTCTTGCTATTGAGGGAGTGCAACGAAGGTTCACTAGATTGATTCCTGGGATGGCCAGACTGACATATCAAGAAAGACTGGATCAACTGAACTTGTATCCTCTGGAGTTCAGAAGAATGAGGGGGGATCTTATAGAGACGTTTAAAATCCTGACTGGTTTAGACAAATTAGATGCGGGCAGAATGTTTCCAATGTTAGGGAAAACTAAAACCAGGGGTCACAGTCTAAGGATAAAGGGGAAGCCATTTAAGACTGAGATGAGGAGGAACTTCTTCATCCAGAGAGTGGTGAATCTGTGGAATTCTCTACCACAGAAGGTTGTTGAGGCCAGTTCGCTAAATATATTCAAAAGGGAGTTAGATATAATACTCACAACTAGGGGGATCAAAGGGTATGGCGAGAAAGCAGGAATGGGGTACTGAGGTAGCATGTTCAGCCATGAACGCATTAAATGGCGGTGCAGGCTCGAAGGACTGAATGGTCTACTCCTGCACCTATTTTCTATGTTTCTATGTTTCTATGACCTACCGCTGGACGCTATGTCCAACAGGGTCAGGGTGGCGTTTTTGCGGCCGGGGCGACGATAATTAAAGGGCAGGTGCCATGCGGCCATTTTTTTTGGGGCCTCCTGCCAGCACCTGCCCCCTCTGGCCTCCTCCTGCGGGGTGCCGGCCGCGCTCCCTCTTGAGTGCCGGGCTCTTTTGCCGGCACCCCACTTCCCGGTGGTCCAGCAGGGCCCTGGTGCACACTGCGCTAGGCCCCTCCCCTTTTATCAGGGGAGGGAGGCCTGTAGTACCGCGGCGCTACGTGCCGACACGCGTGACGCTGTGGCACGTAGTGCCGCGATATTCAATGGGAGCGCCCCAAGAGAGAGGGGGAGCGCTTCCAGTAGCGCCCCGCCTCCTGCTTGGGGTGCTACCATTGAATTTCGGGCGTGGGGGCACTAACTTTTTCAGGGTGCTACAAGTATCGCCCCCACTACGAAGTTATCACCTCAAGGGGGGCGCGAGCCAATTTTCCCCCCATAGAATCATACAGCACAGCAGGAGGACATTTGACTCATGGTGCCTGTGCCGGCTTTCTGAAAGAGCTACCAATTAATCCTACTCCCCTGTGCTTTTCCTATAGCACTGCAAATTTTTCCTTTTTAAGTATACTTAATATCCAATTCCCTTTTGAAAGTTACAATTGAATCTGCTTCCACCATCCTTTCAGGCAGTGCATTCCAGCTCATAACAATTTGCTGAGTAAAAAAAATCTCCTCATCTCCCCCATGGTTTTTTGCAAATATTTTTCAAACTTTGCTGGAATGCATGAATGTCTCATTTCTTAAACCAAGTTATTATATATTTGATAGTTTATCTTTAATATTTCTTCAAAGGCAAATGTCATTCTGTGCGCAGCTAAACAAGCTCTTCTGTATTTCCCTGGAGGAAGAGGTCAGCCACTCTGGTGACTACCTGGGCACTTTCAGATCCACAACTGCTGCCACATATTCAACAACTCCATCCTGGCATCTTCCCTGTATAAACACCAGCACAGAGACATCAACTTATGAGGAGTTAGTTAGACAGTCAGAAGAGTTGTAGCTGGGTGAGTCACTGGTGAGAATGAGGACTTGAGAGTGGAAGGGAGGGATAGTGCCGTTCCTACATGGAGGGGGTGAAATGGACACAGATCTCACGGGTCCAGTTTTCAAAAGAATAATTATTTGAGAGTACCGATCTTATGTGGAAGCAGTAGAGATGGTTTTTATGCATATGGTTGAGATGATGGATAAGTGGAAGGAGTAACTATCTGTATCTGCACATAGTACAGGAGTTTCTCATGGCCTGCAAAACGTCCTGGAGACTGTGACTGCACAAAAGATTTCTGCAGCATCAAGATACCAGGCAGAGCTTCTAAGGACAAGAGTGTTGCAATAAGTGCTATGAATAGGACACTTTCACACAGCTTCCCATGGCTGATTAGGACTATTCTGTCTGTGATGACACCGACCAGTGGCACCTCAGAATTTGTGCCCAGCATCAGTGGGCTGCGAAGAGTGGGCACAGATGTCGCCGTCTCTCTGGACAGTGGCACTTCCTTAACGTCTCCTCAGTGCCGTTACATTAGAGAGCTTGAGATATGGGACCAGCACCCCTCGTTACTGCGAGCGCCAGACTGCCGGAAGCTACTCCCTCTGGGACAGCAGCAACTCTGAGAAAGGAGTCACCTGAGCTCCCAGGGAACAATCCCAGCCACCAGCACTTAACCTCATCTCAATCAGGGAGCATTTTATAGGTGTAGTAGATTCGGAAGCAGGGTAAATAAGGTAGCTGGCACAAAAGGTAGTCATGGTGTTAAGCAATAGTTGCCGTAAGGGATAATTGATTTTATTGTCACTTCCTGGTGAATGTTGTTTAAAGTAGACAGCTTTATCACAGTGTTGTGAGTTTACTTCTGGGTCGACTTTCGACATTTTTGGAGTTGGAGGATGGCAGGGGACTTGTAAACTTTTGTCTTATGAAGGACATTGGCAGAAGTCTTGGAAAATGAGAGACTTTGTGAGAATGTGTGGGGATGAACAGGCAGGTGCGAAGTGACTTTATTTGGTGAATCAACCTTTATTTATTGAAAGTTCTGGCTATCAACTGTGTTCTTCTTGCTCTGAGTCTAATGCTCGCTGACATAGACAACTTCTCTCTTTCTTCTAGCATTGCTGCCACCCTTCCTAAAACTGTCATTACCTCCCCCATTTAAAAAGTCTGTCCTGGACCCTTCTATTCTCACAAACTTAAATCAGATCTGCTCCTTTCTTCCAAGATTTGTGCTCCTTTTTGAGTCCC
Organism: Squalus acanthias; assembly: GCA_030390025.1. Taxonomy (NCBI): domain Eukaryota; kingdom Metazoa; phylum Chordata; class Chondrichthyes; order Squaliformes; family Squalidae; genus Squalus; species Squalus acanthias. The sequence continues at coordinate 143,466,700 of CM059429.1, forward strand.
TCCAGTCAGCCAGTTCGAAGTCACTGACCTGTCTCTGCCGAATGCTACGCTGTTGATTACTGCATCTGCTTCAACCACATCCTTCAACATCTTTCCACTGAGTGTATGCCTTATTTTTCCTTCTACCTCTCATTAAATTGCATCTGCTACCTGTCTGCCCTTTCCTTTAACCTGTCTATTTCCCCCTGCAGCTTTTTACAGTCCTCTTTACTGTTTGCCAAACTCCCTACTTTTGTTGAGGGAGAGATGGAGTTCTGTTATGTACAAAGTGAACATTTGGCGTTTGATTGGTTGCATTCACTTTTTTTCCTTTTCCCCCCTTCTATTTTCATAATTTTATTTCTAACATCTTTACAGCTGACTATTTACAGCTTAAAATGAACAGAAGGATTGAAATAAGCCCCTGTACCTTTAGTTTGTCCAGGTGGTATAGTGATTATCTCACTCGATGAACTCCATGAGCTCCAGTGGCCTGAGTATTGGGGTTTGCACCGAACTTGGATCTGTTATGATTCACCAGGTTTAAGATCAAACAACACAAATTTTGTTTCTTGTAGAGGTCCATTTATCTGGAAAAAAAGTAAAAGAGCATTTCGTTCAATTTTCTTTTACAATTCTAAACATTTTAATAAAAAGATTAAAGAGGTCATGCCCTCTGTTTTAAAAGTCTGTCTAAAAACGTAATTGTCCTTCATGAAAATTATAGTTTAGCCCAGACTGAGCAGCTGCAAATAATTCATTCCATCTATTCCCTCTTTGCCTTGTGAGGTTACTGAAGGTCAGGTTCAGTGACACACATTATTGAGGCCAATCATCTGTGAAGCCGAACCAATCATATTTCAAGATCTGCTGTCAAGCTGTTGAAGAACAGGACTTCCTGCTAACTCAGCTCACAAAACATTGTCTGCCTCCCCCAGTGCTATATGTGCATGAACAGTTGTGGCCATTAAAATCATATGCGTACTAGTTCTTTTGGGATCCATAGAACAAGTGTGCTACAGTGAAGGATGTGGTACAGGAAGTATTTTATATGGTTTCTCTATTAGAGAGACTTCATGTGCTTTTTAACATCAGAGATGGTAGATGAGAGTGTGACAGTGAGGAAATAATATGCTTTCACATCTTGGCTTCTTTTAAAGGAAAACATAATAGTCTTTCTGAACAAGATACAGTTTTATGTGCAAAGATATCACTAAAGCACTGTTGATAAGGAAAATCTTTACAGTATAAATCACACAATGCAAAAATAATAAAATCAAGAGTTAACCCAAACCAACAATGCAGATGAGGGAACCAAGTAAGTAAAAGGTTTCAAACTTTTTTTAAGAAAAAAATTAATGGGGCAGAATTTGCGGTCGGTATGACGGCGTATCATAGAATCACAGAAATTTACAGCACAGAAGGAGGCCATTCGGCCCATCATGTCTGTGCCAGAGTATGCCATCATACCGCCTTTGAAATTGACCGCAGGTTTGGGATTGCACATGCTGAAAACCGAACTTGCAATCTGTCAAGTTCTGACTTGACAGATCATCCGCTGCCACTGTCAAATCCTCATTGCTGGCGCAGAGTTGGACTAATTGCTTGACAGAGGCATAGGAAAAAATGTACACTGGTTCAAGGAAAGAGATATTAGGGTGATAGGTGAGCGGGGCATGGTGTGGGATAGGATATGAACAGCAGAGTTTTGGATGAGCTGAAGTTTATGGAGCATGGGGGAGGAGAGAGCTGGGAGAGCATAGAATAGAAAAGTCACAAACATATGCATCTGTCTTCTGACAGACAGGTCTTCAAACCAGTCAGTATATCCTACAAGGATGCTTTGACCATTGTCTTCAGGCCTTTGGGGGAACATGTGGAGAAATCCTCGCAGCTGGCTTTCAGAGATTTGGAGCAGCATCTCTCAGGGTCTGCAGGATCTAACTGATACCATCAGGCTTGCCTTTCTGCTAATCAGTGGGCACTCGGATCCAGGACCCAGTACATGATGTGGTTAGAATCTGCCATTGTGATTCCTTACGCTCTCCTGATGTCAGCTCATCTGATCTTTCTGACCAGGTCCGTCATGTAGGAATCAGGATACAGGACCAGGTTGTCCACGCACCTGCAGTGGCGAAGCAACCTGAAGAAGAATCCTTACGGGGCTCAGAAGCCCTGAGGTGAGAGTCACCCCAGTCCCAGAAGGCTCATTATACCACAGCACAACCAAGTACTAGCGGCACTCCTGGTCCTCAGGAATCACCTCAGTGCAGCGCCAAGATAGATTTAAGAACAGGCATAGAGCGGCACCAGAGGTAGGTACTGTAGTTAAAAGAAGCACTTGCTATAAATATATACATGCACAGTAAAGCCAACTCCAGTTATGAAGTCCAGTGTTCTGAAATAAGCCTGTTCTTTGTAATTTTTGTTTGAGGCAATGTTTGGTGGTCAGTTTGCACTGGGAGACGGAGTTCCTTCTATGCTATGTACAGGGGCGGAATGGTCATGGGGAAATCGGGAGATATCCTGAGTGTCCCCATGAATATTTTATCAGCGGCCCCCCCTTTTCTCTGTGAGAATCCCGTATCCTCTTGGGGGAGCCAGTCCGCCCCTGGCTGCCTGGCCTAACTGTTGCCTGCTTAAGCAGACCTCTTCTGAAGCATCATCGCGAGAGCAGTATGGTCTGTAGTCTGTAGAAGGGTACCTCCTAGTTGGTCCTCTTTTCCTTTGGTGTAGCTTTATTCTGTGAGTCTCTGTCATTTCCTCTTCCTCCTGCTCCTGTTCCGCCTCCATTATAAGGACAGATAGGGGAATGGCCACAGTGAAGGCTATGGTAAGGGCTCAGAGACAGAAGGGTGGGAAGCCAAAGATTTCACTGCCTGAAACTGCTGAAAGGCAGCTTCCAAAATCCTTTCTTAGTTGCACAGATGAGAAAATCTTTTTCCACTTGCTTCATTCAAAGCTGATGTTTCGGATAAAGTTTGTGGACATTCAAAGCCTGTGACCTCAACCACTTCGTGGTTTGACAAGTCATGTAGGTAATTTACTCCTCATTTAACTTAAGTTGGTGCAATTCTGGTGTAAATAGTGGGATTTCTGGGACAGCGGCTTTGGCCTGTCGGCTGTGTAAATACTTTGGAGTGGGGGCATCTTCTGCCAGCACACAATTGTACCGGAATTTAGCATGTAGTTTAGAACGGGTGTAACTGATGTATCTGACTTACGCCCCAAATTCCAGTCCCCTGTGCCAGAACTACATCACCTTTTCACCAACAACAAAAAAAAATCAGAATTTCGGGCTCTGCATGTTTTATTCAATTTAATTAAACTATCCAAGAATGACAAGTTATAGATCATTCCATTCAACTCTATCTCCTCTACAATCTTTCATGTGAAATTTGCAATATCCTGATGTATAATGAAAAGATTGAAGATAAACCAGGAAGCCTGGCTTTTCTCACACAAATCTAACTAAAATCGCGGTGGTAAGTTATTATGCAGGTAGTATGTCTCTGATGTTAGACGAGATCATGCTGAATAACAGATATATAATGTGTAATTTTGTTAGAACCTTGTTCTTGAAAATTCAAATGAACACCAATCACATGATGTCACATGGTGCTGGCATCATCAAATGATGATCACATGAGCTGCTCATGTATCCAATCTTATCACATCATTTCCAAATATATTTACAATCAATTGTCAAGTAGAAATTTTCGTTTATTTCAGCTCCATCACTCTGCATTGTCACAGGCTTTAGAAGTACTCATCGTAGTCTCTTTACTCTGCTTCCTTCTGCCCTGCAAGTTTGCAAATTATTTGCACAGCTTTCTTTAAATTTCCTTCTCTCTCACTGTGCTACATTCCAGTCTCAGGCAGGTGACTTCCACCAAAATCACAGTTAAACAGCTTACTGGCAGGTGGATATATAATCTCATACTTTATTTGAAACTGTTTTTTAGAAAGTTTAAATAAACATGATTTCTTTAGGACTTATCCTCCTGGCTCACTCCAGCAGTGTCTCAACAATAACTAACATTTCTATAGCACTCCTAACGTCCAGGAAGATATCGTAAAGCACTTTACATGGCGATGGAAAATAACAGATGCCAAGTATGAGGGACTAAGGGAAAATAGAAGAAAGTTAGAACGGGCAGAGGGGTTAAAAGCCTGGTCGAAGAGAAGGGATTACAGGAGGTTATGAATGCAAGGAGGGAAGTGATGAGGTGGAGGGATTTATTAGTCAGCTGTGTGGCTCACCTCAGATCAGTAGCTTCAGTGGATGAACCAGATGCAATTTGGAAATGATTGGAAGGGGAGCTAGCCTGGGAAATCTACATTCTTCCAAACTGTTGATAATGTAATACCAAGTGTCGCCTTAGGAGTTGGAGCCTGAGAGGCAAGGTCAGAAGGAATTTGATAGTAAATGAAATAAATAAAATAGGTGAAATTAAAAGAGAATTTTGACTAAAATGTAGTAATTTGAGTAAAAACCTTGCTGTTTTCAATTCCAGAATAAGCCTTCCACAAAAGGCTTGGTAATCATTAATTGTACCGACTTCTGGCAAACTTGGGAACAGAATAAGCAGCTAATTGGAGATATGGGTTGAATGGTAATCAGTCAGGTTACTGGAAAAGTAATGGAGACTTGAGCATGTGATTCCCAAGTACGCGTCACAGGAGCAATGGATCATGGGTAAGATGAAATACGTCGGACCAACTGAGAATCAAACACACGATGTTCTGCTCTGTACGGCTCAGTAGCAAACCAGGTGGCACCTTTATGCACTATTTCAAATGGCTAGTAACTTCAAGAATATCTAGAAAAGAAAATCTTAGATAAAAACAAATATGTATATTGCATAAACAAATCATAACTTTAGTACTTCTGAGTTTTATAGTCTTCCTTGCTCAAGAATAAAAATACATACATGTAGGCTTGTGTGGAGCATAAACACTGGCATGAACCTGTTGGGCCGAATGGCCTGTTTCTGTGTTATAAATACTTTGTAATAGTTTCCTCCATATATCAGCAGAAAGGTGACATTACACCGGACTGTGTCAGATTATATGTACTTTATCTGGCAACTGAAGTTGTATTTCCTTTTAAAAGGAATCTGGTTTCCTACCTCAAACTTTCCAATGATTACACCTACTTTTTCCACATGGGAGAACAACAATGTAAAAACAGAAAATGCTGGAATCACACAGCAGGCAGTCAGCATAAATGGAGAGAATAAACGGGTCAACGTTTCAGGCTGGGCTGTTCCTCAAAACTGACAAATGAAAGATGAGCAGGACAGTTAGGTGGTGCCTGTAAAAGCTTTTGCTCACTATGGCTTGCAGATTATATCATGTAAAGAACTAGATTACAATGAAGGAATGCTGACATTGCATCATATTAATCAAAACAAGTTCTCAGAATTCTTTCAGAAACACTGTCCCATTAAAAACAATAGGAGTACAAGAGGGCAGCAAAATGTTATGCTTCCCGGATCAGCATGAGTTTCACAGGTGGACTAGCACTCCAACTGTACTCACATGAACCTGCCCTGGGAGTGTTTGATGGGACAGTGTAGAGAGAGCTTTACTCTGTAACCCTTGTTGTCCGTGACCTGGGGGTGTTTGATGGGACTGTGAAGAGGATGTTTTACTCTGTATCTAACCAGTGCGTTACCTGGCCTGGGAGTGTTTGATGGGGCAGTGTACAGGGAGCTATACTCTGTATCTAATCTGTGCTGTACCTGCCCTGCAACTGTTTGATGCGACAGTGTAGAGGTTGGGAGAATTTTTTTCATGCAGGGGGTTGTTGGAGCATGGTATGATTTGCCATAGGAAGTGGTTAAGGCAGAGACCATTGCATCTTTTAAGTGAAAATTGGATAAATATTTGAAGCAGAGGAAGATACAGTGATATGGTGAGACCACAGGACAGTGGGATTAGTTTTAGATTGCTCTGGCAAAGAACTGGCACAGGCATGAAGGGCCAAATGGCCTCCTTCTATGCTCTAAGCTTCTATGACCTCATAGATGCCTATTGTTCTTTGCTCAGACAGATTGGTTAACCTCATGGAGAGAAGCCCTCCAAGAATTGACATGTGTGGAGTAACATGGCAATAGTCAGCTGACAAGCAAGTCAGTGGTAGTTATGCATTACCACTTGGCCTTGTACTCGTAGCATTAGATGCTACTTCTAACAATAATTAGCCTACAGTGACTCCAGTAAAGGCACAGGTACATCAGGACTAGTACAAAGACTGGGGTTTTTTTCTCTAGAAAAGAGAAGACTCATAGAGAAGATATTTCCACTTGTGGAGGAGTCCAAAACTAGAGGCCATAAATATAAGATAGTCATTCATAAATCCAATAAGGAATTCAGGAGAAACTCTTTATTCAGAGAGTGGTGAGAATGTGGAACTCGCTACCACATGGAGTGGTTGAGGCAAATAGCGTAGATGCATTTAAGGGGAAACTAGATAAGCACATGAGGGTGAAAGGAATAGAAGCATATGTTAATAGAGTGAGATAAAGTAATGTGGGAGGAGGCTTGTGTGGAGCATAAACACCGGCATTGACCTGTTGGGCTGAATGGCCTGTTTCTGCACTGCAAAATTCTATGGGGGAAAAATTCATCCCCTTAGCATCTCCTGTTAGCTCCAACAGTATCGCTGGGGCGAGGCGAATCCAGCGTTGCACGCCAAATCCCGCCCTCCCCCGTAGTGCTGCCGGTAAGAGTTATCGCCGGGAACGTCAACGCCAGTGAGTGTGCAGTGCTCACTGACCACCCGATCTGCTAAATTGATTGTCGCCACCTACCTTAGCGCCTGGAGTAAACACCAACAGGGAGAGCTGGCGTGAAGCACCAGGAAGCTGGCTCCAGGGATGTTATTTAAAGGGATCATCAGTAATGACTCGCAGCTGTCAGGTTAGTACAGTTTCAGTGGTTTCTTGTCAGTTTCACATACTCCAACAGTTTCATTCAGTAATTTCAAGGTTCTTTTGTATCAGGAGTGTTGTGGCAACTAAAAAGTAGTTACATTTATTCTTCAAAGAATCAAACTGCTGCACTTAGAAACATTAATGGGGGCTGTACTGGCATGCCACTTTGCCCTCCAAGACCTACGGCAGAGGGAACGTAGGCAGCGACAAAAACGGGAACATGTGCGCAGAGGGAGGAGGAGAGCCATCAGGGCCCTCAACAGGAGGCCTTACCCTCCAATTAAGCGAGGAGCAGTGTATTAGAAAACTTCACTTCACCAAGGAGGTGGTCACAGAACTCTGCCACCTCCTGCAACCAGACCTCCAGCCTCAGATCAGGGCGACCACGGCTCTCCCAGTGGTAGTCAAAGTCACCATGGCCCTCAGTATCTTCACCAGCTGATCTTTCCAGTCTGCAACAGGAGACACAGCTAACATCTCGCAGTTTGCTGTCCATCGCTACATCCGGGAGGCCACTCAGGCTCTCTACAGCAGGAGAAGGGACTACATTGGCTCCTGATCACCAGAGAGAAGCAGGACGAGCGTGCACGTGGCTTTGTCAGGATAGCGGGCTTCCCCATGGTGCAGGGTGCCATTGACTGTACCCACGTGGCTTTGCAGGTACCACATAACAATCCTGAGATCTTCCATAACCACAAAGGCTATCACTCACTTAATGTGCAATTGGTGGGCGACCATGCACAGCGAATCCTCACTGTCAATGCCCGCTATCCTGGCAGCAGCCACGATGCCTTCATTTTGTGCCAGACTGGTGTGCCAGCATTCTTCCAGCCACCACGTCAAGCTCGTGGCTGGCTGCTCGGAGACAAGGGCTATCCGCTCTCCAGCTGGCTCATGACTCCCCTCCGCAACCACAACACTCCTGCCCAGCACTCATATAATGAGAGCCATGCTGCCACCAGGAACATCATCGTGCAGACCATCGGCCTGCTGAAGCAATGGTTCCGCTGCCTTGACCGCTCGGGAGGAGCCCCCCAGTACTCAGCTGAGCGAGTGTCCCATTTCGTGCTGCTCTGCTGCATGCTCCACAACTTGGCCATCATGAGGGCTCAGCCCTTGCCACCAGGGATTGCGGGACCACCTCAGGAGGAGGAAGAGGGAGAGGAGAAGGAGGAACAGGAGCGAGGGAGGAGGCAGCCACTCATTCGGCCTTCCGGAAGGGTGGTCCGTGACCACCTCATCAGACTGCGGTTCCAATGAATTAAACCCCAGATCCCTGTTGCTCACCACATGCCCATCATTCCATCCCTGTCGCAGGCTATATCACAGCGCAAAGCTGAAATGAGACACAAAATAATTCAAACTGAATTAATAAATTTATCAAAAATCAGTGAACACATATTTATACCAAAAATATTAACTATTCACTCTTGTGCAATCCCTTAGTGCCTCTCGTCACTGTGCCTTTGCCTACTCTAGTGCTCCTACGAAGTGTTGGCCCAGTGGCTGCAGCAGGGCTGGTGGAAGGCTGCTGACTGTCCGTGCGGGAGACTGCAGATGGCCTTGCAGGATGCCCTCGACCAGCTCTGGACCTGGAAGGCCCGGCTGTAGACTGCACCACCTCAGCATGGGCAGCAGCAGTCTGGGCTGGCTGGATGACAGGCAGCGACAAGGGGAATGGCGGAGTGCCAGTGGTGGGAGCAGGAATGCTGTCATCCTGAGAGAGGACAGCAGGTTCCTGCTCCACTAACCTACTGCCACTCCCCCGGGGCAGCACCTCAGCTCCCCAGCAATTTGTTGGAGCACAGATTGCTGGCCTGCTGCGACACCGTGAAAGTGGTCGACCCAGCCACGATGGCAGCAGTCAGAGCTTGTGTGGCATCAAGCTGAGGCTGCATGAGAGCAGTCTGAGATTGGATGCCACCAAGCACAGACTGCATTACAGCATTAAGACATTGCCTGGCTTCCGCCTGTGCTGCAATGGAAGCTCCCAGATCGCCCATCACACGCGGCATCAGGTCTGGGTCGCCACGGTCTCTCTGGGAATCTACCATCCTTTGCAGACTGGAAATGATGGGCTCCATGGTGTGCGCACAGCCCTGTGCAACGTTGGAGGCGGACTCCTCCACGCTCCTTACCATTGAGGAGAGGCTCTCGGGCACCCTTGCCATTGCACCTATCATCTCCATGTGCATCACCCTGTGCAGATCCCGCTACTATACTAGCCTCTAAAGAACATGTGGCGCTCGTATCTGAGCTGGTGTCTGCGGGTGAGAGATGTAGTGAAGTGGTGTGCTCTTCCTCCTCCTCTCACCTCGCTCTCTACGGTGCCCTCAGGGACAGGCTGCTCAGGTGCTTGCTGATTATCTGAAAGCATAAAGGCACAAGAGTCGGGTTAAGGTGAGGGGAGGGGGGCAGGAAGGGAGAAATGCATTGGCCCAAAAATTCGTGAGGGAGCCTTCGTGCGAGGGTAAGGCTTCCCCGCGATCTCTCACTGCGCGCTGGCTTTTTCAGTCCCAGCTCGCACGAACTTGATGTTCTGGACAGCAGCTGTGCAGGCATTCCGTATCCCACAGGCGCAGTTAATTCGTGCGAGCTGTGGGATCACGTGACTCAGTTAGAGCCAATGGCAGCACACCATCTTTCATTCATAGCTTTCACATAAATGCTGTGAAAGCTATGAATACTATACCCCCCCAAAAGAACAGCTAAACCTCAATTAAATTTAAAAAAAAACCATCACATTAATAAAATAAGTATAGTTAAATAAATTAACCATTTTAAACAAAAAATTTAATTTTTGAAAAAATTTAAAATCTTTTAAAAAGTTATAAAAATAAACTTACCTGTCTTTAAAGTCTCTAAAAAAGATATACCTGTTAAAAAAAATTCAAAATAATACTTAACTAACTACTTACCTTGTTAAAAGAGGGTCTTACACCTCCTTTCTTTATGTGTAAAATCTTCCATACTTACCTGCGCGTTCAAAGCACTAAGTGCACTGCGTGCGCGCAGCCTGTAGCGCGCACGCGGTTCACTTAGGAACCGCCCCCTTTTGCATTCACCAAGTGCCGGTTTTCAGCGCATGCGCAGTGCATGCAGAAAACCGGCAATTGGAGACAGAATACGCGAGAGTACACAGTGCGTACTCTCGCGTAGCAACACAAATTTTTGGGCCATTAGCTGGAAAGTGCGAAATGGTTGTTGTGTGAGGGGGAAGTGGGATGTGAGAAGAAGGAGTAGGGATGAACATACCGTTGTTGTCCCCAAGGGGGTAAATGTCACCGGTGGCCACGGCGCCCACCACCTGTCGCCCAATAATCTGCAACTCGATTCTCCAGTGCAGACAGTAGTTGGGTGTCGGTTTGTCCCCCGCCTGCGCGCTCCTGCTCCCTCCTGTTGTGAGCCACCTTGGCCTGCAAGAGAAAGGAAAGTGTGTGAGTGAGTGTGGAGCAATGTGTTTGGGTGATGTGCCGGTCATAGTTGAATAGCTGTCATTGTGTGCAAGGTGTGAGATGTGGGTGTGAATGTTGGTAGGTGGAGATTGTTGGTGGGTGAGTGCTGGGGGTGCGGTGCTTTGGGCAGTGTGTGAAGATTGTGGCTCAGATGGTGATATGGAACATTTGTTGAAGCATTCACTCACCCTGACCACCCAAGTGAGGTCGTTAAATTTCTTCCTGCTCTGTGTGTGGGTCCTGGGGACCACAGTGCTGCCTGAGATGTGCTGCACTACCTCCCTCCACATGGTGCGGAAGACTTGTGGTGAGGGCCTACTGACACTTGCCGGGTAGAGCACCACCCTTCGTCTCCACAGCGAAAACCAGTGCCTCCAATGCTTCATCGCAGAATCTGCGGGCTCTCTCCCTGGGGCATGGATCTGCCATGAGTACATCTGGTTCAGTCCTCCGGCTCCTTCTCCTTGTTCTGCTTCTGCTTGCTGAGGCAACTGCACAGCCAGCAATGCTGAGAATGAGGTTCTGCAGCATCAATGAACCTCCCCTTTAAGTACTGAGAAAAGCCTGTGGCAATCATGACTTGCGAATAGACTGCACCTGATATTGGTCCACCCTTTGAGTGTAACGCCAATGAGCTTGGGCTTTAAAACTTGAATTAAGACTCCAACTATTTTTTTGAGCAGTGAGCACGAATTTTGCGTGCAGTCTAAAGCATTAGCGTCGGCGCTAATTCTTCAACTTTTCTACTGACTTCGCCCATTCCTGGGCTATAATGAATTTCTAGCCCTATGTATTTCTATGTAATTTTATGTAGCTTTATCTCATGAAGCTCGCCAGTTGAATATGCAGCCATTCACCAGTTCTACCTCTTCAACTAGGAAAGTTCTTCAGTCTCCAGGTTGCAGACTCTGTTGAGGTAGGTGCACTACCTGGGTTAGTAGTCACTGTAAGTCTTTGATCTCTTATGTTCTCTGCACTCTTGCCCACCCTCTTGTCCTCATATTCCAATTTAATATAACCACCTATGGTTGCTAGTGCTACCCCATGCTGTATGACAAAAAGTAATGGGCACCATTCACTTCTGTGTTGATGCTTCAAAATCTTCCCAATTGTTAAAATCACGAACACTGGGGGGTAACTTTAACTTTCGACAATGGTATAAAACGGGCGATATCGAATCGGACGGCCATTAAATACACCCCACCCAATTTTCCTCTCCATTAATTTCAATGGAAAGAAAAATTAGGCAGGCTATATAATGTACAGCCATTCCAATTTCACCCATTTTACACATTGCTGAAAGTTAAAATTACCCCCACTATATCCAACCCGGAGTAAAATATTCACATTTTGAGTTGACTTTGCAGCTGTATAATGCAGTCAAGTTTGTTAATAATGATGTTAACAAGGGTTTAACAATCAAATATTCTGGGCCCACAAAAAAACTTTGGCCCACTGTCAGCCCGTCCAAGGCCCCTCCTCCCCCATAATCACCTCCCCCCCTCAGGTTCCAGCTGTCGGCCGGCTCAGTGGAGGATCCAGCCGATTTGCCATCCTCCCATCTCTACTGAGTTACAGCAGGATGCTCACTTGGCTCCCGCAGCTTTCCGGCAGCATGTAAATGAGGCCTGGGCCTCAAAATGGCGCAGGCCTCACAGTAGTAACAATGGGTGGTCAGCGAGCACGCTCCGACCACTGTCCACCCGTTGTCCGCCCCAAGTAAAAATCGCTCCGATACGCACAATCTGTATTTAAAAAGAAAGAAAGACTTGCATTTATATCGCGCCTTTCACGACCACTGGACGTCTCAAAGCGCTTTACAACCACTGAAGTACTTTTTGAAGTGGAGTCACTGTTGTAATGTGGGAAACGCAGCAGCCAATTTGCGCACAGCAAGGCCCCACAAACAGCAATGTCCTAATGACCAGATAATCTGTTTTAGTGATGTTGGTTGAGGGATAAATATTGGCCAGGACACCAGGGATAACTCCCCTGCTCTTCTTCGAAATAGTGCCATGGGATCTTTTACGTCCACCTGAGAGTGCAGACAGGGCCTCGGTTTAACGTCTCATCCGAAAGACGGCATCTCCGACAGTGCAGCACTCCCTCAGCACTTTGGTTCCAAAAGCAGTTTAGTTCCTTCCTCGAGCTTTAAAGAACACCGACAAAACTTGAGCCAATTGTAACTACACTTGGTACAAGACTCTGGCTTTCAAACTCTGATTTTTGTTCATTTAAGTTAATGGATGTCTCTGTTACAGGTGTGAAATCTTTCCTGCCTGATTTTAGCTATTTGCATTGTGCCCAGCTGATCCTTTATGCCAAACACAATAACAGAAAAATCTACTTATTTATGTATTTTGACAGGATTTAAAGGGACGGACACCAGGCCAAAAGCTAAACAAAAAAAACGATTGTCACAGTGTCTGCATGCTATTTCCCTGAGGGTGCAGGACAGTAACACTGACATTGATATTCACACTTCCAATGGAAAGAGTAAGCATATAAATAAAGATGGATATATGTATCTTTGTACTTCTTTTGACACCAGTAAACACCTTCCTTGTTTAAGCTCCGCTCCAGAGACTTGAGCACAAAATCTAGGCTGACACTGCAGTTCAGTACTGAGGGAGTGCTGCACTGTTGGAGCTGCTGTCTTTCAGATGAGACGTTAAACCTAGGCCCCTCGGTCTGTCCTCTCAGGTGGACATAAAAGATTCCATGGCACTATTTCGAAGAAGAGCAGGGGAGTTATCCCCGGTGTCCCGGCCAATATTTATTCCTTAACCATCAACACTAAAACAGATTTTCTGGTCATTATCACATTGCCGTTTGTGGGAGCTTGCTGTGCGCGAATTGGCTGCCATGTTTCCTACATTACAACAGTAACTACGTTTAAAGTTTGATGTAGTGTATATAGATTTTAGCAAGGCTTTTGATAAGGTCCCACATGGAAGACAAGTCACGAAAGTAAAAGCCCATGTGATACAAGGCAAAGTGGCAAGTTGGATCCAAAATTGGCTCAGAAGTAGGAAGCAAAGGGTTATGGTCGAAGGGTGTTTTTGTGACTGGAAGGCTGTTTCCAGTGGGGTTCCGCAGGGCTCAGTACTAGGTCCCTTGCTTGTTGTGATATATATCAATGATTTAGACTTGAATGTAGGAGTATGATTAAGAAGTTTGCAGACGATACAAAAATTGGCCGTGTGGTTGATAATGAAGAAGAAAGCTGCAGACTGCAGGAAGATATCAATGGACTGGTCAGGTGGGCAGAACAATGGCAAATGGAATTCAATCCGGACAAGTGTGAGGTAATTCATTTGGGGAGGGCTAACAAGGCAAGGGAATACACAATAAATGGTAGGACACTGAGAAGTGCAGAGGAACAGAGGGACCTTGGAGTGCATGTCCACAGATCCCTGAAGGTAGCAGGACAGGTAGATAAGGTGGTTAAGAAGGCATACGGGATACTTGCCTTTATTAGCCGAGGCATAGAATATAAGAGCAGGGGGGTTATGCTTGAACTGTGTAAAATGCTAGTTAGGCCTCAGCTAGAGTACTGTGTACAGTTCTGGTCACCACATTACAGGAAAGATGTGGTTGCACCAGAGAGGGTACAGAGGAGATTTACGAGGATGTTGCCTGGACTGGAGAATTTTAGCTATGAGGAAATATTGGAGAGGCTGGGGTTGTTTTCTTTGGAACAGAGGAGGCTGAGGGGAGACCTTATTGAGGTGTATAAAATTATGAGGGGCCGAGATAGAGTGGATAGGAAGGAACTGTTTCCCTTGGCAGAGGGGTCAACAACCAGGGGGCATAGATTTAAAGTAATTGGTCAGAGGTTTAGAGGGGATTTGAGGGGAATTTTTTTCACCCAGAGGGTGGTGGGGGTCTGGAACTCACTGCCTGAAAAGGTGGCAGAGGAAGAGACCCTCATCACATTCAAAAAGAACTTGGATGTGCACTTGAAGTGCCATAACCTACAAGGCTACGGACTAAGAGTTGGCAGGTGAGATTAGGCTGGATAGCTCTTTGTCGACCAGTGCGGACACGATGGGCCGAATGGCCTCCTTCCGAGCTGTAAATTTCTATGGGGTAAAAATTCAGTTGGTTGCGCCTCCCGTTAGCGCCTTAAGAGGGCGCTAATGGGGCACAAAGCCGCTAACGCCCGGGCGCAGCGATGTTTCCGCCGCTCGGGAACTTAACTAGAGATTGTGCGGCGGTGCTAAACGTTACCGCTGCGACCACCTGCGCGCGCAGATTGTGACGTCATTCCATGGTGCAACGCCCTTGTGGCGCCCCGGAGCGGAAATTGAGTGGCGCCCCCTGCCTTACCGCCTGGCGCATCCAACGACCAGAAGACTGGAATGCTATCAATCGCTGTGGGGCTGGGGGGGGCGCTATTTAAAGGGGGCCTCTTCCTGTCTTTTATTGTTGGTGGCATTTTTGAACTACGCATTCTGAGAGAGAGAGGGAGAGACTTCTGGAGAGATTCAACGTTGTGTGAAGGAGTTTTGGGTACTGAGCAGCACTTTGCAGGTTCATTTTGATTTGCCAATCCTTGTATCGATTTAGCAGAGATTGTGGGAGCTGCACTCTGAGCTCTTTGCCTGGTACTCTCCATTGTTCTTTCCAGCACATTTGATGTGCAAGTCTCTCCAGGCCGAGATTCAAGGCTGCAATGAACAGGATGTGGATGGAAAGCAAGATTAACCATCCCCTTTAAGAACTGGCCCGTGCCATTGTGTGTGTGTTCCATTGCTGACTGACATTACATGAGCTTCGCCAGCGCTCTGAGGTAGCGCCTCACTCCTTGGCCTTTGTGCCTTAAGACAGGTGTGCAGCGCCTGATTTAGCGCTCCACTCACCTCCCGGGGCGGTAAAAGTGAAGTTTCCAGTCAGTGCCGATAATTAGCGCCAGGCGCTAATATTTGCGTCCAGACGATATTTGCGCCCCAAATGGGGCGCGACCTAATTTTTACTCCTATGATTCTATGATTTAATTGCCTTTAAAGCTACTTTGAGATGTCCTCATGTCGTGAAAGACATTATACAAATCCAAGTCTTTCTTTCTTCCTTATTTTCTCCCACATATGAGGGACATGAAAGAGCACATTTACTCTCTCTGTTACCTCTACCCAAACAGTTTGGGCTTGTCCTTTAAAAGAATCCGGTTCTAAAGAGGCTTACCCTCCTTTGCTGCACCTCCTGCAGCAGAATCTCCATGGAAGTGGAGAAAAATGCTTTGAGGTTTTTTCAGTGACATCATGGGATGCACTTTCACAAGGCATCAATACTCAACCGCCATCTGCCCACTAAGTTCCTTCACAGTGCTGAAATCCTGCTTTAATGGTAAGCAGCAGCCCTTTTAGAGCTGAAGGTACACCCAATTTTGCACCTCCCAACCAACCAGCCTGCGGGCTTGCCTCCCTGTGCACATTTCCCACGTGCAAGGAGCATGTGAAAATGATGGAGAGGGCCTAACAAAATTAGCAGGGCCGGCCTTTCATGCTGCCAGTGTAGATGCGGCTGCACCATGGGAGAATGTAGTCTCTGAACTCTATAACCCTGATAAGAGTATGAAGAAATATATAAATCAATTAACAACTGAACAAAAAAGTCTCGTATTAATAGTAAATGCTCAAAACAAAGTCGAAGAGCATGATGTTCACTTGTTACTTTCTCTGTATTTCTTACCTCTCTGCTGAATGTATCCGACGTAGATTTATATTGTAACTCGTACTGTAGTGTGATCCAACCAAATCCAATGTCAGCACTCGTGGGTGGTCGCCAAGTTACCAGTACCAGCTTGCGTGACTCATTCTGACTCGTATTTAGAAATTGCCAGCTGATATTGATTGGAGGATCTGGCTCCACTGTCACAAAGTAGAAAAAAAAAACAGTGACTGCATCTCTATTTTAATTTATTCTACAGTATCTGCTTGTTTCTTGTTCGTTCTGCCGTATCTGTGTATTTCTCATTTATTCTGCAGTGTCTCGATTGTTCATATATTCTGCGGTGTCCCTTTGCTTCTCATTTATTTCACAGAATCTTCTATTTCTCACTTATTCTACAGTCTCCTAATTCCTCGCTTATTCCCACAGTATGTTACTATTTCTCATTTATTCCGCAGCATATCTATTTTTAACTTATTCAATGGGATCCCCTTATTTTTCATTTATCTGTAGAGTCTCCGTATTTCTCAGTTATTCGGCATTATCTCTGGGGTAGAAATTGGCCCACGTCACGCCTGATTTCTGGGCGCTAAATGAGTGTTCTGAGGTTGAATCTCGTCAGCTGCCATGTTGTTTTGGGTGACATTTAGTCGCCCAGGGCAGCCAGCTGTACGGAGTGCTGAATTAATTAAAATATGTAAATAAGGGTCCTTCAACAAGCAAAATACAGTTGTGGGATTGCCATACTCACTGGTGCCAAGGCCCACCCAGTGATTCCTGGCTCCAGCAGGCTGCACCAGCGATATTTAAAGCGCTCTTCAGCTGCACTCAGGTCAATCTCTGGTTAGCCGTTTTAGGCTGCTCGTGGGTTTGGAGGAGTTTTTGGCTTCCGTGGCTGAGATATTTGTTTCGAAAAGTTCTGGAAAATGACCTTTTGTAGCTTTAGCATTTTGAGCAAGAGCTTCAGCTGTTTATTGTGATACAATGGGTCTGTTGCTGGGCCAGCCTATGGGGCTGGAAGAGGAGAGGAGGAGGAGGAGGAGCAGCAAGTAAGACAGCAGAGACCTGTAGCTGCTGGCACGAGGCGGTGAAGGAGTGCAGGAGCCTGGGCAGTCACCTCCACCCCAATGGTGGTAGGTGCCAGATTTCCTGGCTGCCATGCAGCAAGTGGGCACTGAAGATGTGCCTGTAATGACACACCTGCCCAGTGGTCCCGTGTAAATGAGGTGCCCTCCTGCAAACTCCAGCAGGGTCAGTGTTGGAGGGCACTGGTGGGTGCGATCCCGATGTAACTCCAGATTTTCAGGGCCATAGTGTTCTAACATTGAAAGCTCATTCAAATCTCTTCTATTGTTTGATTTGCACCAAATTTGAACGAAAGGTATTATTGTGATATCTTTAAGGCAATCCTTGTAATGTCATGAAGGCATTCAGCCTAGAATACCATTCAGCTATCAACTTTTCACTTGTCTATATAAGCCATTCAACCAACCAATCAGCTATCAACTTAAATATGTAGTGATTAAATATAGCAGTCCTCACCTACATCTATAATGTCCAGACAATAATCATCAGATGGTTCAGATCCATATTGATTCCAGGCTGTGACAGTAATGCAGTACATCTCCCAGATTTCAGTGTGCTCACTGTCAAAGAAACAGCTGTTTTCTCCACCAGTGACGTAATCAGGACATTCCTGCTTTTCTCCATCACTGAATTAAACAACAACAACTGACATGAGTCTTTAATATTATGCAAAACTGCCAGGCAGGGCTTTTTATATTTCTGGAAGCACAAATTTCATTATATAATTCCTGCAAAAGTCAGGACTGATGTTCAAAGGTCCTTAAAGAATTCCTGACTAGAACCTACCTTTACAAACTTAACCCATTCATAAGTATTTTGTAACTTTTTGTGGTGACATGATGCCTATACACCTACAATATTAAACAATAATAAAGGAATCATCATGTAGCTGGTAATGCCTCACTGCCTGTTACAAATGTTGTGGTCTACACTAGATATTCTCTTGGATTCAGCATCACTGATTACTTCTGTCAGCAGATCGTGAGTTCCCTATGAACTGGAGAGTGCCTTTACCACCTAATATTTAGTTAAATGATAGTGTGGCCTAGCGACTATAACTATAAGGCCCCTCATATACTGGATACTCTAATTTCATATACTCCAATGTGCATTCTCCAATCTTTCTGGAAGGCAAACTGATAAGCACTCTAGTGAGATAAGGCCAATTGTAAACTAACAAACTGGCATATAGTATATAAAATATATGAATGAACAGAATGTAAAATAAAGTAAAATACAACTATTCCCATCACTGCTCATAACATCGAAATAATAAAATACACACATTTGCCTTTTGTTATGGGCTAAATACACTTTACAATTCAGCAGACACCAAATTGATTAGCATTCACCATACCCTTACAAGCTGCAAGTGTTCATACCTCAGCATAGAGCCTCATAGCCTCTCTCACTTTCTGGAAGGAAAGTGAGACCTCTCTGTCTCTCTCACTCTTCCAGGCTCAAAATGTTGACGAATTATGTAGAAAGGAATGAACAGATGAAAGCTGGCATCTAACTCCTCCTTCAGTTCTCTGTGTTGCAGATGTCTTACCAAGCCACCGATCAAACTTACCTCCTTGAATGAGAAAGTACCCCCTTGTTGTCGGAGCTATGGCTAATGCATTGTCTGTTTTACTAGGTCCCCTGCTGGCCACCTGTCACATTTTTGGGATTTTTGATCTTTTTGTGACTGAAGATTCTGGATATGATTCATATTAAAATGTTACTTTGGAGTTAACTTTAGCTCATAATGATTTCAAATCCACTCTGCAGCCAGAACTGAAAGTGGGTTTGGAGGAAAGACGTGTATTCAAGCCAAGACAGATGGACCAGTCTGTGGAATGTTGTTTTCAGTACAGATAACAGAAGCCAATTTAGAACTTGTTGTGTGCCACCCAAATCCATTGTGTCAGGATGATCATATTCAAATTGAGAGCAGAATAGCTGAGTGCTGCTGGACATCCTGGAGAGATGTATGTAGGACATCTTGGTGAGCAACAGGCTTTCCAATATAAACAGGATGACTTTGAAGTGTCATGAGGGGAATGTGTAGGGGGTGGTGTTTTGTGTCAGCTTCACCTCTGACTTCTGAGCGGTTCGAATCGCTCCCACTCCCTTGGTTCTAGACCTTGGATTTATTTGGGGGTTGTGATAAAAGGTGCAGCAGACAACTGAGTTTGATGAAAAGAACTTCAATCTTTATTAAAAGGTAAAACACAAATAATAACACTCTTAACACTCTAAAGGTGGGGAACACTTCGGTACAAGCGAGGGAAATCACAGTAGAACAATACTTCACCCCTCCCAACCCCACTTTACTAGCTAAGTAAGGCTTTGAAGGACCAGGGATAATGCTCACCAATCCTTTGACAGTTGGGCTAAATCACGGTTTTGGGGTTCGCTGTTTATGGCGGTTAGTGTCTGCCGTACCCCGTACACGGTAGAGGACTTCACCTGCGTATCTGGTCAGTCTTCGCGAGTCCGCTGATGTGGTAGGATGTCGTTTTGGATTTATCTGGCGAGTACCCAATTTCTTTGGTTTAGCAGTAGGGTTTAGAGTCTTTGGGAAAATCTTACCCAGGGGTAAGTCAGGAGTAGATTGTAGAGTGGAAACTTTGCAGTTCTTTGGGTTTTTCTTCCCTTGAGTTGGTCTTTGTTGGTCGCGGTGGCCTGCTATTACCTGGTCAGTTGGGGGTAATATGCGGTTGTTGGTTTCTTGAGGCCTTTGGTTTCCGCGATGGTTTTAGGCCTTGTCTAGTGTGTCGGTCGACCTCGTGGAGCCGTCGACGACTTGTTGCTGCTTGTTGCTCTGGGTGACTGTATTGGGACCGTTGTTGGAGGTCCGTCGAGGTGGTATCTTCACGAGCTGGACTCAGGTGTGTCTGAGTGGTGAGCGATGCCGACTCGCTTCCAGCTCGGCTTGTCTTCTTCCTTTTTCTTCTTCTTCTTCTTTGAACTGCTTAACGGGCCTTCAATTATACTGAATTGAAGTGGCCTTATCTACCCGCCAAATCTGCTCAGTTCATTGTCTGGTTTTGGCGGGCTCATTAATCGGTAACGATTTACTAGTGTGTTAACTGGTTGTGAACAGGCCTTCAATCTCACCCATTGAACATGGCCTTATCTGTGCGCCAAATCTGCTCGGTTCTTTGTCTGATTTTGGCGGGCTAGTTACCAGTAACTGCTCTGTAAGTGTCAAATGGCTTTTGGGATGGCTTGCATCCTGTCGATCTCCTTGGTTGATCACTGGTGATTGATTTCGTGTTTGATTTTCTAGGCTGGACTCGGTCTTTCTATAGAATGGGTCTGAGTGGGTTTTATTATGCATGTTTCTGATGGGCCCTGTAATCGGTTTTGATGGGGCCTGTATTTTGGGTGGGACTGTCTTCTCCCAGGGTCTATTGTTCAAATGTTAATGTCTGCTGGGGCTTGAGTGGGGTCATCCCGGATCCCCAGACAGTGTAATTAACTGCAATAACCAAACTGCTTTTACAGAGGTCGAGCCCACCTCCTTGTCCCTTTACAGGCCCAGACATGTTTTTTTTAAATGCCAAAACTTGGTTTTTGGTCTTAAATTCCTTAGGTTAGGCCCAAATGCATTTTTATCACTCTGAGGTAGTTCCAAAGTCCTTTTTCCTTAGATTTTTGGGGCTCTGCAAATTTTGGAAACCTTACAAATGCATGGCTTGTCTTCTGATATGAAAAGTGCTTGTGTAAGTAAATACATGACAGTAATGACGTTAGGGGCTAGGGTAATAAAACATGGGTAGAGAATCCATTAGCTATAGTATGGAAAGATAACAGTTGGTAAAGCTTTTTCTTTAAAGGGTTTAAGGACAGTTAGTTCAGGAAGTCTTGTTGAAGGGAAGTAGCTTTGAAGTAAACTATTACAAGTGTTCACATGAAGAGACTGTCTTCAAAGCATTTGGGAATAGATATGTCATGCAGTCTTATCTGTGACATGCACCTTTGATGTAGCCAAAATATGGTGTATAAAGGAGCATGGTTTTCAATAGTAATTCAGAGGGCTCAAAAAATACAAAACTGAAAAGCCACTCTCTCTCTGTATACAGTTAGGCTGATCACCTTTACGTGTATCAATAAAGTCTGTTCCATATACTCCACTACGAAGTGTCTCGTGCTTACTCGAAACGTGTTGTTGTGAACCAGAGGAGGAAGGAGGGTAACTGCTAACAAGTGCCTCCAACCAAGGAATGGTAACTGGTTTAATTGCAGTCTTACTGGCCAACCCACAGACAGGGAAAGAGTCAGAAGTCAGACTGCTAACTTCCTGTCCAGGGGACAAAGAGGACAGATAAGCAGATGTTTAGGGTCTGTTATAAAAAGGCTTTTGAGGGAGACAGGCTGGAGCCAATAACACATTGATAAAAAAAACTAAGCCCAATTTAGGAACAAAACACTGAAAAATTCCTCTGTGACCCACTTAGACAATCAAGAACGAGTCCAGGAGATCAAATTGATTTATATTATTTAGTATCTCACCCACCTTTTATAAGACACGATCTCTGCCCCAGGCAGGAACTGGTCCAGTTCTCACATTGCTGGTACGATTGGTATAACTAAGATTCTGGTTAATGGTGACCCCCAGCATGTTGATTGTGGGAGTCTCGGTAATGCTGTAGCCTTTCAAGTTCAGGGAGGTAGTTGGGCAAATTGTCAGGTAGTTGGGGACCACTGGAGGCTGCTCAAAAACTTTCAATTTTCAAACTCCGGCCCACTGCCGGCCTGTTCGTGCCTCCCAGTTTCCGCCAGGTGGTCAGAGTTAATATAGTTGGTTGTCTCCTTGGCTGAATACAATAGCTTTAGTTTGCCCATCTGGTTCCCTGAGAATCAGCCACGGACACCCCAAAACATTGTTACTTGCTTCAGATCACTGCCTGAATCTCTTGCCAGTGTCATAATGGGATTCTCTCATTGAATTTATATCTGGACCAGCATAAATTTGACATGAAGGTCATATTTCATAGAGGCTAAATTGTACTCACCCAATTGAGTACATTACTGTGTAGTTATTCAACATTAATTTCCCATCACTCTTCGGTAACCACCAGCAGGTAAAGGTTTCTTCATTGGGTGATCTACACCGGTCAATTTGTGGCTTGACTGGTGGAGGACCTGCAATAAGCAAAGTTTGGTTAAATTGTACCCTTTTCTTAACCTTCTTTCCACTTGGCAGTTATTAGGTAGTAAAATTATCCACAATCCACATTAACGGGGAGTGTTCTCAGTGAGGTGAGAGGGTCTGTGTCCATCTTTTCTCCAGCAGTTGATGGTGATGCGACACCAGACATTGTTACTGGGAGTTGTAACGGGAGACTGGCAAAATCACAAGGAATTTGGGCCCCAGCTCTACTTCTCCACCTTCATCCTCAATTTCACAAACACCTCTGTGTTGTCAGCCATGGAGAGTCAGATCCTCCTCCAATTGAACACTGGCAAAAGTGAAGCCCCTCTTGATGCAATCTCCCTTGCTTAGGGGCTGAGACAGGAGGCGTACAACCTCAGTATCCTGTTGAACCCTACACTGAGCTTCAAACCCATATCTTATCTAAACTATGACCTCTGCAACATTGCTCAACTCCACCTTACTTCACCCTCCTGCAACCAAAACCTTCAATCAATGTGTATTTTACTCGAAGACTCAACTTGTACCCCCAGTCCTCGCTGGTCTCCTTAGCTCACCTGCTAAGCTCTGCTGCCTGTATCCTGTCCTACGTGGTGAACTGCTCACCCATCACCCCTGTCTTGCTGTTCCCTCAAGGCACTGAATTCAAAATTATTGTTCTTGTTTATAAATCCCTCCATGGCCTCGCTTCCAGCTGTTTCTGCCATCTCCTCCAGCCCTTATATCCCAGCCTATACTCCAAAGGCTTCTGAACCGGGGGCCTCCTGTGCAACTGCCCACCCCACACCTCCCCCACCACGCACTGTTCCTTTCTTGGGGGAAGAATCTTCAACTGTCTCAGTCTTACTATCTGGAACCCGCACCCTAAATCTCTTTGCCTTGCTGTTCCTCTCCCTGCCTTTAACAGCCTCTTCAAAACCCATCTGTTCAGTCAGTTATGTCTCCTAATTCTTCTATTCCTGCTTGGTGTCCATGCCTTCCTGTGTGTCTTAGGGTGTTTATTATAATAAAGGTGCTATTCAAATGCAAGTTGTTCAAATTTACTGGTTACAATAATATTTTTGAAATCTGGAGATTTCCATTTACACTCATTTTCAATCCCAGATCACAAATTAAGGGAAGACTTGTTCCAGTACAGCTCAATCTATACGCTCAAAGTAATCCTTGTTCGGTTGGGTAACTTCAGCAAAACAAAAAAATCATCTTGACCAACCCACTTACTAAATTGGAAACTAGACAGAATTTGTGGCCTAATTTCTCAGTACAAGTATAAATCAAACACTAGCTAAAATCCCCAGGGATCCTCCATCACTTTCCTTGTGCTCCTTTGAGATCAACCTGCTCCTTCATTCTTTTTATTTTCAAAAAAGATACAGAATAATCAGGTAATGAACAGGCTCTGTCAATGATGATTTATGCTCTGTGGTCCAGAAACAACCTGTTGTCAAAAATTTTGACTAAATTGAGTCAGAATCATATTAGCTTCCGATACAATGAGGTCCAAGGTTGTCAGATAGTAATAAAATATCAGAACGATTAAGTCAAATGGATTTTTCTCCATACTGATGTGCGTATACTTTTATATGGTTTTTGTCTTGGAATTAGATGCAATAGAACTTCCATGATGTACCCAAATTATTACCTTCCTGATTAACTACCAGAATTTTCCCAACACCAAGCTTTGTGTGGCATGTCAAAACTATATCAAATTTCTTTAGTTTTGGCTAAAAATTCGGTTGCGTACAGCCCATTGTTTGGGCACTACAGGTGCCATTTTGTGTTGAAAATGGCGTCCGAGCAGCACGTGCACACTTCTGGTGCGGGCCGCGCCAGATCCCATTTTGGTGAGGACATTAGCGACGGTGCTGGGAGCATGCGCCGTAAGTATGCAGAGTACGCAGATCGTGATGTCAATCAGCGTGTAACACTGATTTGACTCCTACACTATCATTTTCAACCTCAACACTGGAGATAACGCCCTCTCATAACCTCGCACAGCTGAACATGCTTTCAGCAGCAGGAAGGACCCCCCATCAGCGCTGTTTAAAGGCATCATCACCTACGTACAGGTTAGTTGCTGATTGATTTCTATTAGCTGGTTCTGAATTTGTAGAAGTGTTTGGTGCTTTCTAGACTTCTTTAAAGTTGCCTAAAGTCTACAAGGATGGTGTGGCACGTGCTCAAGGACTTAGTACTGATTTTCAAGGGGTCTGCTCAGACCAGTTGCTCCCAGATATAGGTGCAGTAGTTTGTATCCCCCTTGGCCTGCAGCATGACAGGGAGAATGAGCAGAGGCGACACAAGCTGCTGGAAACATACACTGAAACATACAAAATTCTTACAGGGCTTGACAGGGTAGATGCAGGGAGGATGTTTCCCCTGGCTGGGGAGTCTAGAACCAGGGGTCATAGTCTCAGAATAAGGGGTCGGTCATTTAGGACTGAGATGAGGAGAAATTTCTTCACTCAGAGGGTGGTGAATCTTTGGAATTCTCTACCCCAGAGGGCTGTGGAGGCGCAGTCGTTGAGTATATTCAAGACAGAGATCGATAGATTTTTGAATATTAAGGGAATCAATGGATATGGGGATAGTTCAGGAAAGTGGAGATGAGGTAGAAAATCAACCATGATCTTATTAAATGGTGGAGCAGGCTCGAAGGGCCGAATGGCCTACTCCTGCTCCTATTTCTTATGTTCTTAAGAGGCAGGAGGAGTAGTGGGAGAAGGGCTCTCAGCAGGAGGCCATATCCACCCAGGATCTTCAGGGAGCAATTCTCCGACCTCATCCTCAGCGAGAAACAGTGCATGTGACATCTCTGCTTCACTAAGGAGGTGCTCACTGAAATCTGTCACCTGCTGCAAGCAATCCTGCAGCCTCAGTCCAGGGCGAGGACGGACATTGCCAGTGGCTGTAAAGGTGAGCGTGGCCTTGAACTTCTTTGCGTCGGGTTCCTTTCAGGCTGGAGTAGGCGACATCTGTAATATCTCCCAGTTCGCCATGTGAGGTGAGTGTGGCTCTGTCTGCAAAGCGAGCTGAATACATTTCATTCTGTTTTGCCAGAGAGAAGCAGGCAGAGCGAGCATGCAGCTTTGCCAGGATAACAGGCTTCCCCATGGTGCAGGGTGCCATTGAATGCACACACGTCGCTTTGCAGGCACTGCATCTCCATTTGGAGATGTCCCTCAAATGGAAGGGATTCCACTCCCTCAATGTCCAGCTGGTGTGTGACCATACTCAGTGCATCATGCAGGTCAGTGCTCAGTATCCTGGCAGCAGTCATGATGCCTTCATTCTGCGGCAGTCCGTTGTACCATCAGCATTTGAGCCACCACGACAAACCAGAGGGTGGTTACTGGGCGACAAGGGCTATCCACAGACCACCTGGCTCATGACTCCGCTGCTCAACCCACACACACGTGGGCAGCATGCGTACAATGAAAGCCATGCTACCACACGGAATCTGATAGAGCAGACCATTGGCGTCCTTAAACAACGCTTCTGCTGCCTGGACCGCTCTCCCCAGAGCACGTCTCAAGATTCGTTGTGGTCTGCTGCATGCTCGACAACCTCGCCATCATGAGGGCACAGCCCTTGCCACCAGGCATACAGCTACCAGCTGAGGAGGAGGAGGAGGAGGCAGAGGAAGAGGAGGAGGAAGGGATGAGGCAACCCAGATAGCCCCTTTCTACCCGGGCTGTCCGCGATCGACTCATTCAACTACGGTACCAGTGAATGCAAGCCCAATAGTCCCACACCTTACCTTCCCTCTGTTACTGACCATCACAGTGTCCTCTTGGCCACAGTCCTACAATAAAAGCCACCACAAAACAAACATTCCAGACCAATTTTATGAATCAAACCATTTCATCCAAAAGTCAACCAATCACCCTTGTGCATTCCCTTAGTGCCTGTCTTCCGTGTGCCTTTGCCTGTCCTGGTGCTCCTATGCAGTGCTACTCCAGTGGCTGCAACATGGCTGGTGGAAGACTGCTGACTTTCAACGGGGGAGACTGCAGATGGCCTTGCGGGATGACCTCGAGCTGCTCTGGGCCTAGTAGGCCCGGCTTCGGACTGTACAACCTTGGCATAGGCGGCAGCAGTCTGGGCTGGCTGGCTGACAGGCAACAGCAAGGGCACTGGAGGAGTGGCAGTGGTGGGAGGACGAATGCTGTCATCCTGAGAGAGGACATTAGGTTTGTGATCCATGGAGCCAGTGCCACTCCCCCGGGGCGGTGCCTCAGCAATCCTGGTAATGTGTTGGAGGACAGATTGCTGGACTGCTGTGACACCCTGCAAGTCCCTTTGAACACTGCTAACCACAGCCATGATGGCAGCAGTCTGTGCTTGCGTTGCAGCAAGCTGAGCTTGCATGACTTCAGTCTGAGCTTCCATTGCAGCACTCAGACGTTGGGTGACTTCTGCTTGTGCTGCAATGGAAGTTGAGTCATCGGCCATCAGACGCTGCATGATGTTTGGGTCCACAAGTGCGCTAATGGATCTGCCCAGCCCTTTCACGCTGGGAAGCATGGGCTCCAAGCTCTGTGCAAAGCCCTGCGCAAGGTTGGAGCTGAACCCTTTCCCCCTGCCCTGGCTGCAGCCCACTCGTGCCCGGTGACTCAGCACGTGCAGATCCCGCCTCTAAGCTACCCTCTGAAGTCCGCGCAGTGCCAGTATCTGAGCTGGTGGCTGCGAATGTTAGATCAAGTGACGGTTTTCTTCTTCATCATCACTCTCCTCTCCCTCCACTGCCTGGCCAGGTTGGATTTCCTGGGTCTCTGAAATGAGAAAGTCACAAGGGTAGGGTTGTGGTGATGGTGGTGGGGTGGCGGCGGGTGGGTGGAAAGGAAGAGGTGCATGCTTACAACATGTGCGGCTTGTAAGTGACAAGTAATTGTAGGATGAGGGGTAAGTGGGGGATGCAAGAAGGAGGATTAGGTGTGAGCATACCATCATGTTCAATGGTTTCAGCATCGCCGCTGGCCACAGCCTCAGCCACAGCCACTCCAATTATGCCAAGCACCATCTCCTCGAGCGGGGTCAGGATATGAAAGCGCGCCGGTCCCCCTCTGGCTAGCTGCCACTCCCTACGGTTGTGTGCCACCTTGTCCAGGAAGAGAGAGGGAAGTATGTCAGTGAGTGTGGTTCAATGTGTTTGGGTGATGTGGCTGTCATAGTTGAATAGTTGCCAGTGTGTGCAAGCTGGGAAATGTGGGTGTGAGGCTTGCAGTTGTGGTAAGTGTGTGAGGTTGAGGTGGAGCATATGAATTTGAGGTAAGAGTTGTGTTTGGTAGAGATTGTTGGTCGGTGAGTAATGGGGGTGTGGTGCATTGAGCAGTGTGTGAGGCTAGAGGTGCAGTTTGTGAGATCTGACATTTGAAGATGCATTCACTGACCATGACCACACGTGTGAGGTCATTGAACTTCTTCCAGCACAGCATCCAGGTCCTCGGGACAACACTGTTGGCATTGACCTCTGTGGCTATCTGTTCCCACTGCCTTTGCAGTGTCTGTCTGGAGGGCCTCCTGGCCCCCTGTGGTAACAGGACCGCTCTCCTCCTGTACTAAGGCCTCCAGGGCTGTGTCTGAGAACCTTGGAGCCCTCTCTCTGGCCTGTTGTGCCATTGCTGAATGTTTCCCAGTTCAAACTGCCTTCTGGAATGACTTCCAGCACCAGGCCTTGTCAAAAGTTTGCAACCATCTTCAGCCAGAAGTGCCGAGTGGATGATCCATATCGGCCTTCTCCTGAGGCCCCACCACCACAGAAGCCAATCTTCAGCCAATTCAATTCACGTCACGTGATATCAAGATATGGCTGTGCGCATTGGATACAGCAAAGGCTATGGGCCCCGACAATATCCCAGCTATCGTGCTGAAGACTTGCGCTCCAGAACTAGCCACGCCTCTAGCCAAGCTGTTCCAGTACAGCTACAACACTGGCATCTAACCGACAATGTGGAAAACTGCCCAGGTATGTCCTGTCCACAAAAGGCAGGACAAATCCAATCCGGCCAATTACCGCCCTATCAGTCTACTCTCAATCATCAGCAAAGTGATGGAAGGTGTCGTCGACAGTGCTGTCAAGCGCCACTTACTCACCAATAACCTGCTTACCGATGCCCAGTTTGGGTTCCGCCAGGACCACTCAGCTCCAGACCTCATTACAGTGTTGGTCCAAACATGGACAAAAGAGCTGAATTCCAGATGTGAGGTGAGAGCGACTACCCTTGACATCAAGGCAGCATTTGACCGAGTGTGGCATGAAGGAGCCCTAGTAAAACTGAAGTCAATAGGAATCAGGGGGAAAACTCTCCACTGGCTGGAGTCATACCTAGCACAACGGAAGATGGTGGTAGTTGTTGGAGGTCAATCATCTCAGCCCCAGGACATCGCTGCAGGAGTTCCTCAGGACAGTGTCCTAGGCCCAACCATCTTCAGCTGCTTCATCAACGACCCTCTCTCCAACATAAGGTCAGAAATAGGGATGTTCACTGATGATTGCACAGTGTTCAGTGCCATTCGCAACTCCTCAGATAATGAAGCAGTCTATGCCCACATGCAGCAAGACCTGGACGACATTTAGACTTGGGCTGATAAGTGGCAAGTAACATTCATGCCACACAAGTGCCAGGCAATGACTATCTCCAACAAGCGAGCGTCTAACCACCGCCCCTTGACATTCAACAGCATTACCATCGCCGAATCCCCCACTATCAACATCCTGGGGGTCACCATTGACCAGAAACTTAACTGGACCAGCCACATAAATACTGTGGCCGCAAGAGCAGGTCAGAGGCTAGGTATTCTGTGGTGAGTGTCTCACCTACTGACTCCCCAAAGCCTTCCATTATCTACAAGGCACAAGTCAGGAGTGTGATGGAATACTCTCCCCTTGCCTGGATGAGTGCAGCGCCAACAACACTCAAGAAGATTGACACCATCCAGGACAAAGCAGCCCGCTTGATTGGCACCCCATCCACTACCTTAAACATTCACTCCCTCCACCACCATTCACTCCCTCTACAAGATGCACTGCAGCAACTCGCCAAGGCTTCTTCGACAGCACCTCCGAAACCCAGGACCTCTACCATCTAGAACTACATGGGCAGCAGGCACATGGGAGCACCATCACCTCCAAGTTCCCCTCCAAGTCACACACCATCCTGACTTGGAAATATATCACTGTTCCTTCATAGTTGCTGGGTCAAAATCCTGGAACTTCCTCCCTAACAGCACTATGGGAGTACCTTCACCACGTAGACTGCAGCGGTTCAAGAAGGTAGCTCACCACCACCTTCTCCAGGGCAACTAGGGATGGGCAATAAATGCTGGCCTTGCCAACAGCACCCACATACCAGGAACGAATTTTAAAAAACTGTACCTCCCCTTTAAGAAGTGCAGGCTGGCTTTAAGAAGTGCAGGCTAGCTTTAATTTGTGTTAGCCTTGCATGAACTTGGAGCACCTGCTGAGTGTGCAGCCAGTGAGCAGTGCGTTTAGCACTGGGCTGCCCGCCACTATCATTTAAATTAGCAGGCAGCACCAAGTTTGTGTGCTGCCTGCATTACTTTGAACGGGCACCAATTAATCGCGCATCACGATCCCCGCACCCGTTTTTGGGGGGCTATTGAATTTTTAGCCCTTTTGTATTTTATCTCCCTTTCTTGGTCTTTTATTATTTGTATTGTATTTGACTTCATACTTTGCCTGAAATATTCCCATACCAAACATGTGAGATCAAAATTTGGGGGCTCTCAGCTATCCGCCAATTTCTATTATTCAGCTAGGGTGGGGGAAACCCCCTAATTATGGCAAATATTGGAGGTTCCACTTTAGTTACATAAGAACGTAAGAACATAAGAAATAGGAGCAGGAGTAGGCCAATCGGCCCCTCGAGCCTGCTCCGCCATTCAATAAGATCATGGCTGATCTGATCCTAACCGCCAATCTACTATCTACTATCACAGAACCATCTCCTGCATCTAACAGAATTGCACACACGAAATAGGAGCAGAATCAGGCTACACGGTCCCTGGGCCCGCTCCACTACCCACAGGGCCATGACCGATCCGAACCTAGACTCATGTCCAAATTCCTGCCCGCTCCCCGTAACCCTTAATGCCCTTTACTTCTAGGAAACTGTCTATTTCTGTTTTAAATTTATTTAATGATGTAGCTTCTACAGCTTTTTGTGGCAGCATATTCCATGGACCTACCACCCTCTGAGTGAAGTAGTTCCTCCTCATCTCAGTTTTGAAAGAGCAGCCCCTTATTCTAAGACTATGTCCCCTAGTTCTAGTCTCACCCGTCATCGGGAACATCCTCCCCGCATCCACCCGATCCAACCCCTTCACAATCTTATATGTTTCAATAAGATCGCCTCTCATTCTTCTGAACTCCAATGAGTAGAGTCCCAATCTACCCAACCTCTCCTCGTATGACCACCCCCTCATCCCCGGGATTAACCGAGTGAACCTTTTTTGCACTGCCTCGAGAGCAAGGATGTCTTTCCTTAAGTAAGGACACCAAAACTGTATGCAGTATTCCAGGTGCGGTCTCACCAATACCTTGTACAACTGAAGCAATCCTCCCTATTTTTATATTCTATCCCCCTAGCAATGAAAGCCAACATTCCATTTGCCTTCTTAATCACTTGCTGCACCTGCATACTAACCTTTTGAGTTTCGTGCACCAGGACCTCCAGATCCCTTTGCACTTCAGTACTCTCCAGTTTCTTGCCATTAAGATAATAAATTGCTCTAGGATTTTTCCTGCCAAAGTGCATCACCTCACACTTTCCAGTGTTGTATTCCATCTGCCAAATCTCTGCCCACTTACTTAGCCTGTCTATGTCCCCTTGCAGGTTTTTTATGTCCTCCTCACTCACTACTTTCCCTCCCATCTTAGTATCATCTGCAAATTTTGATATGTTACACTTGGTCCCTTCCTCCAAATCGTTAATATAGATTGTAAAGAGTTGGGGACCCAGCACTGACCCCTGTGGAACACCACTAGTTACTGATTGCCAGTCTGAGAATGAACCATTTATCCCAACTCTTTGCTTTCTGTTAGATAGCCAATCCTCTATCCATGCCAGAATATTACCCCCAATCCCGTGATTTTTTACCTTAAGCAATAATCTTTTGTGTGGCACCTTGTCAAATGCCTTTTGGAAGTCTAAATACACTACGTCTACTGGTTCCCCTTTATCCACTCTATATGTTACTTCCTCAAAGAACTCCAGCAAATTTGTCAAACATGACTTCCCCTTCGTAAAACCATGTTGACTTTGTCCTATTAAATTATGATTATCCAAATGTCCTGTTACTGTTTCCTTAATAATGGACTCCAAAATTTTACCTACCACAGATGTTAGGCTAACCGGTCTATAGTTACCAGCCTTCTGTCTACTGCCCTTTTTAAATAAGGGTGTTACATTAGCAGTTTTCCAGTCTGCCGGGACCTTAGCGGAATCCAGGGAGTTTTGAAAAATTATTACCAATGCATAGTTGCTACAAGTTTCTTTATAGTATTGATGCTGCTATGTTCCTACATTCTTTACTGTGATAAGATGCCTATTTACCTCATTAGTGTGTGCTGCTATAATCTTCAAATACACAAACTCATCTTCTTGTGATTACACTACGATCATTGCTTAGGAATATTGCACACAAGAGCAAGAATATATTACTCCTCATTTTGAAAATGGCTAAGTTTCTTACAGAAAACGGGCAAGACAATGGTTATCCCGTGTGCTATGTTCATTCAGCTGCCACTGCGAGCAACTCATGCGAGCAACTTACTGGAGCCCGCGCTTTATAACAGCTCCTTCTCTTTATGCTACTTGCTGAATTTATGCTCTTTGGGCACTAGATGTTATTCCCACTTATTACTCTGCTTTTCATCTTCTACTTCACAAAAAATGCTAGTACCATCTTCAGATGAATCAGTCTTGATTTGGGACATACCTAAATCATTTGTGAGGATACAAAAATATGATTTATGAATGTATCATTTTGAGCTCTGAATCATATAAAGAGGTTTTATTAAAGACAATTGGATAAAAACTAACCTATGTTTACTTACAAAATGTTAAGAAATTGAGATAAAAGTGGGTAATAAACATTATTTCATGTGAATGTATTATATTATCAGAATATAATTATACTTATTAAATAATGACAATTGCCATCCATGTCATTCAACCAAAATTAATGTGTTTCGTATGTTAATGAGTAAAATACATCTAATATCCAATGATTTGAAAACCTTGCCAGTGCCAGTGCCGCTATATCCAATCTCAGAAACTATCAACTCCCTACAGAGAATGTGGGAAAGAGGTCTGTCACTCCATCCTCTGAAGGTGTCAGAAGTGACATCCTCCCCATGTGCCTCAGCAAACTTTACAGTTCAAAACGATCTTCTCCTTTGCAATCTTCCTGACATAACTGAATCTTTATCTGACATCTTGCCAGGTTCTTTTACTGTGAGAGATTGCATTCAGCCTCTCATTGGCTACTTCGATGCACAGGCTCCGGATTTGGGGATTGATAGGGTTCCTGAAGATGGAGGCCAATCTCTTTAGGGATCAATTTGATCTCCTGTTCTGTAAATCTTGGCTTTCTGAATCTTTCATTTAAAGATACAATTTTCCACAATAGTAAGCTGTCAGTATTACAGCAGGGGAGTTTATAACAGTCAAGGACCTAGTTTCCAGCTAGTTAAGATGGTTAAATCAATTGCTGAAAGCATGTGTTGGTCGGATGGCTTAACATGCTGCTGATTTCAAATTATCAGATCAGATTGAAGCAAATGACAGCTTGACAGTAACTATGGAAAAGTACCCCTTACACCTGCAGACAGAATGATTCTAGCACAAATCTTTAAAACCGGTGATTAAAAAATTAAATAAAGCTTCCAGTGATATCCTGGCCCAGTTAGTAGCATGAATAAGTCACTCCAGGATCAGACATGAATTCTTAAAAATACATCTGACCGCAGAAGTCGGAGGACATCCAGGAGTGGATCAGGTCAGAGGCTGGGAATTCAGTGTCTCACCTCCTGACTCCACAAAGCTGCTCCACCACCTACAAGGCACAAGTCAGGAGTGTGATGCAATACTCTCCACTAGCCTGGATGAGTGCAGCTGCAGCAACACTCAAGACGCTCGACACCATCCAGGACAAAGCAGCCCGTTTGATTGCCGCAGCTTGAACATCCACTCCCCACAGACCTTCCCTGATGTAATGGGTGTCCACCCCTTTTTCCTCTTCCCTGCCCCTGGAGAATGGCAATTTCCAGGTGCAGTAATGAGGAAACTCGATCCAGCAAGGAAGGCCCATGCTCAGCACTTTGTAGGGTGCCAATCAAATCTTCGCAGCAACCAAAGACACAGAAGGACAGCAGTGGCAGCAAAAAAACTCCAAAATCCAAAATGGCTCTGTTCCAAGCAAAAACAAGTAATGCATGGGGAGAAATGCAGTAAAATTGTGCCAAAAGTGCAAAACAAGACTCCTTTCCTACCTTGAGAATATTCGCCTACCATTAAGAGACCAGCTTGAGCTTGCAGGCCCCAGGGTCCCGGTGTGGCCATGTAAAATGGCCAGCAACATATTGTGGGTCTGCAGTCAGGAATTTCAACAGGGGACTGCATTTACATAAATATGCTCGTTAAATGGGGCCCACACATGCCAATAGTGTGTCCTCAGTTTTGTTGCTGAAATTGTTGGCCGGCCACAAATTGCCTGTGTGACTGTGATGTGGCTCGATTATTTGACTCGGGTCTAATTCCTGCAAGGCTTCACATCACTGGCAAAGTATCAGAATGTCGGGGCTATAAAGAGAACAATATTTTATTAGCATAAACTATGCAGCTATAGAAAATCATTCAGCACGGTATGTAATTGTCTGTTACATAGTATTATGTTTCTACGTACCAGTTTGATTGGGAATACCAGAGTCCCCACCATACGCATAAGGCAAAGAAAGTCAGTTAGACCATTGCCAGAGAAAAGTACAAAGAAAAATGATGGATAATTTCACTGTACACAAGATCGATATTTCACACACTGAAGGAGCTGTGAGTTATGGATTGTAAATGGAGTGTCATAACTCACTGTCACCACTGCAATATCTTTTATGCATTTTACAGAATGAAAAAGTTATTCAGTTCTCAAAGGATCAGAGTTATTTAATGAATTACAATTCCAGTTCACTGCTGATTCCTGTGTATCAATGTTTTTACTAATAGGAATAATGGGATAGAGAATTTTCCACTTGGTCCTAATATTTGGTGCTTTGAGGAGCACCATTCACAAGACGTCGGGACAATGTTACTCCATTTTCCTGGGAATTCCGTCAGTATCCCGCTGGAGTTACAGGGGGAGACCTGTAGAGCCTCCTCGGAATTCCAAGGCCACGTGTTTTAGATTATTTAGTTTAAAATGAACACATGGCAATAACCAGTTTTCTGTTTTACAATTTCTGCTTTCTTTATCCCCTATTTTTATGTGCTCTAGCAAATTTAGAAACTTTGTTGACTTTTCTAACAGCAATCATCCATGCTTTTCTTCTGCCCTCTGTTGCCAACATTTATGGTTTTACTTCACTGAAAAGCATGTTTAAATTTGATCCATCGACTCAACAAAACAAAGCCATTCCTGTGCCTGAAGTGATCCCGCCAGTCCCGCCTCTTCTGATTTCTGAATGGTCACACCTCAAATTCTGCCCTCCCTCCTCGGTTTCCACTCTCTCCGAAGCCCAGGAATTTTGGGGCCCTGTACAATTAGCACTCAGATTTTCACTGTACCATAGCATTCATTCTTAGTGGTGTTCTATTCAGGTGCAGGCTAATTAACACTGGGATTATTTCACTGTAAATGGAATTGCATATTTATAACCAATTTGATATGAAATAGCTCCTTCTGTACTGTAAATATAAAATGTTTTTCCAACCTGTGGAATATTTTGTGGGTACTTTCCAAATGCACATCTCCAAATAATTTTAGAACAGTTACATACCAGAATGTCAATCCCACTTTCACAGTGAGTTTACAAATGCTTCACAATTAAAGCAAGCATACATGCAGTCATAACAGTGGGCACGGAGCAAAAGCTGCTACCTCTGTGTCAAATTGGATCAGCTTGATTTGATCTGGAGTAGCAGAAATTACCCAGGGGCTGAGCCCTCGATGCAGAGACCCAATCAAGTAGTGCAGTGAATGCTGAGATTTGTTCCATTACCAGGTTGCTGCTCGCTAATTGTGAGGCCATTTTGCTGAACCAAACGTACCTGCTTTTTGAATCGATCTTACCTGTGATATTTTTACACTGAGGGAAATGGAAACGGCTTGTAATTGGATCTTTTTTTAATCTTAAGCGTAATTTGAATTTAGACTTGATTTGAAGTGGGTGCTACACTTTACTATGCAAACAAAAAAATACTTGTATTATAAATATTCCTGCCTGTTCTCGTACCCCAGCCATGTGTCATGAAGAACATTTGTTTTACTCAGACTAAACTGATTTGTAATTTCAATTAAATAGACGCTGTACTTGGACATGACTGTGATATCCTAATAACTCCTAATTGAAGGAGCAATAAATGGAATCTGCACCTGGGAGGCCAACATTATTGTTCAAGATTATCATTGCAGCTGGTTTAACCATGATTCAGTTCATGTTTACCATCGTGATTTAACCTGCTGCCTGCTATAAAAGAGCTGTGCTTTCTCGTGGGGATTAAGCAGTGTTAATATAAAGGTGGAGAATGTGAATATAAACGACTACCACAACAGCGGTGTCCTCAGATGCTGAGACACACATCGCAGAATACCAACTACACATTTCATCGCTGTTCCGATTAGACCTATTTGCACCTCCTGCCCTCTAATTGGGCCTAGGTTTTATAATGGAAGAATTCTCAACTTAGCAACAGCAAAGGTTATTATGGTTTAATCAGTATGGCATTTAAAAATTTTGATATCTGCGATTTTTCAAAACCCGATCGGTTCTACTGCTGTAAGTTAACGGTGTTGCTCATGTAATTAGGAACTAGGAGATTCGCAGCTCTTAGCTTTAGTAAGCAACAATTTTAATCCAGCTGCGAGTTTGGGGTTTTATTTGTACTGCACAAAATGTCAGTTGTTAATAACAAGTACCTCAACAGTGAAGGTCCGTAGTCTTCATCAAATGGAGTTCTGCTAAAATCTGTACAATCGATTTTCAAAACGGGCAGAAACTGGGCAGAATAGGAGTTAAAATTGAATGGCTCTTTATCCCGCTCGGATATTGCCTCGCAGTGATTTTAACGGCATGCATCTGAGTCAGTCAGATGCCTCATTAATATATGTTAATTGTGGTCCTATCGTTCAGATTCTACTCCGAGGTAATTTTAATGGTCTACTGGCTGTTGCTCCAACCACTGAAACCTGCAGTGGAGTCCCCGAAAGGTAAGTAAAATACTTTTACTTGTAGGGCTTGAGAAGCAGGAGTGCTCCTCTGTAAGAAATCATGAATTGGAAGAAATTGTGAATTGTAAAAGAAATAATGGTTTTATAAAAGAAATGGGTTTGCCTAGCTCAGCAGCCAGGATAAGCTGATGACACAGAGAAACCAATCATGTCAGATAAGGAGTTGCACAAAGAGCTGAGGGTGTTTACAAGGGCATAACGCAGAGACAGGCATTCATGTAGGTATAGCTAGGCCTGATAAGAGGATTGAGCAAGGAGCCCTGAGATGAACAGACTGTCCAAGAGAAGGTAACCAGAGGTCCAAACAAGAGATAAGCGGAGGGATGATCTCATGGGGACAGGCGGGGTTTGCTGTAGGTACCTATCCTCCTGTAATTGGACAATTGAATGGGTAACAAATGATTGACGCGAGGTATCCACCGGCCCCCCCAAAATAAATGGGCAGCCGAAAGGGAAAAATAGGCAGAGAGGGGAAGAGCTTCCTCTGAGGTGGATTCATGCTGGCTTCGGCTTAATACCTCCACCATCCTCGGGAGACGACCAAAGAGGAAGAGACCACTGCTGCAGGCTGCAGGGATCCGAGACCGCCGTTCTGCCTCAACCCCCGCCTGTCCGTCCGTCCATTCCGGGGCCAGTAAATCATCTGTTACAACAACAACAACAACTTGTATTTATATAGCGCCTTTAACGTAGTAAAACGTTCCAAGGCGCTGCACAGGCGTATTTTAAGACAAAAAATTTGACATGGATCCACATAAGGATAAATTAGGGCAGGTGACCAAAAGCTTGGTCAAAGAGGTAGGTTTTAAGGAGTGTCTTAAAGGAGGAAAGAGAGGTAGCGAGGCGGAGAGGTTTAAGCAGGGAATTCCATAGCTTAGGGCCTTGGCAACAGAAGGCACGGCCACCAAAGGTTGAGCGATCATAATCAAGGATGCTCAAGTGGGCAGAATTAGAGGAGCGCAGATATCTCGGGGGTCGTGGGACTGAAGGAGATTACAGAGATAGGAAGGGGCGAGGCCATGGAGGGATTTGAAAACAAGGATGAGAATTTTGAAATCGAGGCGCTGCTTAACCGGAAATACTCAGCAGGTCAGGCAGCATCTGTGGAGGGAGAAACAAAGTTAACGTTTCAGGTCAATGACCTTTCATCAGAACTGGAAACCGTTACAGATGTAATAGGTTTTAAGCAGGTGCAGGAAAAGGAGGAGGGGAGGAAAGAACAAATGGCATTTCCCATTTCCCGCACTTCTGCTCTCAACCCTTCCCCTCCCTCCAAGAACCACGATAAGGTTCCCCTTGTCCTCACCTTTGACCCCAACAGCCTCCACATTCAACGGATCATCCTCCGCCATTTCCGGCTCCTCCAGCGCGATGCCACCACCAAACACATCTTCCCATGCCCTTCCCTTTCAGCATTCCCAATGGACCGTTCCCTTGGCGACACCCTGGCCCACTCTTCAATCACCCTCAACACCTGCTCCCATTCTATGGCACCTTCCCATGCAAGCGCAGGAGATGCAACACCTGCCCTTTCAACTCCTCCTTTCCCAGCATCCAGGGCCCCAAACACGCCTTCCAGGTGAAACAGCGATTTACTTGTACTTCTTTCAAGTTAGTATCGTGTATTCGCTGCTCACGATGCGGTCTCCTCTACTTTGGGGAACCAAACGCAGATTGGGTGATCACTTTGTTGAACACTTCCATTCAGTCCGCAAGCGTGACCCTGAGCTTCTGGTTGCTTGCCGTTTTAATTTTCCATCCCACTATGACCTCGGCCTCCTACATGGTTCAAATGAAGCTCAACGAAAGCTCGAGGAACACCTTTCGATTATGCACTTTGCAGCCTTCTGGATTCAACAATGAGTTGTCCCATTTTTTCGGACAGCAGGTGCGACCAACCAGCTCCCAGGGGGCGTTACCTCAATTTAAATATTGTAATGAGGCTGGAAGCCTCTTTTTCCCCGTCCATTTTGAATTCAACGGTCTGGGGACGGGTTTCACACAATTCGTGAAACCCGGCTGTTAAACTGAGGCGGGGACTGCTGCATCCAGGAGGTAAGTGGCTTTATACCTACCTCCTGGATCTAGGGTAGGAACACTGACTATACTCACCCCCCGCGATCGGAGACCCCCCCCCCCAACGAGGCCTCCGATCGCATTCCCAGGCCTCCCCCCACAACGATGATGATGAGGCCGGCCACGATCCTCCACCCCACCCCCTCCACCCCGATCCCTTGCTGACCACCCCCCCACCACGATCCCCCCCAATCACCTGCCGATCCTGACCTCCCCGATCCCCTGCTGATCCTGCAAACCCCCCCCCCCCCGCAATCCTCTCTTCCCCCCCCACCGCCCCGCCGATTGCCGACCCCTCCCCCGCCGATTGCCGACCGCCCCCTCGCAACTGAGGCCTACCCGCCCGCAGCCAGCCAGCCTCTCAAGCTGGCTGGCTGCCGGTGGGAAACCGAGGCCTCACATTCAAATTAGCCTCCCGGGTTTCCCGCCCGCCTCGGACCTCCCCTGCCCCAAACCTGCCTCCCGCAGAAAATTCCTGCCTTTATGTTTCAGTGTTCTGTTTACTAGAATTTATCAGTTGTTTCGTGACCATTTACCAGCTGCCAGACTACGAACAATTTATACAAACGTACATCAATATATCTCCAATAGTATTCAAAGCTAGGAACAAGGAGAGTGTTGTTAATTATCAAGTCCGCTTTCACATATTTGTTTCCTGTCATTTTCAAAAGGATTAATTCTGAGACCAGCTTTCCGATTTCCTTTGAGTGTCTGTCACCTTCTCACCTTCTTTTGCTTCCTTACCAGTTTTCAGTTGAGAGCACGAGCGATGTACTTCCAGCCCTGAGCCCTGTGAGGTGGGTGAATGAAATTAGGTGATAATGCTCCCTATTATTTTCTATATGGCAAGTTGGAGAAGTACGTCAGTAGGCATGGCTTAGATTAGTATTCAGTGGAAGTTAAAGTGTCATTGCACCCTTCCATGGGGCTGCGTGTTGGTGTCCCAGTGAACTGCTGAGACCAGCTTCAGAAAATAGATAGAGGGATAGTTTAAAGCTGTACATCATGGGACTTTGCTAGAAATAGAAGAGTTAATGGCCCAAGAAGAAACTTACCAGGTTTTATTTCACTGCTCCTCTGACTTTTAGCTCCAAATGCCATCAAAGCCAATATCAGGATGGTCAGCATTCTGTGGCAGGCAGTTCTCTGGCAGCTTCTCTGTAAAATAGAAGCAGTTGCTGAGAAAGCTAAATCAGGGTGGCAGGAATTCCCAAATGTCTCTGATTTCTTTTTAATAAGGATTCACTGTACAATAGTTGTCCTGCATAAGTCAGCATATATCCCATTTAATGTACGTTAGGAAAGAGCATTTGGAAGGTTTCAATAGGACACCATCCTTGCTGACCTACATTGGCTCCCAATCTCCTAATGCTTCCAATTTAAAATTCTCCTCCTCCTGTTTAAGTCCCTTCATGGCCTCGCCCCCCTTCCTATCTCTGTAAACTCCTCCAGCCTTATAACCCCCTACCCAAACTCTTAGTTCCTCTGACTTTGGCCGTTTGTGCATCCCCCATCCCTTCGCCCCTACACTCCTCTATATTGCCACTCCCCTCTCCTCCTTTAAGAACCTCCATAAAACCCACCTCTTTGACTAAATTTTTGGTCACACCTCCTAATATCTCCTTCTTTGGCTCGGTGTTCAATTTTGTCTGATTACTCCTCGGTAAAGTGCCTCGGGACATTTTTCTACATTTGCTGCAAGTTGTTGTTGTTCTGTATTTGGGGGTATTTTTGGGTGGTCCAGGCTACTTCCAATACTGCCCACCTGGAGGCTGGTATACCTCACTCAGTGTACTGGCCTCCAGTACTATGCCAAGGCCTGGTTGATGAGCCAAGGAATTGTGAAGTCCTGCCATAGGGAGCCCACTGCCACTGGCTCCGCCCTCTGATGAGATTTGTTTTGTAAGGGGTGGCTGGAGACCTGGCACAACCTGATCCCTGCCGTTTTCTGGTGGGTTCCTGCGGTCTCCCGCTAGAATTGCAGTGGGAGACTGGCGGAACCTCTGCAGATTGTTGGTGCCACTACGTGAATGCAAGCTGTAGTTATTGCTGTTACTCGTTTGGAGTAACCTTGGGACCACACTGTGAATCATGGCCCCGCTATTTACAGGGTGGCTGGGGGAGAATACTGTTTACAAGAGTGAAACCAGGAAAGCCCGGCGGGACTTCATTATCATTAGTTTTTACTCCATTTCCCGCTGGGCAGCCAGGCTGATTGACCGGCAATTGGGATGGAGGAGCGACCGGGAGAGATAGTGGGGTTGGAATGGTGGGGGGCAGGGAGAGTTCGGCCGATCGCAGCAGAAGATTTGCTTGAAGGGCGGGGGGTGGGGAGCACTCCTGCTCCTCCTAGCCCAAAAGCAGGGTTGTAGAAAGCATTTACCTCCTGGATCCTGCTGCTCCCACCTCCCTTTAGCTGCCGGGTTTCCTGAACCCCGGGAAACCCGTGCAGGAGGCGTTAATTTCAAATCACCGCCAAAATGTCAGGAAAGGAACCTCATTAGCATATTATAATGATTGACCCGCCTCTCCAGAGCGGGTTACTCAGAGGCTAAGCCATCCGCCTCGGTTAAAGTGGAAACAGGCGTGTGTGCATCGGGTTGGGGCCAGGTTTCGCGAATTTGACGATTTAACCCCCCCCCCCCCACCCCTGACCCTCTCCGCCCATTGTGGGGGTGGAGGGGTTTAAAATTGCCCCCCCCCACCATGTTTCAGTACAGATAAAAATGTACAATAGCAAAATACTGCGGTAAGAATGTAGTTGCTTAAATTTTGTTCATTAAAATATCATTTAGAATTTTGACGTAACAGTGAAGCCTTCACGAAATCATGAGAAAGCTTGAGTAATTTAGCTGAAAGTTTTAGAGAAGTTGTTGTGGCATCACAAACAATTTTAGTGTAAAGTTCAAAGTGCATCATTTACACAGGATAGTTAACGATTTGTAGACTTTGTTCCATGCCTAGTTTTTAAATTTTTGGCCCACGTGAATTAGTAGAGTAGAAACTAATTCATTCATAGCTATTAACAAGACTCTACCAGTTTTCTCAGCTTCTCCAGAAGCAACCACCCCAGGAGTATTTTTTTAAAAAAATTTAAATTTATTTATGGGATCTGGGCGTCGCAAGCATTGCCAGCATTTATTGCCCATCCCTAGTTGCCCTTGAGAAGGTGGTGGTGAGCTGCCTTCTTGAACCGCTGCAGTCCATGTGGTTATGGTACTCCCACAGTGCTGTTAGGGAGGGAGTTCCAGGATTTTGACCCAGCGACGATGAAGGATTGGCGATATACTTCTAAGTCATGATGGTGTGTGACTTGGAGGGGAACTTGGAGGTGGTGGTGTTCCCATGTGCCTGCTGCCCTTGTCCTTCTAGGTGGAAGAGGTCGCGGGTTTGGGAGGTGCTGTCGAAGAAGCCTTGGTGAGTTGCTGCAGTGCATCTTGTAGATGGTACACACTACAGCCACGGTACGCCGGTGGTGGAGGGAGTGAATGTTTAAGGTGGTGGATGGGGTGCCAATCAAGCGGGCTGCTTTGTCCTGGATGTTGTCGAGCTTCTTGAGTGTTGTTGGAGCTGCACTCATCCAGGCAAGTGGAGAGTATTCCATCACACTCCTTACTTGTGCCTTGTAGATGGTGGAAAGGCTTTGGGGAGTCAGGAGGTGAGACACTCACCGCAGAATACCTAGCCTCTGACCTGCTCTTGTTGCCACAGTATTTATGTGGCTGGTCCAGTTAAGTTTCTGGTTAATGGTGACCCCCAGGATGTTGATAGTGGGGGATTCGGCGATGGTAATGCCGTTGAATGTCAAGGGGAGGTGGTTAGACTCTCGCTTGTTGGAGATAGTCATTGCCTGGCACTTCTGTGGCGCAAATGTTACCTGCCACTTATCGGCCCAAGCCTGAACGTCGTCCAGGTCTTGTTGCATGCGGGCATGGACTGCTTCATTATCTGTGGAGTTGCGAATGGCGCTGAAAACTGTGCAGTCATCAGCGAACATTCCCATTTCTGACCTTATGTTGGAGGGAAGGTCATTGATGAAGCAGCTGAAGATGGTTGGGCCTAGGACACTGCCCTGAGGAACTCCTGCAGCAATGTCCTGGAGCTGAGATGATTGACCTTCAACCACCACAACCATCTAAAATAAACAGTGAGAAGTCGCACAACACCAGGTTATAGTCCAACAGTTTTATTTGAAATCACAAGCTTTCGGAGCTGCTGCCTCTTCGTCAGGTGAAGTGAAGGAATACGAATCGGCAAAGCATATATAGACAGAGAACAATGCATGTGTAGCGTACAATGTCAGACGATTACATTTAATCTTTCTGACTGCCTTTCATCACACCTCGGCAGAGAAACAATCAGGCCAGCCAGGAAGGCACCACATCAAAGACATAGCAAGATACAACTGAGACAATGAGGTGGAGTCACAGGGGGTCTAATGTGTCAAATGCAGTCTGTATGGAAAACCATAAACTTTAAAATTTTTACTTTTTTTACTGGAAATCACATCTGTGAACACGCCAACGACGACTCGAGTCTGGATGACTCTACGTCATGTAGCGTGACATGAACCCAAGATCCCAGTTGAGGCCGTCCTCATGGGTGCGGAACTTGGCTATCAGTTTCTGCTCGATGATTTTGCGTTGTCGTGTGTCTCGAAGGCCGCCTTGGAGAACGCTTACCCGCAGATCCGAGGCTGAATGTCCTTGACTGCTGAAGTGTTCCCCGACTGGGAGGTAACAATCCTGCCTGGCGATTGTTGCGCGGTGTCCGTTCATACGTTGTCTCAGTGTCTGCATGGTCTCGCCGATGTACCATGCTCCGGTGCATCCTTTCCTGCAACGTATGAGGTAGACAACGTTGGCCGAGTCACATGAGTATGTACCATGTACCTGGTGGGTAGTGTCCTCACGTGTGATGATGGTATCTGTGTTGATGATCTGGCATGTCTTGCAGAGGTTGCCGTGGCAGGGTTGTGTGGTGTCGTGGTCGCTGTTCTCCTGAAAGCTGGGTAATTTGCTGCGAACGATGGTACTTTTGAGGTTAGGCGGCTGTTTGAAGGCGAGTAGTGGAGGCGTGGGGATGGCCTTAGCGAGGTGTTCGTCGTCATCGATGACATGTTGAAGGCTACGAAGAACATGGCGTAGTTTCTCCGCTCCGGGGATGTACTGGACGACGTAGGGTACTCTGTTGGTTGTGTCCCGTGTTCGCCTTCTGAGGAGGTCTATACGATTTTTCGCTGTGGCCCGTCAAATAAACTGGACCACGACTTCTGATAAAATCCAACATGTTATGAGATATTTCCATTCCCTCAAGAGGTTTAGAAAAATGTACAATAGGAAAAAAGAAATAATTTAAAATGAATCAGATGAGCAAATAACCCTGAATGTAACACTATCGCTGGCTGCACGCAGGGAAACCGAGCCCAAGGCTTGTCTGCTAGGCCCAACCGAGAAGGTAAGTAACTTATCTGAATATGGAGCCAGGAGGAGCAGGAGTCCTTTCAAGAGAATCCTGCCGTTCTGACCCGGTGGTTTATTCTTAATTGCCCGCTGAAGTGGCCTAGCAAGTCGCTTAGTTGTATCAAACCGAGCAACTAAGGCCAGCAACACCCATATTCCGAGAATGAATATAAAAAAAAGACAAATATGTGTTTTGAAAGCTGTAAAAGTAACTCAGTGCCTAAAGGTTAACTGGTGGTGTACAAATGTTACAAATGGGATAACATTTAGAGCTGTTTGCTAATGGCACCACAACAACAGTAACAACTTGTATTTATATAGCGCCTTTAATGTAGTAAAATGTCCGAAGGTGCTTCACAGGGGCGTTAGAAAACAAAATTTGACACCGAGTCACAAGGATATTAGGGCAGATGACCAAAAGCTTGGTCAAAGAGGTAGGTTTTAAGGAGTGTCTTAAAAGGAGGAAAGAGAGGTAGAGAGGCGGAGAGGTTTCGGGAGGGAATTCCAGAGCTTAGGGCCTAGGCAGCTGAAGGCACGGCCATCAATGGTGGAGTGATTAAAATCGGGGATGCTCCAGAGGCCAGAATG
The DNA here is from genome assembly GCA_030390025.1 of Squalus acanthias. Classification (NCBI taxonomy): domain Eukaryota; kingdom Metazoa; phylum Chordata; class Chondrichthyes; order Squaliformes; family Squalidae; genus Squalus; species Squalus acanthias. The sequence goes on from CM059429.1 coordinate 143,511,572, forward strand.
GGAGGAGCGCAGATATCTCGGAGGGTTGTGGGGCTGGAGGAGATTAAAGAGATCCTACTAAGCCGTTCACTAAAGGCACCACACCTCAGCAGCTCCGACTGAGCCTACTGTGTGAAAAGGATAAAGGTCCGTCTGTTACAGGGTTCCTCCATCCCATTGATGCAGGGAAAGAAAAATGAAAAAGGAGAAAACGAAATACAATTCACTAAGCCTTTCAACAGCGAAGGATAACTTCAGTAGCAAAATAACTAAAGACCTCTCTACTTTTTACCTTAGGACAATAGATGTGGCCTCTGCATTTTAAACCAGACAGCAGGGATTATGCAACTGCATTTGAATTTTCAATAGAAAATTCTGTTAATTTTTTTAAGCCACTGTTCATACAACTGACAGAACAGAAACAATTGAGTGCAGCCACATACTCCATAGAATAAATATAATGGGCCGTATTTTCCGATCGGAGGCTTCCTGCGTGCGGAGGCCTCCGATCTGGAAAAAAATCTACGGATTTATCTGAGGGCTCCCGAGGTCTAGACACTTCCGCTCCTGGGCCTCGCCAACTCGAAATGTGCAGGGCCCACGTATCCCCGGGGCGCATGCGGTTCACAAGCGTCCCTGGAATCACGTGGGCCATGGGGAGCCAATCAAAGAAGGGAATCTCCCTTCATAGACGTGACAGATAGACCTGTCAAATAGATGAATGGAGATCACCCCAAAAACACTGTAAAACATTAAATAAATTTTTTTTTAAATCACATTTTTAAAATGAGTTGAAATTACAATAAATTAAATATTTTAAACAAAAGTTTAATTTTTTGAAAAAGATAATTAAAGTTTTTTACAGGGCTAAAAATAAACTTTTTTTTAAAAGTATTTTTAAATGATAAATGAGTGAAAACATTTTTTTTACTTTTTTTCAACTTTTATGCTGGTAAAAGCAGGCCTTACCGCTTGCTTTTACCAGGCGTAAGATTTCTAAGGGTTTTCTGTGGGCGGAGGTTCTCCAGAAAGTGGAACTCTCCACCCGCAGAGGCCCTTCTCTAGGGCAGGCGTCCGATCTGTCAAGAGCATTCTTGACAGATCGGAAGTGCCGGTTTTCAGCGCATGCCTAAAACTGGCATTTCCGATGTCCCTACGGGTACACACCCGTAGGGATCGGAATATATGGCCCAATAAATTTATCTTGTCCTCTCGCCTATTTTTCTTTTTATTGGGACTTGGCCTGTCATCTTGGTTTCTCAATAAAGGAACAGAATTGAAAAGCTCTGAAGATAATACTTTTCATCCTTAACATTTTCTGCCATTGTTCATTTATTTGAACTTGGCCCACCCAAGCACAGCTTTAATTTTGGTCTGTAGGCATGATCAAGGTGAAGCCAGTGGGAAATTAGACATCAGGGCTCGGAATTTCCTTAGGGTTTGGGCATAATGAGAGGGGGTGTGGTGGAGGTGCTGGAGGGGGGAATGGGAGGTAAAGAAAAAGAATTGGTTGGGCCTCTTGTTTCGAGCACAGGCAAAGTCCAACTAGAATCTGGTCTCAGACCAGAAGAAGAGCCAGCAAGATTTTCCATTGGTGCGTCGATCAGGTGGAACTTCTGTACAACCCACTGAAGGCCCATGATGTGGCAAAGAGGCAGGGCCAGCATGGTTGCTTTCCCTTCCAGAATTATTGCAGCTCCCACCTCCTTCATACCCACAAATTTGGACACCATTAAGAATTTGGTGTCCAGATTATTGTAGAATTGGAACATGGCTGGAAACCGTGGAAAACTGCAGGCAAGCTCAGGCACATGGGCCCTCTTATAAAGTAGGTTGATTAACAGCATTAATAGATCTTTCAAGCCAATGGTGCAGGCTGGTTTCCTGAGTGACTTCCCCACTCCCCACTAGCAAGCGCCAGTGTGTTAATGCAATGCAATACATTCAACGATAATAACAACTTGCATTTATATAGTGCCTTTAACATAAGAACATAAGAAATAGGAGCAGGAGTAGGCCATTTGGCCCTACGAGCCTGCTCCGCCATTCAATAAGATCATGGCTGATCTTCTACTTCATCTCCATTTTCCTGCACTATCCCCATATCCCTTGATTCCCTTAATATTCAAATATCTATTGATCTCTGTCTTGAATATACTCAACGACTGAGCCTCCATAGCCCTCTGGGGTAGAGATTTCCAGAGATTCACCACCCTCTAAGTGAAGAAATTTCTCCTCATCTCAGTCCTAAATGGCCAACCCCTTATTCTGAGACTGTGACCCCTGGTTCTAGACTCCCCAGCCAGGGGAAACATCCTCCCTGCATCTACCCTGTCAAGCCCTGTAAGAATTTTGTATGTTTCAATGAGATCACCTCTCATTCTTCTAAACTCTAGAGAATATATATATATTATTTTTATTCATTTTTTATGGGATGTGGGCGTCGCTGGCAAGGCCAGCAATTATTGCCCATCCCTAATTGCCCTTGAGAAGGTGGGGGTGAGCCGCTTTCTTGAACCACTGCAGTCCGTATGGTGAAAGTACTCCCACAGTGCTGTTGGGTAGGGAGTTCCAGGATTTTGACCCAGCCTAGTCTACTCAATCACTCCTCATAGGACAATCCCCCCATCCCAGGAATCAGTCTGGTGAACCTTCGTTGCACTCCCTCTATGGCAAGTATATCCTTCCTAAGGTAAGGAACCAAAACTGTACACAATACTCCAGGTGTGGTCTCACCAGGGCCCGATATAATTGCAGTAAGACGTCTTTACTCTTATACTCAAATCCTCTTGTAATAAAGGCCAACATACCATTTGCTTTCCTAATTGCTTGCTGTACCTGCATGTTAGCTTTCAGTGATTCGTGTACAAGGACACCCAGGTCCCTCTGAACATCAACATTTCCCAATTTCTCACCATTTAAAAAATACTCTGCTTTTTTATTTTTCCTACCAAAGTTGATAACTTCACATTTCTCCACATTATATTCCATTTGCCATGTTCTTGCCCACTCACTTAGCCTGTCTATATCCCCTTGAAGCCTCCTTGCATCCTCCTCACAACTTACATTCGCACCCAGCTTTGTATCATCAGCAAACTTGGATATATTGCATTTGGTCCCCTCATCCAAATAATTGATATAGATTGTGAATAGCTGAGGCCCGAGCACTGATCCTTGAGGTACCCCACTAGTTATAGCCTGCCAACCCGAAAATGACCTGTTTATTCCTACTCTCTGTTTTCTGTCCGTTAACCAATCCCCAATCCATCCTAGTATATTATCCCCAATCCCATGAGCCCTAATTTTGTTTAATAACCTCTTGTGTGGCACCTTATCAAATGCCTTCTGAAAATCCAAATATACCACATCCACTGGATCCCCCTTATCTATTCTGCTAGTTACAACCTCAAAAAACTCTTCGTCAAACACGATTTCCCTTTCATAAATCCGTGTTGACTCTGCCCAATCCTATTATTATTTTCTAAGTGCCCTGTTACCACGTCCTTAATAGATTCTAGCATTTTCTCTACTGCTGATGTCAGGCTAACTGATCTGTAGTTCCCCATTTTCTCTCTCCCTCCTTTCTTAAATAATGCGGTTACATTTGCTACCTTTCAATCCACGGGAACCGTTCCAGAATCAATGGAATTTTGGAAAATGACAACCAATGCATCCACTATCTCTATAGCCACCTCTTTCAAAACCCTAGGATGCAGGTCCAGAGGATTTATTGGCTTTCAGTCCCATTAATTTCTCCAGTACCATTTTTTTACTAATTTCTTTCAGTTCCTCGTTCTCACTAGATCCTTTGGGGTAAAAATTCACTTGGTTGCGCCACCCGTTAGCGCCTTAAGAGGGCGCTAATGGGGCGCAAAGCCGCTAACGCCCGGGCGCAGCGATGTTTGCGCCGCTCGAGAACTTAACTTGAGATTGTGCGGCGGCGCTAAAACTTACCGCTGCGACCACCTGCGCGCGCAGATTGTGACGTCATTCCATGGTGCAACGCCCTTGGGGCGCCCCGTAGCGGAAATTGAGTGGCGCCCCCTGCCTTACCGCCTGGCGCTTCCAACGACCAGAAGACTGGAACGCTATCAATCGCTGTGGGGCTGGGGGGGGCGCTATTTAAAGGGGGCCTCTTCCTGTCTTTTATTGTTGGTGGCATTTTTGAACTAGGCATTCTGAGAGAGAGAGGGAGAGACTTCTGGAGAGATTCAACGTTGTGTGAAGGAGTTTTGGGTACTGAGCAGCACTTTGCAGGTTCATTTTGATTTGCCATTCCTTGTATCGATTTAGCAGAGACCGTGGGAGCTGAACTCTGAGCTCTTTGCCTGGTGCTCTCCATTGTTCTTTCCAGCACATTTGATGTGCAAGTCTCTCCAGGCCGAGATTCAAGGCAGCAATGAACAGGATGTGGATGGAAAGCAAGATTAACCAACCCCTTTAAGAACTGGCCCGTGCCATTGTGTGTGTGTTCCATTGCTGACTGACATTACATGAGCTTCGCCAGCGCTCCGAGTTAGCGCCTCACTGCTCGGCCTTTGCGCCTTAAGAGAGGTGTGCAGCGCCTGCTTTAGCGCTCCACTCACCTCCCGGGGCGGTAAAAGTGAAGTTTCCCGTCAGTGCCGATAATTAGCGCCAGGCGCTAATATTTGCGTCCGGACGATATTTGAGCCCCAAATGGGGCGCGACCTAATTTCTACCCCTTTGTTCTCCACTATTTCCGGGAAGTTTTTTGCGTCTTCTTCCGTGAAGACAGACACAAAGGGCTGGATTTTGCCAGCCGAGATGAGTTGGGGGCGGGACTGCTGCCTTCCGGGTTCTAGTCCCGCCCCCAGCGACGTCTGACGAACAGACGCTATTTTCCCTTGATTGGCCTTGTTAAGCCCGCCCTGCGGGCTTGCCAGCCAATTAAGGGAAAGCCGGTGTCAGATGACGTCAGTGCATGACGCTTCATTTGCTGGTTTTCTTAAAGGGAGAGGCCCCATAATTTTTTGACAGATGAATTGTCAGTGTTTGACAGCATTGAGGTGCTGTCAAACACTGACAATCACTGTCCAAAGGTGAGCCCTTGCACCCAGGCGCACCAATGACTCTCTCCTTAGGAGAAAACAGATGGTAGCTGCATGTGAGGTGCAGAAGCCATCTGTCAATTCTCCCGATCAGATGAGGCTTCACAGAAACATCAAATCTTGTCACCTGCAGATACATATAAACAGAATAAAAATATTTCTCACTACATTCTCTCACCTGTCGTACTTACCTGTGCCCAGTTGCACCCATCACACTACCTCTGCAGCTGTCATTTGCACACTTACACTGCAGCAGACCCATAGCTCGCCTCGCTGACCCTGGCGGGATTTCCCACCATCGGGAAGCCCAGATCAGCAGGCTGAAAATGGGGAAAAGCCTCTTAACTGCCTATTAACTACCTGTTAACAGGCAGTAAATTGGCTCTAAACCCCTTCCTGCTGCTAGGAGATGGGTCCCTGCGCGAGTCGGGTACCCGCCTCCCGGGAAGATGGTTCAGAGGCGGGTTGGGAGCAGGGTTGGGACCTGCTCCCAATTTTTCCCATTTTCCCAGCAGTCCCGCCTCTAAACCCGCCTCCTCAGGGCTGGGAAAATCCAGCCTAAAGTATTTGTTTAATTTCTCTGCCATTTCCTTATTCCCCATTATAATTTCTCCTGTCTCAGCCTGTAAGGGACCCACATTTACTTTTGCTAATCTCTTCCTATTTACATACCTATAGAAGCTTTTACAATCTGTTTTTATGTCTCTCGCTAGTTTACTCTCATATTCTATTTTCCCTTTCTTTATCAATTTCTTGGTCCTCCTTTGCTGAATTCTAAAATCCTCCCAATCCTCAGGCTTACTACTCTTTTTGGCAACATTATAAGCCTCTTCTCTTGTTAGCCACAGTTGGACCACATTTCTTGTGGGGTTTTTGTGCCTTGTGCTGTTCTGAATCATCTTTTGTGTGTATTCTTCCAAAGCCATCAGACCATAAGAATTCACACTTAACTGCAGAACACTGTAAATATTAAGACTATTTTTACTTTTCTCAAATTCCATTTTTCTAGTATTCAACATTTGAAAGATTCGGAACAGCTTTAACAATATGAACAAAAAGAAAAGTACTGCAGATGCTGGAAATGTGAAACAAACATCAAAAACACTGGAAACACTCAGCAGGTCCGGCTGCATCTGTCGAGCGAACACACGTCAATGATACGGTTACACCTTCTCAAGGGCAATTAGGGATGGGCAATAAATGCTGGCCTTGCCAGCGACGCCCACATCCCATAAACAAATAAATATTTTTTTAAATATTGAACTGGTAGATATTACACATGAACATCACACGATGACAACGCACACAGGAAAAGAAATAAAAAGACCTGAAAAGTGCTTAAGTGGAGCAGAAGATGGCTAAATGGTAAAGGTGATACACACGAGACAAAAGGAGGCATAATGAGAGAAATCATATAAATAAAAGACATATAAGACACAGATATAGCTAAAACATCCGCAGTATTTTGCTTTTGTTGTAGCTAAAGGGGAATAGGTAAGTAGAATGGGAAACACAAGAACTGGTAAAGACTCCAAGTGGCCCAGGTGTCAGGTGGAAGAACAAAACAGGTTGGCACCAGCAGTGTTACTGCTCCCTCTTCCAACCCTGGAAATGCCGGCGCACCCATCCCACATTGCCAGCATCTACTGCCAGAGAGAAAATGGGAGCTATAATTAAGGTCTGAAATTGTTCAAGTCAATATTAAAGCCAGAAGGTTGCAAGGTGCCTATTGAAAGATCAGGTGCTATAGCTCAAGCTTACGTTGAGCTTCATTGGAACAGCGTAAAAGACCAACTACGCCATTGGTGACCACTCACAGCCCTCCTCCCAAACTGTTGCTCTGTATCCAGTCCTGTTTTCCAAAGATCCTCGGACATTTTGCTACATTAAAGTCATCAGCGGCGTTGGCCCAAGCCAGTGTCATCACAGCTGACTGATCAGTCGAGATGCAATCGGAACCGTCTTCTCATTGTATTTCATGAGGTGCCACTGCTCCATCTCTTGTGTCTAGATCAGCATTGTTAATAATTACTAAATACATGTCTAATTAAGTGCAAAATTAAATATTAAATACTGTATGCGCATTTTCTGTTTTGAAACAGAGTGGATTAGAGACACTAGGTTTGGACAAACTCAAATCATGATCTAATTTTGGTCACAGAAGCATAGTGAAAATCTAAGTTTATTTTATTTGTAATTTTTAAAGTGTTTTAAATAGAAGATGAAGCAGAGAGATTGGCGAATGCAAAGGAGACCAAAGTCAGAAAAGCAGAAGGGCTGTGACTGCATGTAGGGTTGAAGAGCTGAGGAGGGGTGAGGCTGTAGAGAAGTTTTGAATTTCATTGAAAAATTATTGAACTACTACTGGCAAGAAAGTCATATAAAACTTTACCAATATTTGTAAGTGTCCTATTAGATTTAATTGCATTCACCATTCTCTGCTCCATGTTCGGTCACAGAACCTCCAGCTGCGGGCATTCTGGAATGCCCTCCCAAAATCCCCCACCTCATCTTGTCTTTTGTGTGTATTCTTCCAAAGCCATCAGATCATAAGAATTCACACTAAACTGCAGAACACTGTAAATATTAAGGGGGAGAAATTTGGTATCGCCCCGTTTGGGGCGCAATTATCGGCCGGGCGCAAAGTTTAGCGCCTGGCGCTAATTATCGCCTCCGACTGCAAACTTGGCCTCTATCGTCCTTGGAGGTGATTGGAGCGCTAAATCAGGCACTACACACTTCTCTTAAGGCGCTAACGCCGAGGAGCAAGGCGCTACCTCAGAGCGCTGGCGAAGCTCATGTGATGTCAGTCAACAATTGAACACAGACACACTGGCGCCGGTCAGTTCTTAAAGGGGAGGGTCGATCTTGCTCTCCATCCACACCCTGCTCATTGCAACCTTGAATCTCGGCCTGGAGAGACCTGTACATCAAATCTGCTGGAAAGAACAATGGAGAGGCCCAGGGAAAGAGCTCAGAGTGCAGCCCCCAAGTCTCTTCTAAATCGATGCAAGGAAGGTCAAATCAAAATGAACCTGCAAAGTGCTACTCAATACCCAAAACTCCTTCACACAGCGTTGAATCTCTCCAGAAGTCTCTCTCGCTCTCTCAGAATGCGTGGTGCAAAAATGTCACCGACAAAAAAAGGAAGCGGTCGCCTTTAAATAGCGCTCCCCCAGTCCCTTCCCGACTGCAAAATGCTCCCCTCAACCTGTCGTTGCTAGCGGCAGGCAGAAAGGCAGGGAGCGCCACTCAATATCCGCTCCGGGGCGTTGCACGCTCGACTGACGTTACGATCTGCGGGCGCAGGAGATTGTGGCGGTAGTGTTTAGCAGGGCCGCAAAATGTCTGGTCAATTTCGCGAGCGGCGCAAACATCACCGCGCCCGGGCACTAGTTGCTTTGCGCCCCATTAGCGTCCTCTAGGGCGCTAACGGGAGGTGCAAAGCAACCAAATTTTTCCCCCTAAGACTATTTTTACTTTTCTCAAATTCCATTTTTCTAGTATTCAACATTTGAAATTTGCAGGTTTTACGTTCAGTAGTAGTAATATTACTACTTCATTGACATAAAAGTTCATTATAATCAGTATAGCCTGTTAAATCTTCCAAAAAAGAAAGTACTTACTTCAAGTTAACTTCTGCCCTATGTGGTTCTGATAGTTCAGTATTGCTCGGATCCATCTTATTTTTATCATTACAAGCTTACCTTTCCAACTTGAAAAACTGGTCCTTTCAAAGCTGGTGTTCAATGTTCTTCCTATACTATGTTTGAGCCTGCAGAGACTTGATTTCTTTTGAGTGCAGAATGAAATTCTTTGTGACTTACAGGAGCAGGACACTGTCTCTTCTTCATAGTGCATATGAATGAATGTTTCATGAATCCTGTGCCCCAATTAACTTCTTTACACATGATCCCTGCTGATACATAAGCAGTGGAATGAATGAATGAATTAATTCATAATGTATTAGCTTTCTAAAATAGTACAAAGAACATGAGTAGCTTTTCACATTGAAAGAGGAAGATTGTACATGGTTGTGCATCAATACTCTTTAGTACAACAGACGAGCTTAGTCCAGCTGCTATGTGGCAACAATAAAACATTTTAAAAGGGGCAGCTTCCTTTTTTTATAAATCTAATATTTTGCTTTCCCAGACAAAAGGAAAGTTGACACATGAACATGCCATTGTATTCTTTTGGCCTGTCTTTCTCAGTGGGGAATTTAAGTTTTACTTGTCCCATTAAAAAGCACAATTGCATCAATGGGGAATTTATGAAACGTTTTTAATGTAAACATTTCTGAACATTTAAAGGCTAAATTCAATTCATTTTTCCACACACATGCAGTGAACAATTGACATGCAGTTATGTCACAGTGTGTCTTGGTTTGGAGCTAAAGCACATGGCTTGTAGTTTTGTCATTAAATTTAATGTGTGCTCCTTCTAAGAAAAGGAGGTCAGGTGACATAAGGAAAGGTAGAATAACGTGCAGCAGGTGGACAAAGACTTATTTCCGCCTGCATCAGTTTCAAACTGGCACAAACTGGTGGAGGTGTTCATTACTCCATTCGTTTAATCAGAGGAAGAGCAGTAGTATCAGTGGTTGCTCCTGAATAAACTGAAGGCGTTTGTTGGGCTAATACATCAGCAGTGCCACCTTCAGTGGACTAACCTGGAACTGGAGCCACTGACGTAAGAAAACTACTAGGCACTTGGTCTAAGCGTTAAACAAAGCTTTAATCAACAGTTTTTCAACATGGAGAGCTAGTTGTGGCCTTCACTAGTTCCTGTTAAAGAATGTCCTGAGCAAGCTGGGCCCATGCCCGAGTATTTATACTCTCCCTGGACAGCGCCACCAGCAGTTTGCCCAGCATTATTTCATAAGTCATTTCCACATGAATGACAAGATTCATGTCACCCACCCCCTTTCCAACTCCTAAAAACACTCCACCAAAACCAGCATCATCCAGCGAGGTAAATGAGCAGGAAAGAGAGAGGGAGACAGTCCAGCATGCAGCTGTTGACGTTGTGGAATCCCTTAGGAAGGCTTAATACATATCTTAATTTACAATTTCCACTTTATAGGAAGCTTACTTTGTAATATAGACTACATTTATTATTCCATAGGCTCTGAATTAATACCGCCTGCAGTAAAGGGTCAGCCATCAACAAAAGGGAGTACGAGAGCTGTGATATTACCACTACCAGCTCACAATCTGTAAGGCAGTGCAGCAGAACTTCCGCTGGGGTCCACCTGCCGTAACTCTGGTGAAGGTCGCCGGAAACCCCAGAGAAACGGCTGCTTCTACCCCATTGTATAGATGAGGGACATTTGAGGGAAACTAAAGAATCAGACAAAATGAGGAATGCATGAACAAATGCTGACACATGGGAGAATTGATAATAACAACTATCAAGGAAATAGGAACTACCACCACGAAATTATCGTATAACTGTATACGGCGTGCTTGCATCCTCCAGACCATTGGCTGCACATTAAATGGACCTCTTGATCAAGCATCCCAGGCCATGGTCGCAGGGGTGGGTGGGGATAAAAGTAGGATGGGGCAATCAGACTGGGGTGTGGAGAAGGTGGCCAAGCATGGTAGGGCAAGATGGGAAAGGAGATCCTTGCAGGGGCTCACATAACAGAAAAGGCACTCTATTAAAGTAAAGGGAGGTAAATATTAAACTTTTTGTAATTCCTGACAACAGTACTTTTGCAAATGGATAGTGTATGAAATATTTTACTCATTTGCAAAATATATTTTATTCTGGTGTAAACACTCATTATTTTGAAAGTTTGTAACGAATGCTTTTAATAAGATTGGGACAAAATTATGCCTTACTATTTGTATCTGAAGAATCACCATCGCTTTGACAAACATGAAGCATTTATGATTAATATTTAGCTTGAAATAAGCTTCTTTAATTCGGTTTCATGATAAGACACGCAAGGAATACTGAAGGAATTTAAGAAAGGGAATTGGTTCATTCTCCTGGATGCGTTATGAATTTAACCTAGATATCAGGGCAAGTGAAAACACTCTAGGACTTGCCTACGAGAGTAGTCTGAGACACAAAATCCAAAAATATCTGGAGTAAAAGTGTAAAATAGACCGAAAATATTACCGTCACTCTGTAAGAAATGTTAGGAGAGCTTCAGAGCTCTGGAACATAATTCGCATCACAAAAGCATTATCCATATGTCAGTGTGTTCTTTCCATGCAACATCGAATGATATGCGAACAAAAATAATGCTAGGCTCCTTTAAGACCAAGGGGGAAAAATTCGTTAACGACCATTTTGGGGCGCTAACATCGCCTGGGTGCTAACTTTAGCGCCCGGTGCTAATTAGTGCTGGCAAACGCAAAATTGAGTTTTAGCGCCCCAAGAGGGAAGTGGAGCGCTAAATCAAGCTCTACACACTTCTCTTAGGGTGCTAACGTCGCAGAGCGGGGCGCTACCTTCAGAGCGCTAATCAAGTTCCGGTGCTGTCAATTAGAGAGTCCTCAGACAGACTGGCGCCTTCCAGTTCTTACAGGCGAGGTTCAGTCATGCTGCACAGCCTCACCCTGATCATTGCTGCTTGTGAACTGGGCCTGCAAAGAGCTGCAAGCCTTCATTCAAGCAACTGATGGCTGATTAGAGGCCCAGACAGAGAGCTCACCGGTTCAGCGACCACGCCTTGGAGGCTCTGGTTGCGACTGTGGAACGCCGATGGGCAGTGCTCGTCTCGGACACTGGCAGGAGGCGATTGCCACAGGCCTTTAGGAGGATGTGTAGGGAGGCCGCCCAGTACGTGTCAGCCAGAAGTGCGGTCCCCAGAACTCCCACCCAGTGCCGGAAGAAATTCAACGACCTCACTCGGGTGGTCAGGGTGAGTACATGCTTCAAAAACCTCTACATCCCACCATCTCAACCTCACTCTGTGCACAGATGGTGTAAACCGCCAAATCCCCAACACTCACCCATCAACTATGTCCACCTACTAAAAGTGACATACGCATCTCACGCCTTGCATACATTAACAGTCATTCAACTATGGTAGGCACATATGTCAAACACATAGCTGCGCACTCACTCACACGCTTTCCTTTTTCTTGTAGGTCAAGCTTGTTCACAACAGGAGGGAGCAGGTACAAACGGGAGGAGGTGAGGCGGACCTGCACCCCCTTACAGACCTGGAGGAGTGAGTGGGCCGCATTATTGCTCCCCATGTCGTGGGCGCTGTGGCAGTCGGAGAGGTCGACCATCTTGGGGACAACAGCGGTATGTTCATCACCTCTCCCTCTTCTCTCATACCACTTCCCCCTCACACCACAAGTCTTTCCCACTTTCCATCTAAGTGTACTGTCTCCATTCCTTGCTCCCTTCCTGCCCCCCTCCCCTGACCTTAACCCCACTCTTGTGACTTTATGCTTTCAGATAATCAGCCACCACATGACCAGCCTGTCCCTCAGCCTCCCAGTGGCAGTGACGCGAGAGAGGAGGAGGAACACCAAGCCGGAGCCTCACTGCCTGTGTCTCCCGAAGGCGCTAGGTCCGATAATGGGCGATGCAGTCGCTCGAGGGGAGCCTGGTACATGGGTCTTATGTGGGTGAAGCTCCGGGACCCAGCGGGCTACAGCAACGCCATGGGGAAAGGGAAGCTTGGGGGCCATCTCCCCGGAGGGTGAGTTCACGCGCGAGTTCTGCTGCACCGGACTCAGATGAGGATCTCGATGTCGAGGCGATGACTACACAGGCGATGAGCATGCACACCGAGCTCATGGGTGCAATGGCAAGGGTGCCCGACAGCATGGATGCACTGGCTAGGAGCGTGGAGGAGTCCGCCTCCAGTACTGCACTCATCTCTGCGCAAACCATCGAGCCCATCATTGGCAGTTTGCAAAGGATGGTCGACTCGCAGAGAGACCGTGGGGACCCAGAGCCCATGCCGCGTATCATGGGTGAGGCGGCAGCAGCTATTGCAGCACAGGCCGAAGCAATGCAACGGCTTAGTGCTGTAATGGAGTCAGTGGATGTTGGCATCCAGTCTCAGACTGCTCTCATGCAGTCTCAGATTGATGTCATGCAAGCGTTGACTGCTGCCATTGTCGCTGGGTCGCCCACAGTCCACCGGGGATCTCACGATACCGCAGCAGGCCAGCAATCTGTGCTCGAGCAGATTGCTCCGGATGCTGAGGTTCTGCCCCGTGGGAGTGGCAGTTTGTCGGTCGAACAAGAAGGCGCTGTCCTCTCTCAGGATGACAGCATTCCTGCTCCCACCACCGCCACTCTGCCATTGCACTTGCCGCAGCCTGTAACCCAGCCATCCCAGACTGCTGCCGCCCAGCCTGAGGTGGTGCAGTCTGCAGCCGGGCCTTCCAAGCCCAGAGCTGGTCAAGGGCGTCCCGCAAGGACATCTGAAGTCTCTGGCTCCCAGACTCAGCAGCCTTCCACCAGCCTTGCTGCAGCCACTGGGGCCACATTACGAAGGAGCAGTAGGGTTGGGAGGGGGGATTTCCAAAGGGCAGGGAAATCATTGAAGAAGGAGGAGTAAAGAATACTTTATTAGCAAATGGGGGTAGTGTATGTTAATAAATTGATGTGTTTGTAAATATATTGTTATGTTTCTTTATGTATAGTTGTGTTTCATAAGAGAGAGTTGTGTTTGATATTAAATTGTTAATTTGACGTTGCACATTTTGTGATGTTTTTCATTTGACCTTTGCCTGGTGATAGGGGCTGTGAGCTGGATGTAATGATGTGGCTGTGCTGCGCAAACACCATGTGCTATATCATTTATTGGAAACGGTGTCTAATGAGGCGCTCACGCACGGCCCTTGCAGAAGCAAGATTGAGTGGCTCCCTCCTCTGTTGCTGCTGCTCCTCCTCTTTATCCTCCTCCTCCGCCTCGTCCTCCTCCTCGCCCTCTTCCTCCTCCTGAGGTGGACCTGCAATCCCTGGTGGCAATGGCTGGGCCCTCAGAATGGCCAGGTTGTGCGGCATGCAGCACACAATCATGAAAAGGGAGACTCGATCAGGGGAGTACTGGAGGGCTCCTCCAGAGCGGTCAAGGCAGCGGAACCGTTGCTTTAGCACCCTGATAGTGTGTTTGATCAGGTTCCTGGTGGCGGTATGGCTGTCATTGTGTGCGTGCTGAGCAGGAGTGTTGGGGTTGCAGAGGGGTGTCATCAGCCAGGTGGAGAGTGGACAACCCTTGTCTCCGAGCAGCCATCCGCGAGCTTCATGTGGTGGGTGGAACAGTGCAGGATGAATGCATCGTGGCTGCTACCAGGATAGCGGGCATTGACGGCGAGGATGCGCTGTCTGTGGTCACACACCAACTGCACGTTCAGAGAGTGGTAGCCTTTGCAGTTACAGAACACCTCTGCATTGTGATGAGGTGCCCGCAATGCCACCTGGGTGTAGTCAATGGCGCCCTGATCCATGGGGAAGCCCACTGTCTTTACAAAGCCGCATGAGAGTTCATCCTGTTTCTCTCTGGTCATGGGGAATGAGGTGTACTCCCTTCTCCTTCTGTAGAGAGTGCCTGTTACCTCCCGGATGCAGCAATGACCAGCGAACTGCGAAATGTGTGCAATATCCCCTATTGAAGCCTGGACGGAGCCGCTGGTGTAGAAATTGAAAGCAACTGTGACCTTAACTGCCACTGAGAGAGACTTCCTGGTCCTGAGCTGAGGCTGGAGGTCTGGCCCCAGGAGGTGGCAGAGCTCTGTGACCACCTCCTTGCTGAAGCGGAGCCTTCTAAGGCACTGCTCCTCTGAGAGATGAATGTAGGAGAAGTGCTCCCGGAATACCCTGGGAGGGTAAGGTCTCCTGTTGAGAGCCCTGTTGGCCCTCCTCCCTCTGGCAACATTTTGCAATCTTTCTCTCTGCCTCCGCTGCCTCCGACGATGACGCTGGAGGGTGAGGTCCCATGCCAGTACAGCCCCCATTAAATGATGGAAATGTTGCACTATCGAATGTAACCCAAATGAAAGTGAAAACATTTTCTCAGCCAGAATACTCCTTCAAGTTGAAAAAGGTCAAATGGGTCAAAACGCCTGTCTGCTTGTGTCAAACTGTTGCCGACAAAAAAAACCGGAAGTTGACCCCATTATATAGCGCTCCTCCAGCGCTCATCCGACTGCAAACCGCCTCCCTGTACCTGTCGTTGCTAACGGCAGGCGCTCAGGCAGAGGGCGCGAGTGAATTTCTGAGCCAGGGCGCTGCGCACCCGGATGACGTCATGATCTCTGGGTGCAGGAGATCGTGGCGCTAGTGGTTACTGCCACCGCAAACCTCCAGCTTAATCTCACGGCCGTCGGTGCTAGCGCCACGCCCGGTCGCAAAGCCGATAGCGTCCCATTGGCGCCCCTGGAGGCGCTAACAGGAGGTGCAAAGGCACCCAATTTCTCCCCCCAAGAATCTTAATTTCCTTCCCCAAATACTATTTTCACTTGAAACTTCCTTTCAAACTTGGCATCATGTCATCTTCCTTTGTGATAGTTTTCATGAACAACTCCTTTAATAAACACCCACTTCTCCTTGGCCAGTGTATGCTTTAAGGTGACTATATTGAGACAGTGCACTCATCACCTGTATCCAGTACAATACACCCTGTGCCAGCAGGTGACACTTTAACCCTCAAGAAAACATTGCCTATTAGGTATTCTGCATCACCTCTTATGGTTATGGCTTCTTGTTCTGCCCACCTGGATCATCTGCTAAAATCAAACATCTATTACTGTTGTTTTTTTTATTCGTTCATGGGATGTGGGCGTCGCTGGCAAGGCCAGCATTTATTGCCCATCCCTAATTGCCCTTGAGAAGGGTGAGACAATGTTCCCACTCATTTTTTTTGTACTGATCGGGCCACAAATCCTTTGAGCGCAACCTTTTAATCCGTGGGCAAATTTTTTTTTACAACAACTTTTACAACAACGACAGCAACAGCAACCACTTAGAGGCATATATGCAGTAATGCCATATTGCCACCCCAGTGTCTCAAATCATGAGACAACCGGACAAGGTTCTATACAAGTTTAACATAACTTCTCTGCTTTTGAATTCTATTCCTCTAGAAATGAACCCCAGTGCTTTATTTGCACTTTTATGGTTTTTTTTTAACCTGTGCTGCTACTTTTAATGATTTGTGATTCTGTACCACGAGATCCCTTTGCACCTCTACCCCATTTAGACTCTTAGAGGGAAAAAATTCGTCAGCGACCATTTTGGGTCACTAACATTGCCTGGACGCTAAATTTAGCGACCGGCGAAAAATAGTGCCGGCAATCACTAGCTTCAGTTTTAGCGCCCCAAGAGGGAGGTGGAGCGCTAATTCAAGCGCTTCACTTCCTTCTTAGAGCGCTAACCCTGAACATCGGGGCGGTGTGTTCTGCAGCACTACGCACTGGGCCACGTAGCGCTGCCGCATGGAAGTGCTCCTCCCCTCATTAAAGGGGAGGGCCCAAGCCCACAACTCTGCGGGGCCTTACCTGGACCACCGGAGAGCGGGGTGCCGTGCCAGCAGCCAGGCACTCAAGAGGACCCCGCGTTGAAAGACCCAACGGGCCGCGACAAGTAAGTCGGCCGATTTTTTTTTCCCCGCCCGCCACCTCCCCTTTACTTACCACCCGCGAGCCTCCTGCCGCTCCATTCCCGCCCCCTGAATCGGTCGCTGTCATCGCCCGGCGCAGATTCAGGGGGCACGGGCCAATTTTGCAGGCGGGGCGAAAACGGGGCGCTGCGCACGGTGATGACGTCATCATCGCCTGCGCAGCAGAGCGGGCGCTACCGGTTACCGCCGCCGTTAAACTCCTGCTGAATTTAGCGGGAGTCGTTAGCGACGCTGCGCCCGGGCAAAAAGTTGTTTGTGCCCCATTAGCGCCTCCCAGGAGATGCTAACGGGAAGCGCAAATGCACCGAATTTCTAGCCCTTATTTTCCAAGGAGTAGGTCGCCTCCTTATTCCTCCTACCAAAATGCACCACCTCACAGTTATCTATATTGAAGTTAATTTGTCATTTACATGCCCATTCTGCAAGTTTGTTTACGGTAGAATTAATTAAAAGCTTTTAGTTCGTCATGTACAAATTATTTTTTTTTAAATTATGTCAGAAATGACCGGAATATAAAAGAACTGCATAATAATGCATTAACACTCAGAAACGTCACTCAGTTTCATGGTTATGCATCGATAAACAATCCAAAAGCCGAAGATAGGCTGAAAGAGGCATATCTATTTGTGTAATTAGTACTAATTTTAACGTTTTCAATGTATTAGCCCATCCCTCATGTCACTATAGCAACGGCTGCACAAGCAGCAGGAGCAGTGGCTTTCCTATGGCGCTGATGTGCTTATGTCCACATAAGTAATTAGAATATTAATCACAATGCAACCAGACAACCAACAAAGTGCTGTAGTTCTTTAGTTCACAGTATTAAAAAAGAATTGAACAAAAATGGGTGTCCGTATTTTCAACTTCAATCACTTTCATTAATAAACGTTGGGCTAGAAATTCGCTATCGCCCCAGTTGGGGCGTTAAATTTAAAAAAGTTGGAGAATTAGCGCCAGGCCTCCCGCTAAATTGATTGTTCGCGCTCCAAGAAAGAACTGGAGCGCTAAATCAAGTGCTAATCATCTAACTTAGGGCGCTACACACAGAGAGCGGGACGCTACCCACGGAGCGATAACCAATTTCAGGTGCACTCCAATCGGGACTCATCATTCACACTGGCTCCTTCCAGTTTCTAAAGGGGAGGCTCAATCATTCTGCACAACCTCATTCTCAACATCGCTGGCTCTGAAGGCGACCTCCAAGCAACTCAACAGCTACATCTCGTATCCTTATGGCTGATCCCAGACCCAGGGAGAGAGCTCGCCATTTCAGTGACCAGGCATTGGAGGCATTGGTTGTGGCAGGCGAAAGAAGGAGGGCAGTGCTCTTCCCGGCCACTGTCAGGAGGCCATTGCCCCACGTCTTCAGGGCAATGTGGAGGGAAGTGGCCCAGGACGTCTCGGCCAGCAGTGTGGTCTTCGGGACCCTCACACAGTGCCGTAAAAAATTCAACGACCTCACTCGGGTGGTCAGGGTGAGTAAATGCTTCAAGAAGTCCTACATACCAGCATCTGAACCTCAGTGTGTACACACTGCACAAACCACCACACCCCCACCACTCACCCACCAAGCATCTCCACCTACTAATACTCACATCCACATCTCGCGCCTTGCCTACAATCACGGCTATTCAACTATGGCAGGGACATCTCTCAAACACATAACTGCACACTCACTCACACACTTTCCTTTCTCTTGCAGGTCAAGCTGGGCCACAATAGGAGGGAGCAGGAACGAACAGGCGGGGGTGAAGCGGACATCCAACAGCTTACAGACCTGGAGGAGCGAACGTTGAGAGTCATTGGGCAGCAGGTGGTGGGCGGCGTGGCCATTGGCGACGTCGACCCCCTTGGGGGCAACAACGGTATGTTCATCTCCTCTCCTTCTCTCATCCCACTTCCCCCTCACACCACAAGCCTTTTCCACTTTCCAGCTCATTATACTGTCTGCATTCCTTGCTCCCTTCCTGCCCCCCCGCCCTCACCTTAATGCGAGTGTTGTGCCTTTATGCTTTCAGGTAATCAACAACCAGCTGACCAGCCTGTCCCTGAGCCTCCCAGTGAGAGTGAGGAAGGAGAAGTGGAGGAGGAAGAAAGCACCGCGTCACTGCATGTCTCACCCACAGGCACCACCTCAGATACTGGCACTACGCGTTCTTTAGAGGCAAGTTTAGTAGAGGGGTCTGGACTGGGTGATGTACCGGGGACGAGCGGGCTTCAGCAAGGCCCGGGGGAAAGGGTAGCTCGGGAGCCAGCTCCCTGGAGGGTGAGTTCGCGCGCGAGTTCTGCTACACAGGACTCAGATGAGGACCTCGATGGAGAGGCGTTCACAAGAAGGGTGATGGGCATGCACTTCGAGATGATAGGTGCAATGGCAAGGGTGCCTGAGAGCCTGTCAGCAATGGTAAGGAGCGTGGATGAGTCCGCCTCCAACATTGCACAGAGCTCTGTGCACACCATGGAGCCCATCATTTCCACTCTGCAGAGGATGGTGGACTCCCTGAGAGACCGTGGGGACCCAGGCCTCATGCCACGTGTCATGGGCGATGTGGCAGCTTCCATTGCAACACAGGCAGAAGCGACGCAACGTCTCAGTGCTGTAATGCAGGCAATGGTTGGTGGCATCGAGTCTCAGACTGCTCTCGTGCAGTCTCAGCTTGATGCCACGCAAGCTCTGACTGCTGCCATTGTCGCTGAGTCCACCACAGTCCACCGGGGATCTCACGGTGTCGCAGCGGCCCAGCAATCTCTGCTCCAGCAGACTGGTAGGGATGCTGAGGTGCTGCCCCGAAGGACTGGCAGTGGGTCAGTGGAGCAGGAACCTGCTGTCCTCTCTCAGGATGACAGCATTCCTGCTCCCACCACTGCCACTCCGCCATTGCCCTTGTCACTGCCCGTCATCCAGCCAGGCCAGACTGCCGCCGCCCAGCCTGAGGTGGTGCAGTGTACAGCCGGGCCTTCCAGGCCCAGAGCTGGTCGAGGGCATCCTGCAAGGCCATCTGTAGTTTCTGGCACCGACACTCAGCAGCCTTCCACCAGCTGTGCTGCAGCTACTGGTGATAGACTACATTTTGGCAGTAGATTAGGAAAAGACACTGTAAAGAGGGGAAGTAAGAGTTTGCACAAGGGTGATTAGTCAATATTGTTGTTGTATATATGTGTGTACTGAATGTTGATAAATTTATTAATTGAATTTTGCAGATTTTGTGCTGTCTCTCATTTCAGCTTTGCGCTGTGATATGGCATGCGAAATGGATGGAATGATGGGGATGTGGTGAGCAACCGGGATGTGGGGTAGAATTTATTGGTACCCCAGTCTGATGAGACAGTCATGGACCACCCTTCCAGAAGGCCGATTGAGTGGCTGCCTCCTCCCTCGCTGCTGTTCCTCCTCCTGTTCCTCCTCCTCATCCTCCTCCTCTCCCTCTTTCTCCTTCTGAGGTGGTCCCGCTATGCCTGGTGGCAATGGCTGGGCCCTCATGATGGCCAAGTTGTGCAGCATGCAGCACACCACGATGAAAAGGGACACCCGCTCAGCCGAGTACTGGAGGGCTCCTCCCGAGCGGTCAAGGCAGCGGAACCATTGCTTGAGCACTCTGATGGTCTACTTGATGATGTTCCTGATGGCGGCATGGCTCTCATTGTATGAGTGCTGGGCAGGAGTGTTGGGGTTGCGGAGTGGAGTCGTGAGCCAGGTGGAGAGCGGATACCCCTTGTCTCTGACCAGTCAGCCGCGAGCTTGATGTGGTAGCTGGAAGAGTGTTGGCACAGGATGAAGGTATCGTGGCTGCTGCCAGGATAGCAGACATTGACGGTGAGGATTTGCTGTCTGTGGTCGCACATCAACTGGACATTAAGTGAGTGGTAGCCATTGCGGTTACGAAAGATCTCAGGATTGTTATGCAGTGCCCGCAAAGCCACGTGGGTGAAGTCAATGGCGCCCTGCACCATGGGGAAGCCCGCTATCCTGGTAAAGCCACATGTACGCTCATCCTGCTTCTCTCTGGTGATGGGGAAGGAAATCTAGTCCCTTGTAGAGAGCCTCTGTGACCTCCCGGATGCAGTGATGTATGACGAATTGCGAAATGTTAGATATGTCTCCTTCCAGGCTGAGATCGAGGCGGGACTGCAGGTTTTTGGGTTCCAGTCCCGCCCCAGCGACGTCTGATGAACTGACGCTATTTTCCCCTGATTGGCCTTGTTAAGCCCGCCCTGCGGGCTTGCCGGTCAATTAAGGGAAAGCCGGTGTCAGATGACGTCAGTTGATGACACTTCATCTGCCGATTTTCTTAAAAGCATATGCACCACATTTGTTTGACAGATGAACTGTCAGTGTTTGACAGCATGGAGGTGCTGTCAAACACTGACAATCACTGTCCAAAGGTGAGCCCTTGAACCCAGGCTCTCCAATTACTCTCGCCTTAGGATAAAACAGATGGCAGCTGCAGCTGAGATTGCAGAAGCCATCTGTCAGTTCTCCCGATGAGATGAGGCTACACAAACACTTCACAGCTTGTCACCTGCAGAAACATCTAACCACATTAAAAATTACTTTCACAACATTTCCATAACTCTGATACTAACCAGTGTCCCATTGCATCCTTCACACCACTTCTGCAGCTGTCATCCAAACACCAACATAACAACAGGCCCACAGCACACCTCACTTACCCTGTTAACAGGCAGTTAAGTGGCTATAATCCTCTTCCCGCCGCTAGGAGTCGGGTCCCTGCACAAATCGGGGACCCGACTCCCAGGAAGATTGGTTGGAGGTGGGTTGGGAGCGGGTTTGGGACCTGCTCCCATTTTTTGGGATTTTCCCAGCAGTCCTGTCTCCAGACCTGCCTCCTCAGGGCTGGTAAAATCCAGCCCGAAGGATCCGCTGGCGTAGAAATTGAGGGCGATGGTGACCTTGACTGCCACTGAGAGAGCCTTGGTGGTCCTGATCTGAGGCTCGAGGTCTGGCTGCAGGAGGTGGCAGAGCTCTGTGACCACCTCCTTGCTGAAGCAAAGCCTTCTAATACACTGCTCCTCAGTTAAATTTATGTAGGAGAAGTGCTCCCGGAATACCCTGGGAGGGTAAGGCCTCCTGTTGAGAGCCCTATTGGCCCTCCTCCCTCTGGCCACATTTTCCAATCTTTGTCTCTGCCTCTGCTGCCTCCGACGTTGATGCTGGAGGACGAGGTCGAGTGCCAGTACAGCCCCCATGATCGTAACGAAGTGTAGGACTTTGAAATCTTAGCAGAATGAAAGTGACAATTTTTTAGCAGGCAGAACTCTCCTGAAAGTAAGAAATGTTTAACCCACTGAAAATGGCTGTTTCGCAATGTGAAACTGAGAAGGCAACATTGATTGGTCACTAAAATGAGAGCGGATGTTGATCCCTTTAAATACCGCTCCTGCAGCGACCATCCGAATGCATCACGCCTCCTCTTCCTGCCGTTGTTCAGGCCAGGCGCTAAGGCAGGGGGTGTCAGTCAATTTTGCATCTGGGCCATTAACGGGGCGTTCCACACACGTTGGCGTCACGATCTGCCAGGCGCTAAAAGCCTAGGCGCTAACTGTTAGCGCCACCGCTAAATCCCGAGTGAATGTCGCGTGCGGCGTTGGATTCGCCGCGTCCACCGCAAACCCATTAGCGCCCCGTTAGCGGCCCCCCCACGCGCTAACGGGAGGTGTTAACATGCCGAATTTCTCCCCCCGTTGTCTTCTTGAACCAGCACAACCCCATGTAACATGTCAGAAATGCAGCACTTATTCACAAGTGCAGAAAAACACATACACAATTTGCGTCACCGAATTAAAAACAAAAAGCAGGAAAAGCTATGATTTAACAGAAATAAACATTCACCTTTCTTCCTGGACAGGAGAACCAATCAGACTGATTTTTCTGTCCTCGGCTTCTTATACTGTTCCAACGAAGCTCAACGTAAGCTCGAGGAACAGCACCTTATCTTTCGATTAGGTACTTTACAGCCTTCTGGACTTAACATCGCGTTCAACAATTACAGACTATAACCTCGGCCCCTATATTTTTTTATTATTTTTTTCCCCTTGTCTTCTCACATGGTAGCTGTTGATGATTCTGCCATCGCCATTCACACCTCATCTAGTCATCTTTTGTTTCTTAACTTGTCCCATTACCTCTCTTTTTGTCTTGCACCATCATCCCTTTTGTCAGTCAATCTCTCCTGCCTTCCAGCCTGTCACAGACCTTCCCTTTGTTCTTTCCTCCCCTCCTCCCTGCCCCTGCTTAAAAATCTCTCTTCTCTAACCTTTTCCAGTTCTGACGAAGGGTCCTCGACACGAAACGTTGACTCTGCTTCTCTCTCCTCGATGCTGCCTGACCTGCTGAGTGTTTCCAGCATTTTCCGTTGTTATCTCCTGATCATTAGTCCAGGCCTCTGGATTACTAGTCTAGTAATGTAACCACTGTGCTACTGTACCCCATGTATCTCTATTTGAAACAATCTTCAGCCATTGTAATCATTATGGATGAGTTAATTATTGCATTCCAATCGTGAAGGTATGTATATTTTGAAATAGTACCAAAACTGGGTGAAGTTGGGTATGGGTAGACTACGCAACAGTGGCATTTCTGCATAAAATTATTCAAATCTCAGTACCAAAAAAAGAAATGGACAATGACTGGAAAAGGGATGGAATGAGTTCTGTTACATCCCGATGCAGAAGCAGGAGTGAAGGCAATCTATTGCTGATCTGTGGTATACAATGAAGCTGAGTGTCGGGCAACACCATCCACTCCAAAGACCTTGACGTGATGGAGGTAATCTTGGTGATCACAATAAAGAGCTGTTAAGCCTCAAACGCAATCCCTCGCTACTGGAATACAATACAGTTAACTCAGCAATACCCCCAAACAGAGCTTCTGGCAATATTCACGTTGATGGCCTATTCAAATAGCATTATTCACTTGTGTTTACATTATCGAGCACTGACACACACACTGACGCACTGTTTTTGATGTATGTACCCTTCTGATTTCTAAACCAAGCAAAAGTGTATTTAGGGCAAACAATTTCCACTTGCACAGAGACAGCAGCTCAAAGTTTTTCTATAAATAAACATTTTTTACAGGCATGTTCCCTTGAGGATGAGATCTTTCATTTCAAGGTTGGGTTTAATGTAATGGAGATGAAGATAACAGTCATGTTGTTTTTAATTAAAATGAAGAAGAAAAAACTCACCCAGGAATGGTTTGAAAGAGCTTCACCCCAAGTTTTAAGGGCAATTTCCCCCAAGGATGAGCTTCTTTCTTTGAAATATTTGGTTTGGTCTGATAAAAATCAAGATGACATTTAAAATACCAACACAGCACATCCTCCGACGACTAGAAAAAGATATACAGTGGAAGATTGGCATTTTACTACTGGCACGCATTTATTCGTAAGAGGTAATCGATTGAAAAGGGAAGGAGATTGATTATGATGGGGACCTTGCTTTTAAAGGTGCATTATCACAATAATAAAATATCCTTTAAGACACTTTGGGGGCAAAGTTCGGTTGCTTTGCGCCTCCCGTAAGTGCCCTAAGAGGGCGCTAATGGGGCGCAAAGCACCTAGCATCCGGGCGCAGCGCCGCTAACGCCTCCCTCGAAATTCAGCGGGAGGTTAGCAGCGGCAGTAACCGGTAGTGCCCCGCGGTGCAGCGCCTCTGGCGATGACGTCATCGCCGTGCGCAGCGCCCCGCTCGCAACCCAGCCGCGATCTTCAGTAGCGCCCCTGAATTACCGCCAGACTCTATGTCCAACAGCGTCAGAGGGGCGTATGTGCAGCCGGGGCGGCGATATTTAAAAGGGAGGTGCCGGGTGGCTATTTTTGTTGCTGGCCGCATGCCAGCACCTGCCCTCTTTGCCGTCCCTGGCCTCCTGTGAAGCCCCCCCCGCGGAGTGCCGGCTGTGCGCCGTGATCCCGGCACTCCTCTTGACTGCCGGGCTCTTTTGCCAGCACTCCGATCCCTGGTGGCCCAGCTGGGCCCCGGGTTGCGCTGCGCTAGGCCCCTCACCTTTAATAAGGGGAAGAAGGCCCGCAGTGCCGCGTCGCGATATTCACTGGTAGCACCCTAAGAGGGAGGCGGGACACTTGCAGTAGCGCCCCGCCTCCCTCTTGGGGCACTACAAGTGAATTTCGGACACGGGGGAAATAACCTTTTCTACTTTTAGCCCCCCGGCGAAGTTAGCACCCCCAAAGGAGGCGGGAATGAATTATTCGCACAGTGACTCCTACCCTGCCATTGGCCCAGAGCCTACTCACGTCCTGCAATCCACACACACTGACATCTACCCGGACATTGGGCCAGACCCTGCTCAGCTCCTCCAATCCACACACACTGACTCCTACCCTGCCATTGGCCCAGAGCCTGATCACCTCCTCCAATCCACAAACACTGACTCCTACCCTGCTATTGGGCCAGAGCCTACTCACGTCCTGCAATCCACACACACTGACATCTACCCCGACATTGGGCCAGACCCTGCTCAGCTCCTCCAATCCACACACACTGACTCCTACCCTGCCATTGGCCCAGAGCCTGATCACCTCCTCCAATCCACAAACACTGACTCCTACCCTGCCATTGGGCCAGAGCCTGCTCACCTCCTCCAATCCACACACACTGACATCTACCCGGACATTGGCCCAGAGCCTGCTCACCTCCTCCAATCCACACACACTGACATCTACCCGGACATTGGGCCAGAGCCTGCTCAGCTCCTCCAATCCACATTCACTGACTCCTACCCTGCCATTGGCCCAGAGCCTGCTCACCTCCTCCAATCCACAGACACTGACTCCTACCCTGCCATTGGGCCAGAGCCTGTTCACCTCCTCCAATCCACATTCACTGACTCCTACCCTGCCATTGGCCCAGAGCCTGCTCACCTCCTCCAATCCACAGACACTGACTCCTACCCTGCCATTGGGCCAGAGCCTGTTCACCTCCTCCAATCCACAGACACTGACTCCTACCCTGCCATTGGCCCAGACCCTGCTCACCTCCTCCAATCCACAAACACTGACTCCTACCCTGCCATTGGGCGAGAGCCTGATCACCTCCTCCAATCCACACACACAGCCGCCTACCCTGCCATTGGCCCACAGAATGCTAACCTCCTCCAACCCACACACACTAACACCTACCCAGACATTGGCCCAGAGCCTTCTGAATTCCACCATTCCTCACACACTGATTCCTACCCTGCCATTGGCCCAGAGTCTGCTCACCTCCTCCAATCCACATTCACTGACTTCTACACTGCAATTGGCCCAGAGCCTGCTCACCTCCTCCAACCCACACATACTGATTCCTACCCTGCCATTGGCTCAGAGTTTGCTCACCTCCTCCAATCCACACACACTGACGACACTGTGTAAGAGCTGGCAGCCAATCAGATGAAACTTTCCCCCTGCCCCACCCCCAATGACACTGTGTCCCTCGCTCTCTGTTGGCTCACACTCTGGCCATTGGGCCCGCCCCGGGAATTTGACTGCACGGGTCCTTGCAAATCGCTGTACACCCTTCGAGGGAACATTGCGCATTACCTCTCACCATTGACCGATCGCTTCTGTCATCTCTGCTTCACCTGCCATCTATTCCATCAGCATGGGTGCCCTTTATACTCTCTCACCTTGTCCAAGCCATTCGTTTCACACTCATCACCATTGCGGGGGGTACCGTTATGTCTCACCATTCACTGCAACTCACTAAGCCACTTCCAAAGGTGCACACAAATCTGTCCAAGAACGCAAAGTGTTGAAAATAAAGGTTTCAATGTTTGACACCACTTTAACAGAAACTTTACATGAACATTACATAAAACACCCAAGTGTGTACCATTGCGTGTTGTTAGCTGGAATGATTGCACTA
Organism: Squalus acanthias; assembly: GCA_030390025.1. NCBI lineage: Eukaryota > Metazoa > Chordata > Chondrichthyes > Squaliformes > Squalidae > Squalus > Squalus acanthias. The sequence goes on from CM059429.1 coordinate 143,538,113, forward strand.
GGATGAAGGTGAGTTTGAGGGGTGGCTAGTGAGATGGGGAAGTGATAATGTAGATAAAGAGGTTGGGTGGAGGTGCAAGATAAGTTGGTGTGAGTAAGGATGTGCAGGAGTAGGGTAGAGAAGGCAGAGTGATGGGGATGTGATGAGAGGCAGAGCAGGATGAGGTTGAGTGTGGCTTTGCAGTAACATTTCGTGATCTACTGAGATCATTGAAACATTTGCAGCACTGCACCCAGGTCCTCCTGACCATCCCTGCTTGTGTCCTCCTCTGCAATGTGCAACCAGGCTGTGTTGATCTCCTGGGGAGGTCTCTTCTGCTCATGGGAAGGGAAGAGGACCTCCCTGCGTGCTCTGGAGGGAGCATATGGAGGGAGTCATGGGAGAGTTTGGGTGCAGCCCTGCACCTCTGTGCAGTGCTTGTCAGTGTTTGCAGCACCTCAATGCTCTAAAACACCGACAGCCCAAATGTCAAAATAAATTTGGACATGGTCCCTTTAAGGAAATCGGCTGATGACGCGTCATCAAATGACGTCACCAGACCCGCTTCCTCTAATTGGCCTGGAAATGCGCTGGGCGGGCTTTACAAGCCCAATCAGGGGAAATTCATTTCAGAGGCCCGGATGGAGACAGCAGCGGGGTCGGGACCCGCCACTGACGTCGCTCGCCACGGACCCGCTGAGGTTAGTAAAAGCACGGCCAATGTCTTCGGACCCCAGCACAAAGTCTGTTCCCTAGCCATTGACTCCATCCCTCTACATAGCATCTGCCTGAGGCTGAACCCCACTCTTCGCAACCTTGGTGTCATATTTGAACCAGAAATGAGCTTTCGGTCACATATCCACGGCATAACTAAGACAGCCTACTTCCACCTCCGTAACATCGCCCAACTCCGCCCCAGCTTCAGCTCAATTGCTGCTGACACCCTCACCATGCCTTTGTTACCTCTAGACTTGACTATTCCAATGCACTCATGGCTGGCCTCCCATGTTCTACCCTACGCAAATGTGAGGTCATCCAAAACTCGGTTGCTGTGTCCTAACTCGCACCAAGTCCCATTCACCCGACAACCCCATGCTCGCGGACCTACATTGGCTCCTGGTTAAGCAACGCTTCGATATTAAAATTCTCATCCTTGTTCTCAAATCCCTCCATGGCCTCTCCCCTCCCCATCTTTGTAATCTCCTCCAGCCCCACAACCCCCCGAGATATCTGCGCTCCTCTAATTCTGGCCTCTTGAACATCCCTGATTTTAATCACTCAACCATTGGTGGCCGTGCCTTCAGCTGCCAAGTCCCTAAGCTGTGGAATTCCCTCCCTAAATCTCTCCACCTCTCTAGCTCTCTCTCCTCCTTTAAGATGCTCCTTAAAACCCACGTCTTTGACCAAGCTTTTGGTCATCTGCCCTAATTTCTCCCTGTGTGGCTCGGTGTCGAATTTAGTTTTATAAAACTCCTCTGAAGCGCCTTGTGATGTTTTACTGCTTTAAAGACGCTATGTTAATATAGGCTGTTGTGGTTGTTGCTGAGTGAGTGGAGAGCTACAGACCTCTATCTGAATAGGTGCTGCATAATGGTGCGACATCAATCGTTGATCAGTGAAATCAGACTGATGGGTTTTTGTTGGGTGAGGTTATGAAGGCTTATGGAGCAATGGTGGGTGAATGGAGTTGAGGTACAGATCAGCCAGGATCTCATTGAATGGTGGAGCACACCCAAGGGGCTGAATGGCCTCCTTCTGTTCCTATCTTCCTGTAAGAGTTTTTTGCTGTGGTGGGCACAGATGGAAATAAGGTTGGAAGGTGGTAGGGGGATACGGGTGATAAAATGAATGGTCAGAGATGGCCTTGTCAGTGATTGAGACCATACAAGCAGTGAGGCCAGGAGAGACGGCAAAGTAGAGGGGTGGACGTGATGGGTAGGGGTGTTTAATCGACAACAGGAGGGCAGTAAAATCGGAGGAGAAAGGACAAGGGGAGTTGAGATGGAAATTGTAATGACTGAGGATGAGGAGTCACTGAGTGCAGAGGCTGAAGGAGGAAAGTAGGGAGGATATGTGGGTGAGAAATCAGGGGTGGACAACAAGGGTTTTAAAGGAGACAAGAGTGGAACAAATGTCACAACGGGCCGCTCTGATGTCACAACGGGCTGCTCTGATGTCACAGTGGACAGCTCTGATGTCACAACGGGCCGCTCTGATGTCACAATGGATCGCTCTGATGTCATAAAGGGCCACTCTGATGTCACACCAACTTCTTGATGACATCATTAAGCAGCATGCTATAGACAGGGCTAAGTGATCCCACAATCAAAAGATCAGATCAAAGCTCTGCAGTCCTGCCACATCCAGTCATGAATGGTGGTGGACCATTTAACAACTAACGGGAGGAGGAGGCTCCATGAATATCCCCATCCTCAATGATGGTGGAGCCCAGCACGTGAGTGCAAAAGACAAGGCTGAAGCGTTTGCAACCATCTTCAGCCAGAAGTGCCGAGTGGATGATCCATATCGGCCTCCTCCTGAGGTCCCCACCATCACAGAAGCCAGTCTTCAGCCAATTCGATTCACTCCACGTGATATCAAGAAACGGCTGAGCGCACTGGATACAGCAAAGGCTATGGGCCCCGACAACATCCCGGCAATCGTGCTGAAGACTTGTGCTCCAGAACTAGCCGCGCCTCTAGCCAAACTGTTCCAGTACAGCTATAACACTGGCATCCACCCGACAATGTGGAAAACTGCCCAGATATGTCCTGTCCACAAAAAGCAGGACAAATCCAACCCGGCTAATTACCGCCCCATCAGTCTACTCTCAATCATCAGTAAAGTGATGGAAGATGTCATCGACAGTGCTATCAAGCGGCATTTACTCACCAATAATCTGCTCACTGATGCCCAGTTTGGGTTCCGCCAAGACCACTCGGTTCCCGACCTCATTACAGCCTTGGACAAAAGAGCTGAATTCCAGAGGTGAGGTGAGAGTGACTGCTCTTGACATCAAGGCAGCATTTGACCAAGTGTGGCATCAAGGAGCCCTAGTAAAACTAAAATCAATGGGAATCGGGGGAGAAATGCTCCACTGGCTGGAGTCATACCTAGCACAAAGGAAGATGGTTGTGGTGGTTGAAGGTCAATCATCACAGCCCCAGGACATCGCTGCAGGAGTTCCTCAGGGGAGTGTCCTAGGCCCAACCATCTTCAGCTGCTTCATCAATGACCTTCCCTCCAACATAAGGTCAGAAATGGGGCTGTTCACTGATGACTGCACAGTGTTCAGCACCATTCACATCTCCTCCAATAATGACGCAGTTCATGCCCGCATACAACAAGACCTGGACGACGTTCAGGCTTGGGCTGATAAGTGGCAGGTAACATTCGCACCACAGAAGTGCCAGGCAATGACTATCTCCAACAAGCGAGACTCTAACCACCTCACCTTGACATTCAACGGTATTACCATCACTGAATCCCCCACTATCAGCATCCTGGGTGTCACCATTAACCAGAAACTTAACTGGACCAGCCACATAAATACTGTGGCAACAAGAGCAGGTCAGAGGTTAGGTATTCTGCGGCGAGTGTCTCACCTCCTGACTCCCCAAAGCCTTTCTACCATCTACAAGGCACAAGTAAGGAGTGTGATGGAATACTCTCCACTTGCCTGGATGAGTGCAGCTCCAACAACAATCAAGAAGCTCGACACCATCAAGGACAAAGCATCCCGCTTGATTGGCACCCCGTCCACCACCTTAAACATTCACTCCCTCCACCACCGGTGTACCGTGGCTGCAGTGTGTACCATCTGCAAGATGCACTGCAGCAACTCGCCAAGGCTTCTTCGGCAGCACCTCCCAAACCCGCGACCTCTTCCACCTAGAAGGACAAGGGCAGCAGGCGCATGGGAACACCACTGCCCCCAAGTTGCCCTCCAAGTCACACACCATCCTGACTTGGAAGTATATCGCCGATCCTTCATCGTCGCTGGGTCAAAATCCTGGAACTCCCTACCTAACAGCACTGTGGGAGTACCTTCACCACATGGACTGCAGCGGTTCAAGAAGGCGGCTCACCACCACCTTCTCAAGGGCAGTTAGGGATGGGCAATAAATGCTGGCCTTGCCACCGATGCCCACATCCCATAAACTAATTTTTAAAAAGCTTCAATAATCCCTGACACATGAAGATCCCAATTTGGGGCAATTCTGCTAGAAATGTCTGTCCTACACTCCCACTTCCTCATCTTTTGTCACAAGTACTTTGAGTGTCTGTGGTGCGGTGGGTTCTTTATTAGGAACAAACAGCTGCTCAATCCAATATGCTGCCAAGGGTTGGGAATGTTGCCTTGTCCGTGTGGTCTGTATCTCAGGTCTGCACCTTAACCCCCAGCACCCACCTTAAACTGCCACAAAGAGCTGGCAGGACTTATATGGGCACATGACCCAGGGCCGCATCACAGCTGAGGGCTTATGTAACCTGGCCTCACAATGAAAACCATGACAACACAGAAACCCAGGGCTGGACAAAATACAGCAAAGTGCTACAAACTGTGCATTTCTGCATGAGATGGATGTTGTGACAGAGATAAAGTGTCTCGGGCTAAAATCACAAATGGACATCCTTCTTAACAAGCTCCACCAGCAGATTTGTGTTTCGCTGGAGTCTACTGATGATCTTGCTGTGAAGAACCAGACTGAGATCCTTCGCTCTTTCAGAGTTTTGGCCCCAGCTTATGCGGACAAAATGGTGGAATTTATCCTGTCTCAGTTAGAGAACGCTGACCAACAAATGAGACTAGGAACACTCACTGTACTGAAGCACCTCATCACACTGGTCTCATCGCACTTGGAGAGGAAGAATGCTCAGATTGTGGCTGCAATAAAACCAGTCCTTCTAGACAAGAGCAGAAATCAGGAGAAGAAGCTCATTGCCCAGGTAATATGTGTCATGGCCCAGCAAGGTTACCTTGAACCCGAGGGAGGAAAGGCAATGGTGCAATTCCTCATCCAACAGTGTGCGGCACCCGTTGGTTCAGGGACTCTGGTACCACCCAATCATCAGCCAGACACAGTAACAGATGAAGAATTAGTCACATTGTGCGAAAGAGTGATGTGTTTGATCACAACTGCAGTGAAGATGGAGGATGTCCTGTGGCCATCCTTACTGGAGTTTGCCACTATGACCCAGTACACCAAGACTTTAACAATAATCTGCAGTTGTTCAGCACATATTGGAAAAAAGAAAGTGCGAGCCGGTAGTGAAAGCTTTTCCCTTACTTACAATGAAGATGCCAATCTCCCTAAAGCCCAGGCACTGCTGACCCGGCTCCTCGCTGTGTCTTGTTGCCCATATCAGGGAGGAGGCCGAGGAGCTGCGGCACTGAGTCTACTGAAAGTCCCGAGTCTCAATGTCCACTCACAATCAGTGAGGTGGTGGGAAGATGAGCTGGCCCCATTAGTTGACCATTTACTGAATAATTCAGAGGAGACTCTGTCCAAACGGAATGGGAGAATAAATTATTGGTGGTCTTCTGCCTAGCTTTAAATACGATTGATGATGAGGAGTGGACATGTCAGTTTGCTGACAAAACAACTCAACACCAACCATCATTCCCCAGAAGAGAAGGGCTTTCTATATAAATCTCTTGCGTCAGTGCTCTGCCAGACACGCACTAGGGATGTAAGGGAGGAGCTTCACCAAATGCTACTGAGTGAGCACAGTGAGAGTGCGGAGAGAGAGGGAGCAGCCCTCGCCATTGGTTTCTGCGCCATGGCACATTTTGATGATACGCTCAGTAGCCTGGAGGAGTTTGCTAATGCCAACAGATTGCGGGTCAAGGCTGATGAAGAATCAATTAAAGTCAAGAGCACACTGGTTCTGTGCTATGGGAACATGACAATCTGCGAACCTGACGAACTGCTGTTCACAATCGAGAGCCACATTCTGCCAGCTCTTAGTCATTTAATTACAAGTGGGCAGGTGATAAAGGCTGAATCCAGGGATCTCACACTAAAGCTCAGCCTAATACAGACCGTGACTCAGATAGCCAGATCCCTATAAATAAATCGCTGGAGACTTCCCATCAACTTTATTAGAAACAGGGTGCTGCTGACATACATGCAGGATCTTATCGAGGCCGAGCCACCAGAGCTGCTGCAGAGCCCTGTTCGACAGTTAGCCATGGACGCCTGCACGCATCTCGTGAAACTACACAGTGAATCAAACCAAGCTGACACCTGCCAATTGATTCAAAGCTGCCTGATCAGTACTTTCGGCTTGGTACCTCCAGAACTGAACAATGACGAGGGCATAAATGATAATACAAAGGAGACGGCCATGCTTTATACCCAAACCACAGATTCTCTGCAAAATCTGCTAAAGCAAGTATTACTTCAGGACCTGTCCCCTCAAGAACTTGAGGCTATTTTCAAACATGTAGAAGCCTGGATCAGTTCAACGAAAGATCATGAATGAGAGAGAGCCATGGAAATGACCTTGGAGCTTCTGAAACTTTACTGGAGGAAGCTCAATGTTAGTGATGTGGTGCCTGGAAATAACACGGGGACTCTGATTGGGCAACTGATGCCGCGCTGTGCAGGCCCATCGCTTCCCGTTCGACAGATGGCCCTGGACTCTTTGTACATAATCCTGGCCATTCATTTGTCGTGTGAAGGCACCAATCTAGTTCAGCAAACGGAGCAGTTAGAGGGACTGAAAAGAGTCAGAGAACAGTTGGTTAACCCTGACAATTCAGTCCTCTTTAACTCATGCTCTCAAATCACAGAGGTCATTTCCAAATATTTGCCCCATGACCAGTTGGGCAACTTATTCTTCATGGTCTTCAAAGGACTGTCCGACCAACACCCCAGCTGTTCCAATGCAGCCGCTGTTCTCATACAAACTACCATTAAACTATGAGGCAGTGAACTTGGGGATCAGGTCTCGGAGATAATTGACGCACTGAGACTTGAATTGCAATCAATTCTTTACGAGCAGGTGAAACTTTCAGTTCTGCGTAACGTAGCCATTCTGGCCTCACACAACACAGCAACAGTTGTGTCCTGTCTCCTCACCTACCCCGTCCCTTTGGACAAGTACGTCACTGACGTGGTGATCACTGGCTGAGGACACAGAATGTGCCATGAGAACAATGGGAGAGCTGCTGGAGACACTGAAAAAGCAGTTGTCATTTGGGATGAGCAGAACCTGTCCCGTCAATGAGAACGCGCCAGAGTATTCAACCCTTGAATCCCTGGCCGCCGTCTGCGGGCTGCGACAGATGATTACTGAGCCCGAGTCGGTAAAGGCGGTGACTGCATTATTCTCGCAGTTATTCAGCGCCCTGCTCACTCATTGCAACTCTTCCATTCATGTTTCTCTGCTCAATAGTTTTGCTCCTGGTGATAAATTCAACCAGAGACAATTCTCAGCTGCGTTTGAAACACCTAAATGTAGTGATCTGTGTGTGAACTGTGTGAGGACACTAAAGGACCTGCTAGCTCGGACAAACAATACAGAAGTAGCTACTTACATGGTGAACAGTGGAGGATGGGACCAGATGAAGAACCTCCGCATATTTCACAAGGGGGTTGTCTTGCTGGCCAGAGCAATGGTGCGATTTGCTGGCATCAGCCTGTCTGGCATTGTGGAAGAGCTGGCAGCTCAGATCCATACCATCCTTGAGTGCCAGGCAGTCACCATGGCTTCCTTCTTTGGAGAGCTATTAAAATCTCCACTGGTTTCACAGCTGCAGCTCACAGACACTCTGGTGAGCACATTGCTAAGGTGTTTGCGTGATGCTTGTCCAGTTGCCCAGTTGCTGTGTGTCAGGGGCCTGGGCAACATTACAATTGGAGCCCATTACTGGTCTCATCCAGTGATGGGCACAATGCTGAGTCTGCTGGGGACCAAGGAGAACCAAGAGGAAGTGCTAACATTTGAGGTGCTGTCGTGCCTCTCCAAGAACATAACTAAATTGAGAGGGAGCGCCTTCCAACCCTTTGTAAAGAAAATCCTCACCAGCATTCAACCACTCTTTGACACCGAATGTGATCTAGTGCGGGCTGAAGCAATCAGCATGTTGGGGAACTTGACCAAATGTGGAATCAGAGGTTCCAGATCCTCCTTCTACCGACTGATCCATTCCAACCTTGTGCGTTTGTTGCTGCACCTGGACGGAAAGAGTGAGGAGGTCATCAGGTCTTGCAGTTCAACACTGCAACTGGTTGTCCCCCTCATTGGACTGGCCGAGGCTTCCTTATTAATCAAGAACTATCTAGGGAAGCCTAAAGGAAACTACATGGATCTCCTAAGGGACCTTTCACGACAGTTGGTTGAAGATTTCCCCAACAGGATCACTTCCTACACCATGGATTGCCAGTCCTTCCTCCACAATCCCCAGGAGCAGCTCCGAGCACGTGCAGCGGCCTTTTCAACTTTACTTCTCCAGCAGTCAGAACGTGTCCGATCCGCCCGGAGGCTCACCTGGTGGAACAGCTGCCTCAGGAACTGCTGCTGTCGCCGTCAGAATGAAGCCTAAACAGACAGGCCCCGATCGTCCTCCACCTCCTCGTCTTTGCATCAAATTGATCAATTTTCCAACATGACTTGTAAATATGTAAATTCTTGAATTGCAAATAAATAGATATCCTGTTGTTGAAACTCTCGGTCGATCTTGAAACGGTGCAGGTTCCACGGTTGTGTGACTTGAAGAGTGTAAACATACTCACACACTCACACTTACCCTCACACACACTCACCCTAACCCTCACACACACTCACACACTCACACACGCACCCTCACACATACACCCTCACACACACTCGCCCTCACACACACACACACACACACACACGCACCCTCACACATACACCCTCACACACACTCACACACTCACCCTCACACACACACACACACACACGCACCCTCACACATACACCCTCACACACACTCACCCTCACACACTCACACACGCACCCTCAGACATACACCCTCACACAAACTCACACACTCACACACACACACACACACTCACCCTCACACATACACCCTCACACACACTCACACTCACACACTCACACTTACCCTCACACACACTCACCCTAACCCTCACACACACTCACACACTCACGCATGCACCCTCACACATACACCCTCACACACACTCACCCTCACACATACACCCTCACACACACTCACCCTAACCCTCACACACACTCACACACTCACACACGCACCCTCACACATACACCCTCACACACACTCACCCTCACACATACACCCTCACACACACTCACCCTAACCCTCACACACACTCACACACTCACACACGCACCCTCACACATACACCCTCACACACACACGCACACACACACACACACACGCACCCTCACACATACACCCTCACACACACACTCACACACACACACTCACCCTCACACTCACAGACTCACACACACGCACACACACACACTCACCCACACACTCACAGACTCACACACACACGCACACACACACACTCACCCACACACTCACAGACTCACACACACACACACACACACACACACACTCACACACACACACACACACACACTCACCCTCACACTCACAGACTCACACACACACGCACACACACACACACGCACCCTCACACATACACCCTCACACACACACACACACACACTCACACACACACACTCACCCTCACACTCACAGACTCACACACACGCACACACACACACACTCACCCACACACTCACAGACTCACACACACACGCACACACACACACTCACCCACACACTCACAGACTCACACACACACACACTCACACACACACTCACACACACACACTCACCCTCACACTCACAGACTCACACACACACGCACACGCACACACACACACACAGACTCACACTAAAGCACACATACACACACACACTCACCCACACACTCACAGACTCACACACACATGCACACACACTCACCCTCACACTCACAGACTCACACACACACGCACACACACACACACAGACTCACACACACTCACCCACACACTCACCCTCACACTCACAGACTCACACGCACACACACACACACACACACACACTCACCCTCACACTCACAGACTCACACACACTCACCCACACACTCACCCTCACACTCACAGACTCACACACACATGCACACACACTCACCCTCACACTCACAGACTCACACACTCACCCACACACTCACCCTCACACTCACAGACTCACACACACATGCACACACAGTCACCCTCACACTCACAGACTCACACACACACGCACACACACACACACACAGACTCACACACACTCACCCACACACTCACCCTCACACTCACAGACTCACACGCACACGCACACACACACACACACACTCACCCTCACACTCACAGACTCACACACACTCACCCACACACTCACCCTCACACTCACAGACTCACACACACATGCACACACACTCACCCTCACACTCACAGACTCACACACACTCACCCACACACTCACCCTCACACTCACAGACTCACACACACATGCACACACACTCACCCTCACACTCACAGACTCACACACACACACACAAATTTTTGTCCCTGGGCAAATATTACAACAACAACTTTCATTCACCTGAGCCAAATGGACAGCCGAGGGATGGAGTCTGGGATTGTTTAAAGCGTGTCCTTGCAATCCTGCGCACCCTGAGCAAGCTTGTGAGTGCTCGGGAAGGATTCAAAGAGATTGATAGACATTGCTGCACGCTGCTGCTCTGCCTTGATACAACCGCCCCTCGAGTCTTTGGTTCAATTCTCTCGGAATTACACCACAAAGCAACCTATTGAATCACAGAGAATAGCACAGCACAGAAGGAGGGGGCCAATCAGCCCATCGAGTCTGCGCCTGCTCTCTCCCGCAGAGCAATCCAGTTAGTCCCACTCCCCTGCTTTTTCCCCATATCCCTGCAATTTCTTCTCCTTCAAGTATTTATCCAATCCCCTTTTGAATTCCCTCAAGCAGTGCATTCCAAATCCTAACCACTCGTTGCGTAAAAACGTTTTTCCTCCTGTCGTCTCTGGTTCTTTTGCCAATCGCCTGAAACCTGTGGCCTCTGGTTATTGAACCTTCAGCCTTTGGAAACAGTTTCTCTTTATTTACTCTATCTGAACCCATCATGATTTGAAACACCTCGATCAAATCTCCTCTTAGCCTTCTCTGCTCCAAGGAGAACAACCCCAGCTTCTCCAGTCTGTCCACTTATTATTCTACATGCAACTTCAAATATAATATTTGTGATTAGACCTGTCAATGCCCTGTTCATTTTTCTCCTTTAATGCGTAATGTTCACTCACTCTTTTTAGTTTTGTTGAGCGGAAAGACCCTTTCAATCCAGTTGGCCAGCCCTGAAGTTCCAAAAATACAATCCTGTCCTGTTAAGTGCTGATGATTCAAACCTCAGGATTTCTAACGAGCGCTTTTTGATCAGGGTGGGGAGGAGGAGAAGCTGCATGGAGCGATCCCAAAGACTGGGGATGGAAAACCGTTCCATATGTGGGCGGGGGATGCTCCCTGACAGGGGAAGGAAGTATTAGAAAGGTGGAGGGTGTTGTTTTCAATAAGGATTTGGGATGTGTGACCTTCAGACTGTTTGCCACAAGGTCCTAAGGTCGAGAAGCTCTGCTGGAAATTACATCCCAAAACATTCCTACCCTGCCATTGGCCCAGAGCCTGCTCAACTCCTCCAATCAATACACACTGAATCCTACCCAGCCATTGGCCTGCTCACCTCCTCCAATCCACACAGACAACACACGTACCCTACCATTGGACCAGAGCCTGGTCACCTTCTCCAATCCTCACACAGCACTGCTACCCTGCCATTGGCTCAGAGCCTACTCAGATCCTCCAATCCACACACACTCGCTCCCACCCTGCCATTGGCCCACAGCCTGCTTACCTCCTCGAATCCTCACACAGCACTCCTACCCTCCCAGTGCCTCAGAGCCTGCTCAACTCCGCCAAACAGAAACAAGCTGAATCCTACCCAGCCATTGGCCCACAGCCTGCTCACTTCCTCCAATTCAAAAACACTTACACCCACCTGGCCTTTGGCCAAGTGCCTGCTCAACTTCTCCAATCCACACAAAGCACTCCTACCCTGCCATTGGCCCAGAACCTTCTCATCTCCTCCAATTCACACACACTGACTCCTACCCTGCCATTGGCCCAGAGCTTGCTCACCTTCTCCAGTGTTAGCTGTGGCTCAGTGGGTAGCACACTCGCCTCTGAGTCAAGGTTGTGGGTTCAAGTCCCACTCCGGGGACTTGAGCATGTAAATCTAGGCTGACACTCCAGTGCAGTGCTGAGGGAGTGTTGCACTGTTGGAGGTGCCGTCTTTCGGATGAGACGTTAAACCGAGGTCCCGTCTGCTCTCTCAGGTGGACGTAAAAGATCCCATGGCATTATTTCGAAGAAGAGCAGGGGAGTTATCCCCAGCGTCCTGGCCAATATTTATCCCTCAATCAACATAACAAAAACAGATTATCTGGTCATTACCACATTGGGAGCTTGCTGTGTGCAAATTGGCTGCCGCGTTTCCCATATTACAACAGTGACTACACTCCAAAAGTACTTAATTGGCTGTAAAGTGCTTTGAGACATCCGGTGGTTGTGAAAGGCGCTATATAAATGCAAGTCTGTCTTTCTTTTCAATCCACACACAGCACTCCTACACTGCCAATGGCCCAGATCCTGCTCACCTTCTCCAATCTATGCACAGCACTGCTACCCTGCCATTGGCCCACAGCCTGCTCACATCCTCCAATCCACACACTGACTCCTACCCTGCTAATAGCCCAGAGCCTGCTCACCTCCTACAATTCAGAAAACAGCACTCCTACATGGCCATTGGTCCAGAGCCTGCACAACTCCTCCAATCCACACACACTGACTCCTACCCTGCCATTGGTCCAAAGCCTGTTCACCTCCTCCAATCCACACACACTGACTCCTACCCTGCCATTGGCCCAGAGCCTGCTCACATCCTCCAATCTACACACACTGACTCCTACCCGCCCATTGGCCGGGAGCCTGCTCACCTCCTCCAATCCACAAATACTGACTCTTACCATGCCATTGGCCCAAAGCCTGCTCACATCCTCCAATCCACACACACAGATTCCAACCCAGCCATTGGCCCAGAGCCTGCTCGCCTCGTACAATTCAGAAAACTGTGCTCCTACCCGGTCAGTGGCTCAGAGCCTGCTCACCTCCTTCAATCCAAACATACTGATTCCTACCCTGCCATTAAGCCAGAGACTGCTCACCTCCTCCAATCTACTCAAACTGACACCTACCCTGCCATTGGCCCAGAGCCTTCACACATATCTCTCTGTCTGCATTCCCGAGCCATTGTGTACTGGGCCCCTCCCAGCTCCAGCTGTTCGGCTGTCCAGCTCTCTGCACGGCCTGTGTATTGAAATGCGCGGGAGCTCAGGGATCAGTGTGCAGCCGTGCACCTTAGGGGGAACAGTGCCGTAATAGGCTAATAGCAATATCACGTAGAGCTGCCATGCTCTGCAGGATGCAACACATGGATCTCCATGCTGTATTGTGATCCATCCTGTGAAAGAGAAATACTGCCTTATAAGGCGCTAAAGGCCTTACCCTCAGTAATTTGTTTGTAAAATACACCACTATGTAATAAGATTTTATTCAAATGTATTTATGAACTCTCCCTAATGAGGTGACTAGTTCAGTGTGAGCTCCCAGCATCTCCCACTGCTCACTGAAAGTAAGGACTGGCAGAGGGTGCTGGATAATGGAGAAAGAAAGGCTAAAGTTAAAAAGAGAAAGCAGTTCATTAAAATAGAGAAAGAGATCGTCAACAATGGCACATAGAAATAGTAAACTTGTCATATAGGAGATAAGAATGAAGAGTTATACTGCGATTATTAGTGACCCTAACATCCAGTATCTATAGTTATAATGAGAAAGAATTGTACTATGGAAATTACCACAGCTGGGACTGGTGCTGATGAAACTATTGCAAGGTCTTTTCTATTAGATACTACTGAGAAATTGGTGATTTTTCTTTTTACAATTTTTTCCAGTTAGAGGTAATCTCTTGTTCAGCAGTATTCAGCAGATTCTATTCCATATCTACCTACAGTGCACACAACCAAAGATCACCATAGCAAACTCATTTATTACAGTAAGAAGTTTGTAGGTTTGTTACAAACAATTCCCAGAGATCTTTTCTTATTTAATTGGGACAGGATTTAATTTCAGATTAAGTCCTTAACAAAATTGAAGACCAAATCCCACTAGTCAAAGCAGTTTGGAAGTTTGCTTGGAATGGTACTGTGATGCACCCCCACTAATAGACTATCACATCAATCAGGGATTGAAAGTATACGCAACACTGAACAGATGCACCTCCGCTATGAGACTGTCAAGAAAAGCTTTGCCACTTCAAGAAGATAATGCCCTTTAACCAAATCATCCTTCTGACTCCACCTCTTCCTCCACTTTTGTGTATCAATGAAAAATTATTAAGAAAGAACACAGCAACATCTTGCATTTATATAACAGCTTTAATGTAGGAAACGATTTATACAAAAATTGACACCAAGCCAAAGAAGGAGATATTAGGAAGGGTGACTAAAAGCTTGGTCAAAGAGATAGGTTTTAAGGAGGATCTTAAAGGTGGAGCGGTTTAGGGAGGGAATTCCAGAGCTTAGGGTCTAGACAACTGAAGACATGCCTGTCAATAATGGGGCAAAGGAAATAGGGAATGCGTAAGAGGCCAGAGTTGGAGAACAACAGAGTTCTCGGAGCATTGTAGGGTTGGAGGAGGTTCCAGAGATAGGGAGGGGCGAGGCCATGAAGTGAATTGAACACGAAGATGAGAATTTTAAACAGGAGGCGTTTTAGGGACCAGAAGCCAATGTAGGTCAGCAAGCACAGGGATAAGCAGAACTTGGTGCGGGTTAGGATACTGGCAGCAGAGTTTTGAGTTTAGGATGAGCTCAAGTTTATAAAGGGTGGAGGATAGGAGGCCAGCCAGGAGAGCTTTGCAATAAATCGAGTCTGGAGGTGACAAAAGCATGGATGAGGGTTTCAGCAGCAGACGGGCTGAGGTTGGGACAGAGACTAATGATGTTATGGAGGTGGAAGTAGGTGGTCTTTGTAATGGAGAGGATATGGGGTTGGAGTTCAGCTCAGGATCAAGTAGGAAGCAGAGATTATGAACTGTCTGGTTCAGCCTGAGACAGTGGTTCGGCAGAGGGATGGAATCGGTGGTGAGAGAACAGAGTTTGTGGGGGTGGGTGAAGAAAATATCTTTGGTCTTCCCAATGTTTAACTGGAGGAAATTGCAGCTCATCCAGGAGCAGATGTCAGACAAGCAGACTGACAACACAGAGGCAGTGGAAGGGCCGAGAGGCTGTGGGGAGATAAAGCTTGCTGTCATCAATGTACATGTGAAACATGATGCCATGTCTTCAGATGATGTCACCGAGGGGCAGCTTTTAGGTGAAGAATTGGAGGGGACCAATGATAGATCCGTGAGGGACTCCCAGAGGTATTGGTGTGGGAGTGGGAAGGGAAGCCATTGCTGGAGATGCTCTGGCTACGATCGGATAGGTAAGAGTGGAATCCAAGCGAGTGTAGTTCCACTGAGCTGGGCGACAAAGGAGAGGCATTGGAGTAGAATGTTTTGGTCGACTGTGTCAAAACCTGCAGAGAGGTAGAGAAGGATGAGGATGGATAGTCTACCATGGTCACAATCACATAGGATGTCATTTGTGACTTTGATTAGTGCCGTTTTAGTGCTGTGGCAGGGGCAGAAACCTAATTGGAGAGATTCAAACATGGAGTTGTGAGAAAGATGAGCACGGATTTGGGAGACAACAGTTTGCAAGACAGAGGGGTCGAGGGTGGGTTTTTTGAGGAGCGGGGTAGTGAGAGCAATTTTGAAAGAGAGGGAGACAGTACCCGAGGAGAAGGATCCATTTACAATGCCAGATAGCATGGGGGCCAGGAAGGGAAGTTGGGGGGTCAGCAGTTTAGTGGGAGTAGGGTCGAGAGAGCAGGAGGTGGGTCCCATGGACAACATGAGTTCGGAGAAGGCATGAGGGGAGATAGGACAGAAACTGGAGAAAGATGCGAGATGAGTGCTGGGGCAGGGGGAACCTTGGAGGAAGCTTGGCTTGGACAAGGGGAAAAGAGGGATGTGGCAGAGGCAGCTGAATGAATGGTCTCAATCTTAGTGACAAAGATATCCTGAGCTCCTCACGCTTGTTGTTGGAGGCAAGGGTGGAGGGGGCAGAGGAGAGGATGTTAATTAGATGGTTGGTTATGGAGAAAAGAAACCGGGGTTTGTGTTTGCATTCCAGGGTGATCCTGGAGTAGTGAGCAATTTTGGTAGAGGAGAGCAGGGCCCGACAGTGCTTGATGTGGTCCAGCCAATCAAAGCCTCCTTGAAAAAGTGCAACATCCCCACTGACACCTGGGAATCCCTGGCCCAAGACCGCACAAAGTGGAGGAGAAGCATCCGGGAAGGCGCCGAACACCTCGAGTCTCTTCGCCGGGAGCAAGCGGAAGCCAAGCGCAAACAGCGGAAGGAGCGCACGTCAACCCAAGCACCCCACCCACCCGCCCCTTCAACCACCGTCTGCCCCACCTGTGACAGAGTCTGTGGGTCCCGCATTGGACTCATCACCTGAGAACTCATTTTTAGTGTGGAAGCAAGTCATCCTCAGTTCCGAGGGACTGCCTAAGAAGAAGAAGAAGATCCAGCCAAATCTGGCGATGAATGGCTAAGCCAGTTGTGCACCATATCCATTCTAGTCTGTGCCCTTGGACTTGAGAGCGAAGATGGGGGCCGCACTAAGGGGAACGATTAGGGTGGGTGAGAGTAAGGGTTTTAATGGGAACAAGGGCACCAGAGGTGGAGGTGAGGGTGTGTTTGAGCAGATCATTAGCTGCAGAACTTTCATGGCAAAAGGAGGTTCAAAGGCTAGACAGTTGGCAACAGCATTTTCTTTCCAAAACCAAACGTAGATTTTTTGGGGGGCAATAAATTTGTGCCTTATAATTGTGATTAAGGTCATCTGACCTATAAAATAAGTGACAATTGACTCCTGGAAAAATAGACACACTTTATTCTAAAATTGAGACAGTAAAATCTGTCTCTTGCAGCCATCTATTGGATTGGTTTATGGTAGCCTTTCATAAGCAGTCGCCTAATGCAGACTAAAGTCGAAACGAATCATTTCCTGTTGAGACTGAGGATCTGTAGTTACTGTACCAGGTGGGGACTCGTGCTCAGGTGCCCAAATAAATGAAAGTTTAAAAGCGGACAATAATAACTTGAGAACTACTTTTCAGTTCAAACACTGCCCCCAAACACAACCTTAGCAAATGAGCCTCTGCCACCACTGTTTCAGCTCCTTATTAAATTGATCTTTTTCGACCATGTCAGTTTGGAAACTGGAACCCTCCATGTTTACATCCTTGTTTTCGAGTTGGTTTTGCTTATGGTAGAGTTTTTGCCATTTATTAATTATGGACTTTCCAGCCATTACCATGATGACAGTAATTGGCTGACAAACCAGGATGCTGACATGATTAAAGCAAATTGGTGACAAATCAAGCGGAACCATTGCATAAAGCTGTGCCATGTACAATTACAACACTGACCGCAAATCACTTTCGGATAAGCTGAGCCTGCCACCTGGTGGCCATCAGAGGATTTGTTTTTTTGCCTAAATCACCTCCATCTCCAGCCTGCTGTATTATTTATTTTAACTATATACAGTACTTTATCTGCATTTTCCAGAAGGTTAAATAAGATAAGTATTTTACATACAGAACCCCATTCCCTTGAGGTTGACAGTAAGAACAGATGACAGCATTGCTTTCTCTAAGCGGTTGGACTTACTGCTTCACTAAGCAGCACAGCCTGTGTGATCCAGGCAGCTGGGTTCTGATCAGACAATTGCACACATGTAGATTTGAACACTTACACCACAACCAGCTCTCTTACTTTCTGAAAATATTGAGATATTCAATCTCCTACTCTTCTGATTTGATATTTTTTCCCTCGTGCTGTCATTGTGCCTATTGTTTGGTTCAGTACAACCATGTAAACACGTGTCCACAACCACAGTATTTATTAGTCAGCCTCAATAGAAAGGGAAAATAGCACTTTTCAGTGCAGCTGTTATTTACAAACACCTCTCTCGCACTCCTAGACAGGGTAGAAGAAAATACTTGGTGTCTGACAATCCCTCTGTCATCATTCGCCTCAGCCTCTCTATTGCACCCTTTTTTGGTGTTCTCTGTCGTACTGGTATCACTATGGTCAATGCTCCTCTGAACTTTCTCTTTAGTCCTTCATGCCATCTCACACTTTCTTCCAAGTCTCTACATTGTCAATCTGTTCAAATTAAGACTTGTTGACAGTTTCTCTAGCTCATTCTCTCCCAGACCTCCAAACTGTAGAAATCCTTGCCTCTCTCAGTCTTTCCTTCCTTCTACAACATTCAGGCTTTTCAAACCCAAACCTGGAGTCACCGAATCACAACTTCCTGCTTTAGCTGGTCTTGTCTTCTCATTAACTCTCTTCATTGGGCCTTGGACCTTCACATTGGCTTCTCGATTAAAGAATTACCCTCACTGCATCGTCTATCAGATAACAAATTAAAGCTAAAAGTTTTTGTGACGTTTAGAAAAGGCCCGTCAACCTCATCTCAACTCTACTATAGTGTAGCAATCACACAAAAATTATGTTATGAGTGAAGTTGGAGGGACAGAAAATGGGGTGGGACCTAGAAATACCAGAGTCCTGCCCTTTTACATTGCACTCAAAATTCTGCCGGGATGGGTTTAAGAAGTGCCCAAAACCCAAACAGATGCAAAATGCCAGGAAAATGATTGATGCCATCCGTCAAAATACCCAACATTTCCATTAGTTTAACTCAACAACATGGGCCAGATGGTTTCCATCCCAGGGTTTTAAAGGAAGTAGGTGAGCACATTGCAGATGCCCTAACTATAATCTTCCAAAGTTCTCCAGATTCAGGAACTGTCCCTTTAGATTGGAAAATTGCGCATGTCACTCCGCTTTTTAAGAGTGGCGAGAGAGGGAACCAGGGAATTATAGACCAGTTAGCCTAACATCTGTTGTCTGAAAATTGCTGGAGTCTATAATTAAGGATAGGGTGACTGAACACCTCGAAAATTTTCAGTTGATCAGAGAGAGCTAGCATGGATTTGTGAAAGGTAGGTCATGCCTGACAAACCTGATTGAACTTTTTGAAGAGGTGACTAAAGTAGTGGACAGGGGAATGTCTATGGATGTTATTTATATGGACTTCCAGAAGGCATTTGATAAAGTTCCACATAAGAGACTGTTATCTAAGGTAGAAGCCCACGGAATTGAGGGCAAATTATTGACCTGGTTAGGAAATTGGCTGAGCGGCAGGAGACAGAGAGTAGAGATAATGGGTAGGTACTCAAATTGGCAGGATGTGACTAGTGGTGTCCTGTGTTGGGGCCTCAACTATTCACAATATTTATTAACGACTTAGATGATGGCATAGAAAGTCATATATCCAAATTTGCCGATGACACACAGATAGGTGGCATTGTAGGCAGTGTAGATGAAAGCATAAAATTACAAAGGGATATTGATACATAGATACATAGATACATAGAAGATAGGAGCAGGAGTAGGCCATCCGGCCCTTCGAGCCTGCTCCGCCATTTAATGAGATCATGGCTGATCCTCCAATTCAGTATCCCGTCCCCGTCTTCTCTCCATAACCCTTAACCCCTTTTGCCTGTAGAAATATATCTAATTCCCTCTTAAATATATTTAATGAGCTGGCGTACACTGCCCTCTGTGGCAATGAGTTCCACAGGTTCACCACCCTCTGAGTGAAGAAACTCCCCCTCATTTCTGTCCTAAATGGTTTAGCCCTTATCCTTAAATTATGTCCTCTAGTTCTGTTCTCACCCGCCAAGGGAAACATTCCTTCTGCATCTAGTCTGTCTAGACCTGTCAGAATTTTATACACTTCTATGAGGTCCCCTCTCAATCTTCTAAACTCCAGTGTGTACATCCCTAAACTACATAGTCTCTCCTCATAGGTCAATCCTGCCATTCCTGGTATCAGCCTGGTGAATCGCCGCTGCACCCCCTCCATGGCAAGAACATCTTTCCTCAGATGAGGCGACCAAAACTGTACACAGTACTCGAGGTGTGGTCTCACCAGTGCCCTGTACAGCTGCAGCAAGGTATCCCTGTTCCTGTATTCCAACCCTTTTGCTATGAAGGCCAGCATACCGTTTGCCTTCTTGACCGCCTGTTGCACCTGCATGCTCGCCTTCAGTGACTGGTGTACAAGAACACCCAGGTCTCTCTGTACTTCCCCCTCTCCCAATTTATTGCCATTTAAATAATAATTTGCCCTCCCATTCCTGCACCCAAGGTGGATAACTTCGCACTTGTCCACATTATAGTGCATCTGCCATTTATCCGCCCAATCACCCAGTCTGTCCAAATCGCTCTGGAGCTTCCTGGTCTCCTCCTCTGAGCCCACCCCCCCCTCCTAGTTTAGTGTCGTCTGCAAATTTGGAAATGCTGCATTCGACTCCCTGATCCAGGTCATTAATGTAAATTGTGAACAGCTGGGGACCCAGGACAGATCCCTGCGGTACCCCACTTGTTACTGCCTGCCATTCAGAAAATGAGCCGTTTATTCCAACTCTCTGTTTCCTATCTGACAGCCAGTTCTCTATCCACGTCAATACTTTCCCCTTTATCCCATGAGCTTCAATTTTCCATGCTAATCTTTTATGTGGGACCTTGTCGAAGGCCTTTTGGAAGTCCAGGTACACCACATCTACTGGCTCTCCCCCATCTATTTTACCAGTTACTCCCTCAAAAAATTCCAATAGATTAGTCAAGCACGATTTACCCTTTGTAAATCCATGTTGACTCTGTCCTATCCTGTCCCCATTTGCTAAGTGCTCCGCTATTTCATCCTTAATGATGGACTCCAGCATTTTGCCCACAACTGATGTAAGGCTTACAGGTCTGTAATTACCTGCTTTTTCCCTACCCCCCTTTTTGAATAGTGGGGTAACGTTAGCTACCCTCCAATCCATGGGCACTGTTCCCGAGTCTACTGAATTCTGAAAAATCATACTTAGTGCATCCGCTATCTCTAGGGCCACCTCCTTCAGTACCCTAGGATGCATGTTATCAGGCCCTGGGGATTTGTCCGCCTTCAATCCCTTTAGCTTCCTTAACACCATATCCTTAGAGATATTGATTTGCGTCAGTTCCTCCTTTGCCAATGTCCCTATTTTTCCCGACATCCCAGGGAGGTTTTTTGTGTCTTCCTTCGTAAAGACTGACCCAAAGTATGCATTTAGTTGGTCTGCCATTTCCTTATTTCCCGTTATATATTCCCCCGTATCTGACTGCAATGGACCAACTTTGGTTTTCACCAGTCTTTTCCTCTTGATATACTTATAAAAGCTTTTGGAGTTAGTTTTTATATTTTCCGCCAGCTTGCTTTCGTAAGCTATTTTGCCCCTCTTGATTAAGCCCTTTGTCCTCCTTTGCTCTATCTTAAACTGTTCCCAATCTTCTGCTCTGGCGCTTTTTTTGGCTATTTTATACGCCCTATCTTTGGATTTTATGCTGTCTCTAATTTCCCCTGTTATCCACGGTTGAGTCACCTTTTTAGATTTCCTTTTATGCCAGATTGGTATAAACAATTTTTGCAATTTTGTCATTCTATCTTTAAATGCTTGCCATTGTTTATCTACCTCCAGTCCTCCCAGGAATGTTGTCCAATCAGACCTACTCAGTTCCCGTCTAATGGCATCATAATTCCCCTTGTTTAAATTCAGGACCTTAGTCTCTGAGTCAATTTCTTCGCTCTCCATTTCGAGTGAGAAATCGATCATGTTATGATCGCTCTGACCCAAGGGTCCCCGTACAACAAGATTACTAATTAGTCCCTTCTCATTGCACAGTACCCAGTCCAATATAGCCTGTTCCCGAGTTGGTTCCTCGACATATTGATCCAGATAACCATCCCTTAAACACTCAAGGAATATAGATAGATTAAGTGAATGGGCAAAACTGTGGTAAATGGATTTCAATGTAAGCAAATGTGAGGTCATCCACTTTGAACCTAAAAAGGATAGAACAGGGCACTTTCTAAATGGTGAAAAGCTAAAAACAGTGGATGTCCAAAGAGACTTGGGGGTCCAGGTACAAAGATCATTAAAATGTCATGAACAGCTGCAGAAAATAATCAAAAAGGCTAATGGAATGCTGGTCTTTACATCTAGAGGACTGGAATACAAGGGGGTAGAAGTTATGCTACAGCTTTACAAAACCCTGGTTAGACCAGACCTGGAGTACTGTGAGCAGTTCTGGACACCACACCTTAGGAAGGATATTTTGGCCTTGGTGGGAGTACAGCGTAGGTTTACCAGAATGATACCTGGACTTCAAGGGTTAACTTACGAGGAGAGATTACACAAATTAGGCTTGTATTGCCTAGAATTTAGAAGGTTAAGGGGTGATTTGATTGAAGTTTTCAAGATATTAAGGGGAACAGATAGGGTAGATAGAGAGAAACTATTTCCACTGGTTGGGGATTCTAGGACTAGGGGCATAGTTTAAAAATTAGAGCCAGACCTTTCAGGAGTGAAATTAGGAAACACTTCTACACACAAAGGGTGGTAGAAGTTTGGAACTCTCTTCCGCAAACGGCAATTGATGCTAGATCAATTGCTAATTTTAAATCTGAGATTGATATCTTTTTGTTAACCAAAGGTATTAAGGGACATGGGCCAAAGGCAGGTATACGGAGTTAGGTCGCAGATCAGCCATGATCTCATTGAATGGCGGAACAGGCTCGAGGGGCTGAATGGCCTCCTCCTGTTCCTATGTTCCTATTAACAACAACTTGTATTTATATAGCGCCTTTAAAGTAGTAAAACGTCCTAAGGCGCTTCACAGGAGCGTTATCAAACAAAATTTGACACCGAGCCACATAAGGAAATATTAGGGTAGATGACCTAAAGCTTGGTCAAAAGGTTAGGTTTTAAGGAGCGTCTTAAAAGGAGGAGAGTGAGGTAGAGAGGCGGAGAGGTTTAGGAAGGGAATTCCAAAGCTTAGGGCCTTAGCAGCTGAAGGCACAGCCACCAATGGTTGAGCGATTAAAATCGGGGATGCTCAAGAGGCCAGAATTGGAGGAGCACAGATATCTCAAATGGTTGTAGGGCTGGAGGAGATTACAGAGATAGGGAGGGGCAAGGCCATGGAGGGATTTGAAAACAAGGATGAGAATTTTTAAATTGAGGTGTTGCTTATCCAGGAGCCAATGTAGGTTAGCGAGCACAGTGGTGATGGGTGAACGGGACTTGGTGCGAGTTAGGACACGGGCAGCAGAGTTTTAGATGACCTCAAGTTTACGGAGGGTAGAATGTGGGAGGCCAGCCAGGAGTGTGTTGGAATAGTCAAGTCTAGAGGTAACAAAGGCATGGATGAGGGTGTCAGCAGCAGATGAGCTGAGGCAGGGGGTATATATAAAGCAGGCATGAATGCCATTATCAGTGGATCAAGGCCATAACACCATAACCATGGGTTTCCCAATTGGAATTCCTATTTAGTCATTATTAATGGAAGCAGAACAAGAGCAGGAGGAAGAGGATCACAGGGAGGCACACCTCATCAGACTGAACTGAAGGAAGATGAGACTTAATCACTGCTAGCTTACATTAAGTGTCTGCAGAACAGGATGTCATTTAAGAAGTCTGCTTAAGGAGGCTACGCTTCACTAAAGAAGCTTTGGATAAGCTTTGTGTCCTGCTTCAACCAGGCTTCCAAATCAGGTCTTTCAATGAATATCCCTGAGGAAGATGAGGAGGCAGGAAGGGGACCACATAATCCACAAGAACATCAGCAGCTGCGGGAAGAAGAGGCAGAAGAGAACAGGAGCAAGGAGCAGACAGATTCAGTAGCAGCTAATCAGAAACACCTTTCCAAGTCATTAAATAAAGAGAAACACCTAAAGCTTGCCCTCTCCCACAATTACCTACACCGTACAATCCTGAGGAAGAACCCCAGCACTGATCTCTCAGGACACTTCTTCCATTACCCCAACTATGGTCAGTTACCATTACTGTTACAAGACTATTACAAGAGATTTTTTAACATGCACCAACATTTTTCATTGTGTCTTTCATATCAACACTGTACTTCGCTCTGGTGCCCCTGTGCACTGTCCTTAAGCCTATTCTAGTGTTCTGTCTAGGTGCTGCCTGAGGTACTGAACACACTGTGAGAACATGAGCCTATTGGGACCAACATGGCCTTGGTCTCTGGGCTGCTGAATCTCAGGGGTGCCATGCTGCAGGCTGTATCACCACTACTGGTGAATGGGCAGCCTGGTCCCATTTTGTCCACCTACAAGAGCAAGCAAAGTGTAAGTGAGACTTGATACATTACAGCTTGTGCAGCTGTAAACCAGAGGCGGTTTGCTTTACATAAGGGAGCTGACTGGACTGGACATGCACTGCCATCAGGAATCAGAGCAGCAACGTGAAGACAGACTCCAGCCATGCTGGGTCCTGGATCTGACTGCCCACTGATCAGTGGGAGGGCAGACCTAATGTTGACAGTTAGATGGTCTCCCCAAGATCGCAGAATCTGGTTGCCATTGCTCTCTCTCTATATAGTCCCCCAAGGCCTGAAGGCTAGTAATCAATGCTTCTACATTGGAGGCACTGGGAGTGAAATTCAGCTTTGTGATGCTATGTTTCATTTGGAAAAAATCAGTGATATCTTGCTATGTTTCATCTAGAGAAACAGTGAAGAAAGGTTAGAATATGAGGCAGCTAATGTAAGTATTCCATGTAGCAATGGAAGCTCTATGATCAGGGTTCTTGCAAGCATGTCTGTACTCCCAAAACACAAGACAGGGAAGCTGTAGATGATCCAGATAAACCCACAAGTGTCCGTGGTCCTCTTATTTCTCTGTTCAGCATCAATAGGGTGGGCCCCAGGAATTCCAGTGTTTCTCCCCCATATGGGGACAGAGGTTTGCTATCAGGGGTCCACCACCCATGGTCTGAAATTTGTGGGTGTTATGGGCCACCTGTAAATGAAAAGTGAAAGACATGTATAGCACCGACGACTAGGCAAATTATTGTGTTATAAGAGCTAGACACACAAGGTAATATATAAAGAAAGTGCATTAAAGGGTTAAGGGGAGGAGTAAGCATACCTTGGCTGCACTGGTTCGGTCATTAAACTTCTTCCTGCAATGCAATGGAGTCAGAGAGGTCCTTGGTAGCACTCACTGCCACAACAACTCCCTCCACAATGGAGTCAGAGAGGTCCTTGGTAGCACTCACTGCCACAACAACTCCCTCCACAATGGAGTCAGAGAGGTCCTTGGTAGCACTCACTGCCACAACAACTCCCTCCACAATGTACACACTATTAACTTCAGGGGTCTCATGCCACCAACCGCAAAGAGTCTGTTGGTCCTGCTCTGCATTTCACTAAGCAGAACATCCAGGTCAGATTCTGAAAACTTTGCTGTTTTTCTCTTTGCTCTTGCTGCCATCCTTCACTCGCTTTGCCTGCTTCCTCCAGTGCTGTCATTCCATTCATTAAGTAGCAGCAAGTTTGATATCCTGCTGCATCAAGTCTCCGCCTCTTTCACTGAATTTCTGCTGTTCCCCCAGTCTGCTTCCAAAGCAGATCACATCTTGGACAGTTCTCCCTCCTTTGCATGTGTTTTCCATGCTTCCCAGTTCCCACCCATCATAACTGAAGCCTAGATTATGTAAATTAGCTGACTCAGTGACTTCCAGCAGAGCCAACGGTGGAGTAAAATGGTGGGTGGAAGTTCTAGGCTTTCTCGGGGAGAACAAAAGAAGTGGAAAATGTTTTGATAAAGGATGGGGTGGAGCCTTAGCACGCTGACATGGTGTGCTACAGAATGATGGAGCACAGTTTGGTGCCCATAGAAACATAGAAACATAGAAACATAGAATCTAGGAGCAGGAGTAGGCCATTCGGCCCGTCGAGCCTGCTCCGCCATTCAATACGATCATGGCTGATCATCCAAATCCAGTACCCTGTCCCAGCTAATGAATTCGCAGTTCCGACTGGGCAAGTGCCACTTGTAGGTTAGGTAATTTTCCAGTGGGAGGGAAGGAACATTCTAATGGCTTGCTGAACAATCTAAAGAATCTGGAGAATGTAAAGGAGAAAGGGTGACAAACCATGTATAAATTAGTAAATAGCAGTGGTTCCAACACTGAGCCCTGGGGGCCCCTCCCCCCCCCCCCCCCCCCCCCCCCACTCTGACATTACCTTTTTAATCAGTACTCATTGTTTCCTACCTTTCAGCCAATGTTTTATTTATACCCAAGTTTTGCTTTGCATCCTCATAGTTTTGAGCTTAATTAGTAACCTTACAGGTGGAACTTTATCAAATGCATTTTGAAAGCCTAAGTACAAAAAAGAAAGACTTGCATTTATATAGCGCCTTTCACGACCACAGGACATCTCAAAGTGGTTTACAGCCAATGACGTACTTTTGGAATGTTGCAATGTCACAATATCATAGTGTTTACCACAATCAACTTGTCTCAAAGAAATCAAGGAGGTTGGTCAGGCAGAGTCTTCCTTGTCGAAAGCCATGTTTACTAGAAGATTGTACAGAAAATCCTCAAGTTTACTCCTGATAATCAATTCCATTATTTTACATGGAATGAAAGTAAAACTAATAGGTCTTTAGTTGACTGCCTGTTTCACTACCTTTCTTGCATATAGGTATCATGTTAGCTTGTTTCCAATCTACTGGTACTTCCCCAGTGTCCATTGACTCCCTTGTTGCTGTTATAAATATGGAGGTGTGTAGAGCTCCGTAAGCCATGCTTACACATTTATCACCAGAGCCCCTATCTTTTCAAGAGTTTGCTGAGAGAAGCTAGAAAAGGATTTTTGAAAAAGAGAAATATTAATGGGTATGGCACAGACCAGTTTCTGTGCTGCAACATTCTATGATTCATCACACTTGTATGTGGATTCCAATGTATAGTGTTTTGTTTCTGTGAGTTATTTTTACTTGTAAGTAAATCTTGACACTCATTGAACCTGTAAAAGTGGGCTAGTGTTGCGATATTTCCCATCATCTGAATTAATAAAAAAAACTTAGTGGGCATCGTGCGTGTTCTCCAGGAAGAAATGTAATGTGATCAGGGTTAATTGTTAGACCAGGTTTATGCTTACTCAGTATGGCAGAAAGTAAAAGACACATGTTTCAGTTGGTAGGAGACACCTATGGCCCACTTATGACAACTTTCAAGCTGTTTAAATGAGAAAATGGTGTTGGAGAAAGCCCAAATTATAACAAGCACTAAAAGCACTGATATGCCATACCAAGATAAAAATGTATTTCAAAAATTGGAGAAAAATATCCAATTTCAAAAGCACAGGCCTGGGAGTAGATCACCTACCCACCCTCTAGTTGGGGAATTGTTCATGATAAAAAGACATTAAAAAAGACAACAAAGGAAATATGGGGGCAAAGGCTGTATTAAAAAAAGATGGATCTTGCATAAATATGAAAATTAGAATATTTCAAAAACAACAACAACTACTTGTATTTATATAGCATCTTTAACATAGTAAAACGTCCCAAGGCGCTGCACAGGAGTATTTGCACAGGCCCTGCACAAGGCATTGCACAGGAGTATTTTCACAGGCACTGCACAAGGCGCTGCACAGGAGTATTTGCACAGGCCCTGCACAAGGCATTGCACAGGAGTATTTGCACAGGCACTGCACAAGGCATTGCACAGGAGTATTTGCACAGGCCCTGCACAAGGCATTGCACAGGAGTATTTGCACAGGCACTGCACAAGGCATTGCACAGGAGTATTTGCACAGGCCCTGCACAAGGCATTGCACAGGAGTATTTGCACAGGCACTGCACAAGGCGCTGCACAGGAGTATTTGCAAATTTGCTTTGCTTTAGTAGATTTTTAAATATTATACCAACATTGCTTTAAAGAGCAAATACTTCATAGCTATCTGGTAAAACTCAGCTTTGGAATATTTCAGGTACATAGTCCTAATCCTCTAGAATATAAAAATGTCAAGGATGAAATGCACCAGGAAAAATGCTTCTAAATGCTCCAAGTGTTAAAGAAGATGTGCATTCTACAGTGCCATAATCTCAATGTTATAACGGCAAAGCTGTACATTTATTCCTGTTTCAGTTGACCTTGGTTATTGTGTCAAACAATTTGTTTTGTACTATCTTCAATTGCCCAACAGCCCTTATATGATCTCATACTTACTGACTAAATAGGGTGCGTCACTAAGTTACAGAAAGTGACAGGGAAATTACTGTTTTGATATACAACATTGATGATTTTTTACATTATGAAAAAGAATGTTCATACACTTGTAATAATTAATTTTGGATATAACTGGCAGCTAACTCATCAGAAATAACATTTTAGAACAAAATTCTGTCAATACTAAAATAATCTATTAAACATAGAGAATGATCTTTGGAAATAGATGGTTTGCAAACCATTAAGTAGCATAGCTAAATAACTCAGCAATACCTGGCATGTGAGTTTTGTCAGTCATGGACTGAGTGGTTTACACACAAAAATTTTATATATATACATATATATATAAAACATTTATATCTTAAATTATCCATAATATATTGAAAAAACAGAGCCAATTTCCCTGAGCTGCCGCTGTTCAGAAGCAGAGTGTGTGCAGTCACCAGAAATGCACTGTGCCTGGGGAAGTAACGGAGCGCTGGAATTTCCTATTAGCTCTCAACAGCATAATGAGGGTGAAGATTGGGCGCACATGGAGACGCACAATTCGTGAAGACCACCCAGGCTGATTAAAGGGGCATGGAGCACCAAGAAGCAAATCTGAGGAACTGCAGAATATTTGTTTTGGATTGGTCCTGCGGTTCTCGCAAGGAGGTGACTGTTTAGGATAGAAACATAGAAACATAGAAAATAGGTACAGGAGTAGACCATTCGGTCCTTCGAGCCTGCACCGCCATTCAATGCGTTCATGGCTGAACATGCTACCTCAGTACCCCATTCCTGCTCTTGACATTTTGAAAGTGTAAAAAAATTAAAGGTTTTGTGTAAAATGCTTTTTACTGTATTTGTGACTGATGTCTTCCTTGCAATATATGTGCTCTTGCTGCTTCTGAAGTTCTATCTGTTGGCATTGTTGCTCTAGCAGCATAGGATGGTAGCAATATGAAAAGGGCAAAGGGCTCTACAGTTTGATGAGGCAAGCACAGAACTGCTGCTTCAGACTATGGAGAGGCGGAGGGCAATGCTGTACCCCACAGTGGGCAGAAAAGTATCAAAAACATCTGGATGGAATGTATGGCAGCAAATAGTGGAGGAACTGAACAGTGGCTGTGCTGTCCAACCCACATGGATGCAGTGCCAAAAGAAGTTCACAGATCTTGTGAGAAGGGGCAAGCTAGGACATTTGTTGGCTATGCTTCTCAACAAGGACAAGGTTATTTTTGTGTGCACCTCAATACATTCTGTCCCTCAATCTCTATTGTTTTGCATGGATCCTAAAAAACCTCCCATCTTCACTCTTCCAACCCTTCCTTCTCCACCACCAATTCTTACAGCAAACATGCCCACTGCTAAAAGTTCTCAAGCTTGAATGTCTCCTCACCCACGTGAAACAATTGTTTCCCTATCTAGCTCCCCTTTGACACATCTCAATATTTTATAACATTCATCCCTGTTTCTTTTTTTTTAAACAGGAAAAGGCAGACACTAATAGAAGGCAGAGTTTGGCAAAGGGAGGAGGGAAAGCTTTCATAAAAGGACCTCACCTCCTTTGATTAGCAGGCCATCTCCAGCCAAGAACACCGAATCCTGGATGTTGCAGGACAGCAAGTCCCAGCAAGGGGTTAGTATTCCAAGGTTCCTACTAGAACACTGCAATTTAATAGTCTTTCCAGGAGCACTAGAACCATGCGAAATGCTTGACTATGTTAGTATTACAATTCTAAATTTGTTTTAGTCACTGCGTCCTTTTTGTGTCTGTATAGAATCTTCTCAGACTTCGACAGTTGGCCCCTCCCACAACTCACCTGGCAACAGCCTCAGGAGAAGTTGCACCACACCTAGCACCCCATCACTGCACGTTCCCTACCCACTCACCAGCTCAGATAATCCACCCTGGAGTATTTAGATCGACAGTAGGTGGGCAGCACAAGTGGTGAGTCACAGACCACTGATGGACAGGTGCAGGTGGAGGAAGAGGAGCAGGGAGCTCCTCATAAGGGGAAGAGATTGCCTCCTTCCTCAGCTGTTAAGGTCAGAGAACCAGATCGCAGTGGTCCAGCTTTTAAGCGAAGGATGCTTTCTTAGCACAATGCGGAATTGGGTTACTGGTAGATCTCCCAGAAGTTTCCATCAATTGACGGTTATCATGGAGGAGTCCAGCATTCACACATCGGATGCTGCGGATCAGGCTGCAGAACCTGCAGACATCCTTGGATAGGGTGGCAATTTCAGAGCAATCTGCAGAGCCCACTCCCGCCATGATGACATGATGACAATTCAAACAGGTGTCATCTGACTTTGGACTGCACTATCACCATATCACTAGGGTATGGTTACTGATGCATTTGCCCAAATGAGGCATGAGATGGGGGGGTGGGGGGAAATGGGCTTCCGTAACGTCACTATAGCCATCAGATTTGTGCAACCGCAGATCAGAGAGCATGGAAATATGCTTCAAGTAGGATTGGGATGTACATGACCATGGAATGTGAGGCTCCTTCTCGAGATAATAGCACTTCCCGCTACTCCTCCACCCACCACTCATGACTGCCCAAGAAGCAGATGGCAGGCTAAGCCAGGCCGTTGGCGCAGCTGCAGAAAGTTTACAGCTTGTAGTTGGATCATCTTGGGGTCTTTGCTCAAAGAAATTGAGGCCCACCTCCTTCCCAGCACTATGTAACGGAGACACAGCTTAGTCCCCTCTCCCAGCCTCCTATCAGTGGGAGTTCACATAGAATGAGCACTAGGATATGTAACCACATACCCAGAACACCACCATGGAAAATGTGGGTAAGATGGAAGCATCGTGATGATAAAGTGTAGGCTGTGACCTAAAGACCGCATTGCAATACATCACTGAGAACTTGATCACTGTCCTATCAGTACTTTTTCTTTACTGTCGATGAACAGGTGTGCACTTTTGTAAGGTTTGGGAATAGGAGGAGCGTACAAGTTTGTCTGAGGGTCATCTTTGTATTTATTGTGGAAGCTATTGTATGGAAAGGTGGAAGGAGGATTCCTGCCCTTTGCTAGTGAAGCAGTTGATGGTGGCTCTGGAGAGGGCCTGGCAAATATACTCAGCAGCTGTCAAGGGGGTTTATGGTTTGCTCCTCTTCTGCCTCCAAATAAGCTACCTCGCAAAAGTGAGGGAACCCAAACAGCAGTGATTTTTTTAAAAGTACAACATTCTGCAACAATCTTTGAGGCTGAAAACTCACTTTTCACTCAAAAAATCCAAAATTAGAGTTTTTTGACAAAAGCAGCCTGTCCCCTTAAGGCAGATCGGCCCTAAATGGAGCTTTGGAGGAGCAGTTCTCCTCTGAACTACACCCATCAGTAGAGCAGAATATCTGAGTGCACAGATCTCAGACGCTCATTTGCATGCAATTTACATTGTCGCATCCGCTTCAGGTGCAACCACTCGAAAAGCCATACAGGAAGTCCAGCTACAGACACAGAATTCTATAATAACAAGAGCTTAAAGTACTGATATGCCACACCAAGGTAGACATTTATTTCAAACATTGGAAATGAACATCCAATTTCAAAAGCACCACTGGCACAGGCCTGGGAGTCGGTCATCTGTCCACCCTCTAGTTGGGGACTGGCTCATAATACAAAAACAATGCTTCTTTCCTCTGGCACAGCTTCTGCCCAATCACCCAACCTGTCCAGTATGATTTGGACAGGTTGGGTGATTGGGCAGAAGCATGGCAGATGCAGTATAATGTGGATAAATGTGAGGTTATCCACTTTGGTGGCAAAAACAGAAAGGCAGATTATTATCTGAACGGCAATAGATTGGGAGAAGGGGAAGTGCAACGAGACCTGGGTATCCTTGTGCACCAGTCGCTGAAGGTAAGTATGCAGGTGCAGCAGGCGGTTAAGAAGGCAAATGGTATGTTGGCCTTCGTAGCGAGAGGGTTTGAGTACAGGAACAAGGATGTCTTGCTGCAGCTGTACAGGGCCTTGGTGAGACCACACCTTGAGTATTGTGTGCACTTTTGGTCGCCTTATCTGAGGAAGGATGTTCTTGCCATGGAGGGTGTGCAGCGAAGATTCACCAGACTGATACCTGGGATGGCAGGAATGACGTACGAGGAGAGATTGGGTCGATTGGGCTTATACTCGCTGGAGTTTAGAAGAATGAGAGGAGATCTCATTGAAACTTATAAAATTCGAACAGGGCTAGACAGATTGGATGCAGGAAGGATGTTCCCGATGGCGGGTGAGTCCAGAACAAGAGGTCACAGTCTAAAGATAAGGGGTAAGCCATTTAGGACAGAGATGAGGAGGAATTTCTTCACCCAGAGAGTGGTGAACCTGTGGAATTCTCTACCACAGAAGGCAGTTGAGGCCAAGTCAGTAAATATATTCAAGAAGGAGTTAGATATATTTCTTAAGGCTAAAGGTATCAAGGGATATGGGGAGAAGGCAGGGACAGGGTACTGAGTTTGGATGATCAGCCACGATCTCATCGAATGGCGGAGCAGGCTCGAGGGGCCGAATGGCCTACTCCTGCTCCTATCTTCTATGTTTCTATGTAGGAGCAACAACAGCAGAAGCCTCAACAACCAAGACAAGTAGGCAAGGAGGAGGGGTGGGTGGGGGGGGGGGGGGGGTGCTGCTCATAGGAGGACTTATCCAGCCCACAGTGTCGAAAGGCCAAGAGTTAGTTTCCAGGATATCTCTGAGGAGGCTGCGCTTCACCAGGCAGACTGTTGTTGACTAATGCAACCTATTGCAGTAAGACCTGCTGCCTGCTGCCTGCTGGACCAGGGGACCACTCTTTGCCAGTGGCTGTCAAAGTCACCACCAGCCTTAACTTTTTTGCCACAAGCTCCTTCCAGGCTTATACAGGGAACACCACCCATATCTCCCAGTCTGCAGTGCACAGCTGAATCAAGCAGATCACCAATAATCTTCTTGCTGGAGCAAACCAGTACATTACTTTCCCAAAGGATGCCAACAGCCAGAATGAAAGTGCTGTGATTTGCAGCTGTAGCTGGCTTCCCTCGTATCCAAGGCATAATAGACTGCACTCATGTACCTATCAATACCCCAGAAGACAAGCTAGGAGCTTTTGTCATTAGAAAGGACTTCCACTCCATCAGTGTACAACCGATGTGTGATCACGGCAGAATAATAATTCAAGTGTGTTCCAGTTTTGCTTGCAGCTACCATGTTGTCTTCATTCTGCCACACTCATCCAGCCCCTCCCCAACCTTCCACCCATCCAGCAAAGTCAGAGGATGGTTGCTAGAAGACAAGGGACATAGAAGACTAATGACACCCCTCTGCAACTACACCACAACTGAACAGCTCAAGTATAATCAGAGCCATGGGACATTTGGATTGATCGATGTTAGAATAT
Source organism: Squalus acanthias (assembly GCA_030390025.1). Taxonomy (NCBI): domain Eukaryota; kingdom Metazoa; phylum Chordata; class Chondrichthyes; order Squaliformes; family Squalidae; genus Squalus; species Squalus acanthias. The sequence continues at coordinate 143,571,916 of CM059429.1, forward strand.
TCAGAATTACTAATTGTCCATCTTCCCATCAGATCCTGCCTGGGTATACCAAGTTAAAATATCCTTGCAACCTATTAGCTGAGCTTACAGATAAAAAGTTGTGTTTGACAACCACTGACCATAAGCCCTATAATTAAACCAAATAACCCCGAACCTAATTATATACATACTGGCTTTGTCCCTGAGCGTATCTTGTTAACCATCTGTTATTTATCAGTAAGTAAAATCAGAAAATGCTGGAAATACTCAGCAGGTCAGGCAGCATCTATGGAAAGGGAAACAGAGTTAACGTTTCAGGTCGATGATCTTTCGTCAGAACTGGCAAAAGTTAGAGATGTAACAGGTTTAAAGCAAAGAATGGAACAGAGGCAGGGGGAGGGGAGGAAAGAACAAAAGGGGAAGTTCTGTGATAGGGTGGAAGGCAGGAGTGATTAAATGACAAATGGGATGATAGTGCAAGGCACACAGGGGTGGTAATGGGACAAATAAAGAAACAAAAGATGGATCTAGAGGAGCTGTAAATGGCAACAGTAGACCCATTACCAGCACCTGCTGTCTGAAAAAATGAGAGCTGTGGTTATGATCTGAAATTGTTGAACTCAATGTTGAGTCCGGAAGGTTGTACAATTCTTAATCAAAAGATGAGGCGTTGTTCCGAGCTTCTGTTGAGCTTCATTAGAACAATATAGGAGGCCAAGGACAGAGAGGTCAGAAACTCTCTTTCTCTCTCCACGGATGCTGCCTGGCCTGCTGAGTTTTTCCAGCGTTTTCTGTTGTTATTTCAGAGAGGTCAGTGTGGGAGTGGGATGGAGAATTAAAATGGCAAGTGACCAGAAGCTGCAGACTGAACGGAGGTGTTCAGCAAAGCGGTCACCCAATCTACGTTTGGTCTCCCCAATGTAGAGGAGACCGCATCGTGAGCAGCGAATACAGTAGACTAAATTGAAATGAAGTACAAGTAAATCACTGTTTCACCTGGAAGGAGTGTTTGGGGCCCCGAGGAGGTGAAAGGGCAGGTGTTATATCTCCTGTGCTTGCACGGGAAGGTGCCATGGGAAGGAGAGCGAGTGTTGGGGGTGATTGAAGAGTGGACCAGGGTGTCACAGAGGGAACGGTTCCTTCGGATTGCTGAAAGGGGAGCGGAGGGAAGATATGTTTGGTGGTGACATCACGTTGGAGGTGACAGAAAATGATCCATTGAATGTAGAGGCTGGTGTGGTGGTAAGTGAGGACAAGTGGAAGTCGATCGTGGTTCTGGAATGGAGGGGAAGGGGTGAGGGCAGAAGTGCGGGGAATGGGAGGTACACGGTCGAGGGCCCTGCCAACCATGGTGGAGGGGAATCCTCAGTTGAGGAAAAAGGAAGACATATCGGAAACACTGGTGTGGAAGGTGACATCGTCAGAACAGATGCGGCAGAGACGGATAAACTGGGAGAATGGAATAGAGCCCTTACAAGAAGCGGGGTGAGAGGAAGTGTAATCAAGGTAGCTGTGGGAGTCAGTGGGCTTATAGTAGACATTGGTTGGAAGTCTATCCCCAGAAATGGAGATAGAGAAGTCGAGGAAGGGAAGAGTTGGAGAGATGGACCATGTGAAAATTGGAAGCAAAGTTGATGATATTTTCCAGTTTGGGACGAGAGCAGGAAGCGACACCAACGCAGTCATCAATGTACCGGAAAAAGAGGTGAGAGAGGGAACCTGTGTAGGATGGAAACAAAGAATATTCCATGTATCCCACAAAAAGGCAGGCATGGCTGGGACCCACACATGTTTCCATAGCAACATCTTTTATTTGGAGGACGTGAGTGGAGTCAAAAGGAGAAGTTGTTCAATGTGAGAACAAGTTCAGCCAGGCGGAGGAGGGTGGTAGTGGATGGGGACTGGTTGGGCCTCTGTTCAAGGAAGAAGCGGAGGATCCACAGGCTATCCTGGTGGGGGATGGGAGTGTAGAGGGACTGGATGTCCATGGTGAAAAGGAAACAGTTAAGGCCAGTAAACTGGAAATTGTTAAAGTGGTGGAGGGCGTCGGAAGAGTCTGTTTTTTTGCAGCTTGTTCCAGAAAAAAACCTTTTATCTGTAAGTTCAGTTAGTAGGTCGCAAGGACATTTTAACTTGCTGTACACAGGCAGGGTCTGATGGGAAGATGGTCAACTAGTAATGGGCAATATTCTAACAATCAAGAAGGTCAATCCAAATCAAGTACGTTCAGACTCAGTGCCGTGGACAAGGAAATAGGACTGAAGGGATTCAGAAAGGGCATGGTGAGAGAGGGGAGTAGACAAGAGTTAGAAATGGAGCAAAAGGGTTAAGGGTGGGCTTCCTGATGAGAGAGTAGAGGGAACAGCAGCTTTGAAAAGGAGAGAAACAATGCCTGCATAAAGAATGCGATTAACAATTTTAGTGCGCACTGGGGCCAGTAAAGTTAGTTGACTGGTCAAGAGTTGGGTGAGAAGGGGGTCGAGGCGATGAATCACATGGAAGAGATGAGCTTGCAGAGGGCAGGGAGGAAGATGGGAGAAAAACTGCAGCATGACTATTCTTGGAGGTAGGGTGAATGAATGACTGGGGGGACATCCACAGCAGAGAGAGGTGGGCATTGAGGTGGTTGTGTGGATGGTGATGAGCTTTTACAGGACAGATGGCCTTTTCTTGGCCTAGATACATTAACATAATCATAGTCTCAGTCTTTGAGATGAAGAAATCTGTTAGCTCCTCACACTTGCTGGTACAGGTAAGAGTGGAAGGGGTGGGAGAAAGGGGTTTGAAGAAATGGTTTATCAAAAGGAAATGAGTCACGATTTATCCATACCCTGAAGCAGTAAGACGGTTTAGCTGGGGAGCGGGAGGAATGGTACTGTTTTTCGGATGGTTGAGCCAGATTTGGCAAATGTACCTGGTTCACTCAAGTATGTGGCCTTCAGGAGCATTTCCATAAGTGGAAGGTAAGGGAGTGGTATGGGAGTAGGTAGGAGTAGGCAGGAACATGTCATTAGTAAAGAAGAGGAGGAAGTGGTTCGAGACTTCAACTTGATTGAGGCCCTGGAAGTGGGCAAGGCCACGTGAGATAGGTGAGGTCAACACAGTGGTCATGGGTGTAGGTGGGGAAGTTGATATGAAGAGTGAGGTTAAGTGAGAACAGAAGGACTGAGATGTCAGAGGAGAAGAAAGAAGAGGAATTAAGATGGAGATTGAAGTCCCAATGGATGATTAGTGGCTTGGTGCAAAGGCTGAGGTGAGGAGAGATAGGAAATCCTAGTGAGGAAGTTGCAATGGGATTTGGTCAGACATTAGACTTTAAGGAGAGAGGGATGGAAGAGGGTAGAGTCTGACAAAACATTTGCATTTTGGCATCTATAAAAATAGACCATTTATAATAGAATCATAGAATGATTACAGCACGGAAGAAGGCCATTCGGCCCGTCGAGCCCGTGCTGACTCTCAGCTAGTCCCATTCCCCTTCCCTTTTCCCGTAGCCCTGCAATTTTTTTCCCTTCAGATACTTATCCAACTTCCTTTTGAAAGATAAAATTGAGTTTGCCTCCACCACCCTTTCAGGCAGTGCATTCCAGATCTTAACCACTCGCTGCGTAAAAACGTTTTTTCTTACGTTGCCTTTGGTTCTTTTGCCAATCACCTTAAATCTGTGTCCTCTGGTTCTCGACCCTTCCGCCAATGGGAACAGTTTCTCTCTATCTACCCTGTCCAGACCCCTCATGATTTTGAAAACCTCTATCAAATCTCCTCTCAATCTTCTCTGCTCCAAGGAGAATAACCCCAGCTTCTCCAGTCTATCAACGTAACTGAAGTCCCTCATTCCTGTAATCATTCTCGTAAATCTTTTCTGCACCCTCTCTAAGGCCTTCACATCCTTCCTAAAGTGTGGTGCCCAGAATTGGACACAGTACTCCAGTTGGGGCCAAACCAGTATTTTATACAGGTTCATCATAATTTCCACACTTTTGTACTCTATACCTCTATTTATGAAGCCCAGGATCCCGTAAGCCTTTTTAACTGCTTTCTCAACTTGCCCTGCCACCTTCAACGATTTATGCACACATACCCCCAGGTCTCTCTGTTCGTGCACTCCCTTTAGGATTGTACCATTTAGTTTATATGTCCTCTCCTCATTCTTTCTACCAAAATGCATCACTTCACACTTTTTTGCGTTAAATTTCATATGCCACGTGTCTGCCCATTTCACCAGCCTGTCTTCCTGAAGTCTATCACTCTCCTCCTCACTGTTCACTACACTTCCAAGTTTTGTGTCATCTGCAAATTTTGAAATTGTGCCCTGTACACCCACGTCCAAGTCATTAATATATATCAAGAAAAGCAGTGGTCCTAGAACCAACCCCTGGGGAACACCACTGTATAACCTTCTCCAGTCCGAAAAACAATCGTTCACCACTACTCTGTTTCCTATCACTTAGCCAATTTCATATCCAGGCTGCTACTGTCTCTTTTATTCCAAGGGCTTCAATTTTGCTGGCAAGCCTATTATGTGACACTTAGTTGAACGCCTTTTGGAAATCCATGTACACTACATCAACCACATTACCCTCACCAACCCTCTCTGTTACCTCATCAAAAAACTTGCTCAAGTTGGTTAAACACGATTTGCCTTTAACAAATCTGTGCTGACTTTCCTTAATTAATCCACACCTATCCAAGTGATTGTTGATTTTGTCCCTGATTACTGTTTCTAAAAGCTTCCCCACTACCGAGGTTAAACTGACTGGCCTGTAGTTGCTGGGTTTATCTTTAAACCCTTTTTTGAACAATGTTGTAACATTTGCAATTCTCCAGTCCTCTTGCACCACACCAGTATTTAAGAAGGATTGGAATATTAGGGCCAGTACCTCCGCGATTTCCGCCCTCAATTCCCTCAGCATCCTAGGATGTGTCCCATTTGCTCCTGGTGATTTATCTACTTTAAGTACAGCCAGCCCATCTATTATCTCTTCTTTATCAATTTTTATCTTATCAAGTGTCTCTACTACCTCCTCCTTCACTATGTCTATGGCAGCATCCTCTTCCTTGGTAAAGACAGATGCAGCATACTCATTTAGTACCTCAGCTATACACTCTGCCTCAGTGCATAGGTCTTCTTTTTGGTCCCTAATCGGCCCCGCCTCTTCTCTTTATTTTATTCGTTCATGGGATGTGGGCGTCGCTGGCAAGTCCAGCATTTATTGCCCATTCCCTAGTTGCGCCTGAGAAGGTGGTGGTAAGCCGCCTTCTTGAACCGCTGCAGTCCGTGTGGTGAAGGTACTCCCACAGTGCTGTTAGGGAGGGAGTTCCAGGATTTTGACCCAGCGATGTTGAAGGAACGGCGATATACTTCTAAGTCAGGATGGTGTGTGATTTGGAGGGGAACTTGGAGGTGGTGGTGTTCCCGTGCGCCTGCTGCTCTTGTCCTTCTAGGTGGCAGAGGTCGGGGGTTTGGGAGGTGCTGCCGAAGAAGCCTTGGCGAGTTGCTACAGTGCATCTTGTAGATGGTATACACTGCAGCCACGGTACGCCAGTGGTGGAGGGAGTGAATGTTTAAGGTGGTGGATGGGGTGCCAATCGAGTGGGCTGCTTTGTCTTGGATGGTGTCGAGCTTCTTGAGTGTTGTTGGAGCTGCACTCATCCAGACAAGTGGAGAGTATTCCATCACTCTCTTGACTTGTGCCTTGTAGATGGTGGAAAGGCTTTGAGGAGTCATGAGGTGAGACACTCACTGCAGAATACCCAGCCTATGACCTGCTCTTGTTGCCACAGTATTTATGTGGCTGGTCCAGTTAAGTTTCTGGTCAATGGTAACCACCAGGATATTGATGGTGGGGGATTCGGCGATGGTAATGCCATTGAATGTCAAGGGGCTGTCGTTAGACACTCGCTTGTTGGAGATAGTCATTGCCTGGCACTTGTGTGGCACAAATGTTACCTGCCACTTATCAGCCCAAGCCTGAATGTCGTCCAGGTCTTGCTGCATGCGGGCATGGACTGCTTCATTATCTGAGGAGTTGCGAATGGCACCGAACACTGTGCAGTCATCAGCAAATATCCCCACTTCTGACCTTATGACGGAGGAAAGGTCATTGATGAAGCAGCTGAAGATGGTTGGGCCTAGGACACTGCCCTGAGGAACTCCTGCAGCGATGTCCTGGGGCTGTGATGATTGACTTTCAACCACCACAACCATCTTCCTTTGTGCTAGGTATGACTCCAGTCAGTGGAGAGTTCTCCCCCCGATTCCCATTGACTTCAGTTTTACTAGGGCTCCTTGATGCCACACTCAGTCAAATGCTGCCTTGATGTCAAGGGCAGTCACTCTCACCTCACCTCTGGAATTCAGCTCTTTTGTTCATGTTTGGACCAAGGCTGTAATGAGGTCTGGAGCCGAGTGGTCTTGGCGGAACCCAAACTGGGCATCAGTGAGCAGGTTATTGGTGAGGAAGTGCTGCTTGATAGCACTGTCGACGACACCTTCCATCACTTTGCTGATGATTGAGAGTAGACTGATGGGGCGGTAATTGGCCGGATTGGATTTGTCCTGCTTTTTGTGGACAGGACATACCTGGGCAGTTTTCCACATTGGTTGGATAGATGCCAGTGTTGTAGCTGTACAGGAACAGCTTGGCTAGAGGTGCGGCTAGTTCTGGAGCACAAGTCTTCAGCACGACAGCCGGGATATTGTCGGGGCCCGTAGCCTTTGCTGTATCCAGTGCGCTCAGCCCTTTCTTGATACCACGTGGAGTGAATCAAATTGGCTGAAGACTGGCTTCTGTGGTGGTGGGGACCTCAGGAGGAAGCCGATATGCATCTTCCACTCGGCACTTCTGGCTGAAGATGGTTGCAAACGCTTCAACTTTGTCTTTTGCACTCAGTGCTGGGCTCCACCATCATTGAGGATGGGGATATTCATGGAGCCTCCTCCTCCCATTAGTTGTTTAATGGTCCACCACCATTCACGACTGAATGTGGCAGGACTGAAGAGCTTTGATCTGATCTGTTGATTGTGGGATCGCTTAGCTCTGTCTATATCATGCTGCTTCCGCGTTTTAGCATGCATGCAGTCCTGTGTTGCTGCTTCTCCAGGTTGGTATTTTTAGGTATGCCTGGTGCTGCTCCTGGCATGCTCTTCTGCACTCCTCAGTGAACCAGGGTTGGTCCCCTGGCTTGATGGTAATGGTAGAGTGAGTGATATGCTGGGCCATGAGGTTACAGATTGTGGTGGAATATAATTCTGCTGCTGCTGATGGCTCACAGCGTCTCATGGATGCCCAGTTTTGAGCTGCTAGATCTGTTCTGAATCTATCACGCAACACGATGGAGGGTGTCCTCAGTGTGAAGATGGGACTTCGTCTCCACAACGACTGTGCAGTGGTCACTGCTACCAATGCTGTCATGGACAGATGCATCTGCGACAGGTAGATTGGTGCGTACAAGGTCAAGTAGGTTTTTCCCTCAAATTGCTTCTTTCACCACCTGTCTTACTACCCTTTTACTATTTATATGCCTATAGAAGACTTCTGGATTACCTTTTATGTTGGCTGCCATTCTATACTCATATCCTCTCTTTGCCCCTCTTATTTTCTTTTTCACTTCTCCTCTGACCTTTCTATGTATAGCCTGATTCTCAGATGTTTTTGCAACCTGACATCTGTCATACGTGCTCTTTTTCTGCTTCGTCTTATTCTCAATCTGTTTTGTCATCCAGGGAGCCCTGATTTTAGTTGCCCTGCCTTTCCCCCTAGTGGGAATGTACCTCAACTGTACCTGAACTATTTCCTCTTTAAAGGCAGCCCATTGTTCCACTACAGTTTTACCTGCCAATCTTTGATTCCAGTTTACCCGGGACAGATCCATTCTCATCCCACTGAAATTGGCCTTCCCCCAGTGAAACATTTTCACTCTAGATTGCTCCCTGTCCTTTTCCATAGCTAATGTAAACCTTATGATATTATGATCACTGTTGCCTAAATGTTCACCTACTGATACTTGCTCCACCTGACCTACCTCATTCCCCAGAACCAGATCCAGCAGTGCCTTCTCCCTCGTCGGGCCAGAAACATACTGATCAAGAAAGTTCTCTTGAACTTCAGAAATTCTTCCCCTTCTCTGCCCTTAACTCTATTACGATCCCAGTCTATATTAGGATAGTTGAAATCCCCCATTATTACTACTCTATAGTTCTTGCACCTCTCTGTAATTTCTCTGCAAATTTGCTCCATATCTTTCCCACTATTTGGTGGTCTATAGAATACACCTAGTAGTGTAATGGCACCTCTATTATTTCTTAACTCTAGCCATATAGATTCTGGCCTTGACCCCTCCAGGACATCCTCCCTCTCCAGCACTGTAACATTCTCCTTAACCAATACTGCCACACCACCTCCTATCTTTCCTGAACTCCTTATAACCAAGAATATTTACTACCCAATCCTGCCCTTTTTTAAGCCAGCTCTCAGTTATTGCCACAACATCATATTCCCATGTGGCTATTTGTGCCTACAGCTCACTTACCTTGTTTACTACACTTCGTGTGTTCACATACATACACTGTAAACCCATCTTAGACCATCCTGTATTCTCTCTTAGTTGGAACCCAACTAATACTTCCTATTTCTTACTTTCGTGCTCTCTGCCTCTCCTTTGAGCACTTTATTTCCCTTTTCTAATGTTACATCCTGGTGCCCATCCCCCCGCCAAATTAGTTTAATTGAGCTATTCTTTTTTTGCCTGTTAAAATAACAATTTAATAATAAGCCAAATTCCGATCACGATACCAAGCACAGTATCTACTTTCATTAGGCCTGGCTTTTGCATTAAAATAATGGTGATGCCATCGGTGCTTCCCGCTGTTAAAGAGTAAATCAGACAGCATCTAGCAACTGCACATGCGCAGTTAAACGCGGAAATCAGGAAGTTGCTGTCCAAGTTGCCCTGCTCCTCCAGAAGCTTCACTGTAACAGTATCTTGCGGAGAGACTCGGCATTGAAACATATGGAATGGTGTGAAGTTGTGGTACTTATGTGATATATACCCACTAAACTCACTTGTCCATTCCAGTCTAAGTAAATTTTTAACAGTGTGATAAATCTTAATTACTGCCAAATAACCTCTCTGGTATTGAAAGTTAACTTTTACAAGTGTGGCATCTCATTCCTTCTGATTTTAATTATTGTTGGAGATTTAAAAAAATAAAAAATAAAATATATTTTTTTAAACTTTTTCTTTGTCTCTTATCTGTCTCAATCCCATTTTTCTTTCCCTCTTTATTTCACTTCCTGTATCTGATTTGACATTGAATTAAATATTTTAACTAACATTTCCTGGTTCAGACTGTGCTGCTCATTAACTATACTTCAATCTGATTGGTTAAGGAGATACACAGTTGCTTGACCTGTTCACACAGGTCCCAGATACCCTGTAGATGGCTTTCTAATCACAGCAAGTTCCAGTGCAAAACTCCACAGAAAGTCTGTGGGCAAGTCTAAGTGTAATGAACGGCTGACCCGCTGAGAGCAAAATCTGGGCTGGTGTATTTTACAGTGCTGCACAAATACGTCTCCTCATCTAACCAAAAATAAAATCAGGTAGCATGCCGTATAACTAAAACATTCTTCTGTGCTTTATTCATTTAATTACAACAGTGTAAGAACGCCCAGTGAAAAGATTTTAACTATTTTCATAAACTTATTTCTAGATGTGCTGGGCATATCGAAAAATTCGGCTTAACTGTTCCGCATGAATCAATGATTGACAAGGATGTAAGCATAACATTCTGTTAAAATTAGAGGGTTTTTTGAAATCACGAGTGTTTACTTCTTCTTCTGCAGAGACGAAACCGCCACTTCGCCCCAGGCAAAGTGAAGGAGGTCTTAGGTGTTCCAATGGGACAGTTGGTGACATGATTGACAGGTTTCTAGTCTTCCGGGTGGAAACAACCTGGCGGAGTGGAGGCCAGTACAAGGTTGGAAGGGTTATCACAAAATCAACACCTTCAGTTTACACTCGCTTTTAGAAGGATTGTTTTTTTTTAAATATCTCTCGATCATAACAGAAGAATGATTGCTGAAGTTGGCCTGGTGCTGTTTTCTGGTAGGTGTTTGTATGAATCTGTACCTGGGATCATGGCTGATGGCCACACCTTACATACAAGTTGCTGAAAGAAACTCGGTTTCGAATTCACCCGAGAACGGAGTTTGGTCAGAGAGCGTGAACTGTATTTATTGCATTAGTTAGTTGTGACTGCACAAATATTAACTCTCCTCCATTCCTTTTTATTGTTTGACGCTCCAATTTGGCATCGGCGCCCACACGCCGTTTCTGTGCTTGTTCTTGTTCATTTCATGCACTTTCTCCCCCTTTTTTTTTCGGCGACTCTGCTTCGTTATTCGAGAAAGCCACTAAACCAGACCAGAGCTATTGTGTGTTTCTTCCCTGGAGCATACCTGGAGAAAGAGAGAGAGTGAGGGGCTAATCCAAAGCCGTTTTTATATTTATTAAGAATCAGTAAAACCAAAACCATTAAACGCGGTTTTGTTTTGCGGGGGGGCGGTGTTACTGAAGAGTTGTGATCCGATTTGCCATATTGACTGCTAGGAAAGGTTGCACTGCAGTCGATGCTATAAAATGTATTCACGGTATAGAGGTCGTGGTGATTAATGTTAAGGCTTAAAATGAACTTTCGTCAGAATTCATGATCTCACCGAGTGTGTAACCCATTACCCTGCTTCTGCTGCTTTTGGACGTGGGTGGGGAGGAAGGACACAGGAGAGTGACAATCGGAAATACATAATGTGGCAAGTCCCACACTTTTTAAATGAGCGTATTTCTAACCATTCCGACTCCCCTCTCACTTGTTGGATTTAGCCTCAGCTAGGCCATACTAACTTATTCTATTTGTTAATCATCTGGGTCTCCCATAGTACAGACATTCTCAAAACATCCGACTTCACGTTTCCTTGTCCAACACCACATTAGAGGGTTACTTTCTTACGATTTCCTTGTATTTAGTTAACTGTTCTTGTATTAACTTTGAAACTTAAATTATTTTCTTAACTGTTATTTGATGTCCCCATAATGCATTGTTTTATCGTAATGTTTGGGGCTAAGAGCTTAACTCCTGCCCACTGTTGGTCAAAATTTACAACTTCCCCTGGGTTCCATTACCTGACATTTCAGCCAACACTTGTATCAACCTGTTAGTTACTACACTTGTACCAACCTTAACAATTCAAAAGTTTCATTGATAGGGCTGATTTGACCAATGACTCAATGTAATTACAACATTGTTTATAAACCTGGTAAATGTAATTTTAAATATCTGATATCTAAGATTTTAGATAGCTGGGTGGGATGGCGAGGGAATCCTGTAACTTGCAACAAAAGAAAGAACTTGAATTGAAATAGCGCCTTTCACCACCTCAGGATGTTCCAAAATGCTTTACAGTCAATGAGGTATTACTGAAGAGTAGTCACTATTGTAATGTAGGGAAACATGGCAATCAATTTCCTCACAGTGAGGTCCCACAAACAGCAATGAGATAAATGACAAGATAATCTGTTTCTTGTGGTGTTGATAGAGGGATGAATGTTGGCCAAAACATTGGAAGAACTTCCCTGCTCTTTGAATAGTGCCAAGGGATTGTTCCCTTTTCACCTGAGCAGGTAGATATGCGATGTTAAACGAAGGCCCTCTGAAAGATGGCACCTCCAGCAGTGCAGCACTCCTTCAGTACTTGACTGAACAAGAATGTTCTTTCCCATTTCTTTTTTTTTTGCCACTGACTGGTGTTCAGTAGTCGAGAGTGAAACACAGTATGATGCTGGAAACTGGGTGTGACTGAAACTTGTGGTATTATGCAATAGCACTTTGTAAAACATGGTACTCTTTCACATTTTGCACCAGGAAATTGAATAATTTCGTGACTAAAATGCAGCTTATTTTATCACTTTTGTCAACATTAGTTGACAATTTAACATGCAAGCCAAAAAATAACTTGGAGTCAAAATGATAGCACAGAAGGAAGCCATCGGCCCATTGTGCATGTGCCGGCTCTTTGGTAGAGCTATCCAGTTAGTCCCACTCCCCTGCTCTTTCCCCATAGCCTTGCAAATTTTTCCCCCTTCAAGTATTTATCCAATTCCCTTTTGAAAGTTATTATTGAATCTGTTTCCACCGCCCTTTCAGGCAGTGCACTCCAGATCACAACAACTCACTGCCTAAAAATCTTTGTCCTCGTGTCACCTCTGGCTCTTTTGCCAATTATCTGTGCCGTCTGGTTACCGACCCGTCAGCCACTGGAAACAGTTTCTCCTTATTTACTCTATCATGACTTTGAACACCTCTATTAAATCTCCCCTTAACCTTCTCTGCTCCAAGAAGAACCATCCCAGCTTCTCTAATTACTGGAACTTCTCCTGGAAGAATTAGATATTTAAAAAAAAATAGGTTTGGGGCCATCACAGAATCCCCACAGTGCAGATAGAGGCCATTTCGGCCCATCGAGCCTGCACCGACACATATCCCACCCTATCCCCGTAACCCCACGTATTTAATCCCCCTAACACTAAGGGTCAATTTATCATAGCCAAATCAACCTAACCCGCACATCTTTGGACTGTGGGAGGAAACCGGAGCACCCGGAGGAAACCCACGCAGACATGGGGAGAATGTGCAAACTCTGTGTGGAGTTTGCACATTCTCCCCGTGTTTGCGTGGGTTTCCTCCGGGCGCTCCGGTTTCCTCCCACAGTCCAAAGATGTGCGGGTTAGGTTGATTTTGGCTATGATAAATTGACCCTTAGTGTTAGGGGGATTAAATACGGGGATAGGGTGGGATATGCGTCGGTGCAGGCTCGATGGGTCGAAATGGCCTCTATCTGCACTGTGGGGATTCTGTGATTCCACACAGACAGTCACCCGAGGCTGGATTCGAACCCGGGTCCCTGGCGCTGTGAGGCAACAGTGCTAACCACTATGCCACCGTGTTGCCCAATACAGCTTGAAAGGGTTCAGTTCCTTTTTCACCTCAGATACAATGTGAATTTGTGAACTGAAATCTTTTATAACCCAATCATCCCAAATAGTGCATTCTACAGGCACAAAACAAAATTGTTTCATTACATCTGTATTGTTCCCCACTCCATGCCAACCAGAATTAGGTGTGAGATTGCATGAGTTATAGGTATGCTGAATAATCTTTCACAAGAAACAGTCTTTATTTTTAAGTAGCTTTATGAGGCTTAAGGGTGATCTGATACAGAAACAAAACCTTAAAGCCAAATCTGAAGAATCACCACACCCAAACCTTAACCTCCATTAATATAGCAGATGGAGGAATGTCACTGATTAAGTGTTTGTCTGCTGTCACCAACAGTAATTTCAAAAAAAGATTTATTTTCTTGTACCGGAAATAAAAGCCATTGCATGTTGAAATCATTTGAAAGAAAACTAAAATGTGTGAAAACGTGGTTTGCAAAAACGCGGGTCTGAATTTTGTGTCTAAGGTGGTGGTCCTGACAACCTCAGTCTCATTTGATTATGACTCCTCACATTTCCTTGTGAAGGTTGACCTTACTAATGGTACCACGAGCAGGTACACAAATGGAGTACAGCTTTCAAAGCTACTGAATACAACTTTCCACAAATCAGCTAGCTATCTGTGTCATACATTAAAGTATACTGCAGTAAAATCTTAAATAAGAGTGTGTGCAATATACCTTTATAAGATCATTGCTCAGATACCTCCTTCCAAGGCTGAGAAAAAGTTCAGCCTTTTCTCAACACAAATCATTGATACTGGCTTTGTGCTCTTCTCTGCACTGCCTCCAGCAGTTGCTCATTTTTCCTGCCTATGTACAGCACTTCAGACTTGTCCACATTCAATTTAATTTGCCATTGTTCTGTCCACCCCATATATTTTGCCCAACTCATTGTTATTTCTGGGTTGCCTCCTCTGATTCCATTGCTGCTCCTAGTTTGTTATAATTGGCAAATTGAACCAGTTTGCATTGAGTATCTTAATCTATGGGCGCAATCTTGCCAGCCCTGGGGAGGCAGGACTGCCGGGAAAATGACAGAATCTGGGGGCGGCTGCCCATCCCGCCTCCATGCCATCTTCCCAGGAGGCGGGTAGCCAACCCACGCCGGGTCCCGTCTCCTGGAGGCGGGAAGGGGATTACAGCCACTTAACTGCCTGTTAACAGGTAGTTAACAGGCAGATAAGAGGATTATCCCCATTTTACCCACACGAGTGCGGGTTTCCCGAAGGCTGCGAACCCGGCCAGGGTCACCGAGGCGAGCAGTGGGTCTCTGGGGGTCGGAGGGGTGCAAAAGTGCGCTGTGAAGGTAAGTGATGGGTGCAAGTGTGGAGAGGTGAGTATGTGAGGTGAGTGGAAAGTGTTAGAAAAAGTTTACTTACCTTTGTTTCTTCCTGCAGGCTTCAACAGTTGGGGATGCGGAGAGTCTCGCATCTCCGCGGCAGAGATGACAGATGGCCGCTGCATTCTCCAATGCAACAACCATCTAATTTCTGCTAAAGAAAGAGGTCTGATGAGTCTTGAATACAAGAACTCATCAAACTACAGAGAATGTCAGTGTTTGACAGCTTCACAGAGCTGTCAAACAATGACAATTCATCTGTCAAAAATGTAGGCGGGCTTAACAAGGTCAATCAAGGGAAAATAGCGTGGGTTGACCAGAAGTCAATGGAGGCGGGACTAAAACCCGACAAGTGGGAGTCCCACCTCCAAAAGCTCCCCATTGGCAAAATCCAGCCCCAAGTTGTTGATGTAAATTAGAAACAGTACAAGTCCCAACACCAAGCCACTGAGTACACCCCCTCCCCTCCCCCCGCCAGCCAAATAACTTCACCAAACACTTGTTTTCTACACTTTAGCCACTTTCTTCTCCATTCCCAAGATTTACCATAAATCCACAGAGCTTTGAGCTTAATAAATCAATAGCCTTTAATTTGGAACTTTGTCAAATGCCTTTCTAATTGAATTTGGTGTCCATGAGAGTCAATGTCCATGGGATAGGGAAGGCAGAATCAGCCTAGGTTTCTGATCCTGATTGACTTTCATGCCCCTGTATTGATGTTGGATGAGGATAGGTTCAAACTCAGCCACAATGTCTCCTGTGGTCAAATGACCTGCCAATACTCACCATTAGGGTTCACGTGAATAATTGCCACTTGGATAAGGTACCAGTGTCCATGGAACCATACCCCAGCAAGGTAGTAATGCCTTTAAGAGGGAAGAGAATTGCATTGGAAAAAAAAATAGGATCTTAATATTTACTTGAGATTCTAAGTTTAAAAAAGAAAGCAATAAGTGTTTGGCCGTTTGTCTTGTTTGTGAAGAAAGAGCTGTGTAATTTTTATTCAAGTACAAGTGATGTATTTCAGTGCAACTTTTTAAAAATTAAAACAGAAAATGCTGGAAATACTCAGCAGGTCAGGCAGCATCTGTGGAGAAAGAAAGAGTTAATGGCCCAGAAATTGATCTCGCTCTGTTCCCGCGGGGGTAAGGCTTTCCCGCGATCTCTCACCTCGCTTGTGCTTTTTCAGATCCAGCTCGCACGAACTTCATGTTCTAGAGATCAGCTGGGCAGTGCTTGCGTATCCCAGCAGCGTAGTGAATTCGTGCGAGCTGTGGGATCACGTGACTCAGTTAGAGCCAATGGCAGCACACCATCTTCCATTCATAAGTTTCACAGCACCCTGTGAAATCTATGAATCTTACACCCCCCCAAAATAACAGCTAAACCTCAATTAAATTTTTTTAAAAACCCATCACATTAATAAAATAAGTATAGTTAATTAAATTAACCATTTTAAATAAAAAATTAAATTTTTGAAAAAATTTAAAATCTTTTAAAAAGTTATAAAAATAAACTTACCTGTCTTTAAAGTCTCTAAAAAAGATATACCTGTAAAAAAAAAAATCAAAAAAATACTTAATTCACTACTTACCTTCTTAAAAGCGGGTCTTACTCCTCCTTTTTACATTTCCAAAATCTTCAGTACTTACCTGCGCGTCCAAAGCATGAAGTGCGCAGCGTGCGCGCAGCCTGTAGCGCGCACGCGATGCACCGAGGACCCGCCCCCTTTTCAGAAGAGCAATTGCCGGTTTTCAGCGCATGCAGAAAACCGGCAATTGGAGTGGGAATACGCGAGAGTACGCAGTGCGTACTCTCGCGTCGCGGGATCAATTTTCGGCCCAATGTTTCAGGTCGATGACCTTTCATCAGAACTTTTTTCCAATTCTTTTAATGCACATTACACAAAGCAAGCTCACACAATGTATCTTTTAGCTCTTCAACTCCCAGCCTTTCTTTATTCCTGCTTACTCAATGCCCCTGCCCCCGAACCTCCCCTTTTATGTTCATCTGGCTGGGGCAAGTCTCCTCCCACTCCAGGTGCTATTATTTTTAAAGGGGAGGTTTTTAAAGGGGTCATTCTCTTTCTCGGGGACCAGAGCCCTT
Organism: Squalus acanthias; assembly: GCA_030390025.1. Classification (NCBI taxonomy): domain Eukaryota; kingdom Metazoa; phylum Chordata; class Chondrichthyes; order Squaliformes; family Squalidae; genus Squalus; species Squalus acanthias. The sequence continues at coordinate 143,588,398 of CM059429.1, forward strand.
ATTCACCCTGCTACGTGATATTCATTTATGTCGAGTATTCGCAACAATAATTGGAGGAAAGCCTCTAATCAGGATTGTATGATAAGTGTTGTATAAAACAATGGACCAGTTTTTTGATCTGGTTGAAGGGAATAGCAAATGATGTGGTACAGATTCAGTTGGACCTAATTAAAGTTGACTGATTTTTTTCCCCCTTTTTTTAATCTACAGTGCTAACAGCTATGAATGCAATAAGGGTCCAAGTCCCTCAGTCTCAAATAGAGGTTGGTAGAGGTGATGATTTGCAGGTAAAATGTCAGTATACAACTACAGTGACAGATAAAACAGGACTTAATATTGATTGGTATCTACTCCCAGATGATCCAGCTGGACAACTGGTAAGTATAAGTCTTAAAGGGAATTCGTGGTTTTGAAATTAAATGGTTACAATTAAGGTACTGAATTGAAAGAATTACTGCAGGTGCGCTGAATTAAAATTAGCAATAGTCATGATTTACCCTCAGTAATATGCCAATTCAGCTCTTTCATAATGGCCTGGAGTTTGCGGTCAGCGGCAAAACAATGGCCGTTCACTATGCTGACAGCTGTTTAGAGTTTTTGCGGGCTTTTGAGCGGAGACTTGCTGTCATTGGGCATCTGATCCAGCATGATGCCCATTACAGGGGATCTGTGGCATGTGTGAGCAGGGAAAACAACAGCGTGGCTCTTCAACCAATCAGATTGAAGAAACTCCACTGAAACACGCAGTGTTTAAATCAGGAAGTATAAACCAGGAAGTATAAATTAGATTTAAATCATGTACAGAAAGTGAAATGAAGAGAGGGAAAGAAAGATGGGATTAAGAGAGATAAAAGGGACAGACAGAAAAAGTTTTTTAAAAAAACTTCTTTTTAAATCTTCAACAATAATTAAATTCTGAAGGAATGAGACTCTACACTTGTAAAATAAAATTTTCAGTGCCAGAGAGGTTAGTTGGCAGTAATTATGACTTATCACACCGTTAAAAATTCACTGACACCTGAATGCACCAGCCCAAACCTTTTTTGGCATGTTTAGAGGGTAAGTAGCGCAACTTTACGCCCTTACATGGATTTCAATGTCGAATCTATTGGTGAGGTACCAGTTTAGCCCAGCCTGTGAAGGAGCAGGGTAACTCGGATCGCAACTTCCAGATTTCCGCATTTAACTGCGCAAGTGCAGACTCTGGAAGTTGCAGTCCGATTTACTCCATAATAACGGTGAGCGCTGTTGGCCTCACCGTTATTCTCGGCGCAACATCCAGGCCATTGTTGATCTTGGTAACCTTTCCAAGTCATTTTCATCAATGATGTCATGAACCATTTAAGCAAAAACTACGAAGAGAATATTGATTTTTTGATGAGAAGAAATTGCAGTTAAGTTATGGTTAAACCTAAGCAATCAAGCTTGCATATTTTTTTAGACAAGCTTGCATATTAGGTCCATAGCAATTTCTGCTAAGTGACCATCTGACAAAGGGGGATAAAATCAACTCTTAGCCATCCATTTTGCATCTGAAAAATGGGCGGCCAGGAATTGAAAAATGACAGGGGGTGGTGGGGGGGTAGTTGTGGAGGAGGGGGTGCCTCAGCTACCCTATTGGCGCCCAAGGCCCACCTGATGCAATATTCAGGTGGGCCTGTAAAAAATTTCTATTGTGAACTCCTTATCACCCCGAGCGAACAATTGAATTTGTCTGGAATTTTGTACGTTGAGTGTGTACATTGTTGTTTCAATGGACTGGTGTTTGCATTTAGCAGATATCATTTTTTTTTCTTGCTGATTGGATCATGAGAAATCTGACAAGCTACCATATATGTATTTATTTGTATATCGTATGAGCGCTACTATCTTTTTGGATGTATTTTCATCAGGGTAATCTGTGAATCGCAACTTCAAAAGAGTTGAGGAAATTAAAAGCTGAAGCTGGAAATGCAGCAGTTTCCTCCTGGTATCTGGTCAGACAGAGAATGCTGTAACGTGTGACTTGTATTACATTCGACATATTTCAATTCCAGCTGACATGCCAATACAACGATAATATGAGAAGGTGAAACCTATTGTATTCACTTTGCTAGTAGTCAAGACTTTGGAGGTGAAATTCATTTCGGGCAGTAGTGCAAATCGGCTGTCCATTGCACATGATTTTCTTTTCCATTGACCTCAATTGGGCATGGTGCAAAACGGGCTGCCGAGTTGCTATCGCCCTCTTTGCGCTTTTGCAAAAGAGCAATTTCGCCCCCATTGTACCCATAAGGCAAGTCATGCGTTAATGTTCTCTGTCTAACCATAAACTGTTGAAGCAACTGCCACGAGGGATAATTAGTCCACTATGGATTTTCCTAGTTGTATTTATTTTATATATGTACTGTCTACTATGTGCCAAAGGTTTTGTGCTTTGTATCTCAATATTAATTGTAACTAAATATTAGTTTCAGCCTGAAAATGTGATCTGTGTTTAATACACACCAATTAGAAGAGATGTAATTGGTAGCATGAGACCTACTTTAATCCAGCAAGCATATTACTGCAATAAGATCATTCTTAATCTTCGAGATCATGCAGTTCCACAAGGGAGATTATTGAAAAGGTACTGAAAGAGGAAGTAGTTCTGTAAAAACCTGAAATTATAATAAGAACTATGCACATACCAGTACCGGAATTGTAAACAGGACTTTGCTGATTCTAAGCGTCACTGTTCTACTTTTTTTAAAGACTGATGTAGTCGAATACTTTTGGGGTGGAATCCATAATGCTGGAACACTGTACACGGGCAGAGTGAATTTTACAGGAGACGTTGAGAAGGATGATTGTTCATTCATGATCAAGAAGACACTTATGACTGACAGTGGAACCTATGAGGTTGAAGTTAAAATGCCTTATGACTTGGCAGGCGATCGGACAGACAGAATAGAAGTGACTGTATTGGGTAAGGACATTTAAAAAAAATTGTTTCTGCTTATGTAAGTAAGAACATAAGAACATAAGAAATAGGAGCAGGAGTAGGCCAATCGGCCCCTCGAGCCTGCTCCGCCATTCAATAAGATCATGGCTGATCTGATCCTAACCGCCAATCTACTATCTATCACAGAACCATCTCCTGCATCTAACAGAATTGCACACATGAAATAGGAGCAGAATCAGGCTACACGGTCCCTGGGCCCGCTCCACTACCCACAGGGCCATGACCGATCCGAACCTAGACTCATGTCCAAATTCCTGCCCGCTCCCCGTAACCCTTAATGCCCTTTACTTTTAGGAAACTGTCTATTTCTGTTTTAAATTTAATTAATGTTGTAGCTTCTACAGCTTTTTGTGGCAGCATATTCCATGGACCTACCACCCTCTGAGTGAAGTAGTTCCTCCTCATCTCAGTTTTGAAAGAGCAGCCCCTTATTCTAAGACTATGTCCCCTAGTTCTAGTCTCACCCTAGTAATGTTATTAGCTTTTATGTAAACACTATTCTAGTCTTTGAAAGGCAAAACATTATTTTATTATGTATCCTTATGGTTATGTTCCAAAGCATAGCTCCTCAATACGACTGGCCAGCTGATACTGGAGCACTGTAAGATGCCCTACCACATAAAGGATACCATCACCTACTGTGTTTACTTTGTAATTAAATTTTTAATGATTCTCAAATTCTGATTTTAAATTTGTGTTGCACAGTATTTGTGTGTTAGAAATGTAACTTTAAGTGACCTCGTGTGCAGCTAAACCAAATCAATTGGAAATGTCTCTGGGTGCTTTACAATTGGCTTCAATGTTCTTAGGCCAAGGAGGGAAAAGCAGGCAAGGTTTGCAGTCCAAATTTTGTTTGTGTATGTTGGGGAGAGCAGAATTTGTGTGTGTTGGGGGTTGGGGAGAGCAGAATTTGTGTGTGTGTGTTGGGGAGAGCAGAATTTGTGTGTGTGTTGGGGAGAGCAGTGTGTGTGTGTGTGTGTTGGGGAGAGCAGTGTGTGTGTGTGTGTGTGTTGGGGAGAGCAGTGTGTGTGTGTGTTGGGGAGAGCAGTGTGTGTGTGTGTGTGTTGGGGAGAGCAGAATTTGTGTGTGTGTTGGGGAGAGCAGTGTGTGTGTGTGTGTGTTGGGGAGAGCAGTGTGTGTGTGTGTGTGTGTTGGGGAGAGCAGTGTGTGTGTGTGTTGGGGAGAGCAGTGTGTGTTGGGGAGAGCAGTGTGTGTGTGTGTTGGGGAGAGCAGTGTGTGTGTGTGTTGGGGAGAGCAGTGTGTGTGTGTGTTGGGGAGAGCAGTGTGTGTGTGTGTTGGGGAGAGCAGTGTGTGTGTGTGTTGGGGAGAGCAGTGTGTGTGTGTGTTGGGGAGAGCAGTGTGTGTGTGTGTTGGGGAGAGCAGTGTGTGTGTGTGTGTTGGGGAGAGCAGTGTGTGTGTGTGTTGGGGAGAGCAGTGTGTGTGTGTGTTGGGGAGAGCAGTGTGTGTGTGTGTTGGGGAGAGCAGTGTGTGTGTGTGTTGGGGAGAGCAGTGTGTGTGTGTGTTGGGGAGAGCAGTTTGTGTGTGTTGGGGAGAGCAGTTTGTGTGTGTTGGGGAGAGCAGTTTGTGTGTGTTGGGGAGAGCAGTTTGTGTGTGTTGGGGAGAGCAGTGTGTGTGTGTTGGGGAGAGCAGTGTGTGTGTGTGTGTTGGGGAGAGCAGTGTGTGTGTGTGTGTTGGGGAGAGCAGTGTGTGTGTGTGTGTTGGGGAGAGCAGTGTGTGTGTGTGTGTGTTGGGGAGAGCAGTGTGTGTGTGTGTGTGTTGGGGAGAGCAGTGTGTGTGTGTGTTGGGGAGAGCAGTGTGTGTGGTGTGTTGGGGAGAGCAGTGTGTGTGTGGTTGGGGAGAGCAGTGTGTGTGTGTGTTGGGGAGAGCAGTGTGTGTGTGTGTTGGGGAGAGCAGTGGTGTGTGTGTGTGTTGGGGAGAGCAGTGTGTGGTGTTGGGGGAGAGCAGTGTGTGTGTGTGTTGGGGAGAGCAGTGTGTGTGGAGTGTGTGTTGGGGAGAGCAGTTGTGTGTGTGTTGGGGAGAGCAGTGTGTGTGTGTGTTGGGAGAGCTTGTGTGGTGTGTGTTGGGGAGAGCAGTGGGTGTGTGTGTGTTGGGGAGAGCAGTGTGTGTGTGTGTTGGGGAGAGCAGTGTGTGTGTGTTGGGGAGAGCAGTGTGTGTGTGTGGGTTGGGGAGAGCAGTGTGTGTGTGTGTTGGGGAGAGCAGTGTGTGTGTGTGTTGGGGAGAGGCATGTGTGTGTGTGTGTTGGGGAGAGCAGTGTGTGTGTGTGTTGGGGAGAGCAGTGTGTGTGTTGGGGAGAGCAGTGGTGTTGTGTGGGGAGAGCAGTGTGTGTGTGTTGGGAGAGCTGTGGGTTGGAGAGCAGTGAGTGTGTGTGTTGGGGAGAGCAGTGTGTGTGTGTGTTGGGGAGAGCATGTGTGTGTGTTGGGGAGAGCAGTGTGTGTGTTGGGGAGAGCAGTGTGTGTGTGTGTGTTGGGGAGAGCAGTGTGTGTGTGTGTTGGGGAGAGCAGTTTGTGTGTGTTGGGGAGAGCAGTTTGTGTGTGTTGGGGAGAGCAGTGTGTGTGTGTGTGTTGGGGAGAGCAGTGTGTGTGTGTGGGAGAGCAGTGTGTGTGTGTGTGTTGGGGAGAGCAGTGTGTGTGTGTTGGGGAGAGCAGTGTGTGTGTGTTGGGGAGAGCAGTGTGTGTGTGTGTTGGGGAGAGCAGTGTGTGTGTGTGTTGGGGAGAGCAGTGTGTGTGTGTGTTGGGGAGAGCAGTGTGTGTGTGTGTGTGTTGGGGAGAGCAGTGTGTGTGTTGGGGAGAGCAGTGTGTGTGTGTGTTGGGGAGAGCAGTGTGTGTGTTGGGGAGAGCAGTGTGTGTGTTGGGGAGAGCAGTGTGTGTGTGTTGGGGAGAGCAGTGTGTGTGTTGGGGAGAGCAGTGTGTGTGTGTGTGTTGGGGAGAGCAGTGTGTGTGTTGGGGAGAGCAGTGTGTGTGTGTTGGGGAGAGCAGTGTGTGTGTGTTGGGGAGAGCAGTGTGTGTGTGTTGGGGAGAGCAGTGTGTGTGTGTTGGGGAGAGCAGTGTGTGTGTGTTGGGGAGAGCAGTGTGTGTGTGTTGGGGAGAGCAGTGTGTGTGTGTTGGGGAGAGCAGTGTGTGTGTGTTGGGGAGAGCAGTGTGTGTGTGTTGGGGAGAGCAGTGTGTGTGTGTGTGTGTGTTGGGGAGAGCAGTGTGTGTGTGTGTGTGTGTGTGTTGGGGAGAGCAGTGTGTGTGTTGGGGAGAGCAGTGTGTGTGTGTGTTGGGGAGAGCAGTGTGTGTGTTGGGGAGAGCAGTGTGTGTGTGTGTGTTGGGGAGAGCAGTGTGTGTGTTGGGGAGAGCAGTGTGTGTGTGTGTGTTGGGGAGAGCAGTGTGTGTGTGTTGGGGAGAGCAGTGTGTGTGTGTTGGGGAGAGCAGTGTGTGTGTGTTGGGGAGAGCAGTGTGTGTGTGTTGGGGAGAGCAGTGTGTGTGTGTTGGGGAGAGCAGTGTGTGTGTGTTGGGGAGAGCAGTGTGTGTGTGTTGGGGAGAGCAGTGTGTGTGTGTTGGGGAGAGCAGTGTGTGTGTGTTGGGGAGAGCAGTGTGTGTGTGTTGGGGAGAGCAGTGTGTGTGTGTTGGGGAGAGCAGTGTGTGTGTGTTGGGGAGAGCAGTGTGTGTGTGTTGGGGAGAGCAGTGTGTGTGTGTTGGGGAGAGCAGTGTGTGTGTGTGTTGGGGAGAGCAGTGTGTGTGTGTTGGGGAGAGCAGTGTGTGTGTGTTGGGGAGAGCAGTGTGTGTGTGTTGGGGAGAGCAGTGTGTGTGTGTTGGGGAGAGCAGTGTGTGTGTGTTGGGGAGAGCAGTGTGTGTGTGTTGGGGAGAGCAGTGTGTGTGTGTTGGGGAGAGCAGTGTGTGTGTGTGTGTGTGTGTGTGTTGGGGAGAGCTGTGTGTGTGTGTGTGTTGGGGAGAGCTGTGTGTATGTTGGGGAGAGCAGTGTGTGTGTGTGTTGGGGAGAGCAGTGTGTGTGTGTGTTGGGGAGAGCAGTGTGTGTATGTTGGGGAGAGCAGTGTGTGTGTGTGTTGGGGAGAGCAGTGTGTGTGTGTGTGTGTGTTGGGGAGAGCAGTGTGTGTGTGTGTTGGGGAGAGCTGTGTGTGTGTGTGTGTTGGGGAGAGCTGTGTGTGTGTGTGTTGGGGAGAGCTGTGTGTGTGTGTGTGTTGGGGAGAGCAGTGTGTGTGTGTGTTGGGGAGAGCAGTGTGTGTGTGTGTTGGGGAGAGCAGTGTGTGTGTGTTGGGGAGAGCAGTGTGTGTGTGTGTGTTGGGGAGAGCTGTGTGTGTGTGTGTGTTGGGGAGAGCTGTGTGTGTGTGTTGGGCAGAGCAGTGTGTGTGTGTTGGGCAGAGCAGTGTGTGTGTGTTGGGGAGAGCTGTGTGTGTGTTGGGGAGAGCTGTGTGTGTGTGTTGGGGAGAGCTGTGTGTGTGTGTGTTGGGGAGAGCAGTGTGTGTGTGTGTGTTGGGGAGAGCAGTGTGTGTGTGTGTGTTGGGGAGAGCAGTGTGTGTGTGTGTTGGGGAGAGCAGTGTGTGTGTGTTGGGGAGAGCAGTGTGTTTGTGTTGGGGAGAGCAGTGTGTTTGTGTTGGGGAGAGCAGTGTGTTTGTGTTGGGGAGAGCAGTGTGTGTGTGTTGGGGAGAGCAGTGTGTGTGTGTTGGGGAGAGCAGTGTGTGTGTTGGGGAGAGCTGTGTCTGTGTGTGTGTTGGGGAGAGCTGTGTGTGTGTGTGTGTTGGGGAGAGCTGTGTGTGTGTGTTGGGGAGAGCAGTGTGTGTGTGTGTGTTGGGGAGAGCAGTGTGTGTGTGTGTGTTGGGGAGAGCAGTGTGTGTGTGTGTGTGTTGGGGAGAGCAGTGTGTGTGTGTGTGTGTTGGGGAGAGCTGTGTGTGTGTGTGTGTGTGTTGGGGAGAGCAGTGTGTGTGTTGGGGAGAGCAGTGTGTGTGTGTGTTGGGGAGAGCTGTGTGTGTGTTGGGGAGAGCTGTGTCTGTGTGTGTGTTGGGGAGAGCTGTGTGTGTGTGTGTGTTGGGGAGAGCTGTGTGTGTGTGTTGGGGAGAGCTGTGTGTGTGTGTGTGTTGGGGAGAGCTGTGTGTGTGTGTGTGTTGGGGAGAGCTGTGTGTGTGTGTGTTGGGGAGAGCAGTGTGTGTGTGTTGGGGAGAGCAGTGTGTGTGTGTTGGGGAGAGCAGTGTGTGTGTGTTGGGGAGAGCAGTGTGTGTGTGTTGGGGAGAGCAGTGTGTGTGTGTTGGGGAGAGCAGTGTGTGTGTGTTGGGGAGAGCAGTGTGTGTGTGTGTGTGGGTTGGGGAGAGCAGTGTGTTGGGGAGAGGTGTGCGTGCGCCCGTCCAACATGAGGGAAAAACGTACTTGGCCTCGTCCTCACCAATCTACCTGTCGCAGGTGCATCTGTCCATGAGAGCATTGGTAGCAGTGACCACCGCAGAGTCATTTTGGAGACGAAGTCCCATCTTCACACTGAGGACACCCTCCATCGTATTGTGTGGCACTACCACTGTGCTAAATGGGATAGATCTACCAGCTCAAAACTGGGTATCCATGAGACACTGTGGGGCAGCAGCAAAACTGTATTCCACCACAATCTGTAACCTCATGGCCCTGGCATATCCCTCACTCTACCATTACCATCAAGCCAGGGGACCAACCCTGGTTCAATAAGGAGTGTAGAAGAGCATGCCAGGAGCAGCACCAGGCGTACCTAAAAGTGCGGTGGCAACCTGGGGAAGCTGTAACACAGGACTACATGCATGCTAAAAAGCGGAAGCAGCATGATATAGACAGAGCTAAGTGATCCCACAATCAACGGATCAGATCAAAGCTCTGCAGTCCTGCCACATCCAGTCGTGAATGGTGGTGGACCATTAGACAACTAACGAGAGGAGGAGGCTCCATGAATATCCCCATCCTCAATGATGGTGGAGCCCAGCACGTGAGTGCAAAAGACACAGCTGAAGCATTTGCAACCATCTTCAGCCAGAAGTGCTGAGTGGAAGATCCATATCGGCCTCCTCCTGAGGTCCCCAGCACCACAGAAGCCAGTCTTCAGCCAATTCGATTCACTCCATGTGATATCAAGAAACGGTTGAGCGCATTGGATGCAGCAAAGGCTGTGGGCCCTGACAACATCCCGGCTGTCGTGCTGAAGAATTGTGCTCCAGAACTTGCCGTGCCTCTAGCCAAGCTGTTCCAGTACAGCTACAACACTGGCATCTATCTGACAATGTGGAAAACCGCCCAGATATGTCCTGTACACAAAAAAGCAGGACAAATCCAATCAGGCCAATTACCGCCCCATCAGTCTAGTCTCTATCATCAGCAAAGTGATGGAAGGTGTCGTCGACAGTGCTATCAAGCAGCACTTGCTCACCAATAACCTGCTCACTGATGCCCAGTTTGGGTTCTGCCAAGACCACTCGGCTCCAGACCTCATTACAGCCTTGGTCCAAACATGGACAAAAGAGCTGAATTCCAGAGGTGAGGTGAGAGTGACTGCCCTTGACATCAAGGCAGCATTTGACCGAGTGTGGCATCAAGGAGCCCTAGTAAAACTGAAGTCAATGGGAATCGGGGGGGGGGAAACGCTCCACTGGCTGGAGTCATACCTAGCACAAAGGAAGATGGTTGTGGTGGTTGAAGGTCAATCATCATAGCCCCAGGACATCGCTGCAGGAGTTCCTCAGGGCAGTGTCCTAGGCCCAACCATCTTCAGCTGCTTCATCAATGACCTTCCTTCCATCAGAAGGTCAGAAGTCGGGATGTTCGCTGATGACTGCACAGTGTTCAGTGCCATTCGCAACTCCTCAGATAATGAAGTAGTCCATGCCCGCATGCAGCAAGACCTGGACGACATTCAGGCTTGGGCTGATAAGTGGCAGGTAACATTCTCACCACACAAGTGCCAGACAATCACTATCTCCAGCAAGCGAGCATCTAACCACCGCCCCTTGACATTCAACGGCACTACCATCGCCGAATCCCCCACCATCAATATCCAGGGGGTCACCATTGACCAGAAACTTAACTGGACCAGCCACATAAATACTGTGGCAACAAGAGCAGGTCAGAGGTTAGGTATTCTGTGGCGAGTGTCTCACCTCCTGACTCCCCAAAGCCTTTCCACCATCTACAAGGCACAGTAAGGAGTGTGATGGAATACTCTCCACTTGCCTGGATGAGTGCAGCTCCAACAACACAAGAAGCTCGACACCATCCAGGACAAAGCAGCCCATCCACCACCTTAAACATTCACTCCCTCCACCACTGGCGTACCGTGGCTGCTGTTTGTACCATCTACAAGATGCACTGCAGCACCTCCCAAACCTGTGACCTCTACCACCTAGAAGGACAAGGGCAGCAGGTGCATGGAAACACCACCACCTCCAAGTTACCCTCTAAGTTACACACCATCCTGACTTGGAAGTATATCGCCATTCCTTTGTCGTCGCTGGGTCAAAATCCTGGGGGCCTGGAAGTGCACCGCCTACCATATTCGCTAAGAACAATTTTTTGGGCGCTGCTTGGACTACTGAGGCCCAATATGGCAGGCAGCGCGCGCACATTTCCACCTGGAAGTGCGCCACCTACTATATTCTGTAAGAACAAGAAACGTCCTTTACGTACACATGAAACCGGCGTTAGGCTCTTTGCATATGCAAATAAGGGGCCTTAAGCCTGTTTGAGCCTTCCCCTCTAAGATTGGTTTGCTGGCACCAGCTGCTCTCTGGGAAATCAGCCCTAGGGATTGCCTGCAACAAAGAAGGTAAGTAACTTAACCGAATCTGGAACTGGAAGGAGCAGGAGTGCTCCTCCTGACCCCACGTTAAAGGAACTGATCGCCACTTTCCAATTCCCCGTGCCACCCACCCCTCATCGTTGCTGCTCCCAATGCAGATCTCCCCTCTGTTCCAGCCCTAACTCAAGCCCCAGTTCCCCCAACAACACTTGCCTGAGGGCTGCTGCGACACTAGCCGCGGCACAAACTTGAGCTCCTTTTCACCGGCGGGATCTTCACGCTTTGCCGGCAACATTGAATTGAGGCCCAAGGCTCTCCAGATACTGGCTCTCCATTCAGGGGTGGTGCGCCTGGTTGCAGCCCGATTTCTGGGCCTATATTTCTAGCCAACAGACCTGATGCTTAATATTTTGTGCAACTAAGTGCCAGGTTCCTGACTCTGCAAAACATACCTGTCTCAAATATTTTCAGCTCTTACAAGTCATTCATGGAAGCACAGATAATTTTCAGTCATAGAATACTAAAAATATTAACTTGTCCTAATGACACAATCTAGGTCTCACTGGGTATTTGGATACTGTCTGCATTCAAAGGTTACGTGTATTCTGTTTTTATCAGTCTGGTACTGGTGAGCAATATTACTTTTGCTATCTTCAGAGAGGAAAGAAAAACAAAACAATGGGGGAATTTTAGCCTAAAAACCGGGTGGGTTAGAGGCGTGGGGGTAGTTTAAAAAGTATTTAACCCCCCCGCCCCCAGCAAAGATCGGAGACCCCTCCGAGGCCTCAGTTTCCGCCCCCCCCCCGGCCTATAATCCCCACTACGAGGCCACCAATCCCCCCCCCCCCCCCCCCCCCCAGGCCTGCGATCCCCACCACGAAGCCCCCCCCCCCCCAAGCCAGGCCTACGATTTCCACCCCCGTGCTGTTCCCCCATCCCCCCCATCCCGTGCTGTTCCGGCTGCCCCCCAGCCTGCGATCCTCATCAATGTCTCCCCCCACCCCCTCCTTGCTTCTCTGGCTGGCCCCCATGCGATCCTTCCCTCCCTTCTCTGTGCAGCATCACAATCTGGCTGGCTGCGAGTAGGAAACAGAGGCTTCCCATTCAAATCAGGCCCTGCCGTTAAAGTCAGAAGACCTGCGGGAAACCCGTTTACCCCCCGGGTTTCCTGACTGCCTCGGAGCCCCCCTGCCCCCAACCCGCCTTCCCCATTAAAATTCAGCCCAATGTTTTATCTTCCTCCTTTCTTTCTCCCTGTCCCCCACAAACCAATGCAGTTTCCTTCCAGTACCTGATCTTGGGCATTTTAAAATTAGAGTTTAATAACTTGGATCATGTGCAGTAAAATATATATTTTGTTGTTGGTCATTCTTGTGTTACTCTCATACTATTTATGATTCATTTGTATCAAAAATGACACAAAACTTAATCCCTTACAGTTTGCACCTGTTCAAAGTTACAGTTCGGTAAAATCTGCCCAAGACTTACAAATAATGTTCAAATCCCTCTATGGTCTCGCCCCTCCCCATCTCTGTAACCTCCTCCAGCCCTACAAAACTCCAAGAACTTAGCCCTCTCATGCATCCCCGATTTGTTTTGCCTCACCATTGGTGACCGTGCCTTTAGCTGTCTGGGCCCCAAGCACTGGAATTCCCTCCCTAAATCTCTCCGCCTCTTTCTCCTTTTTAAGATGCCCCTTAATACCTACCTCTTCGACCAAGCTTTTGGTCACCTGTCCTAATGTCTCATGTGGCTTGGTGTCAAATTTTGTCTGATAATCGCTCCTGTGAAATGCCTTGGGACGTTTTACTATGTTAACGGCGCTATATGCAGGTTATTGTATGCTGCACCTCAGAAAATTGAAAACAATTTCACATCTATGATATTGTATAAATTTTATTAACTTTGTCGTGGCAACTGCTTTGAGAGGTAAATGAAACAACTCCTGAGTAATCTGTACTGACTTTGACTTGCAGTACCTCCTTCAAAACCGATTTGTGCAATCGAGGGAACAGCCGAATTTGGACAAACTGTTAAGCTGACCTGTCACTCCGAGGAAGGATCTCCAAAACCAATCTACTCTTGGCAGAGTTTCAATGGACAGAATCAGCCAAAACCGTTGCCCAAAACGTCCGTTCAGGGTTAGTAGCACTTGGTGTAAATGATATCTAAACTTGGATATGTTCTGCCTTTCTTATCAATATTCCAAAGTAGCTTCCGCTGTTAACCAGATGCTAACTTACAACTTTATTTCAATGCCAATGATTTTATTGGAAGAGTTATCTTATCCAGTTATGATCTGCCTGCTGGCATCATTAATGAGGGAAATTTTGCTACAACTGCCTTTTCTGATGTGATAGGTGACCATGTCTCATGTTATGAATTTTTCAATCTTTAGACTTTTCTTCATTCACTGAAAAACTGGCTTTTGGCTCTTTATCAAAACTGTTCTTTATAATGATAGCCATCACAAAGATGGGTGGGAAAGCAAGTTGTGTAGAGGACTCAAAGAATCTGCAAAGGGATATAGACAGGTTAAGTGAGTGGGCAAACATTTGGCAGATGGAGTATAATGTTGGGAAAGTGCGAGGTTATCCACTTTGGCAGGAAAAATAAAAAAGCAAATTATTATTTAAATAGAGAGAGATTACAAAATACTACAGTTCAGAGGCTCCTGGGGGTCCTTGTGCATGAAACACAAAAAGTTAGCATGCAGGTACAACAAGTAATCAACAAAAAGGCAAATGGAATATTGGCCTTTATTGCAAGGGGGTTGGAGTATAAAAGCAGGGAAGTCCTGCTACAACTGTACAGGGTATTGGTGAGACCACACCTTGAGTACTGCGTACAGTTTTGTTCTCCTTATTTAAGGAAAGATATACTTGCATTGGAGGCAGTTCAGAGACGATTCACTAGGTTAATTCCAGAGATGAGGGGGTTGACTTATGAAGATAGGTTGAGCAGGTTGGGCCTGTACTCATTGGAATTTAGAAGAATGAGAGGTGATCTTATTGAAACATATAAGATACTGAGGGGGCTCGACAAGGTAGATACAGAGAGGATGTTTCCCCTCGTGGGGAAATCTAGAACTCGGGGGCACAGTCTCAGAATAAAGGGTCGCCCTTTTAGAACTGAGATGAGGAGGAATTTCTTCTGAGGGTCGTAAATCTGTGGAATTCTCTGCCCCAAGATAAGGGAGTGAAGGGTTATGGGGAGCGGGCAGGGAAGTGGCTTTGAGCCCTAGATCAGCCATGATCTTATTGAATGGGGAAGCAGGCTCGAGGGGCCAAGTGGCCTATTCCTGCTCCTATTTCTTATGTTCTTATCACAGATCTATGCCTTGTCTTTACATCTCCAGGTCTATTATGTTAAACATAGTGGAGTAGAGTTTCCACTGTGAGCACAATCCGCGATCTGAGCACAAATTGTGTCCAAAACAGCGCCCTTTTTGAGAAGTGTTTTTCTTTCTCAAGTTTCCGCTCAAACTTATTTGCATATCACCAAACGTAAAATCTGCCATGAACCAGCGCAATCGGGCAGCGTTTTAGATTTTTTTAAATTTTGCTTTCGAAAAATATTCGTTGATGTATTTAAGAGTGGTAATTTGGCGCAGTTTGATTAATACAGCTGAAAATGGGTTTATCACAAAAAATAAGCCAAAATAAGTGTCTAGTCTACCACCTGTGAGTAACCCGATTTTAAATAACTGAAATTAACTTTAAAAACTATACCGAACCATTTGCTAGTTATATTGGTGTACAGTAGTCAGTTTCTTGGTAAGTTTAAAAAAAAATTATACTCAAAAGATTTTAAAACGTGTCTATTAGTGTCCTTGCGCCCAAAAGAACCAGCTTAATTTTAAGAGCCCGCAAACGAGTGCAATTAGCGGAAACTCGCAATGGTGATTAATTCAGGGCGTGGCCAGTTTTGTGGGCAGGGCAAGCTTTTTAAACTAGCGCAAAAGATCGGGGAAACTCGATTTGCACTGAATGTAATTTCCTCTTAAAATTTTGCACGGTGCAGGGTCAGTGTATGAGCCACAGCATCTTTTTTGGTGTGCAACAAAGGAGGGAAAAGCTTTCAAAATGACTAATTGGTGAACTGTGTTTGAATTGTGTAACTTTTTTAAAATTAAGTAAATTCAGGACCTTCCCAAAGCTTGGTAAGCAATGCATAGATCACTCATCCCATCATGTCATTTTGGTAGAGCAATCCAAAACTAATCTCATTGCCCCATGGTCTCCCAATAGCCTTATTATACCTGTCTCTGCTTCAAATATTTATCTTAAAAGAAGCAAGGGTCTCTGATTCAACCATTCCCTGATGCAAAGCATTCCAAGCTCCAGTAACCCTCTCTGGACAGAAATTTCTCCTAGCCTTTCTCCTCACTTTCTCAGTGATAATTTTAAATTGATGACCTCTCATCGCCAGCTTCAGATCCAGAGGAAATTGTCTTTCCCTCTTAAATCTATCAAAACCCTTCATAATCTTAAAAAAAAACCTCTCAAATTTCTTCTTGGCTTTCTCTCCTTTCGTGGAAATACACTTAGTGTATCATATCATCCTGTTTAATCTACATTGTATGCTCACCTATGGCTTTAATGTCCTTTATATAATGGGGTGCCCAAAACTGCACACGGTACTTGAACTGCATTCCCTTTATCTATACATTTCGTGATTTGTATTAATTTATTTTACATTTGTCAAATACAATTTGTCTTTCACAAATCCATTCTGGCTGTCCTCTATTAACCTATGCATTTCTAAATGCTTACAAATTTGATTTTGAATTAGGGACTCTAAGCATTTCCCCACAACAGATGATAGACTAACTGCTCTGTAGTTATCCAGTTTATCCTTCTTTCCCTTTTGAATAAAGGTGCTACATAAGCTACTCTCCAGTCCCATGCCATAATGTGTCTGTTGTGCCTTCATCGTCCGTAATTAAACTATCTCCTATATTTTTTTAATTATCTGCTTAAAGCAGTCCTTACTATTTCCTTTTGTATAAAATGCTAGTCTTTTTGTATTCCCTTTTAGTCTGTCTAATCTCCTGTTTCACGACCTCACTATACTCTCTATTCATGACTATCTTTAGCATTGTTAGCTCTAACGTTATCATACCTCTCAAATTTTAGTTTTAATCTTTCTATTTATCCATGGAACTCCATACTTTGATGGAATGTATTTATTTTGTGCTCTATGCATCTTGTATATGAAGATTTTCCACTGCTGATCTGTCAATCTGTGCTTACTTTTCTGTCCAGTTAATTTGGGGCAGATTCCCTTGTATCTTGCTGAGCTTCGTGCTTTTCTGGTCTAGCACCCTTATCATTGTCTTTCAATTCCTACATTAAACCTAACTATGTTGTGGTTATATAAGAACATAAGAAATAGGAGCAGTAGTAGGCCATTTGGCTCCTCGACCCTGCTCCGCCATTCAATAAGATCATGGCTGATCATCTACCTCAACTCCACTTTCCTGCACTATCCCCATATCCCTTGAGTCCCTTAATATCCAAAAATCTAATGATCTCTGTCTTGAATATACTCAACGACTGAGCCTCCACAGGCCTCTGGGGTAGAGAATTCCAAAGATTCACCATCCTTTGAAAGAAGAAATTTCTCCTCATCTCAGTCCTAAATGGCCGACCCTTTATTCTGAGACTGTTACCCCTGGTTCTAGACTCCCCAGCCTGGGGGAAACATCTACCCTGTCAAGCCCTGTAAGAATTTTGTATGTTTCAATGAGATCACCTCTCATTCTTCTAAACTCCCAGAGAATATAGGCCTAGTCTACTCAGTCTCTCCTCATAGGACAATCCCCCCATCCCAGGAATCAGTCTGGCGAACCTTCGTTGCACTCCCTCTATGGCAAGTATATCCTTTCTTAGGTAAAGAGGCCAAAACTGTACATAATACTCCAGGTGTGGTCTCATCAGGGCCCTATATAATTGCAGTAAGATGTCTTTACTCTTATACTCAAATCCTCTTGTAATAAAGGCCAACATACCATTTGCTTTCCTAATTGCTTGCTGTACCTGCATGTTAACTTTCAGTGATTCGTGTACAAGGACACCCAGGTCGCTCTGAACACCAACATTTCCCAATCTCTCACCATTTTAAAAAATACTCTGCTTTTCTATTGTTCCTACCAAAGTGGATAACTTCACATTTCTCCACATTATATTCCATTTGCTATGTTCTTGCCCACTCACTTAGCTCGTCTATAGCCCCTTGAAGCCTCTTTGCATCCCCCTCACAACTTACATTCCCACTCAGCTTTGTATCATCAGCAAACTTGAATATATTACATTTGGTCCCCTCATCCAACTCATTGATATAGATTGTGAATAGCTGAGGCCCAAGCACTGATCCTTGTGGTACCCCACTAGTTACAGCCTGCTAACCTGAAAATGACCTGTTTATTCCTACTCTGTTTTCTGTCCGTTAACCAATCCTCAGTCCATGCTAGTATATTACCCCCAATCCCATGAGCCTTAATTTTGTTTAATAAACTCTTGTGTGGCACTTTATTGAATGCCTTCTGAAAATCCAAATACACCACATCCACTGGTTCCCCCTTATATATTCTGCTAGTTACAACCTCAAAAAACTCTAACAGATTTGTCAAACACGATTTCCCTTTCATAAATCCGTGTTGACTCTGCCCAATCCTATTATTATTTTCTAAATGCCCTGTTACCACATCCTTAATAATAGATTCTAGCATTTTCCCTACTACTGATGTCAGGCTAACTGGTCCATAGTTCCCCGTTTCCTCTCCCTCCTTTCTTAAATAGTGGGTTTACATTTGCTCCCTTCCAATCCACGTGAACCGTTCTAGAATCTATGGAATTTTTAAAAATGACAACCAATGCATCTACTATCTCTATAGCAACCTCTTTCAAAACCCTAGGATGTAGGCCATCAGGTCCAGGGGATTTATCGGCTTTCAGTCTCATTAATTTCTCCAATACTATTTTTTTACGAATACTAACTTCTTTCAGTTGCTCATTCTCACAGGCCCTTGGTTCTCCACTATTTCCGGAAGTTTATTGCGTCGTCTTCCGTGAAGACAGACACAAAGTATTTGTTTAATTTCTCTGCTATTTCCTTATTCCCCATTATAATTTCTCCTGTCTCAGCCTGTAAGGGACCCACATTACTTTTGCTAATCTTTTCCTTTTTACATACCTATAGAAGCTTTTGCAGTCTGTTTTTATGTCTCTCGCAAGTTTACTCTCATATTCTATTTTCCCTTTATCAATTTTTTGGTCCTCCTTCGCTGAATTCTAAAATCCTCAGGCTTACTACACTTTTTGGCAACATTATAAGCCTCTTCCTTTGATCTAATACTATCTTTAACTTCTCTTGTTAGCCACGGTTGGACCACTTTTCCAGTGGGGTTTTCGTGCCTTAAAGGAATGTATATTTGTTGTAAATTATGTATTAATTCTTTAAATGCTAGCCATTGCTTCTCTACCATCATACCTTTTAACGTGGTTTCCCAATCTACTTTAGCCAACTCTCCCCTCATACCTACATAGTTTGCTTTGTTTAGATTTAAGACCCTACTTTCAGATTTAACTAAATCACTTTCAAACTCAATATAAAATTCTATCATATTATGGTCACTCTTCCCTAAAGGCACCTTTACCACAAGGTTATTAATTAACCCATTCTCGTTGCACAATACTAGATGTAAAATAGCCTGTTCCCTAATTGGTTCCTCAATATACTGATCTAGAAAACTATCATGCATGCATTCCATGAATTCGTTCTCCACACAATTACTGCAAATTTGGTTTGCCCAGTCTATATGTAGATTAAAGTCCCCCATGATTACTGTATTACCCTTGTTACATGTGCCTCTAATTTCCTGATTTATACTCTGTCCTACATTACAACTACTGTTTGGGGGCCTATAAACAACTCCCACTAATGTTTTCTGCCCCTTGCTGTTTCTTAGCTCCACCCAAACAGATTCTACTTCTTGATTTTCGGAGTTAAGATCCTTTCTCTCTACTGTCTTTATCCCATCCTTTATTATCAGGGCTACCCCTCCTCCTTTTCCATTTTGCCTATCTCTTCTAAAAGTTAAGTATCCTGGAATATTTAGTTCCCAACCTTGGCCACTTTGCAACCACATCTCCGTAATGGCTATTAGATCAAACCTGTTAATTTCTATCTGCGCTATTAATTCATCTATTTTGTTGCGAATGCTTCGCGCATTCAGATATAGTGCCTTTAGCTTTGACTTATTTCTCTATTTTTCCCTGATGTCACCTTAGTCCCTGATGCCTTATTACCTTTGTTACTCTCTCTGTCCCTTCCTGACCCACTCGCTTATTTTTACCCAAAACTCTACTCTAGAGCCTTGCCATTTCTCTCGCTGCTTTTAAATTTACTCTTTCCTGAATCCTCCCACCCCCCCCTTCATTAGTTTACAGCCCTGTCTACTGCCCTAGTTATTCGGTTCGCCAGGACACTGGTCCCAGCCCAGTTTAAGTGGAGCCCGTCCCAACGGAACAGCTCCCTCTTTCCCCTGTACTGGTGCCAGTGCGCCATGAACTGAAACCCCTTCCTCCCACACCACTCTTTGAGCCACGCATTTAATCCTCTAATCTGTTTGTCCCTATGCCAATTTGCACGTGGCTCGGGTAACAATCCAGAGAACCTTTTGAGGTTCTGCTTTTTATTTTGGATCCTAGCTCCTCAAACTCCCTCAGCAGAACCTCATTCCTAGTTCTACCTATGTCGTTGGTTCCTACGTGGACCACGGCAACTGGATCCTCCCCCTCCCACTCCAAGTTCTCTTCCAGCCGCGAGGAGATGACTTTAACTCTGGCACCAGGCAGGCAACACAACCTTCAGAACTCTTGGTCGTGGCTGTAGAGAACAGTCTCTATCCCCCTGACTATACTGTCCCCTACCACAACGACATTCCCTTTCACTCCTCGACTTGAATGGCCTCCTGAAGTGCCGTGGTCAGCTTGCTCATCCATCCTGCAGTCCTTTCCCTCATCCACACAGGCAGCAAGAACCTCATACCTGTTGGACAAGGGCAAAGGCTGAGGCTCCTCCAGCACTGCATCTGGGGACCCCTTACCTGCCTGAGTTGCAGTCACACCCTCCTGTCCCTTACCACTAACCAGACCTGTACCCACTACCTAGCCTAAGGGGTGCGACTGCCTGGATCAAAGTGTCCAGGTAACTCTCCCCATCCCTGATGCCCCGCAATGTCTGCATCTCAGACTCCAGCTCAAAAACTCAGAGCTGAAGTTCCTCAAGATGCAGGCACTTACTGCAAACATGGTTGTCCGGGATCACAATGCTCTCCACAAACTCCCACATGCTGCAGTTGCAACATACCACCTGCACTGCCATCCCTATATGATCTTGTTTTTAAATTTGTAATTAGGTAACTTAATTTAGTGTAGTTTGTTGACTACTTACTTGACCTAGATTAAGTTATGGGTACTGAAATTAAATATCTATCTGTAACACAAAGCACTACACATAGTGTAGGCAAAAAGCAGCAACTCCTTCCACCTCTTCTCCGAATTCCCACTCTTTCCAAATTCCCAATTAAAACACTCTGTTTAAGGACACTCCATTTTAATCCCGCTCTGTGCAGACCGCTCTGTGCTACTATTTACGAATTGTTATCCTACCCTTCATTTCCCTGCACTAAATCATGCAGTGCTTCTTATTGGACTAGAAACAAATTGATCTAGGAAGCAGTTGTGGATGCATTCTTCACTTTGACCACATGCATTACCTTTATTCCAGTCTGTCTTGAAATAGTTAAAATCACCCTGTATTGTTGCTCTGTTCTTCCACATCTCTTTGAGCTGTTTTCAGATCTCTACTTCGATCTCATCTCCACTGTTTGGTGGCCTGTAATGCACAACAAGAATTATACCATTTCCCTTCCTAATACTTAACTCTGTCTATATGGATTCTCAATTAATGCAAATCCCTTTGGTATAACGTTCTAGAACTTTCAGCAGTGCCCCTTCCTTCCTGCACC
The DNA here is from genome assembly GCA_030390025.1 of Squalus acanthias. Classification (NCBI taxonomy): domain Eukaryota; kingdom Metazoa; phylum Chordata; class Chondrichthyes; order Squaliformes; family Squalidae; genus Squalus; species Squalus acanthias. Next base: position 143,609,181 of record CM059429.1, read on the forward strand.
AGCCAGTGATGTCCTTCACCCGGACACCACTTAGGCCACGTAGCACTGGGGACTTCCAATTCTGACTGCAAAAGCTGCCCCAAACTCTCGAATCCTCCACTACTAGCACTCGTATTCTTTTAGTCTAACTCCCTTTCACCCCATCAGGTGGTGATCCACGAATCCACATTATTGCTCAGGATCCTCCTCCTATTGTCACTGTCCACCTCAGACTTGTACAACACAATGGGTGTGATCTTGCCAGCCCTGGGGAGGCAGGTTTGGAGGCGGGACTGCCAGGAAAATGGCAGAATCTGGGGGCGGGTGCCCATCCCACCCACCTCCGTGCCATCTTCCCAGGAGGCGGGTAGCCGACCTGCGCCGGGTCCCGTCTCCTGGAGGCGGGAAGGGGATTACAGCCACTTAACTGCTTGTTAACAGGTAGTTAACAGGCAGTTAAGAGGATTATCCCCATTTTTCCAACAGAGGCGCGGACTTCCCGACGTCAGGAAACCCCGCCAGGGTCACCGAGGCGAGCAGTGGGTCGGAGGGGTGCAAAAGTGCGCTGTGGAGGTAAGTGATGGGTGCAAGTGTGGAGAGGTAAGTATGTGAGGTGAGTGGAAAGTGATAAATGTTTACTTACCTTTGTTTCTTCCTGCAGGCTTCAACAGTTGGGGAACCGGAGAGTCTCGCATCTCCGCGGCAGAGATGACAGATGGCTGCTGCATTCTCTGCTGCAACATTCATCTAATTTCTGCTTACAAAAGAGGTTTGATGAGTCTTGAATACAAGGACTCCTCAAACAACATAGAATGTCAGTGTTTGACAGCTTCACAGAGCTGTCAAACGATGACAATTCATCTGTCAAAAATTTTTGACCGATGAAACGTCATAGGCTGACGTTCTCTGTAACTGGCTTTCTCTTAATTGGCCTGCTAAGCCTGCTGGGCGGGCTTAACAAGGTCAATCAAGGGAAAATAGCGTGGGTTGACCACAAGTCGATGGAGGCGGGACTAAAACCTGACAAGCAGCAGTCCCGCCTCCAATGCGCCCCCATTGACAAAATCGCCCCCTAAGTATCTATTGGACAATTCTAATAACTCAGGGACTTCTTACACTGGTGAATCCTGTCTTCCTGTACTGCGCGTTCACATGGTCACCCACTCTATCTACACTCCGTGTTCTGAACTGTCCAGCACTGCCTCTTGGGTGACCACATCGTGGAGAGTACAATCCAGAAACCCTTCATCCTTTCTGACCCTGCGGAGTGTGGCCAATTATTGCTCAAGTTTATAGGTCCTCCGCAACAGCGACTCAATTTTTCTGACACTTGGTGCGAATGTTCTGCCCCTGGATACATTGATGATCCATGGTGGTTCAAATATTGCAGCGCACATGAGGGTTCCCTGCACTGCCATCCCTTTGTATCTAATGCAAATAGTGTTAACCTGAACTACCATTAGCACTGAACCTTCAAGAAGCAAACTGCTTACTCACTTTACGCAAGTGTTAATTATAGGAAAAGAAACTCTTGTCTAATTGCACCTCAAAGCTGAATTCCCTCTGAGGGTAAAAAACACTCTCCAGTGGCTTCTCACAGCTCCGTTTGTGTCAATGCAGAATTCTGTGGCAGGAAGGTAGTTTTAAGCAGTAGCCATCTCCCTGGCCAACATTACGTAATTCTTCTGTTGGCTGCCAATGTAAGATGAGTTACATTTTCAAATGGTTCTTCTCTGCCTTGCATGAGATGGAATACCTTGTTAACGAGTAGTGTTCCATTCGTTGGTCCATGTGAGAATTGTCAAAACTCTTCAAGAATGGTGAATTTAATTGGTGGGGCCCATTAAGTACTCCAATACCTTTTTAGTTTGAGTTCAGTAATAACAACTTAAGCTACCCTAACATATTACAGCTTTAAAAAATAATTCTTCTTTTTTTTCCTCAGAATTAGGTGGATTAACACTAAACAATATTTCAGCTGATACTTCTGGATTCTTCATATGTACCTCAACAAATAAAATCAGAGCAGTCTCCTGTAACATAACCTTAGCAGTAATGCCTCGTAAGTACCATGGCTAAAATAAGCCAATTTAATTTGACTTAATTTTAATTGTTATGCAATTGCGATGAACTTATTGTAATGTAAAATCAAGTGTAGCACTTCTATTTTTATTGAGACTTTTATTTCATAAATATATATAAAACAAAACTATTGGGCTAGACAATTACTGTGGCATAGTAAATCAGTATATTTTATTAGATTTTTCTTCAAAAAATGTGCTGTGATTACATCACTTCAGTAGAAATAAATTTATCTTGCTTGTTAGTTAATTCAGATTAGCTATATTGCATTCCTGTTGCCAGCATTCTGCTGGGTTAGAGAATAGTTTCAAGTGGAGTAACATGCTAGTGGAGCCACCATTTTTATTGTGGATATAAGATGAATGAGACTGCAGCACATCAACTTAGCTCTGATTCCTTATTCCAGACAGCATGTAATGTCAATGGATGCAATAGCTTTATTGTCTGGATTTGTAGAGTTTTTTTTTAACGTATCCTAGTAGATTTCCCAAAGCATTGCTCACCGTTAGTTCAGAGCATGGGCAGAAAAGTGGAGGATTTAGGTGGGAAGTGCTGTGTGGAAGGGCGATGGAGTTAAGCAGTTGAGGATGATGGGAGCTGGCATGGGATCCGCTTCCTCTGCTTCCAAATCTCTTGTATTTCTTTGGTGATCACCAATATGTTGATCACTAATATCACCAATATCGCCAAGAATTAACATGTATCTTTTTTTTTATTCATTCGCGGGATGTGGGGCTCGCTGGCAAAGCCAGCATTTTTTGCCCATCCTAATTGCCCTTGAGAAGGTGGTGGTGAGCCACCTTCTTGAACCGCTGCAGTCCGTGTAGTGAAGGTACTCTCTCAGTGCTGTTGGGGAGGGAGTTCCAGGATTTTGACCCAGCAACGATGAAGGAACGGCGATATATTTCCAAGTCAGGATGGTGTATGACTTGGAGGGGAACTTGGGAGGTGGTGGTGTTCCCATGCGCCTGCTGCCCTTGTCCTTCTAGGCGGTAGAAGTCGCGGGTTTGGGAGGTGCTGTCGAAGAATCTTTTTTAGAAAGGGATCTTGGGTAAGGGTAGGTGCCAGTAGAGATGATAGAATGTCATGTGAACCAAATGCAATGCTGAGGAAGGCAACCAGTTAACATGGAATAATGTAGGATGTAAGGTTGGATAGTATTCTGGAGATTTACCTTTGGGAGGAACCATGAGAAACATTGTAGAACTTTTCCTAAGGAGTTAAAATGGGTTGGGTGGAGTTGATGTGTGGTCTTTGGAAGAAACTCTCCTGGTAGACCATATGTCCTTTTCTCAATGCATGGTTGCTTGTGTTTTTAATTATAGTAACTTAGAGGGAGTCTTTGTGTAAGTACTTGTACAAAAAAAATCAATACAAGTTGTATGAACCGTATTTAATGGAAAATAACATCGTTCTATGTATGAATCTGTTTTTTTTTCGTTTTGTTTAGCATCAATGAACATTGCCTTTTATGCTGGAATTATTGGGGCTGCAGTAGGTGCCCTAATAATCCTTGGCATCATTGTTTATTGCTGCTGTTGTCGTGATAATGGAAAAACACCTGAAGATTATGAAATGGAGTAAGTAGAAATTACAATTGAACCCTGATAATGATAATACACCGCGTTCTTGAAATAGTGCCATGAAATCTTTAACATCTGTCCGAATAGAACCTCAGAGTAACATCTCAACCAGAATGGTGGGCATCCAGTTGCAGATCCTCTTTTACGCATTAGAGAAATGGTGAAAGCATTTCAAAAATAAACTAACTGAACTTGAATAATACTGGTGTGAGGCACTGGATGACTGGGCTGTCTGATTGTCTGCAATTTAGTTAAGTCATTGTCATGCGTGTTTGATTTATTTTCAGGTTCCCGTATAATTTTGAACCTAGCAAATTTTAGCCGGAGCCGCATTCTCAATGCAGCAAGTGTCCCCAGCCATACACCTCCCGCAACTCCCCGTCCTCAATCAAAAGCAAAATACTGCAGATGCAGGAAATCTGAAACAAAAAAGGTCATCGGCCTGAAAGATTAACTCCGTTTCTCTCTCTCGCTCTACAGATACCTGCTGAGAGTTTTCCAGCATTTTCTGGCTTTATCCCTGTCCTCAATGTTGTTAGCATCCTGCCTCTTCGCTTTCTCCCTTCTCCTTTAGCTGCCTGATTTCACCTGGCTTTTTATGAAAGGAGACAGATACAAACCGAAGTGGAGAAGTAAAATGAAATAGAAATGTGTGAAAGAGAGCCGGAGCAATTTCTTTCAGATTTTCCAGTATCCTTAGTTAGAGGGACCCGTAGGGTTGCCAACCCTCCAGCTCCAGGAATTAAGGATTAATCTCCTGGACACTGCTGCAAGCAACCCGGGAGAAAAATCAGAGGGGTATTAAAATAAATTGTGTATCTTTCCCATTTTCTTCAAACACTTTTGTTCCTTAGTTATAAAAAATTCCCGGCGATGGTAATAAAGGCTGTTTGACTGGGCGGGACAGTTGGAGGTGGGAGATCTTGTCATGAAATCTCCAGGAATACGTCTAACCAGAGTTGGCATGAGTAGCTGAAATTTTTTTGGATTGTAAAATGTTTTCCGAAATGCTGAATTAGATTGATTTTTTTTTTTTTGCTTTGCTTGTCGTCAAGTATTACCTGTTGCGTGAGCGAGCTGCGCTCAAATGTGGGCTTAAAAAAATATAATCGGCATAATATACGTTTGCAACACAAAAAAAAGGTGCGCCTACTCCTGCAGAACTGAAGTATCAGTGTACTGTTGAGGCTAGGGTTACCCATTATGGAGCTCATTCCTACCAGGGAGTTATGTACTGGGGACTGGGGTCAGCTGTGAGCGGACTAGTGACCCAGCTTGGCTGAAAGTTTGGGGAGGATCACTGGGAGAGGCAGATAGTCTGTTCTCACCAGCTGCAGTAGCTCCATTGTGGTCTGTGTGACTGAGACTCCTGATGGGGCTGTTCGAGGTAAGTATGTGGGCTCTTCCTTGTTCACCTCTTCGGGTGAGTGACTGCTCTTTTTTAAATGCTGGTAGACGTGCCTTTTGTTGCACTGTTTGTGTGTGGGTTGGGGGGGGCGGTGGCGGTGGGGTGCAGAGTCTCATTTCTTTTGCTTTCCTCTGCTGAGGCTTTTTTTTAAAAAAAATGCAAATTCAGCTTTGGCTTCCTCCTCCCTGCTTTGTTGCAGCTTTTTCCTCTGTCTCAGTTTGGTTTTGGGTATTACTTTTATGCCTTTTTTCCTTCCGTTTTCTCTTCCTCTTTCGGCGCTAGCAGAATGCGGTGAATTAGAGAGCCAAGCTTCAGAATTTTGAGTTCTGTATTTTTTTTTTAAATGTTGAAAGGCTCTGGGGACACTCTGGAGCCCTTTAATGTGAGATTGTTGCAGCGGAGACCTGGCCCCCTCTGCCTAGCAACTGACACGAGACTTACCAGGTTGGGAAAGCAGTGTGCCCGTCTTTGGGAAATGCCACGCACGACCGCTGAGTCATTAGAAAAATAAAAAGGACTTGTGAACCCTCTTTTAAAAAAAAATTACAAGTGTACAGGTGGTGATGTCACCTGAACTCCCAAACTGACTCTTGGGGCTGGATTTTGTGGAGGGTCAGCGGGCGTGATCGGTGGCGGGTCGGGTGGGAAAGTTTTTTTTTCCCAGCGGGTTGGGACCCCGCTGTGAACCCGCCTCCACGTGCCTTTCCCTGATGTCGGGTCTGTCAGTGCTGAGCAGATCCGACACACAGTGGCGGGGGAGTCAATTAACACTGTTTTTTTCCCAGCTTTTTGGATTTGACCGGTCGCCCACCGGTTTCCCGCTGTGCCTAGACCTCGTCTGTGAGGCTGAGGCGGGAGGTCAGTGGCCATTGAATCAGCTGATGAGTTGACCGCTTCAAATGTCAAGTCAGAGCTCCCAGCTGATTGAGAAATGTTCCCTTAACCACTAGCTTCTCCGAACTGCATTTCCACTACAGATTCAGGATGCTGCAAGTCTTCACAGAAGTCTCCATCCAGTCTGACCTCATTACCTCTCCCACTATTGACAGATCGCTTCTGTCATCTCTACTTCACCTGCCATCTATTCCATCAGCATGGGGGCCCTAAACTCTCTCAACTTGGTCCTCAGAATCCCACCACGATCAGCCCCAACACCAGCAGCACCAACAACAACACCAACCTTCTCCGCAATCAACTGATGCTGAACAGGGCATCAGCACCCAAGCACATTGCTTCCCGGGAGGCCAGGGATGGCCTTACCATGGCCAGATGTACTTCACTTGACGCTGTACACCCTGGCTGCCATATAATGCGTCAGGTTGGCACCACCCCACACCAACACCATAAAGCATCCCTACAATGCCCAAGCCATTCCTTTCACACTCATCAGCATTGCGGGTGGTACTGTTATGTCTCACCATTCACTGCAACTCACTAAGCCACTTCCAAAGGTGCACACAAATCTGTCCAAGAATGCAAAGTGTTGAAAATAAAGGTTTCAATGTTTGACACCACATTAACAGAAACTTTACATTAACATTACATAAAACATCCAAGTGCCTACCCTTGTGTGTTGTTAGTTGATATGATTGCACTAGGATGAGTGTGAGGGGTGGCTAGTGAGATGAGGATGTGATAATTGATAGAGAGGGATCGGTGGAGGTGCAAGGTAAGTTGGTGAGTAAGGATGTGCAGGAGTAGGGTAGGGAAGGCAGAGTGATGGGGATGTGATGAGAGGCACAGCAGGATGAGGTTGAGTGTGGCTTTGTACTAACGTTTTGTGATTTACTGATATCATTGAAATGTTTGCGGCACTGCACCCAGGTCATCCTGACAACATCCTTGCTTGTGCCCTCCTCTGCAATGTGCAACCAGGCTGTTGGTCGTCTCCAGGGGAGGTCTCTTCCGCCCATGGGAAGGGAAGAGGACCTCCTTGCGTGCTGTGACTCCCTCCATAAGCATATGGAGGAAGTCATGGGAGAGCCTTGGTGCAGCCCTGCACCTCTGCAGTCATTCAGTGTTTGCAGCACCTCAATGCTGTAAAACACTGACAGCACAAATGTCAAAATAAAATCGGCCATGGTTCCTTTAAGGAAATTGGCTGATGACGCGTCATCAAATGATGTCATCAGACCCACTTCCTTTAATTGGCCGGTGGGTGGGCTTAACAAGCCCAATCTCAGGAAAATCATTTCAGAGGCTGGGGTAGAGACAGCAGCGGGGTCGGGACCCGCCGAGGTTCGTAAAATCCAGCCCTTAATATTTTCCGCCTTAGGAGATGTGGAGTTTGACAGTACATAAGAGGAGCAAACTTTGTGAACAAATAAACTTAGCATGTTCCACATTTTCCTTATGTTAAAGGGGTTAATACTGTTGCTGTGTTTTACAGGGATCCACAGTACAAGAGGGAAGGCGAAGAGGCGGAGGAGGAAGAGGAGTTACCAGAGCGAGATTCTGCAAAGCGTGATTATCGGGGAGAGTACTATGATGAAGTTCCTCATGAGAATGATGACGAGAACTATCCCCGTTCTACTGTAAAAGTTCCATTGGCACCTCCAAATAAACCAAAATATGTGCCAGAGAATTATGATGTGTAAAACGAGCTGTTCTCTAATAGTAGCTTTAGTTCAATGGGTGAAATAATTTGGGTCTTGAAATTACAAAATTAAATAGTGAGCTATTATGATGGTTTCATATAATAATAATACTAAACATACAAGTAGACGAAAGATTCATTTTTTTTAAATGCACTTTTTCTATAGGTTTTGCAGTCTTCCAAGTATCTCTTTTGGATTTCAGTTCCCTCTTGAAAGTGGAAAATCTAAGTATCATTTTCACCATTTCAAATCTAGCAGTAGTATTTTGCTGCTTTTTATTCTGGTACTTTTTTTTTACAGGAAAGTAATTGTTTCTTTAAAATAAAAATATGTTCAAATGTTGGCTATTGAATAGTTTTAGTCAAATAACTTCGAATATCCTGTAACAAAATCAAACATGGTCAACACCCCTTAATCTGGAACATGGCTATTTTTTGAAGTGGTCTGATTACCTTGGTTGTAATTGGAATGTGTCCGCTTCTCTTTTTACATAACCATATGGGGAACTCGCAGGGCTCATCGGAGAAACGCTTCCGAGTTTATTTTGTTAAATGAAAGCAGAGCAGACTATGCGGAGATTTGATAGAGGTGTTTAAAATCATGAAGGACTTAGACAAGAGTAAATAAAGAGAAACTGTTTCCAATGACTGAAGGGTCAATAACGAGAGGGCACAGATTTAAGGTGATTGGCAAAAGAACCAGAGGCGACATGAGGAAAAACTATTTTATGTAACTGGTGATTTAGGATTTGGAATGCATTGCTTGATAGGGTGATGGAAACGGATTCAGTAGTAGCTTTCAAGAGGGAATTAGATTTTTTTTAAATTGCAGGGATATGGGGAAAGAGCTGGGGAGTGGGACTAACTGAATTACTCTTCAAAAGAGCCGGCACAGACTTGATGGGCTGAATGGATTCCTTCTGTGCTGTACTATTCTATGATGTGGAGATGCCGGTGTTGGACTGGGGTGGACAAATGTGAGAAGTCGCACAACACCAGGTTATAGTCCAACAGTTTTATTTGAAATCACAAGCTTTCGGAGCGCTGCTCCTTCGTCAGGTGAAGTAAAGAGATGTGAAGAGAAGAGTTGTACTGTTCTATGATTCTATGAAAGAGAAATAACTAGAGAAAATACTTGGTAACCAGTCATTTTTTTCTCCTTAACTAATTATGCTATTATTAACTTGGGTTATTTCTTCCTTGCTGTTTATAACAATCCTCTTAACTATCATACAGGCCAAGCTATGGGGTAACACTAGCAACTTACCAGAAATTCCAGGCCGATCCCTAAAATTATTTGTCATAATCTTATTTTTCCTATGTCCTAGCCAATCACTTCTGTAATTCTTAGGGTGGAGGAGGGGAGGAATGCTGACGTGATGTTAAGACCCCTTTTGTGCTATCCTGTTCCAATGACTACACTGCTCAGCTAGTAAAACGTATGGCCTGCAGCTTAAAGGGAATATAGGTTTGGAGTGGTCAGTGTGTTTGTGAAAACTGATCTGAATGAATCAGTGAGATGGATAAACTAAATGACCTCTTCCCATTCCTAAATTCTCAGGCTACAAGAAGCCACACGTGATATTTTCAAACTGATGTATTTCTGACAGTTGTAAATACCACACTTGTGATGCTACGTCACTACTCTGATACCACAGCAAGCTATCATATGGTTAACTGTTTCTGGGCATGTTTAGAAGAAGAAACTATTGGATTTTTAGCCAAACATTAAGTATTATAGAATAGAATTATAGAATCATGCAGCATAGGATGCCATATGGCCCATCGTGCCTTTGAAAGAGCTATTTAATGGGAACTTAATTTTGAATTTCATTGGTAAGGATTACCTGTTTAACACCTTATTCATGAGTCATAAGGTTATATTAATATAGTATTGAGAAATTGGGGAGTAATTGAATGGAGAGGCTCTCATCTCAAACCATGAGAGTGAAGCTTGACCATTTTGTCAAAGTTGTGAGAACCAGAAGTTCCAACAGGTCCTGTTTCTATCGACGAGTTTGTATTCTTTATAATATACTTTATAACTTTCTTTAAAAAAAAAAATGAAATTGGTTTTATCCGCTTACCAGCACGAATGAAATATAATTTGCTGGTATTCTATCATGGTTGGCAGAATAAGGAACCTTTTGATATTAAGACATCATGCATGTACTGTGGTTTTAAGTTTTCTACCATTCTAAAACATTTTGCTATAAATAACAATTTGTATAATTGCCACTTTTTTTTAACAATTGTAAAGAATTTGTCTATTAAAAGGGTCTTGGGTAAAATGCCTTCCGAGTTCACTGGTTTCACAAACCAATTATGATCTAGTAAAATGAGTCACTATGAAATTCCAGTGGCAGTTTTGAAAATTGCTTGCCTTGTTAATTGCTGCTGAAATTTGAATTGAGTTGTACATTTTTTTTGTGTTTAGCTCCTAAATGCTGTACAAATGTGACATCTTAATCATTGAATAAGAAAATGAACATAGTGATTTGAAGAGATCTGTTAATGTTATCCAAGGTGTAGTTTGTGCTAAATGTGGGCAATTGGGAATTGCCATTCTTAACTTCGATATTTACATCCAGTATCATATGGGGGGTACAGTAATAATACTTCAATAATTCTGTTAACACTGAAATTTGAACTTTTACAAATATGCTGTATATTCTACCAATCTGGTGGAAGAAATCAAGTATGAAATCACTCATTAAAATAAATACTGGATTTGGAAATTATCCTTTGCTTTCAAAAATGGCAGTTCACAAATTGATCATTTGTGCCAATAAAAGTTAATGTTCTAAAGTAATTTCACATTGTCAGTGTTCCGTGGTATTATAAAATGTAATGCATTTATACAGATACATGTGGGTTTAACTTTTGCCTTAATTTTATTGACTGCATTGTATAAAGGTCTTTTAATAAATGTTTTATAGACTCGTCATTTTGAAGGCATTAGGTTTTAAGTTTTAATTTTTGATGGGACCTGAAAATTTCAGCATTTTGCCATCAAGGCCAGTAGTGTATAACAGTTTGTCTCCTAATATAAGCCTAATCGGAACAGAACTGAAGTCTCATTCAATCATGCCCTGGAAATTTGTTGCAGTGTCACCCATCTGGGCAAGTGGTTAGTATCCCATCGAATTTGTGACTTGCAGATAGTGCAGACAACTTCATAGGACATAGGAACAGGAGTAGGCCATTGAGCCCCTCGAGCCTGTTCCACCATTCAGTGAGATCATGGCTGATCTGCGACCTAACTCCATATACCCACTTTTGCCCCATATCCCTTAATACTTTTGGTTGACAAAAATCTTATCAATCTCAGATTTAAAATTAACAATTGATCTAGCATCAATTGCTGTTTGCGGAAGAGAGTTCCAAACTTCTACCACCCTTTTGCGTGTTTCGTAATTTCACTCCTGAAAGGTCTGGCTCTAATTCTTAGACTATGCTCCCTAGTCTTAGACTCCCTGCCCAGTGGAAATAGTTTCTATCTACCCTATCTGTTCCCCTTTTATCTTGAAAACTTTGATCAAATCACCCCTTAGCCTTCTAAATACCAGGGAATACAACCCTGTTAATTTAACCCTTGGAGTCCAGGTATCATTCCTACGTAAACCTACGCTGCACTCCCTCCAAGGCCAATATATATCCTTCCTAAGGTGTGGTTCCCAGAACTACACTCAGTACTCCAGGTGTGGTCTAACCAGGGCTTTGTACAGCTATAGCATAACTTCTACCCCCTTGTATTCTAGTCCTCTCTTTCGGCATTCTCCGAAGGGCCCAACAAGGCACTCGTCGCTGCCTCCTTATGACCACAACAGCCCCATCTTCCTCTCGCTGACCTTATCACCCAGTGTGCCTGTGGTGGGCTAATCTTGCCAACCTCTTCCCGTTTATCTCCCCACCCATCCCACTGCTGACTCCTTGGACTCTGCCTGTGGATCAACAATCACTACACCTTGCCTCATTTCTCTCCAGAATGTCACTTGTGAACAAGGCCCTTGACATCTACGACCTTATTGTGGAGAATTGCATTGACATCATAGCCTCGATAGAAACATGGCTCACTTGTGACGACAATTTGCCCTTTACTGGAGCCTCCCCGCCTGTTTATACTTGCCACCACTTGCTCTGCCCAAACTGCCAAGTGGTCCTATCACCAAATCTCGTCTTAGTCTCTCTCCCTACTCCTCTGTTACCTTCTCTTTTGAATACCTCATCATACCTCTCAAAAATATCGTTCTCTGCCACCCACTAAGCTCCACCTGGAGTTTCTCACCAAGATTTCCTCCCTCAGTCTCTGTGCTGAGCCACTCTTCATCCTTGGTAATTTCAACCTCCAACTGAACTCACCTTGCCTTCTCTCATGTGTTCACTGCCCCCCTCCCCCACAAGCCTCTCCTGTCCATCCCCCCTTGACCTTGCCATCTCACGTGGCCTCTATTCTCATCTCAATCACAAGGTAATCTTGCCACTTCCTTGCATCTCTCACCATCCATCCCTTTTCTTTCATCCAACCCCAATCCCTTCTGCATCTGCCCCCGAAAAAAAACTCACCCCAGATCACTTACAAAAGCATTTTCAAACTCCCATCTGTGTAGCCGGAGTCCATTCGCTGATACTTCTGCAGCCATTGATCTGTTAAATCTTTCCCTCACCTCCATCTTTGATGCCCTTGTCCCCAGTAAACCCCTTTCTCCTATGCTGGTAATTCCCCCAGGTACAGCCCCCCCATCTTCGATCCCTTAAAACCAAGAGGCGCAGACTTGAATGTATATGGCAAACAACTGGTTTAGCTATTCATCACCAGATCTGGCTGGAGCACATCAAACACTATCAGGCCCTGCTCTCCTCTCTCAAAACTGCTCACTACGCCAGCATCATCCTGAAATGCAAAGATAACCCTCAGCTTCTTTTCTCCACGACTGGCCCCCCAACTTCCTTTCCTGGTCTCCATGCTAGATGATGTAAATGGTTTCCTCTCAGCAAATCTTTTAAATTAGCAAATGTGTGGCGATATTTAAGTAATGTTAGAAGGGCCCACCAAAGGGCTGACACTGAGGTTGCATATCATAGTCAGCTGTAAGATAGTGGAAGGGATGGTCCAGTTGAACAAAGGAAATACCACAAGAGGAACAAAAAAACTCAACTCCGGCTCCTAAGAGGGTATGTCTCTGAAGGGAAGGGGCAGATTTAATTGCACAGATGGCCAACATTAAATTCTTTGAATAAGTTTTTGCACATTATAAATTCTAATTTTTTTTTTAACTGCAGCAAGCTTTCTTCATTGCTCCTGAGTGAAGGCAAATGTTTATAAAGATAATGATTTTTTTTTCCAATCAGACATTTGAGCCAATTAGCATGCCTCACTTAATATAGGGGGTTTGTGATTTGAGGTAGATGCAAGCCTTTAAAATAGATCACATTTTATAGTTAATAATCATGCAATCTATTACAAAAAGTTTATAGGTCTTCTGCCGATAAGGTAATGGCAGTTTTTTTTAAATTAGCTCAACCGTGCAATACCCTGCTGAGAGCTTGAGTCCACTAACTGCAGCTGGTACTGATTGCAGAAGACTCACCGACCCCAGCAAAGCCAAAGCCTCTGCCGCTATGTAAACCAAGAGGTTTATTTTTGATTTAAATAAACCTAAAGAGATACTTGAGTGAAAGGCTGTAACCTGACCTGAAGTCTTGATACTATTAGGCTCATGGTTTACAACAACATCTCAAATCCTTGATTAAATTGGCAGGGAAACCACACTAGTTGCGGTTTTATATCAGCAGCAGTGATCTGCCACTATTGCTATAGAACAGCAAATCCTCTGGCTCACTGATGTATTATTAGGCTGACAAGTCAAATTGTGTTTTTACAACATGGTATTCTGGATTTTTTTTTTTTTTTTTTAAATGGTATTTTCAGGATTCAATTCTAGTCCATCCATTTTCCATGAATAAATCAATGGCCTCAAAATGTCATATGTAGCTTTACGTGTGTACTCAATTTAATCTTTAAAAAAAACCAGGGTACACCGCAATATAGCATATTGGAGGTAAGTAGCGGAGAGGGGGAAATTTCATGAGTTTTTCCCCACCCATCCACTGTAACTTTGGCAGGAGAGCTGCAAAAACTCCAGAAAAACCAAGGGCAATACCATTTACCATGGGTTTCTGTTGAAATTATGGCAAATGAGTGGGAGAGCCCTTGAATATTCACCCCTCTAGTTTAGGTGCATTGGGGAGCAGAGGATGTCATAGGGATTTACCACCACTGGTAAGATCTTGGACTTTGGTAACGAGAGAGAGGTGATCCTAGAGTTTGGCAGAACTGGGATTGAGTTCTGCAGCATTGTGGTTGAGGTCAATAGTTTTTGCCCGAAATATTTTTGCTCACAAAACATTCCAAAATTCCCTTCCCTTATTTTCCCTTTAGGAGATTAATTAGACTTTTTGATCTGAATGTATAAACTAACCACAACTGCCTAGAATTAGCTTTTGTCTTTGAAAAGCTTCAGAATTCAATTCTGTTTTGTGTGGGGAATGATAAGCTCAAATCACTTTGCAGCAGGAAGATGATACAAAGTAAAAAATTCTATTAACAATCATGGTTTTCAAATTTTAAGTATCTGATTATAAAATAAAGATGGTAAAGGTACTTTCTTCACGTATCTCGTTCTGTCTCTGGCTGGCTAGCCTGACTTACTTTTGATAAACATGCAAACTCAAAATTTAGCATTAGCTAATTGGTATAACATTATTTAGCAGTGAGGTTTGCCTTATTTGCATCACAATCACAAAATAACATGCTTATGTTAAGCTCAAATTATTTTTTATTTAGCAAGTTTAACTGGAACAATTTCAGGAACATAATCATTTCGAACACAAAATGAACATACTGAGGAATTTAGTGTCATTTCTCCAGCAAACCAAAATCTCCACATTTTTAGTTAAAGAACAGGATTTTTTTTAATATGCATTTCTCATCAAATCATATCAGGTTTGTACATTTTTCTATGAAGATTGATCTTACTTTAAATTTTACCAAAAAAAATTGGATCTTGTTACAATCATGCAATTGTAATCATTGCAAATGCTACTCCCGATAAACAGCTCATTACCAGGTTTTACGTTGTGATATTGGGGCATTACTACATCTGATGTATTACTTATGCTACAAGCACAAAAATATTAACTACAAACATTAAGTTAAAACCAACAACTATATTAAGTGCTTTTCTTTATAACAGTCTTGAATATTGTTAAGTGCATCTATTGCTGAAATCCTGGTGGTGGGCGGGATGGGAAATTCAGCCACGCAGCCAGAGCACCTCTTCCTCTCCCAAACTGTGCTGCAATAGGGTAATCCCTCAAATTGGACACTGAACCACAACTTTTATCTATGGTATACAAAAAAAGTATTATCTGAGGGTAAGACACAATTTGTTCAATATATAATACATTTTAATTCTCAAACGGTTATGAAAGCAAAACTAATTACTGACATCACTGGCCCCTACCTCGAGTTCTGTTTTTGAACCAAATTGGTTCACCATTATAGAAATTAAACATGCAATTCCATTACTATACATAATTAAAAACCATATACAAGTTTCTGGGCAATGGAGCACATTTAGCTATACGCTGGATGAATCTCACACTTTGTCATCTAGTTACTGGAATCAATTGTGAACTGTTTTTTGACTTTTTAGAACCCTACCAAGTTGATTCTTTCAAAGTAATACCTGTACATGAGATTATCTCAAAAAATTGAATTATAAACATATCTATTTCATGATTCAAGGTTTCAGCATTGTGTTTGCTAAAATTAATTTGTTGAACATTCAAAAGTTCATGAAGATGAAGGAGGCAATTCAGCCATTTAGCTCACCACAGAATCTATCACAGCATTTAACTGTCTCTTGAATCAATGGCTATAATTTTCTGAAGTCCAGAGCTATGTCACAGCTGAAAAAGCCATTCGCAACCAATTAGCCAATCCAAAAATGTCTGGTGGCCATAACATTCAACCAACAGTTTGCAGCATATTGGAAGCAACAGGATCTTAAACATCATTTTTTTTTTAAGTGATGAATTGCTACTAATGGCCACTGGACTGAGATTTTGTTTACTGGACTGAGTAAAATGCAATTTTAGAAGAGAAAAATGTCCACCTAGGTCTAATGGGAACAATTCTATTAAAATCAATGTTTGAGTATACAGTAAATCCCATACATTCTTTGCACTAAATTGAAGTTTAGGATAATTAAATCAGTTAATTATTAGGTATTCAGGAAAACTAATTTCTGCTTACCACTGGAGATGCTAGAAGCTGTAGCTTCAATGGGTGAATGGAAGTATCGGCTGGTCATATTATTCTCAGCGGGTTTTGATTGCTTTTAAAAAGATCAGAAAATTAATTGTGCCAGTTTTTTGCTAAATGCTCATTTAAAATTCCTTTCTGACGGCTTACATAGAGTAATCTCCCCCTCCTAAATTATCATCCTTTTTCTCACCAATATTCTAGGCTACAGTTCCACAGGTGCTTGTACCTGATATCTCACCTGATTAGTTGTTCTTGGCATGAGAACCTACAGAAGGATTGGCATAGGAGACATCACAATTGAGCCCAATCCCATCTTTAGCAAAAGCTCACTTGTATTTTCCACTGGGGAGATGCAGGAAATCCTGGTTGATTTTTCCCCTCTGTAGTATTCATAATGCCACTCCCGCACAGATCTGCTAACTCAACATAGATCAGGGTTTGAATCTGGAACCTTTCTGGTCTGCATTACTGTGTCTGGTGTGTTTATCCAGTGAGCCATTACAGGGATTGTTTAATAGATCTGAAGATGCGGAGAACCATTTTTTAAATTAACTGTGCCAGCAATCTTCCCGGCAGGTTTATTTTAATTTTAGGCATATCTGAAAAGTTCCTTCAACACTTCGGCCACGAATTTAATTCTGGAGGTGGGATGGGGGCGGGTCAGCTGGTTTCCGGGTTCCGGTCCCGCCCCCAGCTGTCTCCGCTCTGCAGACGTGATTGTCCCTTGATTGGCCTTGTTAATCCCGCCCTGCGGGCTTACCGGCCAATTAACAGGAAGCGGGTCTGTTGACGTCATTTGATGACACGTCATCTGCCAGTTTCCTTAAAGGGACCTTGCACAATTTTATTTTGACAGTTGATTGAGTGTTTGACAGCATTGAGGTGCTGCAAACACTGACAATCACTGCACAAAGGTGAACACTTGCACCCAGGCTCTCCAATGACTCCCTCCATATGCTTTTGGAGGGAGTCACAGCACGCAGGGAGGTTCTCTTCCCTTCCAAGGGCGGAAGAGACCTCCCCAGGACACTAACTTACCTTGAACCTCCACCCAACCCTCTATCTACTTTATCACTTCCCCATCTCACTAGCCACCCCTCACACTCACCCTCATCCTACTGCAAGCATACCAACTAACAACACACAAGGGTAGGCACTTGAGAGGTTTAGCCAATGTCCAGGTGAAATTTCTGGTAATGTGTTGTCATACAGTGTAAAATCTTTTTCCAAAAGTGCCCCTTATTGAACAGATCTGAGCGCACATTGAGAAGTGTCTTACTGAGTTCCAATGATTGTTTAGTCATAACTCCCCCCCCACCCCAAGCTACGTGTGCATGGAATGGCATGAATATTAAAGGGATGCATCACGGTGCTGGTGTGGGATGGTGTCAACCTGGCACATCATGTGGCAGCCAGGGTTTACAGCATCAAGTGAAGAAAATCTGGCCATGGTGATGCCATTGCTGGCCTCCCGGCCAGCAATTTTGTCAGGGGCGAATGCCCTGTGTCCAGTGCTGCTTCAGGTGGGTGAGGAGGAGGTTACATAGAAACATAGAAAACATAGAATCTAGGAGCAGGAGTAGGCCATTCGGCCCGTCGAGCCTGCTCCGCCATTCAATACGATCATGGCTGATCATCCAAATCCAGTACCCTGTCCCTGCTTTAATCCCCACAGTACACATATCCCACCCTACCCCCGTAACCCCACGTATTTAATTCCCCCTAACATATCCCATCCTATCCCCATAACCCCACATATTTAATCCCCCCTAACACTAAGGGTCAATTTATCATAGCCAAATCAACCTAACCCACACATTTTTGGACTGTGGGAGGAAACCGGAGCACCCGGAGGAAACCCACGCAGACACGGGGAGAATGTGCAAACTCCACACAGACAGTCACCCGAGGTCAGATTCGAACCCGGGTCTCTGGCGCTGTGAGGCACCAGTGCTAACCACTATGCCACCGTGTTGCCCGTGTTACCTCTCAAGTGCCTACCCTTGTGTGTTGTTAGTTGGTATGCTTGCAGTAGGATGAGGGTGAGTGTGAGGGGTGGCTAGTGAGATGGGGAAGTGATAAACAGGTTGGCGCTCCTGGTGCTGGTGCTGCTGTTGTAGCTGGTTGTGGTGCTGCCACGGCTGCTCTTCCTCTGAATCTGACGACCAGGATGAGAGGATATAAATGGTTCCCATCCCGTTGCTCTAGATTTCAGTTGAGGCAAGAAGCTTGCAAGCGCACACTCAAAGTGTCCTGAAATTATTCCAATCAGGTAACACTGCAGATGGGTGTCAGCTTGAACAGTCACAAGGTCAGTAGATTTGCAAAATCTTATCCCAAATCTCTAACAACAAAGTTGTTGCATTTGAAAGTCAGCCTTGTTACAGGAGTGCTTTTAAAGTGCTGCACCAATGACAACAAATCATGTCCTCGAGAAACTCGTCTCCTTGCAGCTGGCGTGTTTCTGACAAGACGGGAAACAGGAGCCAGAAGCACAAAAAATGGGAAGCCACAATAAAAATAGGATTAGCAAGGCAGTTAACAGCTTTTAACTGCCTTAACTACCTGTCCCACCGGTTCCTGTCGGGTCAGTTTGGGAGCGGTTGACCCGACACTCACGAAAATCGCTTGGGGGCGGATGGCGGCGGGTTGGCAGCCTGAAGCCATTTTTTTTTCGATTTTCGCTGCCGACCCACCTCCTTAGGGCTATTAAAATCGAGCCCTTCATGTACAATGAAAAGTCCGTATATTTGTAACGCAGAAAGTGGACTGCAATATACTTGAAAAATTCTGACTCCCAGATACATGGGAATTCTCTTTATAAAATTATTTTTATTCGGGCAAGAGGCTGATGGTGGTAGAGACTTAGAAATGAATGCCAGTAATAGCAACCACAACATTAGGCACAATAAGTGAAATTTGTTATCAAACAATCCAGCATTAGGTATTCAATAGCAACACACCCCTCATCCTCGAGCACCCATCTTAGAAGAGCCACTTAACAAGTGCGGCAACTTCATTTCTCTCAAAAGTCATCCCGATGGTCTCTGGATGAGAATTATGGCCAGTTCTGCACTGTGAACTACCCTCCAGTAATACAGACCAAGACTATCTTGGATTCTAAAGGGAACCCCCAACAACAAGGAAAGATGCTTTACCTGTGCTATAATCACTATTATAAAATGCTAGCATTTAAGATCCTTTGGAGAGGCATCAAGACAGCAGTGATCTAGAACTGTCTTGTTAAAAGGTTTTCAAATTATTATATTTGCGGTCAAATTTTTTCTTCCAAATGGGAAAAAAATCTACTGCATTTTATGCTTAAAATTAATTTGTTCAAATGTTCAACGAAAGAAAGATTTTAAGAGAAGGGAGCACCATCTGTGGCTAACTAAGGAAGTAAAGGATGGTATCAAATTGAAAACGAAGGCATACAATGTTGTCAAGATTGGTGGGAGACCAGAGGATTGAGAAATTTTTAAAAACCAGCAAAGGATAACTAAAAAAATAATAAAAGAGAGAGATGAATTATGAGAGTAAACTGCCAAGAAACATTAAAACAGATAGTAAGAGCTTCTACAGGTATATAAAAAGGAAGAGGGTAGCTAAAGTAAACGTTGGTCCCTTAGCGGATGAGACTGGGGAATTAATAATGGGGAACGAGGAAATGGCTGAGACTCTGAACAAATATTTTGCATCTGTCTTCACTGTAGAAGACACGAACAACATCCCAATAATGGATAATCAAGGGGCCACAGGGAGTGGGGAACTAAAGACAATCACTATCACTAAGGAAATAGTACTTGGTAAAACAATGGGACTAAAAGATGACAAGTCCCCTGGACCAGATGGCCTGCATCCCAGGGTCTTAAAAGAAGTGGCTGCAGAGATAGTAGAAGCATTGGTTGCAATATACCAAAATTCCCTGGACTCTGGAAAGGTCCCAGAGGATTGGAAAACCACTAATGTAACACCCCTATTTAAGAAAGGAGGGAGACAGAAAGCAGGAAACTATAGACCAGTTAGCCCAACATCTGTCGTTGGGAAAATGCTGGAGTCCTTCATTAAGGAAGCAGTAGCAGGGCATTTAGAAAAACATACTGCAGTCAAACAGAGTCAGCATGGATTTAGGAAAGGGAAATCATGTTTAACAAATTTGCTGGAGTTCTTTGAGGATGCAACAAGCTGGGTGGGCAAGGGTGAGCCAATGGATGTGGTGTATTTGGATTTCCAGAAGGCATTCGATAAGGTGCCACATAAAAGGTTACTGTGTAAGATAAGAGCTCAAGGAGTTGGGGGTAATATATTAGCATGGATAGAGAATTGGCTAACTAACAGAAAGCAGAGAGTCGGGATAAATGGGCCATTTTCTGGTTGGCAAACGCTAACTAGTGGGGTGCTACAAGGATCGGTGCTGGGGCCCCAACTATTTACAATCTACATTAATGACTTGGATGAAGGGATCGAGTGTAATGTAGCCAAGTTTGCGGATGATACAAAGATGGGTGGTAAAGCAAGTTGTGCAGAGGACTCAAATGTTGGCCTTTATTTCAAGGGGGTTGGAGTATAAAAGCAGGGAAGTCCTGCTACAACTGTACAAGGTATTGGTGAGACCACACCTTGAGTACTGCGTGCAGTTTTGGGCTCCTTATTTAAGGAAGAATATACTTGCATTGGAGGCAGTTCAGAGACGATTCACTAGGTTAATTCCAGAGATGAAGGGTTTGACTTATGAGGAAAGGTTGAGCAGGCTGGGTCTATACTCATTGGAATTTAGAAGAATGAGAGGTGATCTTATCGAAACATATGATACTGAGGGGGCTCGACAGGGTAGATGCAGAGAGGGTGTTTCCCCTGATGGGGAAATCTAGAACTCGGGGGCACAGTCTCAGAATAAAGGGTCACCCTTTTAGAACTGAGATGAGGAGAAACTTCTTCTCTCAGAGGGTTGTAAATTTGTGGAATTCTCTGCCCCAGAGAGCCGTGGAGGCTGGGTCATTAAATACATTTAAAGTGGAGATAGACAAATTTTTGCAAGATAAGGGAGTGAAGGGTTATGGGGAGTGGGCTGGGAAGTGGCTTTGAACCCTAGATTAGCCATGATCTTATTGAATGGCGGAGCAGGCTCGAGGGGCCAAGTGGCCTATTCCTGCTCCTATTTCTTATGTTCTTACCACAAAAAAAACTTTAAATCAGAAAAATATAATCCCAGAGTAGTTGAAGCTATTAAAGGAATACCTGGTAGTAACGATCCAGTACTAATACTTTAGGGTTCAACTTAGTGCCATACGACAACTCTTTTTTTGGGATGTGTGCTGGTGTAATCTCAAATTCATAGATGGAAGCCAAAGAATCACTGATGCAGTACCTAAAATGTGCAGTAAAGATGATCAATAATCTGCTACAAATATATAGTGCATATCTATTTTTTGTGGCTACCTTAACCACTCCATTTTACTCAAATACCACTGCACGATAGATCCTTGACTGGAAGCTACCTGCGCATTCACTACCTTATCCACATTCCACAAAGAACACTTATAACCTGCAATTTTCCCAGAGAAAATGTAAGGATCTCACTTACGCATATTTCTTGGTTGTTGCTAATGCACAATACACTATGTCATGCTCATCGTGCCACTTACACCTTAGGGAGGGGGAAAAAAAAAGTAAACATTTGTAGGCACGATAAAGTCCTAAGAATCACATTGACACTATTCAACATTTTAAATGACATAATAGTACGACATGCTGAAGTGTCAGATAATACATTTTAGTCTGTCAATAAGCTAGATTTCAAAACAGTGCAATGAACACTAGTACACCTGCATCAGTGTTGACATCCCCTTCATAGGGCTGCTATGGGCTCATTACTTTCTGAAGCACCTGTTACTGAAACAAGTGCAGGCAGCTTCTCCTCTATTACTCCAGGCTCATCATTGAGGATGGTGAGGAAACTCCCTCTAGCAGTGAACATCCTGAGCATAGAACAGTGAGCATGTATGAAGTCTTGGAATCACACCTTCCTGCTTGGTTTGTGCCATCTGGCCTCACTGCAGGTGCAACTGATGTTGTCTTGTTGTCAAATGGCAGACTACAATGCAGACAACCATTGCTCCAATATTACTAATATGGAAAATGGCAGGACATACTTAGGTGTTAAACTCACCCACACTACCCTGGCCACCTTCCACTCTTGTACAGAAGAAGGTAGGTGGCTCTTCAATATGGTCCTGCTGGTGTGCCAGTCTTCATTTTGAAAACAGGCCCATTGAAGTCTCTACCCCACACAACTCAGTAAGTGCTCTTAGCCTGCTGGAACTCCACCATGCATCAGTTGGCCCATCAACCACCAGTATCACTACTGCTACCTCCTCATCACTGCTCTGTGCCTCACCTTTATCCTCAACTTCACTACGATCTTAAAAATACAGTTGGTGTTGTCTGTGTTAGTGACAGATTGAGTTATTGATGCCAACAGTGCTGTATTGAGTGGTTTTAACTGCAGGGCTGTTTACACTGCTCTTTGAAGAGAGCAGGTAGTACATTATGAATAAACAAGCACACTTAATTGTAACAGTACAGCAGTTATCTGCATCAGTACAGCATTGTCATGACACAATTTTGTGCACATGAGCATAATCAGTGTGTGGCTATGTGCATACTTTCATACTAGTGTCTTCCTCTGCATTCTGGGGCTGTCCCCCCCACCAAAAACAACCTTACAGTGCACCATTACAGTGTCGATGAGGACTTGCAAGGCCTAATTGTTAAAAACGAGACTGCTGTTGAGACAATCTCAACAGAAATTCTGCACTCCAAAGTTCGATCAACAAACATTTCAATATTTATATCAATTCAGTGTTTCTTAAGTAGCTAATGCAGGGTTGGGCAAAATCCAGCCCGCCAGTTCATTCTATCAGGCCCGCTGGAGCTCAAGCTACAGTCGTCTGAGTCTTGCAAGGGGTCCCCGAGGAGAGCTCGCTCAGGGTTACTGCGGCCTGGGAGTAGGCTACAACACTCAACCGGGGCAATTTTTTAAAAAAGCTGCGGAACTGCTGGTATATGTCTGTTGCAGATCTACTTCCCTTTTGTGTCTCGGAGCCGGATTAACGTATGTCTGCGGCTCTCTCCCGCTCTGGCTCCATGAACCACTTTTCAAAAACCCACCAAATCCGCCGCTCATCGCTGGCTGATGGGGGCACTGCGGTGTGCGCTCCTCCTCCGTCGAGTCATGGCTGCTCATCTCAACAACTCTTAGTTTAACCAAAGAGACTGGCGCTGGATTTACTATATGTATATACAATCCTCTTGACAAATTAATCCAATTAAATAGTAAACTGCAAAAAATTCTATATGTTACAAAGGTTGCACAAAAAAAACCTTGCATCATATCTGCACCAATCACCCAGTCTTTAAACACTGCAAATGGAAGGCAATAACTGGCAAATGTGAGTAATCAGTTCTTTTTCAAATGTGAATAACATTACATTTTATGCTCAGTTTAAGTTTTAAATATTATAATGTAAACCTACAAATGAGACACACTCAGAATCACTAGGACATTCATCCTGCCATTCTGATTGCTATCACATATAATGCTAGTTCTATTACTGCAGGAGATTTTAAAATATATCATTGTAGGAATACATTTTCAAACAATACTATTTTCCAATATTACTAATTACATATACAATACTATATAGATGGCAAAAAGAATGGTTTGCTCCACTCCCGGTACCCAGAGTATGACAGTAGGGGAGTTCTCATCACCGTCTTAGACACAGGAGTGGATCCCAGAGCACAAGGACTCCAGGTAATGGCTGCAATTGTAGTTCAGGCCTTAAGAAGCCTCGGGCTCCCGTATTCAGCACACTAAAAAGAGAACAGCTCTTGCGTCGGAAGCCTCGAGCCACCACATAGACTTTCAGTAACATGATCAATCATTTCATTTAATAAATGGAAGATTTTACTATTTTACACTACATTTTGTGTATTTAAGATGGTATCTAACTACTATCTGAATTTATGTTTATGCAATGTTCCCTCTAATTTTTTTTTTTACATTTGCACGCGCAGTGTCTCTTCCAGCGGCAGGAGCTGGTGAGCGTGCTGCACGGGACCTCGCGATTGGTGTGTGACCCTCAACAGCTCACCAAAACTTGTTGAGTGACCCTTCAGCCCAAATAATTGCCGACCCCTGAGCTAATGAGACACTGAAGGATTACCAACAGATGTAGCATTAATCTTGATCAATTAAGTGGTTAGTTTAAAGAAGGGCAAAAGGGATTTATAGCTTTGTACAAATCACTGGGGAGATCACATGGAATTGTGTGTGTAGTTTATGATTCTCCCCAGTCAGTGAAGTCAGTTTGTGACATGGACCAGGAAGTGGGCTTAATCTGATCCTTAAAAGTGCTGAGAGTTCGAGAAAGTCGAGCATCCTTTCCTCAAATTGATTTTTTATTTCTTTGATCTTCACAAAGTACTGAGGCACTTGTATCCTGTATTTTCATCCTACTGCTGTCCAATGGGTGCTTTGCTGCATCTTTAAATCTCTTCCTGTCCAGTACCCGGTGGTAGAACAGTCAGGCCTTAACTTTGGGGAATAATTTTTAGGAGCATTTTCACAAACTTAGAATAAGTTAGGACTGTGTATAGGAGAGTAGCCAATAACCATATGAGAGCAGAACTATTCAAGATGGCAGATTAAGAGGGAAAAGAATGAAAGACTTGCATTTATATAGCGCCTTTCATGACCACCGGACGTCTCAAAGCGCTTTACAGCCAATGAAGCACTTTTGAAGTGGAGTCACTGTTGTAATGTAGGAAACACGGCAGCTACTTTGCGCACAGAAAGCTCCCACAAACAGCAATGTGATAATGACCAGATAATCTGTTTTTTTTGTTATGTTGGTTGATGGATAAATATTGGCCAGGACACTGGGGATAACTCCCCTGGCTCTTCAAAATAGTGCCATGGGATCTTTTACATCCACCTGAGAGCACAGAAGGCACCTCCGACAGTGCAGCACTCCCTCAGCACCACACTGGAGTGTCAGCCTAGCTTTATGTGCTCAAGTTCCTGGAGTGGGACTTGAACCCACAACCTTCTGACTCAGAGAGGCGAGTGTGCTACCAACTGAACCACAACTGACACATTACACCTGGAGCCTCATTACACCTGGCTGAATGGCTTTTCCTAACTATCATTTCTTGTATTCTTATGTAATTTAAAGGGGTGTATTTTTTTATGCACATACCTGGTATTAGTGGCATAATCCCAAACCATTACATCCAGCATTCTTTCCACGCTGGCTTTTGAAGGTTTTTCTTTTAGTTTGTGCTCGTAAAGTTTCACGATCAGTTCTTCTAGCTCAAAAACATTCACTGGAGTGCTACTACCTGTTATAAAAATTTATAAAATTAGGGAATTGACTGACACTGAAGACAACAATGGAACACTGTCTCAGCCACCACAATAATTTATATGGGAAAAAGCACAAATATAGGATATTCTGTAAGAAGTGGTCAACCATAAGGCACATTGCACCCATAAAAGAGACCTCTGTAACTAACAAGAAATAAAGTTAAGAATGAGTTAAAGAAATTCTGGA
This sequence comes from Squalus acanthias, assembly GCA_030390025.1. Taxonomy (NCBI): domain Eukaryota; kingdom Metazoa; phylum Chordata; class Chondrichthyes; order Squaliformes; family Squalidae; genus Squalus; species Squalus acanthias. The sequence goes on from CM059429.1 coordinate 143,634,778, forward strand.
CTTTGGAAGAGCCTTCCTCAACTGAAAGGGAGTGCCCTGAAAGTCAAACTACCTCTTACCTTTCAATTCACCACTGGCGACCGTACTTTCAGTCACCTAGGTCCCAGAGTCTGGAATTCACTCCATGAATGCCTCCGTGCCCCCTCTCTTCCTTTAAGACCCTCTTTAAAACCCACCCCTTTGACCACACTTCAAGTCATGCCTCAATCTTTCCTTCTTTAGCTTGGCATGCATTCATTCCTTACAACTGAAATACCATGGGAAGTTTTTCTACATTAAAGGCACTATATAAATGCTGTACCACTTTTGCTTTACCACGGTATGGCAACGTAGGTTAATAGCCAGGTAAGCATAAAATTTGGGACTTTAAAAACAAAATCAAATCAGATTCTGCAAATGTATAATTTTTTCCAATTATCAAGATACCACAAATTCCAGCTCTATGCCCACCATGTTGGTAACATTACCATACCAGTTTGACACCAGTAAAAATTTTAGAATGGTGCACCAAGTTATACAGCACACCACTCAAATTGGGGGAAAAAAACATTGCATGCACATCTTAGTACTCTGGCTGGTGAATTTTTTACTGTCAGTAATAAGCCGCTGTCCTGACAATGTTTTATCAGCACTAGAAATGTACAAGCAATCCCGAGGACTCCCTGGGTCTTGTAAAGATTAAAATGAAGTTCAGAAAGATGGTTTTGCACAGGTTGAAGCTAGTGTTAGCCATCAAAGTGGCCTCACACTTAACAAATTTCAGATCACACGCAGATCAGTGACCTCAAAACTAGATTCTTCTCTATTTCTGTGCATTGACATATAACATATAATACTCACATCTCCTTTTAAGTTGAGGATTATACTGTAAGGTTCCATATGCAAAATATCTGGAATTCAACACTGCTTACCCCAGCTACATTATGCTCATCTGTATCACCTGGCAGTTTATATTCTCTAACTTACAATGCATATTGCTCACATATATACAGTTTAATTCCTCACAGGAAATACCCCCACAACTACAATTAAACTAGTACTAGCTTTCCCCAAGAAAACCCTTCATTGTACAGTTGAATTTTTCATGTTAAAATTGTAAATTCAATAAATCACAAGAACAAAAGCAATACATTTTGAATCTTACAGATCAGGAAATTCTAATAAAGGTCTTTCTGTTCATAGTGATAAATATATTCTCATACTTGTTGAAAAAATAAATTGCTAAGAAAAATATCATAAATAACATACCTGCTTTGCTGGCTAACCAGTTCAGACACCAATTCACTCTGAAGCACTCAGCCAACTAGAATTGAAAATAAATTTATTTCAATTTTGAAATGAACATTGAGCATTTAAGATATGCACAGGCTTATACATGAATAGCCTTTCTCTACCAAAGCTGCCAGGCCAGTGCTCATTCAAGTGTCTTGACTAATATCAGTGGAAAGTACAGAGATAAATTAGCACCAACTGATCAACAATTTAATTTTCAATAGACAATTGATATGTCTATTGCACTACGATATTATAGTTCCTGCTTGATCCAGCAGTAAAATCGGGTACAGGGATTATAAAATCACAGAATCCCCACAGTGCAGATAGAGGCCATTTCGGCCCATCGAGCCTGCCCCGACACATATCCCACCCTATCCCCGTAACCCCACGTATTTAATCCCCCTAACACTAAGGGTCAATTTATCATAGCCAAATCAACCTAACCTGCACATCTTTGGACTGTGGGAGGAAACCGGAGCACCCGGAGGAAACCCACGCAGACACGGGGAGAATGTGCAAACTCCACACAGACAGTCAACCGAGGCCGGATTCGAACCCGGGTCCCTGGCGCTGTGAGGCAACAGTGCTAACCACTATGCCACCGTGTTGCAAGTCTGTATACCTGTAGTATTAGAGGAAAAGAAAACAGAAGACAAGCTTAATCATGTAGTTATTTCAATAACAAACTTTGGGTGAAATCTTTACTAACTCTGCTTCTTTGGTAAAGGCTAATTTAAACAGGTTTCACTAGTTATGCAGCATCGCATGCCTCTCAAAACAGCTCAAAGCATTTTGCGTATAATTGAAATGCAACAATTGCTATATATAGTAAAGATTTCTTACAGAACATGGAGTTTGTTGAAGCAGTTGCAGAATTATAAATAATCTGGTTTAATATTTGTCTAGCAGTTAACATTTCTTTGTATTAATATTCTTCCCAGTGGCAAGTCTGTATACCTGTTGTATTATATTCGAGGTCTACTCTGTCTAGTAAGTTTGTTTCAGTTGAATCTCTCCCCCCAACTGTTCACAGCAAAATGCAGGTTCCGTAGGCAGTCCTGCGAATCTGTGATCCAAAACATATACTCTCGTGTTGCAATAAACGAGAGCAGCATTACCCCGGGATTAACAGTTACCCTATTACTGAATTAATTCACAGTAGAGGTTTTATGGGCTTCCCACCATATACTTCAATCCTCTCCAGAAGTGGTAAACACCACATTGTCAAATTATATTGTTCAGGCTAAAACTAGTGATCAAATTTATTTACACGATTTTTAATTGCATAGAAACAAAATGGTGCAGCAGATAATCAATGATAGCCATCTTATTTTGAACTGTTTTAATAATGTGAAATCTTTAACTCCTTTTTAGATTGTTTCAACTGAAGTCTTTGGAGAAAAGTCCATGCTCATTTCGCAGGCAAGTGTCACAATGCCTTCATTTTAAACCATTCTACAAAGCCACCAATATTTAATCCACAAAGGCAAATCTCAGGATAGCCCCATAGCAATCAAGACTAGCTTCTGCAGCCATGACTCCTCTGTGGTATCCCGGGCCATGAGCTGAGCACAGGTATAGTAAGGTGCATGGAACAGTCAGGGTAATCATCAAGTACATCACCTGTATGCCAAAGAAGCGCTTCAAGTATTCGGATCAATCTTGGCTTAAAGTTTCAACATTTTTGATAATCTGCTACATAATGTAGCCTTGAAAAGATAGATCCCAGAGGAAAGGTCCAAGACTGAGCAAGAGGAGCAGCCTACAGAGGCTGCAGAACTGAATCTGTCACTAGCTGCAAGAGCCATTTGAGTAGCTCTCATTCAAAGGGGCTTTTAACTTGAATTACTCAATTAATGTCCTGTCTATATCTTCCCCAGGCCCTCCACGCCATATGCTTTCCACACAACTCATAAATCTCTCATTCATGCCACCTAATGAAACTTGGTTTGCAAGAACGCTCTGCACACAAAATCATTAGTGATACCAGCTGTTTAATAATTAAACATGTTCTTCCAGGTAACTGTGCGTGACACAGATACTCCTAGCCTTCTGCTTCTTCTAGATGCTACTCCACAGTGGCAGGAGTGTGCGATGTTGCTGACTGCTGTGTGTTGGTATGAGCCTCTTGGGATTAAGGAAACCCTTGTGTCCTGGCAGCCGAGGCTCGAGATAGATCTGCTACAGACTGCATCACTTACACTGCAGCATGGACTGCCCAGGCAAACATCGGAGTGGGACTGAATGCTCAAAATACTAAACCTTCACATCAGAACAAGAAAACTCACTGCTTTGAAACTTACGATATCGAGTACCTTCCACGAGTGTGTACACTGTTAGATAATGGCTGTATAGTGTGCAAGGGCATAAAAGGCTGAATTTATTTCATTCATTTTCCACAAAGTAAAAAATACTTCCAGCTGCGTGTTCCCTTTGGCCATATTTGGCATGATTGAACTTCTTAAAAAGCTCCAATTTCTCCTCAACCTAGTTCTCAAAGAGACATTCCTTTTGTAGGGATATTTCAGTTACCTTGCCTGGAAGTCCTCCTGCAAATATGGAAATTCCAGCCAGCCAGATACATGAACAAACAAGATGAACTAGCCAGTGTATTGCATCAACTGTAGACTACTGCAGTACTTTTGCAGTGTGTATAATATTATCAATTAGTGTACTAATTGGGCAGCCTTATTTGAAGAATGGCCTGGTAATAGAGTTTCCACACTTACAGTTACCATCTTTCAGGACGCTTCCCCCACCTGTAAAACAGACTTTCCATACTTCAACACATAAATGTTCATCATTGCAATTAATACCTTATTATTGAAGAAGCAAGGAGAATCTCAATGTCCAGTGACACTGTCATTTATCCACTCTGTCTGGTACCGAGGAAAATTGATTTAGGTCTCTTAACCAAATTTCTGGCAGACCACAAAACATTTCCAATAGGGTCCACAGGGACAGAGACACCCCAAACACTCAAATTACAGTGTTTTTTGAGCAATCAATTCATCAAATGAAATTAGCAACAAGAAGGGCCCTGAAGAAAGCAACAGCTAATGTTCTTACTGAGGACTAATGCCATAAATAAGTCACATGGCTCTCATGAGGCTACCAGGAGCAAAGCTTGGTGTTTACAACTTAACCTTCCCCCTCCATATGACAACAGATAGTTCCTAAAGTACAAAGAGTGGAATTTTCCCATGTAAAATTATATCAATATTACCTTACAGTAAACTGGAAGGACACCGTTGCTTCTTACTGGCCTCAGAAACGCGAAGAACTGTTGAAAGATCTCACTGTAATTGGAACTTGCAAGTTCAAAGTTTGAAAGTGGTATTTTGTGAGTGGTGTCACCTAGCAAAGGAAATGTATTTTTTATTGTATCAGCTTATTTTTACATAAACAAGATCACCTAGATTTAGTCAACAGTGACATGCCAAAGATTCCTCCTGTGAATGTTCTGTTGTTTTTGCATTCTATGTCACAATGAACTGAAAACTTTTATAATTTCTAAAAATATTTATTTTGACCATTTCCAATCAAGCTCTGGCACTTAATTGGCAGAAAAACTGATCTTTGAAGACAGTTTACAGCCAAAGGCCAATTGTTCCAATGTTGGTCTCACCTCTAAAATAGACACTGGGACTTGGGAGACAGAAAGACAGCCAAGTGCTTTCAAGTTTAAAAAGGTACAGAATAGTTAGAATAAGGTATATTAGTCAGAAATAGTAAAAGTATAGTTTTTAAAGTAAGAGAAAGATCAGAAAGGGGAGAGAATAGAGGAAAAGGGGGAAAAGTATTTAAAATGTTTTACTTCAAATATTTTAGGTTTTAAATTTAGTAAAGTTATTACAATAATAAAGCTTTTGATACTGGAGTAGTTTTATTTCTATATTACGGCTCAATTTGGTATCACAGTGTAAGATGAAGACTTGAAAATAAAAGCCGACCAAGGGAGACAGGAATTTTCCCGATCTCAGAATCATAGAAATTTACAGCACAGCAGGACACCATTTGGCCATCACGCTTGTGGCATCGTTATGAAAGAATTATACACTTAGTCCTGTTCCTTTGCCCTTTCCGCATACCCTTTTACATTTTTCTGTTTAAAATATTTCTCCACTTCCCTTTTAAAACTTCTGCTTCCACTACCATTTCTGGTACAGTATTCCACATCCTAATAACCCTCTGCAAATTTCACCTGATCTTTTGCTTTGTTCTTTTGAATGATCTTAAATGTACGCCCTCTAATTACTGACTCACCTGGAACATGCCCTAAACATCTTCCTAAAGTGAGGAGCCCAAAACTGGACACAATTCTAACTGCAACTGAACCATTACTTCTTTGCTTCTGTCCTCTACGATTCTATTTTAAAACCTAGGATCTCACTAGCCTTTTTTCTTTAAAAAAAGCAGCATCATCAACTTGTCCTCCCACTTTTAAAGACGTTGGCCCCGATTTTGCTGTAACAATAACGGTGATGCTATCAGTGCTCACCGTTATGGGGTAAATCGGACAGCAACATCTGGCGTGCACTTAAACGCGGAAAACTAGAAGTTGCTGTCACAGATACCCTGCTCCTCCACAGGGTGCGCTGCTACAGTCCTTGCCGATAGACTCGGCATTGAAATGACTGCAATGGCGTAAACTTGGGGTACTTGCCCACTAACGACGGCTGAAAGAGTTAGGGCTTGTGCATTCAGGAGTAATTGAGTTTTTAAGTGTGATAAATGATAATTACTGCTGAACGACCTCTCTGGCCCTGAAAAATTTATTTTACAAGTGTTGAGTCTCATTCCCTCAGAAGAAAATTAGTGTTGGAGATTTTTTTTAAAGTCTGTCTGGCTCTTTTATCTCTCTCCCTTAATCCCATCTGTATTTCCCAACCTTTATTTTACTATCTGTACATCATTTAAATCTAATTTATATTTCCTGCATTATACTTCCTGGTTTGGACTCTGCATGGCTCAGTGAGGATTCTTCAATCTGATTGGTTGATGAGCCTCACTGTTCCTTGTCCTGCTCACAGACGCTACAGATCCCCTGTAGAAGGCTCCACGCTGGATCAGACACCCAATGACAGGAATGCCGGTGACCTCATTGTGGGCAGCTATCAGCGAGGTGAACAGCAAGTGCCGTTCCTTAACGAACGCAAAATCTAGCCAATGTATCTAGACCCCCAAGTCATTCTGCTGCACCAATCCTTTTTACAATTTAATGCATATGTCCTCTCCTTATTCTTCCATCTGGAAATGTATCAACGAACTTCTCTGTCTTAAATTCCATTTGATATCTAAATTCTGAATCTATTACCAATCCCAAATGATCCCAACACTGACTTTGTTTATAGCCCTCCAGTCCAAAAAAACATTCATTAACCACTACTCTCACTTTACTACAAAAAGAAAATACTGCAGATGCTGGAAATCTGAAATAAAAACAGAAAATGCTAGAGATACTCAGCAGGTCAGGCAGCATCTGTGAAGAGAGAAACAGAGTTAACGTTTCAGGTCGATGACCTTTCGTCAGAACTGGAAAAAAAGCAGGAAATGGAACAGATTTTTAAGCAAGAGTAGGGGCTGGGAAAGGGCGGAGGGGATGTAAGAACAAAAGCGAAGGTCTGTGATGGGATAGAAAGCAGGAGAGGTTAAGAGACATTAAGAGATATTCAAGGCAAAAGGAGATGGTAATGGGACAGGTTAAGAAACAAAGGATGGCTCTAGATGAAGTGTAAATTGCGCTGGCAGAATGAAAGACAACTGCCATGTGGGAGAGAAGAAAAACAGACAGACAAAAAGTGTGGATAAAATATATATATATATGATAGGGGCCAAGGTCATGATCTGAAATTGTTGAACTCTATGTTGAGTCCAGAAGGCTGTAAAGTGCCTAGTCGAAAGATGAGGTGCTGTTCCTCGAGCTTACGTTGAGCTTCAGTGGAACAATGCAAGAGGCCGAGGACAGTGAGGTCTAAGTGGGAGTGGAGCAGAGAATTAAAGTGACGGGCAACCGGAAGCTCAGGGTCCCCCTTACGGACCGAACGGAGGTGTTCCGCAAAGCGGTCACCCAATCTGCGTTTGGTCTCCCCAATGTAGAGGAGACCGCATCGTGAGCAGCGAATACAGTATACTAAATTGCAAGTAGTACAAGTAAATCGCTGTTTCACCTGGAAGGGGTGTTTGGGGCCCTGGACAGTGGGAAGGGAGGAGGTATAAGGGCATGTGTTGCATCTCCTGCGCTTGCACGGGAAGGTGCCGGGCGAAGGGGAAGGGGTGCTGGGGGTGGTAGAGGAGTGGACTAGGGTGTCACGGAGGGAGCGGTCCCTGCGGAATGCTGAAAGGGGAGGCGAGGGGAAGATGTGTTTGGTGGTGGGATCACGCTGGAGGTGGCGGAAATGGCGGAGGATGATCCGTTGAATGTGGAGGCTGGTGGGGTGAAAGGTGAGGACAAGGGGAACTCTATCGTGGTTCCGGGAGGGAGGGGCAGGGGTGAGGGCAGAAGTGCGGGAGATAGAACGGACACGGTCAAGGGCCGTGTCAACCACAGTAGAGGGGAATCCTCGCTTGAGGAAAAAGGAAGACATGTCGGAAGCACTGGTATGGAAGGTGGCATCGTCAGAGCAGATGCGGCGGAGACGGAGAAACTGGGAGAATGGAATAGAGTCCTTACAGGAAGAAGGGTGGGAGGAAGTGCAGTCCAGGTAGCTGTGGGAGTCAGTGGGCTTGTAGTGAATGTTTGTCAATAACCTATCCCCAGAGATAGAGAGGTCGAGGAAGGGAAGGGAAGAATCGGAGATGGACCATGTGAAGGTGAGGGAAGAGTGGAAATGGGAAGCAAAGTGAATGAAATTATCTAGTTCAGGGCGAGAGCAGGAAACGGCACCGATACAGTCATCAATGTACCGGAAAAAGAGGTGAGGGAGGGGACCTGAGTAGGACTGGAACAAAGAGTGTTCCACATATCCCCTCCCCCCTTTCCCAGCCCCTACACTTGCTTAAAAATCTGTTCCATTTCCTGCTTTTTTCCAGTTCTGACGAAAGGTCATCGACCTGAAACGTTAACTCTGTCACTCTCACTTTACTATTTTTTTTTTAAGTAACTTCCTATCCATGCTGCCATATTTCCTGGAGTTTCCTGTACCTGGAAAGATGCCGGGCCTTCTGCCTGCCCATGGGATCCTACCAGCATCCGACTGCATTTTTCTCGGGGTGGGGGGGGGGGAAATAATTGTGTGGGGAAAATGGGAATCCTGCTCCTGACTGGTCCTCAGCTGCTGGGTGGGAGGAGAATCCAGCCTCACTGCAGCAGCTCACACGCCTCTAAATACAGCATTTCAATTAGGAGAGAGCGTAAGAGAGAGCCTGTACTCACAAATGAGAAAGAAAGAGAGAGAGAAAGAGAGAGAGAGAGAGAGAGAGAGAGAGAGAAAAGAGAGCACTCGAGTAAGAATTGCAATGGCAGAATGAGAAGCAACATCGGGAGAGTCTACACTGGCCAAAGCACCAAGGTTTTCTGAAGCAATGATGGATATTGTGTTGTTAGAGAAAAGGGCAAGAAGTGAAAGGCTAGGAAAAGGAAATCCCAGAAAAATATGTAAAAAGGAAGAGAGTAGCCAAAGTAAGTGTTGGTCCCTTAGAGGCTGACACAGGAGAAATTATATTGGGGAACAAGGAAATGGTAGAGGTTTTAAACAAATATTTTGTATCTGTCTTCACAGTAGAAGACATAAAAAGCATACCAAAAATAGTGGGAAACCAAGGGGTTAATGAGAGCAAGGAACTTAAAGTAATTAATATCAGTAGAGAAAAAGTACTCGAGAAACTAATGGGACTAAAAGCCGACAAATCCCCTGGACCTGATGGCCTACATCCTAGTGTTCTAAAAGAGGTGGTTGCAGAGATAGTGGATGTATTGGTTGTGATCTTCCAAAATTCCCCAGATTCAAGAAAGGTCCCAGCGCATTGGAAGGTAGCAAATGTAACTCCACTATTCAAGAAAGGAGGGAGAGAGAAAACAGGGAACTACAGGCCAGTTAGCCTGACATCAGTCGTCGGGAAAATGCTGGAATCCATTATTAAGTGGTAACAGGGTAATTAGAAAATCATAATACGATTAGGCAGAGTCAACATGGTTTTATGAAAGGTAAATCGTGTTTAACAAATTTATTAGAGTTGTTTGAGGATGTAACTAACAGGGTAGATAAAGGGGAACTAGTGGATGTAGTATATTTGGATTTCCAAAAGGCATTCGATAAGGTGCCACATAAAAGGTTGTTAAGCAAGATATGGGCACATGGGGTTGGGGTAAGGTATTAGCATGGATCGAGGATTGGTTAACAGACAGAAAACAGAGAGTAGGGATAAACAGGTCTTTTTCAGGTTGGCAGGCTATAACTCGTGGGGTGCCGCAAGGATCAGTGTTGGGGCCTCAGCTATTTACAATCTATATTAATGACTTAGATGAAGGGACCGAGTGAATGTATCCAAGTTTGCTGATGATACAAAGCTAGGTGGAAAATTAAGATGTGAGGAAGACACAAAGAGCCTGCAGAGAGATATAGACAGGTGAGTGGGCAATAAGGTGGCAGATAGAGTATAATGTGGGGAAATGTGAGGTTATTCACTTTGGTCGGAAGAATAGAAAAACAGAATATTTTTTAAATAGTGGGAAACTATTAAATGTTGGTGTTCAGAGAGATTTGGGTGACCTAGTACAAGAAACACAGAGTTAGCATGCAGGTACAGCAAGCAATTAGGAAGGCAAATGACATGTTGGCCTTTATTGCTAGAGGGTTGGAGTACAAGAGTAAGGAAGTCTTGCTACAATTGTACAGGGCTCTGGTGAGACCACACCTGGAGTACTGTGCACGGTTTTGCTCTCCTTATTTAAGGAAGGATATACTTGCCTTGGAGGCGGTGCAACGAAGGTTCACTAAATTGATCCCTGGGATGAGAGAGTTGTCCTATGAGGAGAGATTGAGTAGATTGGGCCTATACTCTTTGGAGTTTAGAAGAATAAGAGGTCATCTCATTGAAACATATAAGATTCTGAGGGGAATTGACAGGGTAGATGCTGAGAGGTTGTTTCCCCTGGCTGGAGAATCTAGAACTAGGGGGCATAGTCTCAGGATAGGGGCTGGCCTTTTAAGACTGAGATGAAGAGGAATTTCTTCACTCAGAGGGTTGTGAATCTTTGGAATTCTCTGCCCCAAAGTGCTGCGGATGCTCAGTCGTTGAGTATATTCAAGGCTGAGAGAGATAGATTTTTGGACTCGAGGAATTAAAGGATATGGGGATAGGGCAGGAAAGTGGAGTTGAGGTCGAAGATCAGCCATGATCTTTTGAATGGCGGAGCAGGATCAAGGGGCCATATGGCCTACTCCTGCTCCTAATTCTTATGTTCTTAAAAAAGGAGGTATAGGCAATTTGGAAGAGGTGGCTCAGGCAGTCAGTGCCATCTCAGCCACCCCTACCATTCCACTATATCATATCACATTTCCTGCCGTTGTTGAGTGAAAGAATTAAATTTGCTGCATTGCCTGCATCCAAAATAATTAGCACAACAGAATGTCTGCAGACATCTGGATGAAATAAAATTGTAAATTAGGCAGTAGCCTGTTTAAATTTTTGTTTGCTTTGCAAAGAAGTATGTGTATAATTATAGGCAAAGGAGTACAATAGATAGAAAAACGGCAGCCATCAGACCAGAGAACTGCAAGAAGCTCAATAACGCCTCTGCAGACAAACCAAGGAGGCAGAGGTAGAGACTGATGGAGAAGTCGGAGGATGCGGTTAGGTTCAGGCATGCAGTCTCCTCTCATGTGTTGCAGATAGTGGATAAGTTGAAGGAGTCCATGAACTGCATCTGAAGCATCATGACAGACATTCCATGAGATGAAGAACACCCTGAAACTGCAGCAATCCAACAGATTTCTGCCGGATCCAGATGTGAGGTGGTACTGAGGGCAACTGATGCTTTCAGAGTGGCAGCGACAACTGTTTCCATGGATGGCCTGAAGAGCACCCTAGCTCAGGGCTTTCAGAACTTAATTGGGACTATTCAGCCTGGTCTCATGCAGCCCAACTGAGCCCATGGGCCACAAGGAGTGGTCAAAGTTGCAATATCTCATGATAGCGACAATGCAACCGGATCAATAGAGCTTCCTAAAATGCCAGCACAAGAAGGCATTTCTGGCCTGAGCCCAGCAGACACTGGATGCACAAGCAACATGACACCAGAAGCAGGTTCGGCAAGAACAGCAGCATCACTGTCACCTCATTCCTCGAGTTGATACAGTCCATTGATACAGTCTTAGCCACAAACCTCAATCTCCTAACACTAAGGATGTATTGCATAGGATTAAGAGGTTAGGGTCACACGTGAAAAGATTTTTAGGCAAAACTGGTAGTCATGATAAGAAATAATCGTGGTAGAGCATAATGAATGGACAAATTAGAAGGAACAATTTAAATACTTGGCAATTCAGTGTGTATATGTATTACTTCAATGGAGGCTTCCTGTTATCTTTATTATATGGTAATTCATATTTGCAAGTACTGTCTCTGAAAGGATATCAAGAGGTATCGGAGTTGGATAACGGTTATGAGACCGAGGGATAATCAAGGCTTTTTTGTGTTTTGAACGTGCAATGCACTCTTTCTAGTGGGAAAAGATGATGATTTCCTGCCTAATGGCCCGTGCTGCTGGCATGCTCCCCCCCTCTCTCTCCTGGTCATCCTCATCATGATCAGGGATGTTCTTTCTCTTTCCGTTTTTGCAGATGGCAGACCCAATCCCTTTGTAGAGGCCAAATTACGGATGATGCAGCAAGCCACTAAAATTCTCAGAACCCTTGCTGGACTCTGCTGAAGGGCTTCTTCAACCTATCCAGACAATGGAAATGGGATTTAAGAATACAATGTTACGCAACCATTATTCATGTAGTCAAATGGATGAAAATCCAGCAGCGTGTAAAACGGGCTGCCAATTTGCTATCGCCCATTTTGCTTTACTGCCCAAGATGAATTTCATCCCCAATAGATTTTGTACTACCGTTGTTAGAAAGTACACCAACATTCCTCCAGCCTGACCAAATTTATACGCCATGCCATATAAAATTACCATGTTCCTCAAGTAATGTGCTTCAACTCCTCACTCCCAGTGCTCTTCTACCAGTCTGCAAAAAGAGCCTTTATGTAAATAATTTTTAAATCTAGAGTAAAAATACAAACCTCTGGATACTATACTAGGATCAAAGCAAATAAATACACTCTTTCCACGATGATGAACTAGAAAGGTTCTACTATAATAGGTTTAGAGCTGAAGTGAATTCTGGTGGCTGTATTTCATACTTACATTAGAAACACTTAAGCAACTCGGGTTTCATCTATTTAATCAGTATGCACAGATTCCAGTCAATCGGTGCAATTAATTATTTAGTCATCCTGGTTTCTTGTCTTAACTGTAAACCTGGAAATCTCTATCCTGTAGCAATTTCTACAGATGTTTACCTAAATAGCAATTATTTCATACACAGGAATTTTCAATGACTTACTTGATACCTGGCAATGGTACCGAAAACCACACGGGATCATGCCTAGGACGGGGGAGGAGGGAGAGAAGAAGGAAACAAAAAAACAATAAGTAACTTTAAGAGTTTGTGTAGTAGACAGTACACATTTGCACTTTTATTTTTGCAAAACAATTTCAGGAAAATGTTAGGAATTGGGACATCATGGTGGTTTAAAGCCAAAATTCTCCTTCGATTTCAACAAGGATAGAAGACTTTTACATGCCTGGTAAGAAAATCAATTTTACATAGTTCTACAGTCCATATAAAAACACACACATTGAGATTGCTGGCTTCAATTCTCATTTCCAAATCCCATTTTTTTTTAAAATACTACATAAAAGGATCAGTTCTTCCTTGAAGCCCTAAAAATATACAAAAGCTAAGTGTGCAAGAAACAACATTCTTACAATTGCCTGAACTCATTGACCACAAACAAACCACTATATTTCAAAATTAAATTTTAAATCTGTAAAATTACCCATGTTTAATTAACGCATATGTAAATCCAATATCCTGAAAGGCCCGTTACCCCCAGCAAAAAAAAGTAATGTGGCAGTAAATCAATTTCAGCAGCAACACATCACATGATGACTGCCAAGAATAACCCTCTTCACCACTCTTATGCTCAAATGAAGAGCAATCTGCTGAAGAATGGCAAGCAGCCACACGATTTAGTTTTAAATGCATGTTCACTAGTTGCCATGGTTGAGCAATAAATTAAATTACATCGAGATTTTTTTTCAAATCACTATCCGGGAAGATGTACGCCATGCACCATGTATAATAAAAATAAAACAGATTTCTTGAACTGTACAGAGAAAAGCTTCCCCACATATCAGCAATTTTACCAAGAGCCGAGTTAGGAAGAAACATCTTCTGTCAATTGCCCACCAGTGTAAAGATCATAGCTTGAAGTTGTCTAATGCATTTTCCATTCTGCACTTCACTCCAAGAAGTACAGCATTACTATGTTCAAATTGAGCTTGATAACTATGCAATACAATTTCCACAAAATAGAGGTTTTTTTTTTTAAAAAGCCCATGCGAGTTATTATAAAGTATATTTTGGGCACTCTACTAGCCACTTAATGGCCACATTCAGTACGTCACTTTCTAGTGATCTAACAGATGTGCGCAAAAAGCATGAACATTAGTATTATTGGTCAGAATTGCCACAGACCAATTCCTAATCTCTCTCCCAGCCCAACACTGGACTTTTTGCCCCCACTCCTCAGCCTCCCTAGATAGCATCCATCTACAGTCTCCACCCACAGCCATCTCCCCTATACCTGATCCCAACCCCACAAGACTCATTCATTCGGCCACTTGCTCTTCCTACTCCGTCTCTCCTGGAGAGAGCAGGATCCCACCCCATGCGTTCGGAGACACGGAACAATTGCTGGCAAAGCAGAGACCCACCCAAGTGCTCTGCTCCCTGGCCAAGTCCAGTCCCACCAAAGTGCTCTGCCCAGGTCGAGGCCCAGCCATTCCCTCCAAGGCCTAGTTAAACAGTTTTAATAGTTGTGGTTACAGAATACTACAAAATATATATAAAAATCTACTTAAGGTGACACCATTCACCAAGGCTGAGTTGCTTAGAACTAATATACCCTCATAGTTTCATAAGCAATACTGCAGGAGACGCACAACTTACTTCTGATTTATAAAGCAAAACCTTATGGAATGTTGTACTGCACAGCAGAATGCAAGCAATGTTTACTTCCTCCCTTCCACCACACAAGACTAATGTACAACAGTGCTTGGCAGAGGAGTGGGTTTGGATATAAATGTATAAAATGACCTGTTTTAGTTCCCGAGCCCCAATTTGTTTCATTATCCAATAATGGTATAACCATTCCTGTTAGTGAGAAATCTATTATAAGCAAACTTTTCCCATCCCAAACTATTGCAAAGAACAAGACTACATTTCCCTTATTCCATAAGTACGGAACAAATTGCATTGTTACTCACCTGGATCAATGAAGCAATGAAACTCACTGATAATGCCATTCTTCATTGAATATTTAACACAAGCCATCTCACAAGGCAGAAAGCGATGTTCACAGCTTGGGGGAAGATCTGCCAGGCTCAGAAAACTGACAAAATGGAAAGTCTCATCACAAACCCCTTTGGGAGAGGGAAAAACAGTTGTGATTTTCATCATTATCTGTATAGAAATGTTACTCAAGGTAGCTATTTTTAAGCTAAATTGAATTATTTTACAATGACATACCATTTATAGGAATGTTGCACCAAGATAGGAAAAAATATAGAGAGTATATAAAGACTGTTTCAATAACCAGTCACGATTACAAAGCACATTTCAACAGTAACTGATTTAAATATGCAGATGAACAAGGCTAGTTCAATACCAATGTGTCATGAGGTCTAGGTAACACGAAAAGATGACATCCAGTACCTTAATTATTGTTCACTTTGGGGAAGAGGTTATAGCCATGTATTTTTGTGAATATGAACTGCTGCTCACAATTCACATTAACAATTTAGACTTAGGAATGAAAAACACAATTTCTAAATTTGCGGATGACACCAAATTGGAGGGGAAAGTCAATGCTGAGGAGGACTTCAACAAGTTACAGAAGGATATTAATAAACTTGCAGAATGGGCATATAATTGGCAAATGAAGTTCAACACAGATAAATGTGAGGTATTACATTTTGGTAGGAAGAATAGGGAGGTCACTTATCACTTGGAGGGTGCGAGTCTAGGTGGGGTAGAGGAACAAAGGGATCTAGGAGTACAAATACACAAATCACAAAAAGTTGCGACACAGGTTAGCAAGGCCATAAAAAAAGCAAACCAAGCACTAGGGTTTATTTCTAGAGGGATAGAATTGAAAAGTAGGGAAGTTATGCTAGGATATAGAGGCACTGGAGAGGGTGCAGAGAAGACTTACAAAGATGATACCAGAAATGCGAGGGTATACATATCAGGAAAGGATGAACAGGCTGGGTCTCTCTTCTCTTGAAAAAAGGCTGAGGTCTTTAAAATCATCTTTAAAATTATGAAAGGTTTTGATAGAGTGGATACAGAGAGAATGTTTCCACTTGTGGGAAAGAGCATAACTAGAGGCCATCAATATAAGATAGTCACCAAGAAATCCAATAGGGAATTCAGAAGAATCTTCTTTACCCAAATAGTGGTGAGAATGTGGAACTCGTTACCACAGGGAGTGGTTGAAGCGAATAGTATAGATGCATTTAAGGGGAGGCTGGACAAACATATGAGGGAGAAGGGAATAGAGGGCTATGCTGATAGATTTAGATGAGGAAAGACGGGAGGAGGCTCGAGTGGAGCATAAACACCGGCATGGACTGGTTGGGCCGAATGGCCTGTTTCTGTGCCATATATATCCCATGTAAAATTGAGAATTATAATTAAGGCAATTAAGTTTAAAATCTCACAAAAGTTACCCGAGGAATGTTATATTCAAGATACAACTGCCACTGAACCATCATGAAAACAGCTTATCTTCCTAGGATCATCATAATGATGATCACGAAAGAGTAAACTAATCCCACTACCATTTTTCTCATGTTACAATTATTGTTCAGTACTTTCTATTTACTGCAAGTGGTGGTGTCTGTAATGTAAATTGTAACAAGTTTGATCATTTTAAAAAAGTCTTTAAAGCCCATCGATACATGGTTTTTGGTTAAATATGTTAACTTTATCAAAAGCATATTTGAAACAACCCATTTTATTTCATCCTCCCAGAACACCAACCCTACCGTCATTAGATTCAGAGCTCATGCTCATAAGTCATTCTTCGCAGCTCTTCCCTCTTACATTATGAATCAGTATCTTTGCTCTCCCCTGTACTCCACCCACGGCCTGGTTGGCCCTCTTTATTTTGCGGCAACCAGACGCAGTACTCCAGATACAACCTTATGAGGGCATTCTGCAGCTTTAGTATGACGTTTAGGTAATTAAACTCAACTGATCTGGCAGTATAAATCAGCATCCTAGTCATTTTGTTTATTGCTGCCTCATACTGTTTGGTCACGGTAAGCGATGCATCAGCCGAATCCAAGTTCTCTCTCAACTTCCCCCTCAGCATATTCTAGCTCCTCATTCAGCAGCTTCTACATACCCTTCCCCTTACAATTAGTCTACTTTCTTCCCTTTAGCCAGTACTAACCCAGATTCAGCTATTAACTTTAATATTCATTGACAGAGTTCGTAACAGAGGGGTTTCTCAGCCAACACTTTTATCAAACGTTCTTTGGAGATTATTTAGTTGGTTCTTTCCTCCACGCACTCCCCCCACCCCACCCACAACCACAATCAATTTTGGATGTCACCTCATCAAAAAATATATAGCTAGGAGGTTGTTCAGGCAAGATCTACCTCTTCTAAAGCTACGTTGGCTGTTATTTCTTAGGGTATTTTGATGCACTATTCACCCATTTTATTTCCAATTATTGATTGTATTACTTTTCCAATTATTGAAGTCAACCGGAATTTGTGGTAGTAATAACGGCGAGGTTGTCAGCGCTCGCCGTCATTACTGTGTAAAACTGACAGCAACTTCTGGCATCCGTACATGCGCAGTTAAACGCGGAAATCCGGAAGTTGCTGTCAGTGAAACCCTCCACAGGGTGCGCTGTTGCCGTCTTCGCAAATGGAATCAACTAGAAATCACTGATTTGTTGTAAACTTTATTACACACTATTCTCGCTGTAAGGAGCAATGATAAAGCTAAGCCTTGTTCAATCAAGAGTAACTGAGTTTTTAATATACTAAGTCATAATTACTGCTGATCAACCTCTCTGGCCCTGAAATCTAATTTTACAAGTGTGGAGTCTCATTTCCTCAGAACAAGATTTAAAAATTGCAGATTTAACAAAAAATAAGTTTTTTTTAAAGTTTGTGTTCTGATATTTACATTTCTCCCTTAACCCCATGTGTATGTCCCAATCTTTATTTCGCTTTCCGTGCAATGATTGAAATGTGATTTATATTCCCTGCTTTTTACTTCCTACTTTGGCGTCTGAGAATTCTTCAATTTGATTGGCTGATTAGGCAACCTGCTGCCTGCCCTTTTGCTGGACACCACAGATCCCCTGTAGAAGGCGCTAAATTCAAAGTGAAGTCAGAATAGAGAAAGTCTGCACTCTAGAGCCCTATAAAACTTTGTGGACTGATTTGTTTTGCCCCCGAGGTCAGCGGCGAGCGCCGTTCCTTCGCCGCTGACCGCAAAATCAGGGCCACTGTCTCTGTAGTTGCCAGGTATGGCTCAGTTGCCCTTCTTGAATAATGGAATTGCATTTGCCTATTTAGTCTGTGGAAAGCACTTTTCAAAAATCACTAATACTTCACAAATCCCTTCCCTTGTCTCTCCGAGAACAACTGCAGTACCCCTGCTCCTGTTGAAATCAGCTAACTCAGGACATATTGAAAATTGAACCCGAGCTTTGTGTAACATCAAGCAATGCCTTCAACTATTCATCAGGGACCAAGTATGATTAGCACTGGATAAAATTGTGGTGTTACACTGTCATTTCTATTTCAGGGTCAAAACCCAGCATTATAATTAACATATTATAATCATGAAGGAGATATGCTTATTGAGCACTATAATAGCAAAAATAAACACAACTTTTATTTTTAAACATAAAAATCAGTTTGCACAACTCTTATGTTTAATGAAGTGGAATACCTTCATCGCTAGACCAGGACGTAGGTGGATTGCACATTTCCCTTGCTGTTACAGGGAATGTGGGGTTCTGTAAATTAATAACAAATTATGGTGAGAGTTGGCACAAAAACCATTGTCTGCTCAGACACCATGGTACCCATTCATGATGTTAATTAGGTGCAGTAATACATAACAAAATGCACTTAGAGCTCTCTTAGTCTAATAAAGCATCCCAGGGTTCTAATCATAGGCAAAAATAGATGCTGAAAGCATTAGGAGAAAAATTAGTGGAAGTGACCAAAGGTTTGGTCAAAGAGCTAGGTTTTAAGGAAGCTTTTCAAAGTTAGGATTCCCTTTCTTTTTCTCCTCTTCTCTTCTAATACCATTGAATGTGACATTGGAAGCGAGACCCCTGCAAGAAGTGGGTTTTCACCACTAATACTACATTTTGACCCCCCGCCCCAAAATATCCTTTTTGATCACTTTCATTCTAACTGGAAAAGCTGCTGGTCTGTGTAGTACTAATACCATCCCCATTTGAAAACACAGATGGCAAGCTACACTCAGTCGGCAGGGTTCACATTGTACATTTCTATTCCAGGGAGGTACGAATGTCAGTCAAGACAAATGGCTAGTTATACCAGGCATTGCAATTATCTGTAGCATTTCTGGAAATGGGGCAAATGGCACTCATCCCACTCAATTCAGAGAAAGTAGAGCCTTGTACTTGTATACATCAATGAAGGTACATAGCTGCGCTCACCAGCCTTCAACTGATTTTACATTTTTTCATATTGGAGAGTTGACAGAATAATCATCTCTTATTCTAACATTAGAAATTCATACACAGTAAAGTAGGTCACTTGTGCAGACATCAAACTTCATGTCTGAACTTTAAAAGTCATTTTCTATGAGCTGCAGTTATACTACAGTCAAAATATAGCATTAGGGGTGAAAACCCACCTCTTGCTGTGGTCTCACTTCCAACGTCAGATTCAAATGGTATCAGAAGAGGAGAAAAGAAAATATATATATTTTTAAATTTAATCACAAGGCACTGACTTCTGCAAGGATACATTTGACCAATAAATGAAAAAATATATAAACAACATCTACTTTAATGTCATGAGAGTTGAGTGAAAGAGTCTGACCTGACATTTTACAATTAGTGTGTGTGAGGTACAGGCTGCCTTCAGTTAGAAATAGAAAGTAGTGTTGGATTTTATTTTAAAACTAATCGAGCTCCTGTTTGGGTGCAAACAGGTAGTCAAGACCCATTTCAATTTTTCAGGTCAAGCAAGGATAATGGGTAGGAGATAATGGAACTAATCTGTGGCGCAGGGAGAGGAAAGGGAAGGAGGGGCTGGGTGGAAAGAGGGAGGGGGAGAGGAAAGTAAAGGTGAGAGGGGGTAATGGAGGAAGAGGGGAGAGGAAGGGAGTGCTGAGGAAGAGGAATTCAGATTAGCAGTGGTAGGGGGATTGCGGATACCTTGCCCAAGTGACCATTCTTCGTGCGTGAGCTTAGATAGTGTGTCTGCAGGATATTCAGCTACGGAAGGTGTCACAAACAAACCTTAATTCTGTCCCCACTCCATGTCCAGACAAGCATACATTTCAGCAGGAGTCACTGAAGAGTGATGATGAACAGGAAAGCCGAGCTAATTTCCCCCTCCCTAGCCTGTGACCGCTGAGTTAACTGCAATGTCACAATTACTAGCCGCACTAGACCAGCTCAGTCAGCATACACTAGAAACTGAACCTGGAACCTTCTGTTGTGTTTGGTTCAGTACTACACTAGTCAGTGCCGTTACTCCTCAGGACATTGGGCAAGCTCGGAGGAGACCGAGGGGAAAAGCACACTTTAAAAAACATCTCCTTTATCCTCCATGAATGGCAGACCCCCAAACTTTTTAATTTTACCTTTTGCAACTCTCCAATTAGAAGTTACCCAAATTTATGTCTAAAAAGCAGGAAAAAAAAACTGGCATGGAGGCAGGAGAAAAGGAATGTAAATCTCATCCTGTAAAATGTAGTTTATTATAACGGCCCTCCAAAGGTAACAATAAAAACACGCTGACCTGTTTTCTTGTAGGTTTACTCAATGTCTTGTTGCTTTTCTCAGCTTTCCATTGATGGGCCATCTGTGCAAACTTCTCTTTTTCCGGTGCAGTCAGTGACTTCAATAAAGAGTAAATACAATTAGCACTATATAGAGATTGCAATATCCATGTTCTTCTCTCCTAGTTTTTAAAAACACTGATGTAAAAAATGGTTGGGAATTTATCCATTTGACAGCTGTCATGTGGTGAGCCCTGGATTTTCCCCCCCCCCCCACATTTTATATCGCAAGATTGAAAGCAAAATCCCAATTGACCCTTTATGACCAAAAGATTGTCGTCTCAAACTTGAGTCATGTGACCAATAAATGGAAAAAAATCTATTTCAAAGTCGTGAGGGTTGAGCAAGAGTTTGACTGCAGGAGCCTAAAATGTTACCATTAGTGTGTGTGTGAGGTACAGTTAGAAACAGAAATTACTGTTGGATTTTATTTTATAACTAGTCGATCTCCTTTGGCGTTGCAAATAGCTAGTCGAGACCAATTTGAATTTTTCATTTCAGGCAGGAATAAAGGGTGGGGGATAATGGAACCGATGTGCGGGAGTGGAGGGAAGCAGGGGAGGGAGGAACATTGCCCTACAATTGTTGGAGCATGGAACACTTTGTCACAGGGAGATGGTTGAGACAAAGACTACTGAATCTTTTTTGCGGAAAATTGGATAAATATTTGAAGTAGAAAAGCTGGGGAAGAGAGCAAGGCAGTGGGATTAATTCTGGATATCTCTAGCACAGTGCCATCACAGACACAAGGGCCTGCCTTCTGTACTATAAACTTGTATGGTTCATTCCACTGGTCCTCCAAGTTTCGTATCATCTGCAAATTATATGCATTTAAAAACTTACGTTTGGTTACTTTAATGGCAGGTCAGAAGCGACAATGGCATCCTCACCTCCTGACATTAAACTATAACTAGTCGGAGAGCTCAGTGTTTGTTGAGAAGCAATGTAACAGATGCCAACCCTCTGCGTTCAGAACGGCCAATTCACTATTTGGACCCATTGGCTTGGTTCGCATAGTGGCTCCTTGAACAAGGATTCTAGCTCTGCTGGTAGCTTTCTAAAATGCTCAAGGCACTTATAACATATCTTCTCAATAAAGGCTACGTCAAGATAGGAAAGAGAGATAGAACAAGTTCAGACAAAAGAGAGAACGGGAGAGCGAGAGAGCAGAAACACAAGGGGAGGGAGAGAATGTGGCAGAGATTAGGAGTAAATGGGTACTTTTCAGAATGGCAGGCAGTGACCAGCGGGGTACCGCAGGGTTCGGTGCTGGGACCCCAGCTGTTTACATTATATATTAATGATTTGGACGAAGGGATTAAATGTAATATCTCCAAATTTGCGGATGACACTAAATTGGGAGGCAGTGTGAACAATGAGGAGGATGCTAGGAGGCTACAGAGTGACTTGGACAGGTTGGGTGAATGGGCAAATGTATGGCAGATGAAGTACAATGTGGATAAATGTGAGGTTATCCACTTTGGTGGTAAAAATAGAGAGGCGGACTATTACCTGAATGGTGGCAGATTAGGGAAAGGGGACGTGCAACGAGACCTGGGCGTCATGGTACATCAGTCACTGAAGGTGGGAATGCAAGTGCAGCAGGCAGTCAAGAAAGCAAACGGAATGATGGCCTTCATAGCAAGGGGATTTGAGTACAGGAGTAGGGAGGTGATGCTACAGTTGTACAGGGCCTTGGTGAGGCCACACCTGGAGTATTGTGCGCAGTTTTGGTCTCCTAACTTAAGGAAGGACATTCTTGCTATTGAGGGAGTGCAGCGAAGGTTCACTAGATTGATTCCTGGGATGGCCGGACTGACATATCAAGAAAGATTGGGTCAACTGAACTTGTATCCTCTGGAGTTCAGAAGAATGAGGGGGGATCTTATAGAGACATTTAAAATCCTGACTGGTTTAGACAAATTAGATGCGGGCAGAATGTTCCCAATGGTAGGGAAAACTAGAACCAGGGGTCACAGTCTAAGGATTAAGGGGAAGCCATTTAGGACTGAGCTGAGGAGGAACTTCTTCACCCAGAGAGTGGTGAATCTATGGAATTCTCTTCCACAGAAGGTTGTTGAGGCCAGTTCGCTAAATATATTCAAAAGGGAGTTAGATATAACACTCACAACTAAGGGGATCAAGGGGTATGGCGAGAAAGCAGGAATGGGGTACTGAGGTAGCATGTTCAGCCATGAACGCATTGAATGGCGGTGCAGGCTCGAAGGACCGAATGTTCTACTCCTGTACCTATTTTCTATGTTTCTATGAGATATATAGAGGGACTTCCAGCCACAGAACCAAAAGATACACATGGAGACAGAAAAACACACATGTAGGATTAGCAAGAAGAGAACTACAAATACACAAAGGTATATGTAATTTTTTCTCCAGTGTCATGATTTTGCTTCAACAAAATTAGGTGTGCCCAACCACTCCTGTACACTGTTTATTACCAATTATCACTTGGGGATGGCTTAGTGCTGTCAACAAATCATGTTACTAAAATGGATTTACTGTAATGAGTTTCCAGGGCACCAAATAACTGGAAGTGGCTCCTCTGCAACACCGGACAACCACAACGGCAAATAGTAACAAATGGTTGCCAACTGCTTAGTACGTCACACGAAGACAGGAGCCTACTGGGTGAGCTGGAGATAACAGATACTGGGTACAAGCACAAAAGGAGGCAAACTAATTAAAATGAAATCCACCTTTAAATTAATTTAAACATCAAGTTTTGATGAGGAGCAGAGCAAAGAGAAGTGTCCAGCAGATAGTGTTGCTGCCACTTTTGTTAACTCTGAAAGCCCAATGGCAGAATCGGAGTACACTCAAAATGCTGCAAAATCCACCAACATATAAATATTTACACCTCAGATGCACCTAGAAAATAGACTTTACACCACTAGAGTTCATTTAAAAAAATCCTAAATTCCCACTGCCAAAATTGCACTTGTGGTCTTTAGATGTCCTCTCCCCACCATGATGGAACATTAGGTATAGTGCAGCCGAAGTCATGTCAAGTCCATGTCCCAAAGCACTCCCATTGCAGCCACGTTTCCTATCACACATCATGACACTGGGATTCAGTTTTCACAGGAAAACAAACCTGAATGTAATCCCAAAACAGCAATAAAAAGCCTGAAATCCAATGAAATAAAAAAATAATTTAACATTCAGTCATTTTGAAGCAGGACTTGGGTCACTGGTCTTGATTCAGTATTTTTTTTTTCCAATTGAGTGGTCAGCTTTTCTTGAAGCTGGTGCTCAGCTTTCAACCAGTTTTGTTGGTTGCCCATGTCTGGTGTAACTCGGGCCTGGCTGTGGCCCCCCCTCTTCCTCCTCACTCTGAAGGGCCAGTCCCTGCAATGCAGGGGCGCCCAGGCCAGGCTGGCATCTTTACCTCCCAGTCCGAGCTGCAGAGCGGGGCCGCGTCCTTCAGCCCCTTCACCTCGATTCCCTTCTGCCTCAGCTCCGGGATCTTCGCCAGCATGAAGAAATAATACGGGTTCCTCGGCGGCTTTTTCTGCGGCATCGTAACCAGGGCCAAGGAACCACCTGAGAGACCAACGCACTCTCCGAGCCCAGCCCGTCAAAGAGCCGCACTCAGATCACGAGGGGCAAAACGGCGGCAATCCCGGGAACAGCAGCATTCAGGGCAGGGCAACTGCTTGCGGGGTGCAATCATTGCATTTCAAACTGAGAAATAATTCCTGCTACATTGTGGAGCTGACTGTTTTCGAAGACAATCTTTATAATGCAAAGTTTGCCACACCCAAGAAATGTGCTTCTTTTCATAAGTTGATCAATCGATTTTACAACTGCTTGGGGTGCAATTATTGCATTTCAAGCTGTTAAATAATTCCTGCTGCATTGTGGAGCTGACTGTTTTCGAAGACAATCTTGATAATGCAAAGTTTGCCACACCCAAGAAATGGGGTTCTTTTCATAACTTGCTCAGTTGTATTAATGATTGCAGTTAAAGGTGTTTCCTCTTCCAGGACAGGTGGGCACCGGAGGGACTGGAGTGCATCGTTCTCGCCAAGAACAATATTTTACTTTAAATTTGATAAGTTTACTTTAATTTAATTATAATGCACAGTTGATTTTTTTGTGACCCTTTAAAAAGGGGGCACTTGTTAACTCGTTGCTGACAATTGCAGTAATGCCAAGCCCACCGTCTCATAAATCAGGAGACAAACGCTTAAAAATCATGAGATTTGGTAAGAAATCATGAGTTGGTATTTTTTGGTTTATAAACCTCATTAGTGGCATTATTTAATCTCTAACAGGTCACAGCTCTTTACAAAAACTATATTACTGCCAACGTTCCCTTGAAGCTGCGTGGACTCGCAACTCTCTGCCGGTTAAATTTCGCATGAAACTGTGAATGGACCACGCAGCCCCTTAAAGGGGCCACGCACCCCCCAAAAAATTAGGGGGAACATTGATTACTGCATCTGAAAATGCTTTACAAAAATCTTTTTAAAATTCCTACCCATTATCACCATCCTTCGCGAGTTGGGGTAAATTTTCATTTAACATTGCGTGTCTCGTACTTAATTCGCGAGAGTTGGCATTACTGCAATTGTCATCCTAATTGGCAATATAAAAGAGTTAGGAGTGTTTCCTGTCAATGGCTGAGATGTTTTTATTTTTTTGTTTGTTTTGTTTATATGGCATTTACACGTTTTGTGTGATTCAGGAGAGCTTTTGCAGTCAATAGTAATACAAATACATTATGAAACTTAAGAAAAATACTGCAAAATTATTCTGTGTTACCCTACAGTTCCATTCTGGCAGGAATAGTTATTATTGTTACTTTTCTACTTGAGCACTGTGTGCTCCTTTTTTGGGGAGGATGGGGTGGGGTGGTGAGGGGACATGGAAGAGATATTCTGCTGATCACTGTTTAATTAAGTTTCTAGGCTGTCCCCATTGGGGGATATGTCTTTTTGCCTGCAAAATGGTAATCTTTCCTGCAGAAATATGAATGGCATTTAGAGATTGGCAGGATTTCTGGCTTTCTGGACATAGTGATTCAGAACACTACAAAAAAAATTGTGCTCAATTTTCTTCTGTATATGTGAATTTTAAAATATATGTGTCCAGGATTTTAACAGTGCTGCAAGACAATTGGGTTACCTAACAAAACTAGGTCACTTCCATAATATAGGACAAAGGAAATCTGCCACTACCATCTGGAGCAATGAAGCTATTAATTTTGACAGGATGGGGAAAATATGAAGAATATTACACAAAGCACCAATATAGCTGGAGCCACACTCTGAACCAACCCTTTTACATGCAGCTGACTTTGGTGACCTGCGTCTTTGATTGACTAGTTTGAAGTTCTGATTGGAATGACCAGCCAGAGCTTGAAGCTGATGAAGGCCAGACAGTTATATCATTAATAGCTTAAGGTACCCAAACTTATTTGTGTACCATGATTTAATAAAACAATATCTAAGATGCAACAAAATGCATTCACAGTGTTTTCCTGTCCCTGTGATGTAACAATTTATATAATATATTAAAAGCATATGGTTTGCACTTGCTGTCCACATTACTCTTACTTCTTATTGTCATGATTTTTATGTCAACACTTATAGTTTTAAAATTGTTTGTTGATGCCAACATGTTATAACCGAAAAAGAGCATAACAACATCTTTAATGAGAAAATCCTATTTACCTGTCGTGTAGTTGTAGGCCTACCACCAGTAGGTGGCAGGATGCTTTCTCCCTATTCCCATCAACATCAACAACTTGCATTTATATAGCACCTTTAACGTAGGAAAATGTCTCAAAGCGCTTCGTAGTAGCTTAATCAGACAAAAATTGACACCGAGCCAAAGAGGGAGATATTAGAATGGGTGACCAAAAGCTTGGTCAAAGAGGTAGGATTTAAAGAGCGTCTTAAAGGAGGAGAGAGAGGCAGAGAGGTTTAGGGAGCTAAATCCAGAGCTTAGGGCCCAGACGGAGGAAGGTACAGTCACCAATGTTGGGGTGAAAGAAGTGGGCGATTCACATGAGGCCAGAGTTGGAGCGCAGAGTTCGCCAAGGTTTGTAGCGGTGGAGGAGGTTACAGAGATAGGGAGGGGCAAGGCCATGTAAGGATTTGAACACAAACATGAGAATTTTAAAATCAAGGCGTTGGTGGACCGGGAGCCAATGTAGGTCAGCGAGCACAAGGATGATGGGTGAATGGGACTTGGTGCGAGGTAGGGTACAGGCAGCAGAGTTTTGGATGAGCTCAAGTTTATGGAGGGGGGAAGATGGGAGGTCGGCCAGGAGACCATTGGGATTGTTGAGCCTGGAGGTAACACAAGGATGGATTAGGGTTTCAGCAGCAGATGAGCTGAGGCAGGGATAGAGACAGGTGATATTATGGAGATGGAAGTAGGCCGTCTTTGTGATGGAGAGGATATGGGGTTAGAAGCACAGATCTGGGTCACGTATGATGCCAAGGTTGCAAACCATCCGTTTCAGCCTGAGACAGTGGCCAGGGAGGGGAATTAAATCAGTGGCTAGGGAACAGAGTATCCTAACACATTTCCAGTTTAAAACGACAGTTTCCCTAAAGTCTAGGGAAGCCCTTTAGGTAACTGCACCCACATATTTCAAAGGACAATTGCCAGTTAGGGTGTTCCTTCGTTCTCCTATTTTGTCTGTTCCTGATCACCCATTTCCTCTAAAACCTCACCCTTTGCCTCTCCTTCCTACAGCCTCTCACTCATGGCTGTATCCCGCCCAAGCCAGCGCCTCATATTTACCAGCAGAAAATGCAGCCTGTGAATCCCTCTCCTCACCAATAATCCAAAAGGCATCCATGACCTGTCAGCCTGCAGCACTGGTCAGATCCCTCCCCCAGCTAGCACCCTACCAAAAAATGTTGCCTTCCCTGGCATACCACCTAACATCTCTCACTTGAAAGGACAGAAGAGAGAGTGGAAGATGAAGATGACTGAGAGAATAGTAGGAAAGAAAAGAAAAAGAGAACCAGAAGAGAAGAGAGAGAAAGATGATGAAAGACAAGCAGAAAAGAAGAGAAAGACAAAAATGACATAAGAAAGAGCGAGAATATATCCTTTGAATTATCAGTCTGCACGAAGCGTGAAGGGAGAAAGGATGCACCTGAAAAGATATAAGAAACTTCAGAAACATGTTAAAAGGATGGGGAGAAGGGCAAAGAGAAAACTGAAAATTAGCATATCTGCAGAAGCTACCCAAATAAATGGGACTGTACCTGTACCTGGATTACTCATTCTTTTTGAATTCAAAACTAAATGTAAAATAGCAACGCATCAAGAGGACTGTTAGGTTGGGTAAAGAACTCAGAGGATCATAATAGGGCAAAACCAAGGACAAACAGAGAATAGGTAACATAGTCAACAATTACTTCCTTGACGTATTCATAGAAAAGACTATGGGGTGAATTTCCTCTGGGCTTCTCCCCTCTGCCACCATAACTTTGGTGGAAACCTGGTTTACAGTGGAGAAGCCCTAAGGAAATTCACCCTTTAAGTAATATTCCTTCTATGAACAGGGATAATCTAACCAGGTTTAAGGACTTCGGTATCAACAAGACGGAAATTCTAGACAGATTTAAAGACATTAAAACAAATAAATTCTTGATGATAGGTGATATTTATCACAGGGTACTAAAAGAAACAAGGGATGAGATTCATGATGTGTTGACAGTCATCATGAGGAAGCCAGAATGCTGGGGAGTTTGGAAACGAGCTAATATTGTATCCAGAATCAATAAAAAAGGTGATAAACTAATCCAGGCAACTGCAACCCTGTTAATCTTACATCAATGACTATTAATATAATGAAATCGATTCATGAGAAAACTTGAGGATTATCATACAATAATAATCGAATGAATAGCAAAAAATGGGTTTAGAAGAGTTCGTGCCTAACCAACTTCCTTTACTTTTTTCAGGAAATAACAAAAACTATATGACATAGCCCAGAAAGCTTTTAATAAACTTCCTCAGGAAAGGCTGCTACAAAAGTTGAAAGTAGTAAGAGTTCAAAGTAAATATAGATGAGAAATTGTCTGAAGGAAAGAAAGCAGTGAATATGTGCTAGGGAAAAGGGGTCAGGATGGTGGGACGTGCTGAGTGGAGTCCCAGCAATAGTTGCTGGGACTCCGATTGTTTCCAATCTATATCATTGACCAATTCAGAAACTGAATGCAATTTTATAAATTTACAGGTGATATTAAATTAAGAGGGCAGTCAATATGAGGAAGCGTCCTCTAAAATGAGCTGGATTAAATTTGTAAATGGACAGATCAGTGGCAGATGAAACTTAATATGGACCACTGTAAAGTACTGCACATTGGAAGTAAAATGGGTGCCATATGTAAACTATAGATGGTACACAGCTAGTTAAAGATGAAACTAAAAAAGACTTGGTGGTGACGGTAGACTCAGCACTGAACAGGTTACATTTTCTTTTTTTATTTATTCTTGGGATGTGGGTGACACTGCCAAGACCACATTTATTGCCCATCCTTGGTTGCCCTGAGAAGGCGTTGGTGGGCTTTCTTCTTGAACCATTGCAGTCCTTGTGATGACAGTGCTCCTACAATCGTCTTATCTAGGGAATTCCAGAATATTGATTAGGCGATAATGAAGGAATTGCAATATATATCCATACCATGGTGTATGATTTGTAGGAAAACTAGGAGATGAAGGTATTCTGATGACATTGCTGCTTTGTCTTTCCTGGTGGTAGAGATTGCAGGCGAGTGAGGTGATGTCAAAGTAACCCTGTTAAGTTGCTGCAGTACATCCTGTAGATAGTACATACTGCAGCCATAGTGTGCCGGTGATGGAGGGGATGAATATTAAGTACATAGCAGGAGTGCCAATCAAGCAAAACACTCTGTCCTGGATGGTGTAAAGCTCTTGAGTGTTGTTGCAGCTGAACCTATCAAAGCCCATAATAAGTATTCTATTATAGCCCCAACTTGAGTCTTGTAGATGGTGGAGAGGCTTTGCGGGGTCATGAGTTGAGCCACACGTCATAGAATACTCAGCCTCCACCGTGTTCTTGTAGCACAGTGTTGATATGGCTAGTCTAGTTAATCTTCTGCTCACCGGTGACTCCCAAGAGGTGAATGGTGAAGGACTCAGTAATAATGATGCTGCTGAAGATCAGAGGAGGTATTGAGCATTTTCTTGTTGAAGATGGTTATTGCCTGGCACTCATTTGGCACAAATGTTACCTGCCTCTTGTCAGCCCAATCCTGGATGTTGTCAAAGTCCTGTTGGGCATGGGCTGCTTCAAAATTGAGGAATTATGAATTGAGCTGAATGCTGTAGAATCTTCAGCAGACAACTCAACTGCTATCCTTATGAAGGATGGAAGGAGCTGAAGATAGTTGAGCAGAGGAGGTTTCCCTGGGGAACTCCTGCAGCAATGTCCTGCGGCTGCAATGATTGACCTCCAACAACCATGACCATCTTCCCTTGTGTCAGGTATGATTCCAGCCACTAGAGGGTCTCTCTTTGCCCAGCCCTCGACCTCAATGTTGCAAGGGTTGTTTTGTGTCATCCTTGTTCATGGGCAGCTACTCGCATCTCTCCTTTGGCATTCAGCTCTTGCGTTCATGTCTGGATCAAGGTTGTGATGCGGTCTGGAGCCCAGTAGCTTTTACAAAATCGGAACTGAATGTCAGTCAGTAGATTATTGGTCAGTAGGTTTTGCTTGATGGCACTGCTGAGTTAGAACAAAGTGTATAGGCTAAATGTGGTAAAAGGTCAAATCACTCTGGAAGAGCATCGTCACATCAAAAACAATCAACATGCAGAAGGGTAGTGGAGGCAAAAATTTCAAGTTCCAGTTGGATGACAGAAGTGGGGGGGGGGGGGTGGGGGGGTGAATTGTAAGGTTTGTTTTGGCTGAATGGATGAGCTAAAATAGGTGGAATGACCACTTTAGTTTGTATTTAGCTTCTGCTGTTCTGGAGCCCAGTAGGTTGGAATGTAACATTTAGAATCAGGATTATTGCCCCATTTTCCAGACCAGGTTATCAATTCTGGTCATGCCTCTGCTGGTTGATAAGTGTCTGAATACCGCAAGTGAATTGCACTGTTGCAGTAAAATTGTGTAACCCTGTACCTGTATATACAGATACATCACAAAATGAAACAAGCGTTACAATTTGTAATTTAATACTGTCAAGTTTCCATGCTGAGAATAATGTAGCGGGCATTCTTAACTAAATTCATTAATGTCGGGCTAAGTGGCTTTATATTAATATAGACAGTTTAATAGCAATTAAATAGCGAGTACGTTTTATACAGTCAGAGCACAGAGCGGGATTAAAAGGGAGTGTACTTAAACAGAATGTTTTATTTGGGAAAATGGAAAGAGTGGGAATTTCTGGTAAGTATTGGGTAAGGAGTTGCTGCTTTTTGCCTAAACTACTTGTAGTGCTTTGTGTTACAGGTAGATATTTAATTTCAGTACCCATAACTTTATCAAGATCAAGTAAGTAGTCAAGAAACTGCACTGTAAACTAAGTTACCTAATTACAAATTAAATTAAATTAAATTAAATAAAACAAGGTCATATAGGGATGGCAGTGCAGGTGGTGTGCCGCAACTGCAGCATGTGGGAGTTTGTGGAGAGCATTGTGATCCCGGACAACCATGTTTGCAGTAAGTGCCTGCCTCTTGAGGAACTTCAGCTCTGAGTTTTTGAGCTGGAATCTGAGGTGCAGACATTACGGGGAATCAGGGATGGGGAGTTACCTGGACACTTTGATCCAGGAGACAGTCACACCCCTTAGGTTAGGTAGTGGTACAGGTCTGGTTAATGGTCAGGAACAGGAGGGTGTGACGGCAACACAGGCAGGTAAGGGGACCCCAGGTGTAGTGCTGGAGGAGCCTCAGCCTTTGCCCTTGTCCAACAGGTGTGAGGTTCTTGCTGCCTATGTGGATGAGGGAAAACCCCGCAGGATGGATGAGCAAGCTGACCATGGCACTATGGTGCAGGAGGCCATTCAAGTGGGGGGAGTGAAAGGGAATGTAGTTGTGGTAGGGGACAGTATAGTCAGGGGGATAGATACTGTTCTCTGCAGCCGTGACCGAGAGTTCCGAAGGTTGTGTTGCCTGCCCGGTGCCAGAGTTAAAGACATCTCCTCGCGGCTGGAGGAGAACTTGGAGTGGGAGGGGGAGGATCCAGTTGTCGTGGTCCACGTAGGAACCAACGACATAGGTAGAACTAGGAATGAGGTTCTGCTGAGTGAGTTTGAGGAGCTAGGATCCAAATTAAAAAGCAGAACCTCAAAGATAATAATCTCTGGATTGTTACCTGGGCCACATGCAATTCGGCATAGGGACAAACAGATTAGAGGTTTAAATACGTGGCTCAAAGAGTGGTGTGGGAGGAAGGGGTTTCAGTTCATGGGGCACTGGCACCAATACTGGGGAAAGAGGGAGCTGTTCCATTGGGACAGACTCCACTTAAACTGGACTGGGACCAGTGTCCTGGCAAACCGAGTAACTAGGGCAGTAGATAGGGCTTTAAAACAATGAAGGGGGGTGGGCAAATTCAGGAAAGAGTAAATTTAAAATCAGCGAGAGAAATGGCAAAGCTCTAGAGCAGAGTAGAGTTTTGGGTAAAAATAAGCAGAGTGGGTCAGGAAGGGACAGAGAGAGTAACAAAGGTAATAAGGCATCAGTGACTAAGGTGACATCAGGGAAAAATAGAAATAAGTCAAAGCTAAAGGCACTATATCTGAATGCGCGAAGCATTCACAACAAAATAGATGAATTAATAGCGCAGGTAGAAATTAATAGGTTTGATGTAATAGCCATTACGGAGATGTGGTTGCAATTTGGCCAAGGTTGGGAACTAAATATTCCAGGATACTTAACTTTTAGAAGAGAGAGGCAAAATGGAAAAGGAGGAGGGGTAGCCCTGATAATAAAGGATGGGATAAAGACAGTAGAGAGAAAGGATCTTAGCTCCGAAAATCAAGAAGTAGAATCAGTTTTTGTGGAGCTAAGAAACAGCAAGGGGCAGAAAACATTGTTGGGAGTTGTTTATAAGCCCCCAAACAGTAATTTTAATGTAGGGCAGAGTATAAATCAGGAAATTAGAGGTGCATGTAACAAGGGTACTACAGTAATCATGGGGGACTTTAATCTACATATAGACTGGGCAAACCAAATTTGCAGTAATAGTGTGGAGGACAAATTCATGGAATGTATGCAAGATAGTTTTCTAGAACAGTATGTTGAGGAACCAACTAGGGAACAGGCTATTGTATTGTGCAACGAGAAAGGGTTAATTAATAACCTTGTAGTAAAGGGGCCTTTAGGGAAGAGTGACCATAATATGATAGAATTTTATATTGAGTTTGAAAGTGATTTAGTTAAATCTGAAAGTAGGGTCTTAAATCTAAACAAAGGAAACTACATAGGTATGAGAGGCGATTTGGCTAAGATAGATTGGGAAACTACATTAAAACGTATGACGGTAGAGAAGCAATGGCTAGCATTTAAAGAATTAATACATAATTTACAACAAATAAACATTCCTTTAAGGCACAAAAACCCCACAGGAAAAGTGGTCCAACCGTGGCTAACAAGAGAAGTTAAAGATAGTATTAGATCAAAGGAAGAGGCTTATAATGTTGCCAAAAATAGTAAGCCTGAGGATTGGGAGGATTTTAGAATTGAGCAAAGGAGGACCAAGAAATTGATAAAGAAAGGGAATATAGAATTTGAGAGTAAACTAGCAAGAGACACAGGGGGAGAAATTCAGTATCGCCCCGTTTGGGGCGCAATTATCGGCCGGGCGCAAAGTTTAGTGCCTGGCACTAATTATCGTCTCCGACTGCAAACTTGCCCTCTATCGCCCCTGGTGGTGATTTGAGCGCTAAATCAGGTGCTACACACCTCTCTTAAGGCGGTAGGCGCTACCTCAGAGCGCTGGCGAAGCTCATGTGATGTCAGTTAGCAATGGAACACAGACACACTGGCACCGGCCAGTTCTTAAAGGGGAGGGTTGATCTTGCTCTCCAGCCACACCCTGCTCATTGCAGCCTTGAATCTCGGCCTGGAGAGCATCAATTCTGCTGGAAAGAACAATGGAGAGGCCCAGGGAAAGAGCTCAGAGTGCAGCCCCCATAGTCTCTTCTAAATCGATGCAAGGTAAGTCAAATCAAAATGAACCTGCAAAGTGCTGCTCAGTACCCAAAATTCCTTCACACAACGTTGAATCTCTCCAGAAGTCTCCCTCTCTCTCTCAGAATGCGTGTTGCAAAAATGTCGCCAACAAAAAAGGCAAGAAGCGGCCGCCTTTAAATAGCGCTCCCCATTCCCTTCCTGACTGCAAAACGTTCCCCTCTACCTGTCGTTGCTAGCGGCAGGCGGAAAGACAGGGAGCGCCAGCTCCGAAAGCTTGTAATTTTAAATAAATCTGTTGGACTATAACCTGGTGTTGTGCGACTTCTCATTTTTGCAATTATATAGGGCCCTGGTGAGACCACACCTGGAGTATTGTGTACAGTTTTGGTCTCCTTACCTAAAGAAGGATATACT
Source organism: Squalus acanthias (assembly GCA_030390025.1). NCBI lineage: Eukaryota > Metazoa > Chordata > Chondrichthyes > Squaliformes > Squalidae > Squalus > Squalus acanthias. The sequence goes on from CM059429.1 coordinate 143,668,984, forward strand.
TGCCATAGAGGGAGTGCAACGAAGGTTCACCAGACTGGTTCCTGGGATGGGGGGATTGTCCTATGAGGAGTGATTGAGTCGACTAGGCCTACTTTCTCTGGAGTTTAGAAGAATGAGAGGTGATCTCATTGAAACATACAAAATTCTTACAGGGCTTGACAGGGTAGTTGCAGGGAGGATGTTTCCCCTGGCTGGGGAGTCTAGAACCAGGGGTCACAGTCTCAGAATAAGGGGTCGGCCAATTAGGACTGAGATGAGGAGAAATTTCTTCACTCAGAGGGTGGTCAATCTTTGGAATTCTCTCCCCCAGAGGCCTGTGGAGGCTCAGTCATTGAGTATATTCAAGACAGAGATCAATAGATTTTTGGATATTAAGGGAATCAAGGGATATGTGGATAGTGCAGGAAAGTGGAGTTGAGGTAGAAGATCAGCCATTATCTTATTGAATGGCGGAGCAGGCTCGAGGGGCCGAATGGCCTATTCCTACTCCTATTTCTTACGTTCTTAAGTCCAAAGTTCCTGTGTTTGATACATTTTAGTTAAAATTCAAAATTATTATTTCTATACATATTGACCCACATAAAACACACAAAAAAGCGAAGCAAGTAGGAAATACAGTCATAAAAAATAAGAAAATTGCCAAATGAATGAAATAAGGTTGTAGTTTATTAGTTGCATACATTGTAACATCTCCTAACGCTGTCAATTTCAACTACAGCGGAGCCCAAAGCAGTATCAATGAAGCCATGTGATTGGAAAAGTCCATTGCCAGAGAGGGGGATCTGTGACACTTGTCCTTGGAATTAGTTTCTGTGTTCGACTTCATTTCAAGCCGATATGTGAACCGATAAAAAGCTACATGCTACATCCATTTTTATTTGAATGCCTAAGGCCACGTTCCTTCTTGTAGGTCTGTTTTTGTTAAGGTTCATGCAAATGCCCACCCCTCCCCACGGTAGATGAGTAACAGGTGCCAGTTAAAGCCTGGCTTGATACTTTTGTGTCTGTCAGTTTGCGAGAGACACCGAGAGAGATTACAATGGGAAATCGGAATTTAATTCATAATCGGGGATTAAATGATATCGAGTTATAACAAAATATTTGGGATGTAAAAGGCGCTGAAAATGTGGGTCCCTGGATTCTCATGGTGGATGCCCATTCTCTGCCTGGCAGGTAAGAGTTAAACTACGTTTAACTTTGTAGTAAATGCGATGGTACCGCTAGCTCCCGCAAAAAAAAATTCGATGAATGAACATGGCTGTCCAACGACGAGTTTATCGTTCTTTTCCTACCTTATGTATTAGATCACCTGCTATTTTAGGGATGTTTCCCAATGTCCCCTTTAATCCTCTCTCTACCTGCCTACGTTAAATAATAATAACCCTACTTGTTACTATGGTCCACCATGTCACTGATATTTCAGCTGAAAATCGATACATGCACTCGTCCACTATGTTTCAAGGCAAAGTTATTCATTTACGAAACCATTATACGCACCAAAACCGAGTGAAAGTGTGTATATATATATATATATGTTAATTATATTTTAGCAGCATTATACGCTAATTGATAGTTCAGTACAATTTTCAACAAAAAAATGAGACCATTCGTTTGAAATTTAAAATCTTGGCTATTTTCAGTGACATTTTTCAATTAGTAACTACAAAAGACTTGAAATCCCAATGTTATTTCTAAAGCGCAATTCGTGACTCATGCCATTCGCAAGGCTCGCATGATGCACTGAATCATATATGTAAAGACTTGGAGGGTGACTATTGTATTGGATGAACCCTATTCTCCCAAATAAATTGTATGATTGGATCAGGAATTCTGAATAATGAGCATGAGTAATGGGAATTGTACTGCGGAATGCTGCGCTTGTATCTGAGCTGAAGGCCAGATTTTTAACAAGTTGGTACATTCTCTGAAACCTCTGTGGCAATTCCAATTGTAGTAGAACAGAATCTTTTTTTTTAAGTGTTTCCAAAGGATTTGCAACAAAAGCTACGCAAAGGCTTCTAATTGTCTCAAAACAATTATATTGTTGAACTTTGCAACTGGTTGGAGCAAAACTTTTGTAGGACTGTTGGCATTTTACTCGAGTTCCTGGAGGAATGGACACAAGTGCAACTGGTTGTTAAAATGGTCGTACGCCCAAACCCGTCTTCACTGGTAGGTTATACATTATTAATAGAGATTTTATTGCTTCTAACTCTCCCTTGCAGCACACAGATAATGCTGCACAACCGATGGAGAATTAAAATATGGTGCTCTGTTTGCACAATGCTAAAGAGTATTAGTGGTGTATATTCTGGTGCTAACCATTTTAGCAATTCAACCAAGGTAGGAATGTGCCTACCTTTTATATAGTGAAATACAACCATTAGGAAAGTGTGTACACAGTGTAGTGAAATGAGTTATCCTGAGATATTGGAAATGGAAAATCGGAATATTAAAGTGAAATTCAGAGGACCATCCTGCTTCCATGTGGATTAAAGGTCAAATTTAAAACAAAATTCAAACGTTAGCACTCGTTTCTAAGTACCAATTTATTGCTTCTTCTATTTGAGAGCCATAATTTGGAACATGGTGCGAAGAAAATAGCACATTAGATGTGCACTGACATCTCCTCAGCTTTGTAGCTTGCTGTGCATGAGCTGCAGGTTCACTTTCTGCTGGGGATACTACTTTTTGAAAAAGAAGGTTTTGTTATATTAACAAAGCTCAGTTTTAGTCTTTGCAAATTGGTTGAAAATTTAAAAAGGTTGAAAGCTAAAATTCCATTTCCAGCACTGTTCACTATTCAGAGGAGTTCAAATACTATGGAAAGCAAGTGAGAAAATTGGAAGTTAAGAGCAAGAAGGAAGAACAGAGGCAACAGGTAGCATCTTACACAAAAGATAATAGACTTGTGCAATAAGTTACCAGGAAAGGCCATTGAAGCTAATAGTACAAAGATGTGAAGGAGCAACTAGATGTGTTCTGGATAGAAACATATGAGGGATATAGTGATAGGGCAAAGGCAGGTAGACTGAGTGAGATCAACCAAAAAGATGGTTGGGCCTATTTGTTTTTTCCTGTTGCTGAACATTTTCCACAATGTAAGACGACTAATTTTGATGAGTTACCCAGTCAATACTATCCTCTTGGAGCCATCAATATTATGGGTATAATAACATGTGACTGCACGTAGCACAACATCAGGTCACACATTAAAAAAAAACACTCCTGAATTGTGCCTTGTGGATGGTGGAGAAGCTTTGAGTGGTCGGCTGGTGAGCCACTTGTCGCAGAGTACTCAGCCTCTGCACTGCTCCTGTGGTGAAAGTATTAATATGGCTGGTCCAGTTCACTGGTGATCTCCAGGATAACTGATTTTATTTAGCCCAATAGTTTGTGTATTGTACAAGTATGGTCCATGTTTAGGATTTTGGCCATTTTATACTGAGGTAACAAAAAACATAATGGCCTAGAAATTGCGGTCAGAGGCGTACCTCTGGAGTACGCCTCTGACCCGCAAAACAATTATGAAAGTACCTCCTAGCACCCAGGCTATGAAAGGTTGCAGTCTCCGGCCTCGAGGCGGAGGGCAGCATAATGGCCCACGAATCCCAGGGACGCAGGCGGCTCGGAAGCATACCTGGAATCACGTGGGCCCGGTCCTCCAATGACAAAGGAGAATTCCATTTCAATCATTTATGAAGGGAATCCCCTAATGATATGCAATGGAATCCCCAAATCTAATAATTATACAATGTACAGAATTGCAATTTTATTCACAAGTTCCTTCATTGCACCAACCTCAATAAAAATTTAATTTTTTTGATAATTTTAAACATCATTAAGACTGTTCTCAGGCCAATATTTGCATAAACCCATTTAATAAAGTGTATGCGCATAATTTAAGATATACAAATGTTTAATTTAAAGCTTAGATATCCCCTTATGCAGATGCAAGCAGGCCCGATGCCTGCTTCCATCAACCGTAATATGTGGGCAATTGCTGGCCAGTCGCTGGGCAAATAGCCCAATTCTGTGCCAGCGATTGTTTTTTTGGACCCACTGTGGATGGCCTGTCAATACGTACGTTGACAGGCCACAAGTTCCGGATTTCGTGCATGCGCAAGCGCATGTGGTAATCCGGAACTTGCGGGGAATTTCAAAGGGAATACAACGTCGTACGCTGAGAGCACGCCATCACAGACACCGCAATATCAGGGCCTATGCGTTGCTGTGTCTTTGCTCGTGTAGGTTTTGTATACTGTTCTTCGGGGTTTAACCTTATTGCCTTTTGCGAATGTTTGTGTCTTTTGTACCTGTGCCAATCTTTTGTTTTTGTTTATGGTTATGTTGCATGTTCTAAGTCTCTAATTCTCTTTCCCTTTTTTTATGTCTTTGAATTTATGTCTCCCTACATCAGTTTTTGTTGTTCTGTTAAAGCTTGCATACCAAAGTGTAATAAGGTATTTAACTACATTGTGTTAGTGCAAATGGAGTATTAGTCCAAGTTGTCATCTATCGTTTGTCTATTTTGCCTTCCATAATATTTTCATCAGGATTTTTTCATGCCCCCTTTTCCCATTTTGTTTAAGTTTCAATTTTATTGTTTGAAAAGTGAAGGCCTGTGCCCAGTGCATGTTAATGGTTGTTGAGCCAAACAAAAAATGGAGCATAGTGTTGTAGGTTCAAATTCTGACATATCTCTTCTTGTCACTGTTCAGTGATCCCTTTTATGTATTAATTTTGGGTGAGAACAGAAAGAGGCTCAGCTGTAATGACCCAATGCCCACAGCCAAATAACTTACTATCTCACTATCTAGGCTCACTCATGAAAAGTTGGTCCTTAAATGAGGAATTGGAGGGAAACTGCCACCTGTTGAACCAACTACTGCATGTGTCATTACCTTCAGCAGAATAGTAGAAGAGGAAGATTGAAGGGGTGAAAAAATTACAAGATAACTCATCTAGAAATGTGAAAGAAAATATTAAAATACTTTAATACAATTAGTTCAAGGCTTGAAAATGTTCACATGTTTTGGTGAGAAGCTATTGTATTTGTTTTTATTTTCCGATTTCCTTTCCTCCCCCCACCCCCCACTTCTTTTCTGCTCGCCTGAAGTGACTGACTCAATGGGATACAGCTCCACAAACACCAGGAGCTCTCTGATATCTCATCCAAGTTCTCGTTCTTCATGTGTGAACCTTGACCATGAGATTCAACAGCCTATTCAATTAATGTGAGCATCACAGCACTAAATGCCATCAAGCAGTTACCCTAACTGAGTTCCTCGCAGCCAGCATAGGGATACTGAAGCCAAAAATAGTGGCCCGGATTTTGCGGTAAAAACAATGGTGAGGCTATTAGCGTTCACCGTTATTAAAGTGTAAATCGGACAGCAACTTCCGGTGACCGTGCATGTGCAGTTAAACGCAGAAATCATGATGTTGATGTCCGAGTTGTCCTGCTCCTCCAGAAGCTCAACTATAACAGTATCTCGCTGAGAGACTCTGCATTCAAATACATGCAATGGCGTGAAGTTGCTGTACTTGCGGGCTAGATACACACTAAACTCGCCAGAAAAAGTTAGGGCTTGTCCATTCCAGTGTACGTAAGTTTTTATCAGCGTGATAAGTTTTAATTACTGCCAACCAGCCTCTCTGGTACTGAAAATTATCTTTTACATATGTGGAGTCTCATTCCTTCAGATTTTAATTATTGTTGGAGATTTTTAAAAATTGAAAGATTCAAATATTTTCTTTACCTTTTTCTTTCTATCTCTTTTATCTCTTTCTCTTAATTCCATCTTTCTTTCCCTCTCTCTATTTTGTTTTCTGTACATGATTTGACATTGAATTAAATATTATAACTTACACTTCCTGGTTCAGACTCTGCACTGCTCAGTAACAATTCTTCCATCTGATTGGTTAAGGAGATACACAGTTGTTTGCCCTGTTCACACAGGTCCCAGATCCTCTGTAGAGGGTGCTCTGCCGAAATGGCTTTCTAATCACAGCAAGTTCCAGTGCAAAACTCCACAGAAAGTCTGTGGACAAGTGTAAGTGTAATAACTGGCTGGCGCCGTTCATTCACTGCTGACCGCAAAATCTGGCCCAACATTTCTACTGCTGCCTAGCTGAGCACAGACCAGGGATTGAATCTGAAACCTTCTTGATCTGTATAGTTCAATACATACCAAGCAATGCATTTACCCACTAAACCATCAATATTATTACATTTGGATTCATAAATATTCTTCTGAGGCAGTGTGTAGGTGCAATGCATTGGAATACCAATACCCACTCCTGTACTGCTGTAGGGGGCATCAGACACAGTGTTCAAACTGGGCTGCCATTACATACCCTTAGCCAGCCAATCAAGGGCAGTACTAATCGTGTATACTCTCTCAAAAATCTTTAATTCCTAGTGGTACCAATAATTTTTAACTTAAACTAGCAGAACTCCAGTGCTGAAAGTGAATTGGAAGAGCATGATGGGGAACTGCTATAAAAAGCAAATGTGACACTTATACCCCTCCTCCGCATACAGTTTCTTAGCATCAACTTTTAATATATTATGCATTCATAAATGTTGATGCTAAGCAACAATATGCAGGGGAGGAGAGGGGAAAGAAAATTCAGAAGTAGTTTGAGTTAAATTGTTGTACCACTTTAATATTAATCTATGTGTCACTGGCCAGTAATCTGTTTAATTGTTTCTTTTTTGTCCTGTGATGTCATTTCTCTTTAGTTGAAACATCATTAACAGCTGTTATGCCCTCATCATATTTACATAGTGCATAGTGCTCCCAGCGCTACAGGCAAAGTCGCCATGTTCAAGGCGCTGATTTTTAACAATGAAAATATAATTTGAAATCCCAAATACCTCTAGGCTGTTACAAGTAATCGTTATAATAAATTTATATCTATATTTCTAAAACTGCCAAAAACATTCAGGAGATTCAAGCTATTTTATTGCTAAAGTGATCTACCTCATAGACAATTTCCAGAAACAACACTCCCACTCCTTGAGTGGGAGTTTCAGTATTAGTATTGCAAACATTTAAAAATAAATATGATTAACTCGCAAATCATTTTTCTGCACATTTTGTTGGCATTGAAACATTGAGTACTGGTGACCTCACTGGGGATTTGATCAGAAGGAGTTATTGAGATTAATTTTCCTGGCCCTCCACCATTGCCTGAGTGCTGGACAGGTGGAGCACACCCGAAGTGCACTCTCAGTCCAGGCATCAGAGAGACCACATGTGTTGGGCCAGCTGGTCACACCCTCAGCACAGGCCCACCCCTTGGCAGGGCAATGCACTATTGTAAACTCCATGACAGTTTTACATTGCAAATTAATTTATTTTCTTGTCAATATTTTCCCTTTGCCTTCTGAATCAATTTTTTCATTTCTGGAGTATAGTTGAACCGGTGCTGGGCACACTCTGGTGCCCAACTAATAGTTAATTCATCAGTATTTAGTTAATTCACCTTGATGGCGAGTATCACCAAGCTATTTGATGGTGGGGACGTTACAGCTGAGCTAATCCTTTCCTCACTTGATATAAATACATGTACACCTCAACCAGGGGTCACAGATAGCAATCAGGACCAGTGCAGTGTTTAAGACTATCATATCATTATTATATATATATATATATATACACACACAACTATCATATACAATCCAACAGCTGAAGCCTGCTCCTGGAGATTACACTGTTATTCATTTGATAAGCTCCTCACTGGAATATAAAGGATCAAAAAACAATGTAAGGGTATGGCTGAATACAAACATGTGGATCTATTTGTATTTGGAATGATTTCTCTTCAACTTCATTTGTACCCAGTTCTCCACACACAGCAAGCAAGGAATTCTCGTCAAATTCTCTCCTTGCTAATCTAGGGGCACTGAAGCCAATTGCTGCAATGCTAATCTACCACTGCCCTGGTTAAGATCAGTTAATTCAGCACAGACTGGGGATCAAATTTAGGACTTCCTTGTCCAGCTACTCGGCAGATAAACTCGGTGAGCCTTTGGCGGTGTTGTATTCATTTTCATTTTTAATTGGTAATTAAAAAGGCGACGGGCGATCCACTGAGTACACATGGTAGGTCAGCAAAATTTGCATTTCTGAATTAGTGATACACGGCAAAAGACCAGTTTTTTGATGTGAAATAACTTGTGCAACATTTGTATGCAGAGTCTTAGGCATAGCTATTTCTGCAGATTTTGCAGTCAGATCTTCTTTCCAGCATTGTGCCTCAAATACTGTACTTTTACCTATCAGTTCAGTGTAAGCATGTCCTGTTACTTCTCATTTCACATATTTTTCTCATTTCTGTATTATGCCAATTTCAGGGTCTGCCTGTTATAATTTTAATCAATATTTTATCTCCTGTATTTGTAGAAAATGATATATTTACTCTCATATACTTACTCTATTTATTTTCCTTTGTAAGACTGTGATGGATTAAAATGTAGGAGATGATTTCAGAATTAAATTTAGCACAAACATGAATGTTCTATGGAGAGCTGTTGTACAATGTTCCTTTCACATTGATTCCCAACCATGAGAAAGAAACAGTCTGTTAACAGCATTAAACGTAGGGTTTTATAAGACTAAAGCCCCACATGCAATTTTTCTGCCAGTGTTTAAAATGGTGACCTAGTGTTACAGGGCAATCTGTCACTCAATGATATGATAATTCTGCAGATTGTCATTGCCGTTCTCGCCCTTTGGCCGAGATTTCCCCTACTTCGGCGGGTCCGTGGGGGGAACGACGTCGGTGGCAGGTCCCGACCCCGCTGCTGGCTCCATCCCGCTCTGTAGAATGATTTTTACATTGATTGGGCTTGTTAAGCCTGCCCAGAGCATTTGCCGGCCAATTGAAGGAAGCGGGTCTGATGACGTCATTTGATGACACATCATCAGCCGGTTTCCTTAAAGGGACCATGCGCAAATTTATTTTGACAGTTGTGCTGTCAGTGTTCTACGGCATTGAGGTGCTGCAAACACTGACAAGCACTGCACAAAGGTGCAGGGCTGCACCCAGGCTCTCCCATGACTCCCTCCATATGCTTATGGAGGGAGTTCGAGCACGCAGGGAGGTTCTCTTCCCTTCCCATGGGCGGAAGAGACCTCACCAGGAGATCAACGCAGCCTGGTTGCACATTGCACAGGAGGGCACAAGCAGGGATGTCATCAGGAGGACCAGGCTGCAGTGGCACAAAACTTTCAATGATCTCAGTAGATCATGAAACATTACTGCAAAGCCACACTCAACCTGTCATCACAGCCCCATCACTCTGCCTTTCCTACCCTACTCCTGCACATCCTTACTCACACCAACTTGTACCTCCACCCATCCGTCTCTATCTACATTATCACTTCTCCATCTCACTAGCTGCCCCTCACCCTCATCCTAGTCCAATCATACCAACTAACAACAACTAGGCACTTGGGTGTTTTAGCCAATGTTCATGTAAAGTTTCTGTTAATGTGGTGTCAAACTTTGAAACCTTTATTTTCAACACTTTGCATTCTTGGACGGATCTGTGTGCACCTTTGGAAGTGGCTTAGTGAGTTGCAGTGAATGGTGAGACATAACAGTACCACCCGCAATGGTGATGAGTGTGAAAGGAATGGCTTGGGCATTGTAGGGATGCTTTATGGTGTTGGTGTGGGGTGGTGCCAACCTGGTGCATCATGTGGCAGCCAGGGTGTACAGCGTCAAGTGAAGTACATCTGGCCATGGTGAGGCAATCCCTGGCATCCCAGGCAGCAATGTGGTCGGGTGCTGATGCCCTCTGTCCCGTACAGCATCAGTTGATTGTGGAGAAGGTTGGTGTTGTTGTTGGTGCTGCTGGTGTTGGGTCTGATCATGGTAGGATTCTGAGGACCAAGGCAAGTTAGTTTCAAGACCACCGATGCTGATGTAATAGATGGCAGGTGAGGTTGAGATGACAGAAGCGATCTGTCAATGGTGAGAGAGGTTGTTCCAATGAGGTGACATTGGATAGAGAGTTTGCTCCAAATCCTTGCGACCTGCATAAAGCTCAATCTGTCTTTCAAATGTAGTAAGCAACAGCTACTGAGCTTGGAAAGTGAACAGCTGTGAGATGGGAGCTTTTATAGCACATTTGAAGCTGTCAAGTAATGAGATGATTCCATGGTCATGCAACTCCCGACTTCCTTACCTGATGTGAGCCTCGAGCAGCGTGGACCCCATGGGTGACTTCGTAAAATGGTAAGGTGAGCTCAAAATACTTTATAATGAGCTGTTAACAAGGTCATAATGACCTGAATTGCATCCCCCGCCGCTGCGTGTTGGGTCTGTTCAGCCCTGACAGACCCGACATCTGGGAAAGTTGCGTGGCGGCGGGTTGACAGCGGTGTCCCGACCCGCTGTCAAATTAAAAAAAATTCCCACCCGATCCGCCACCAAACATGCCCGCTGACCCCTGAAAAATTCTCCCCTTTGTTTCAAGAGAAGGGAGAGAAAAGCATAGGGCAAGTCAACCCAGACTAGTCTCTCACTACTCTTAATGCCTGACTTTTTCTAAATTCATTTTTATGGGATGAGGGTGTCGCTGGCAAGGCCAGCATTTATTGTCCATCCCTAATTGCCCTTGAGAAGGTGGTGGTAAGCCGCCTTCTTGAACCGCTGCAGTCCTTGTGGTGAAGGTACTCCTACAGTGCTGTTAGGTAGGGAGTTCCAGGATTTTGACCCAGCGACACTGAAGGATCGGCGATATACTTCTAAGTCAGGATGGTGTGTGACTTGGAGGAGGTGGTGTTCCCATGCGCCTGCTGCCCTTGTTCTTCTAGGTGGAAGAGGTCGCGGGTTTGGGAGGTGCTGCTGAAGAAGCCTTGGCGAGTTGCTACAGTGCATCTTGTAGATGGTACACACTGCAGCCACGGTCCGCCGGTGGTGCAAGAAGTGAATGTTAAAGGTAGTGGATGGGGTGCCAATCAAGCGGGCTGCTTTGTCCTGGATGGTGTCAGGCTTCTTGAGTGTTGTTGGAGCTGCACTCATCCAGGCAAGTGGAGAGTATTCCATCACACTCCTTACTTGTGCCTTGTAGATGGTAGAAAGGCTTTGGGGAGTCAGGAAGTGAGACATTCGCCGCAGAATACCTAGCCTCTGACCTGCTCTTGTTGCCACAGTATTTATGCGGCTGGTCCAGTTAAGTTTCTGGTCAATGGTGACCCCCAGGATGTTGATGGTGGGGGATTCTGCGATGGTAATGCTGTTAAATGTCATGGGGAGGTGGTTAGACTCTCGCTTGTTGGAGATAGTCATTGCCTGGCACTTCTGTGGCACGAATGTTACCTGCCACTTATCAGCCCAAGCCTGAACGTCGTCCAGGTCTTGCTGCATGCGGGCATGGACTGCTTCATTATCTGAGGAGTTGTGAATGGCGCTGAACACTTTGCAGTCATCAGCGAACATCCCCATTTCTGACCTTATGTTGGACGGAAGGTCATTGATGATGCAGCTGACGATGGTTGGGCCTAGGACACTGCCCTGAGGAACTCCTGCAGCGATGTCCTGGGGCTGTGATGATTGACCTTCAATCACCACAACCATCTTCCTTTGTGCTAAGTATGACTCCAGCCAGTGGAGAGTTTTCCCCCCGATTCCCATTGACTTCAGTTTTACTAGGGCTTCTTGATGCCACACTCGGTCACTCTCACCTCACCTCTGCAATTCGGCTCCTTTGTCCATGTTTGGACCAAGGCTGTAATGGGGTCGGGAGCCGAATGGTCTTGGCGGAACCCAAACTGGGCATCAGTGAGCAGGTTATTGGTGAGTAAGTGCCGCTTGGTAGCACTGTCGATGACACCTTCCATCACTTTGCTGCTGATTGAGAGTAGACTGATGGGGCGGTAATTGGCCAAATTGGATTTGTTCTGCTTTTTGTGGACAGGACATACCTGGGCAGTTTTCCACATTGTCGGATAGATGCCAGTGTTGTAGCTGTACTGGAACAGCTTGGCTAGAGGCACGGCTAGTTCTGGAGCACAAGTCTTCAGCACGATAGCCGGGATGTTGTCAGGGCCCATAGCCTTTGCTGTATCCAGTGCGCTGAGCCATTTCTTGATATCATGTGGAGTGAATCAGATTGGCTGAAGACTGGCTTCTGTGATGGTGGGGATCTCAGGAGGAGGCCGATATGGATCATCCACTTGGCACTTCTGGCTGAAGATGGTTGCGAACGCTTCAGCCTTGTCTTTTGCACTCACGTGCTGGGCTCCACCATCATTGAGGATGGGGATACTCATGGAGCCTCCTCCTCCCGTTAGTTGTTTAATGGTCCACCACCATTCACGACTGGATGTGGCAGGACTGCAGAGGTTTGATCTGATCTGTTGATTGTGGGATCACTTAGCCCTGTCTATAGCATGCTGCTTCCGCTTTTTAGCATACATGTAGTCCTGTGTTGCAGCTTCCCCAGGTTGGCACCTCATTTTTAGGTACGCCTGGTGCTGCTCCTGAAAAGCTCTTCTACACTCCTTATTGATCCAGGGTTGATCCCTAGCTTGATGGTAATGGTAGAGTGAGTGATATGCCGGGCCATGAGGTTACAGATTGTGGTGGAATACAATTCTGCTGCTGCTGATGGCCCACAGCGCCTCATGGATGCCCATTTTTGAGCTGCGAGATCTGTTCTGAATCTATCCCATTTAGCACGGTGGTAGTGCCTCACAACACGATGGCGGGTGTCCTTCTCGACTGTATAGCACTGTGCCGCCATCCCTGGTGGGTCTGTATGCCGGTGGGACAGGACATACCCAGGGATCGTGATGGAGGAGTTTGGGACATTGGCTGAAAGGTATGATTCTGTGAGTATGACTATGTCAGGCTGTTGCTTGACTAGTCTGTGGGACAGCTCTCCCAATTTTGGCACAAGTCCCCAGATGTTGCTGGGTGTGCCGTTGACTTTGCCGTGTTCGTAGCCGGTGCCGAGGTCGATGCCGGGTGGTCCGTCCGGTTTAATTCTTTTTATTGTTTTTCGTAGCGGTTTGTTACAACTGAGTGGCTTGCTAGGCCATTTCAGAGGGCAGTTAATAGTCAACCACATTGCTGTAGGTCTGGAGTCACATATAGGCCAGACTAGGTAAGGACATTAGTGAACCAGATGGGTTTTTCCGACAATCCGATAGTTTCATGGTTTCCATTACTGATGCCATTATTCCAGATTTATTTAATTAACTGAATTTAAATTCCCCAGCTGCCGTGGTGGGTTTTCTCTAGATCATTAGTCCAGTCCTCTGGATTACTAGCCCAGTGACATTACCACTACACTACCGTTCCCTGGTTTAAGTGTGGCTTAGGCTAAAACCTGGGGAAAGGCACTTTTCACCTCTGTCAGGGAATGGTGCATAATATAGGGAGACCTAAAAAGAACATCTGAACATGGAAACATGCAGTCATTTTTTGGGGAAAAAAGTGCATTTCACTCTAACAAATGATGCCTTATCTAATTATGGAAAACAAAATCATTAATTTCTAATTTAAATTTTCCAGTTATGTAACAATAGCAGTGGCCCTGCTCCAAGTTGTATGATGTTTTCATTAATTCAGATATAAAGGAACACAAACATTCATTCCAGTCTGACATTCCATTCTGCTTCAACATGTTCAGCCTAATAAAGGACACAAGATCCATTGTGTTGGCCTTAAAGGCACAATGTCCTCCCATGGAAAGATTGGGAAGAAATACCCAGTACAGTAACAGTTATGAACGGCTTGAGCTGTATGAGAATGGAAATGTAGCTCCATTGCCATTTTTATAAATATATTTGTGGCCAGCCTAGCTATAAATCAAACCTCTATAATATTTAAACAATATGTTACAATCAAAATAGCAAACCATAGTAAAATTACTTACAATTGCTACAATTCAGTGTCACATCCCTATAGATCTAATCTCGCCACAACAATTTTTTCCAAAATCTTTGCAGCAGTGAATTCTTCACAATTGTTACGAATGTCTGATAATAATCTGGAGTTGGGTGTTCTCCCAGATATCTGCTGAGATTGCATCATTTGTTATTCCACAAAGATGGCAATACTCAGCTGGACATCATAAAGCTGAACTGTGCTGTAACAATATTAGCTAAGGGAAGACTGGGTGGTGCAGTTGGTTCAGAACATTGTTCTTTCACCTCTGGGACCCGGATTAAAATCATCCCTAGAATTCGAGGATGAAAGTCTCACTTCTCTGCTGCAATAAGGGTTCTAAATGAAAAGAGCTTGAGTAGTTTCAGCCAGTTTTGGGGGCATGGCTCGTGACATTAAGCTAATCATAATTCAGAACTACTGATACTAAATTATCCGTTTCACTAAGAGAGGACACATGGATGGCTTCTCTGGGAAGTGAAAATGTTGCATTGGTGAAGGGAATGTTCTTCTGGAGTCAAGGTTTTGGGGATTAGTGTTATTAGCCCACCTTAACCAGGAGTGGTTGATACTGACCAAGAAATCTGTTTAGTCCTTTGGCACTGACCTCATTGTTAGTAAAAGAAAAATTGCAAAAAAATGACTGATACTGGCTCTATGCTGCAATGAATATGGGATAGCATACTCCACAGAGACCATGCTTGTGTTTGAAATAGCTGTAAGCCAATTCATAATTCCTGCTCAATACTTGACTGTTGTTCATTATACAGTGTTCTAGCCCTAGTATTCACATTGAATGAAGGAAGTATTATTGACTGTATAGAAATGGAGGTTTGTCCTTGGTGTTTTGTGATGGTTTCATTGGAGAGATGCCGTTATTAGATGTATCTCCACTCTTTACTCCAATCACAGGGCTTTGTTTCTCACAATTGGATTGGATGATCTTTAGTTTTACTTCAACAGGGAACCTGTAAGTATGTCGAATTTCTTTACTTTGAATTGATCCAATTGATCCACTGACTGAAACACTCCACATGGGCACAAATGCCAGTGGGATAAAAACTGGGACTGGTGAACCATGTAGAAAACACTAGACTTGCTTTATGAAATATGTATGTCATTTTCACAATGTGTTCAAAATAATAAAGATATGGAAATATCTTGTGTTACTTATCAATCAAAGGCAGAGGGTTTGTTGTTTATCATGTTGTTTATCATGCCCGCCATGATAGCTATTTATTTAAATTGACCAGCTTAAGCTTCTTTGCACAGATCAAATATTATCCCTAATTTATTTACACAATACAGGGCAAGCAACCTAAAATATACATACATCGTTACGGTCCTCATTCTTAATCATTCTGATGGAATAAAATAAAACATTCTCAAAATAAATATACACCCGAGACAGGCTACTGAGACAGTGACAGTAAAGCTTAATTAGTATTCCAGAGATCTGGACTAACAATCCAGAGAATATGAATGCAAATCCAACCATGACAGTTTGAGAATTTGAATTCAGTTTTTTTTAAAGTTTGGAAATGAAAACCTAGTATCAGTAAAAGTGACCATGAAGCTGTCGGATTGTGGTTAAAAACACAACTGGTTCCCTAATGTCCTTCAGGGAAGGAAACTTACCATCCTTACCTAGACTGGCTTACATGTGACTCCACTCCCACATAAGTGTAGTTGACTCTTAACTGTCCTCTGAAGTGACTTAGCAAGCCGTTCCGTTGTATCAAACTGCTACAGACTGTTGTAGCTCATGAAGAAGACCCACCACCACCTTCTTGAGACAAGCAGGGATGGGCAATAAATGTCAACCCTGCCAGCAATGCCCACATCCCACAATGAATTTTTTAAAAGGCTAACATTCATTACATAGGGCCCTGGTGTGACCACACCTGGAGTATTGTGTACAGTTTGGTCTCCTTACCTAAGGAAGGATATACTTGCCATAGAGGGAGTGCAACAAAGGTTCACCAGACTGATTCCTGGGATGGGGGGGATTGTCCTATGAGGAGAGATTGAGTAGACTAGGCCTATATTCTCTAGAGTTTAGAAGAATGAGAGGTGATCTCATTGAAACATACAAAATTCTTACAGGGCTTGACAGGGTAAATGCAGGGAGGATGTTTCCCCTGGCTGGGGAGTCTAGAACCAGGGGTCACAGTCTCAGAATAAGGGGTCGGCCAATTAGGAATGAGATGAGGAGAAATTTCTTCACTCAGAGGGTGGTGAATCTTTGGAATTCTCTACCCCAGAAGGCTGTGGAGGCTCAGTCATTGAGTATATTCAAGACAGAGATTGATAGATTTTTGGATATTAAGGGAATCAAGGGATATGTGGATAGTGCAGGAAAGTGAAGTTGAGGTAGAAGATCAGCCATGATCTTATTGAATGGCGGAGCAGGCTTGAAGGGCCAAATGGCCTATTCCTGCTCCTATTTCTTATGTTCTTATTCACCATGCCACATTGCTGTCCATTCAAATTCCTATTAGTGTTCATGCTATATATAGAAGAAAGCCTTGACCAAACATTTTCTGAAGTGGAAAAATAATCAAAAGTCCAATTTAAATTCCAACAACGCCCTAAAGCATGAATGGCTTGACTTTGTCACTCTGTAAATATTATTGTTTCACTGCTCAGCTCACCACCCTACAGTTCTTCAAAACAATACTCCACTTGAGTGTTACGACCCTCTGTTGCACATACCGTAAAAGGTCAGACAGATATCTGAAAATCCCTTAAAATATCCTGAAGCATCTCAGTCTCTGAAGTGGTGTAGTGTCAAAATTAATTCTTCATTGCAACTAGACATGTTCCATATTTGTTTCAGTACAAACATTGAGGATTGTAGTAGTAGTATTGACAAAAAGACAGAAAAATTAACATAGTGGGGTAGCTTTAAAGCTTTATTAGTAATAATCTTATTCTTGCAATATATCTGTATAAAAATGATTAAGCAAATAGAAGTTAAAATTCCCTTTTAATGACACTGACAGTTGAAATTTAAGCTGCCGTTGAGTTATAATGGAAAGTTTATTTGTGAAAATTATAAATGTTAATCTCCTATTTTTTAATAGTTCCTCACTTCTTGTTGAATATATGTCACAAAAACATTTAACTAGCTTAGCTGCACATCTACAATATGCCAACCAAATATTGACATTTTTAAAATAGGGTAAACTGAAACCATTTGCTACCCTTAATGAATTGTAATTGATGTGGTCAGATTACTTCAGTTACGTACAAGTACAGTACTTGATGCATTTTAATATCACAATGACCTCTCACTCATCCTTTGAAGCCAACTGAAATGTTTATTCACAATACAAACAAGAACTAACAAAATACAATCTAGACTCTACTGGCCTTTCTCAGTGTGCATCTGGAACATTCGGCATGTCCAAGTCACTTGGAGAAAAAATATATGCCTGGAAATTGACAGGGAAGATTGAGTCTACCTCACGTGTATTCTCGGTCACCATGGTGTATCATAATGTAGGGAACATAGGTTAAGAATTCATAAATCTGATGGTTGAGAATTGGTCAAGAGTTCGTGAGACTGTGGCAGAGCTTAATTGCTCAATTGTATCTTCTGGGGTTACTTGACTGCAATTTTGACGGCAATATTTTATAGAATTTGCACCTGTGATCCCAACTCTTTGAGAGACTTTTGAAAAAGGATGATTGCCACAAAAGAAACCAATTTTGTTAAGTTTTCTGAAAACTGAAGTGGTGCAAGAAAAAGAAAAATGTAATTCCAGACTTCTGAAAAAAATCATAAGCACTTCACTGGAAGTTTTACACAGTGTTGCAACAGGCATCGTATTTTAGATATCTCTAATGGTATCTCCTTTATTGACAACTGTACCGTGAGCATCATTCACGTCATTGATGCTTTATTTAAAGGTTAATGTGAACACTTTAAATCAATTTTCATATCTGGCTTCCCAGACTAACAACAAATGCACTACATTTTTTCCTATCAGGATGTTTTCAGATCAAATTATACAGCACTGGTCATTGAGCTCATTTGTGCATTTTAAATTTTGATTGAACTGCGATTGTGAAGAGTTCTATATTAACAAATGCACAGAATAATGATGATATAATGAAGGACAAAGAAAATGCCAATTGAACAGCAGCCCTTGTCTGAAACCTAACAAGTCTCAAATTGTGAACCTAATTGGACCAGCTCTTCCCTTGAGGGTTCAACAGCGTCAAACATTCCCAGGTCAGGTATAGTACAGCTCGAGCAAAGTTCTTTCTATACCCCCAACAATGTGCCTTAATCCCAACCTCCGAAGAAAAGTCCACTCCTCCACTGCACTAATATAAAGGTCTCTACCTCCTTGAGTAAAAATGCTAATTGAGTGCCAGATCATGAGTAGTTTTATTCTGTGGGCCTTTGCACATTAGGGACTGAGTTGGGATGGCCCAAACTCATTTCGCGTCGAAACTTACCGCTAACAAAAGAAGAAACTTTGGGTGATGTGGTACTAAATGCGACTTGCATCTGTAGACCTATGCATGGAGTTATAGAGCTCTGGTCATCAGATAGTAAAATTATGCTGAGAAAGTAGGCAGAATCAGGAACTCTCTCTTTTAACATTTAATGGAATGAAAATTAATATTAAAATGTTTCCACTGCCTAGGAACTGTCAAAGCTTGGTTTTTGCATCAGACTGGGTTATACTACATCCTGTACACAGTCTGATCAGTGTAAGACTATCTTTAGGAGGTGATCTCATACGCCTTAGCTTTGGTTCACTTAGAATTAGATTGCTGACCAGCCTCCCTAGTTACACTACTGCTTTATATTTAGCTAAAAGCAGTGGGACAATGGCATGGTTTCAGCCCATCAATCAGTATGGATTGAAACTCACGTGCTAGAGGTGAAAGGACCATGTGCTAACTCATTGCTCCACACAGTCCCATTGAAATATACAGAACAATCAGGGCATTTGACCATCGTGTTTGTGCCTCATCTTTGCTCGAACAATCCATAGCTAATCCCACTTCCCTGCTATCACCCCGTAGCCCTATGCCTCTGCTTCAAATGTTTATCTACTCACCCCTTTAAAAGATACAACGGTCACCACCTCAACTATACCCTTTGGCAAAACATCCCCTACTCTAACAACTCTGTGTAAAGAAATTCCCCCCAACCTCTATCGCCACTCTTTTACTGGCATTCTTAAATTGTTGACTCCTCATTACTGACTCCACAACCAGAGGAAATAATATTTCTCTATTCACCCTTAAAAACCCTTCATAATTTAAAAACCTTTATGAATCAACTCAGCCTTCTCTGCTCCAGTAGAAATAATCCCAGTATTTCAATTCTCTTCTCATAACTATAGTTTCCCATCCCTGGTATTATTGTGGTGAATCTACACTGTATGCTCTCCATGGCTTTAATGTCCTCTCTATAATGAGGTGCTCAAAACTGCACACATTATACTAACTGCGGCTTAACCATTGCATTGTACAAATTTATCATTACCTCTTTGATCTTGTACGCTATCTCTAGTAAGTCAGCGGTTCAAATATTATTTGATTCCAATGGTCTGAGATGCTTATAGTCACTGAAACAAGAAAGAATGAAAGTACTGCAAGTACTGAATTCCTCTGAAGCATAGTGCAGTAATGCAGAACAAATAACTTAGTGTGAATAATCCTTTTGTCTTTGTATTATAAGTACAATACATGCTAAACTTTAACATAAGAACATAAGAAATAGGAACAGGAGTAGGCCATTTGGCCCCTCGAGCCTGCTCCGCCATTCAATAAGATCCTAAATGGCTTACCCCTTATCCCTTTCATAAATCCGTGTTGACTCTGCCCAATCCTATTATTATTTTCTAAGTGCCCTGTTACCACGACCTTAATAATTGATTCTAGCATTTTCCCTTCTACTACTGTCAGGCTAACTGGTCTGTAGTTCCCCGTTTTCTTTCTCCCTCCTTACTTAAATAGTGGGGTTACATTTGCTACCTTCCAATCCATGGGAACCGTTCTAGAATCTATGGAATTTTGGAAAATGACAACCAATGCATCCACTATCTCTATAGCCACCTCTTTCAAAACCCTAGGATGTAGGCCATCAGGTCCAGGGGCTTTATCGGCTTTCAGTCCCATTAATTTCCCCACTACTGTTTTATTACTAATACTAATTTCTTTCAGTTCCTCATTCTTTCTAGACCCTTGGTTCTCCACTATTTCTGGGAAGTTTTTTGCGTCGTCTTCTGTGAAGACAGACACAAAGGCCGTGATTTTATCGATCGATGCAGCTTGGGAGCGGGTCAGCTGGTTTCCGGGTTCCAGTCCCGCCCCCAACTTCATCCAGCCCACGGACGTGATTTTACGTCAATTGGCCTAGTTAAGCCCACCCTGCAGGCTTGCCGGCCAATTAAGAAGAAGAAGCCAGTCAGATGACGTCATTTGATGACGCGTCATCTGCTGGTTTTCTTGAAGGGACCACGCACATTTTTTCTTTGGCCGCTCATTTCTCAGTGTTTGACAGCATTGAGGTGCTGCAAACACTGACAATGATTGTTCACAACCTTTAACAGGCAGTTAAGTGGCTATAATCCTATTCCCGCTGCTAGGTGTTGGGTCCATGCGCAAATCGGGGACCCGACACGTAGGAAGATTGATTGGAGGCGGATTAACAGAGGGTTTCCTGCCTGCTGTCAATCTTTGCGATTTTGCTGGATGTCCCGCCTCCAAACCTGTCCCCTGAGCGCTGGCAAAATTCCGGCCAAAGTATTTGTTTAATTTCCCTGCCATTTCCTTATTCCCCATTTATAATTTCTCCTGTCTCAGCCTGTAAGGGATCCACATTTACTTTTGCTAATCTTTTCCTTTTTTACATACCTATAGAAGCTTTTACAGTCTGTTTTTATGTCTCTCACTAGTTTACTCTCATTCTATTTTCCCTTTCTTTATCAATTTCTTGGTCCTCCTTTGCTGAATTCTAAAATCCTCCCAATCCTCAGGCTTACTATTTTTGGCAACATTATAAGCCTCTTCCTTTGATCTAATACTATCTTTAACTTCTCTTGTTAGCCACAGTTGGACCATATTCTTAGCTCCACCCAAACTGATTCTATTTCTTGATTTTCGGAGCTAAGATCCTTTCTCTCTACTGTCTTTAAAGACATTCCGAATAGTAAGTGACACCAAGGTTGAAGTGACAGTTCTGTGAATGTTTGTGTTTGTTATTATGACAAAACTGTTAACAGCAATTTAGAGAATGTTTTGAGCCAATAAACTTTATTATTTTTCTAAAATCACTTGTCTATCTGGGGAGTGTGATGGGATATGTCCTTTCTGCATGAAACTTTGAAACCGTTGAAAGGCTTTTGGGTTCTGAAGCTGCACATTTTGGTTTTAAAAATTATCCCGCTGACTAAACAGACACACCATACAGATAACTTAAGATATGGAGGCTACATTTAATATTGGAAGATTTTTTTTTCTATTAGTCATTAAGTCTTTGGTTAATTGTTTTAAAATCTTTTCACAATATAGTTCCCCAAATGCAACCTAACGGATAGGTCTTGAGTTAAGTCTCAACACTGCTGTTCACTCTGCCTCAGATCATTCCATTAGTTCTCATTAACTCGACTGCTAGGCACTGTCAGGGGTGATGAAATCTGCATCTCCTGGGTAACAAAGTATTGAAAAGTATGTACAGCACAGAAACAGGCCATTCATAGAAACATAGAAGATAGGAGCAGGAGTAGGCCATTCGGCCCCTCGAGCCTGTTTCACCATTTAATGAGTTCATGGCTGATCATCCAAATTCAGTACCCTGTCCCTACTTTCTCCCCATATCCCTTGATCCCTTTAGCCTTAAGAAATATATCTAACTCCTTCTTGAATATATTTAATGAATTGGCCTCAACTGCCTTCTGTGGTAGAGAATTCCACAGGTTCACCACTCTCTGGGTGAAGAAATTCCTCCTCATCTCAGTCCTAAATAGCTTACCCCTTATCCTTAGACTGTGACCCCTGGTTCTGGACTCCCCCGCCATCGGGAACATCCTTCCTGCATCTAGTCTGTCTAGTCCTGTTAGAATTTTATAAGTTTCAATGAGATCCCCTCTCATTCTTCTAAACTCCAGCGAATATAAGCCTAATCAACCCAATCTCTCCTCATATGTCATTCCTGCCATCTCGGGTATCAGTCTGGTGAATCTTTGCTGCACTCTCTCCATGGCAAGAACATCCTTCCTCAGATAAGGCGACCAAAACTGCACACAATACTCAAGGTGTGGTCTCACCAAGGCCCTGTACAACTGCCGCAAGACATCCTTGCTCCTGTACTCGAATCCTCTCGTTATGAAGGCCAACATACCATTTGCCTTCTTAACCGCCTGCTGCACCTGCATGCTTACCTTCAGCGACTGGTGCACAAGGACACCCAGGTCTCGTTGCACTTCCCCTTTTCCCAATCTATTGCCGTTCAGATAATAATCTGTCTTCCTGCTTTTGCTACCGAAGTGGATAACCTCGCATTTATCCACATTATACTGCATTTGCCATGCATCTGCCCAATCACCCAACCTGTCCAAATCATTCGGCCCAACAGGTCCATTCCAGTGTTTATGCTCCACATAAGGCTCCTTCCACCCATCTTTTAACCCCATCAACATATCCTTCTATTTCTTTCTCCCTCATGTGCTTATCTAGCTTCCCCTTGAATGTATCTATGCTATTCGCCTCAACTACTCCCTGTGGTCGCGAATTCCACATTCAAACCACTCTCTGGGTAAAGAAGTTTCTCCTGAATCCCCTATTGGATTTATTAGTGACTACCTTATATTTATGGCCCCTAGTTCTGGTCTCACCTGTAAGTGAAAACATATTCTCTACGTATACCCTATCAAACTCTTTCACAATCTTGAAGACCTCTATTAGATCACCCCTCACTCTACTCTTTTCTAGAGAAAAGAGCCCCAGCCTGTTCAATCTTTCCTGCTAGGTATAACCTCTCAGTTCTGGAATCATTCTAGTAAATCTTTTTTGCACCTTCTCCGGTGCCTCTATATTCTTTTTATAATATGGAGACCAGAACTGTTCACAGTACTCCATGTGTGGTCTAACCAAGATTCAATACAAGTTTAACATGACTTCTCTGCTTTTCAATTCTATCCCTCTAGAAATGATCCCCAGTGCTTTATTTGCTTTTTTATGGCCTTATTAACCTGCTTTGCTACTTTTAGTAATTTGTTATCTGTACCCACAGATCCCTCTGTTCCTCTGCCCCATTTAGACACTAGGGCTGGAATTTTGCCGGCGCTCAGAGGGCGGGATTGGAGGCGGGTCAGAGGTTAAATTCGTAATGATTCACGGCGGGTTCCGAACCCGCCATGATCCCGCCTCCACGCATATTTCCCAAGTGTCGGGTCTCTGATTTGCAAACGGACCCGACACCAAGCGGCAGGAAAGGAATTAAAGGCACTTCAATGCCTTTTAAGTGGTAGTTTCGAGCTAGTTCACAGGGTTTTTAGATTTTCCAGCTTCTGGGTCGGGTTTCATGACATTCCAACAATGCGCCAGGTAAGTGTGGCGTGAACACCAGTGAGCTGGAGACTTCACAGCTGCAACTGCAGTGTAAAAGCTGCACTCTCAAATCTTGTCATTTAGAAATCTGTGAGGTTGGTGATTGAACAATTTGGGGGCATATTCTGTGTTTCGGCTGCAAGTATATGTTGTGCACTATAGATCCACTGTAACCTACATTGCTGGATTTTAAAGACGCACTTACCCTAAACTGTGCCACCTCAAATTGTCAGCACACAGATGGCAACGATGTCAAACCTTTGTTCCACATCAATTTATTACAATATTGGCAAAGAATAGAAACTTTACAAATAAATCTATCATATCACCCAAGTGAGAACCCTTGTGATTATTAACATGACATAGAGTCATAACGGCACAGAAGGAGGCCATTCGGCCCATCGAGTCCGTGCCGACTCTCTGTGGAGCAATCCAGTCAGTCCCATTCCCCGCTCTATCCCCGTAGCCCTGCAAGTTTATTTCCCTCAAGTGCCTATCCAGTCTCCCCTTTTACATTGAGTGTGTCCGCTTCCACCGCTTCCGTCAACAGCGAGTTCCAGGTCCTCACCACTTGCTGCGTAAAAAAGTTTTTCCTCACATCCCCCCTGTATCTCTTGCCCAAAACCTTAAATCTGTGTCCCTTAGTCCTTGTACCATCAATTAGTGGGAATAGCCTTTCCCCGTCTAGCCTATCCAAGCCCGTCATAATCTTGTACAACCCTATCAAATCACCCCTCAACCTCCTTTGCTCTAATGAAAACAAATCCAGCTTCTCCAACCTGTCCTTGTAGCTAAGATCCCCCATCCCCGGAACAATTCTGGTAAATCTCCTCTGCACCCTCTCAAGTGCCTTCACATCCTGCCTAAAGTGTGGTGACCAGAACTGGATGCAATACTCCAGTTGTGACCTAACCAGCGCTTTATAAAGGTTCAGCATAATTTTTTTACTTTTGTACTCAATACCTCTATTTATGAAGCCCAAGATCCCATATGCTTTGTTAACCACTCTCTCAATATGTCCTGCCACCTTCAGGGACCTATGTACATTAACTCCCAGGTCCCTCTGTCCCTGCACACACTATAAAACTGTGCCATTAAGTGTATATTGCCTCTCTCTCTTCCTTCTGCCAAAATGCATCACCTCACATTCTCTGTATAAAATTCCATCTGCCACTTGTCTGTCCATTCTGCTAGCCTTTCTATGTCCTGTTGCAGTCGATTGGTATCATCATGACTGTTTGCCACACTCCAAGTTTGGTGTCATTGGCAAATTTAGAAATTCTACTCTGTATTCTAATATCCAGGTGATTTATATATATCAAAAGAAACAGTGGCCCCAGCACTGACCCTTGGGGAACACCACTGTCTACCATCCTCCAGTCTGGAAAAACAGCCATTTACCACAGCTCGCTGTTTTCTTTCCTTAAGCCAATTCCTTATCCAAGCTGCCACTGACCCACCTATTCCATGAGCCTCAATTTTGTTAACCAGCCTTCTATGTGGTACTTTGTCAAACGCCTTCCGAAAATCCCTACTCTCTGTTTTCTGTTTTCTGTTTTCTGTTTGGTAGTCAGCTTGCTATCCATTCTGCTACTTGTCCCCTAAGTCCACATTCTGACCTTAGTCATGAGTCTACTATGCTGTACCTTATCAAAGGCTTTTTGGAAATCCAAATATATTACGTAGGCTGCATTACCGTTATCTAACTTTTCTGTTACTTCTTCAAAGAAATCAATAAGGTTGGTCAAACATGACCTTCTCTTTTGAAATCTGTGCTGACTACACTTTATTATATTTTCAGTTTCTAGATGTTTTTCTATTACATCTTTGATTAAGGCTTCCATTATCTTTTCTAACACCGACGTTAAGGCTTCTTTGGATTGAAGCAGCCAGGAGCTGCATATTTCATCATTGCCTGATTGCGATGCTCATAGTTCGAGAAATGTTCTGTGAAGACTCCTTCAGTAGCTCAGCAAGCTTACCCAGTGAGTATCTGGGCCGTATAAAGCTGATTTCAGCCATGGTGGTAGTAAGGGTGCTAAAATTAGTCTTGACCTACTCTGGCCAAGTAGGTCAAGAGGAGGGAAAATTAGTTAGAGTTCCTGCTCCTGGTGACCCCTGCTAGAAGTGCATCTTTGTAGACATAGGGTGAAAACACTTTGGGACATTTTCTATGTTAAAGGAACTGTGCAAATTGTTGTTGACATTATTTGCTGGTTAAATAGCAATTAATGGGGAACCTGCAAATATACACAGAATTTACTTGATTTGCACATGGCCGTAATTTCACACAATCAAAGCTAGCATCAAAGCATCAGAGGGAACCAACAGAGTTCAAGGCATTAGCAGAGGAAGAAATAACTGGTGGATATTGACAACAAGGACTATATCAGTACACACAGCATCGGTGTAGTATCAGGTCTTTCTTCGCTAGACATTTTCGAGGAGGAGGTGCAAGAACAATAAAAGCTATGCGTGTGACCACCCCACTCAACCTCTACACTACTGAATTATTCCAGCTGCCAGCAGTAGAATCAGCCAGTTCACCACTTCATCATTAAAGAGGTAAAAGCTGTTCTTTCACCACATGTTGGAATAAAAGTTCAACACTGCCATGAAACAATAAGTGTCACATGCATCTCCAGTGGTGTTGCTCACAGTGAGTCATCTTACCTTGTGACTCATTCTGTGGTTGTGATTTGTTTTGCATTTTGGCCTGTTTTTCTCTTCCAGCTGTTGTCTCTTTTTGTAACAATATGCAATAAGGGTATTTTTTTTTAGAATTTTACTGTTTTAAATGATTAGTTTGACATAGCGGAATAAATTGGTTTGACATAAAACTCTTACCTTTTATTTCTTTTAATACTTATATTCTTATTCATCTAAATTTCTTTACTTAGGGTACCCTACTGAACTGATGCATCTTCGTCTCTTTTATCAAGTATGTAATGCAGTACAAGGCTCAAAGGAATTCTACAGGATAAAGCCCTGCCTCATCTTTGTGTTTGCGTGAGAAATAGCCCCCTCTCTAATTTAAAAAAAAAATCGGAGTAAAATGGCTTTTAATAGCACCTTACGACAGCTAGCCTCTCTCTGATTAGGGATCACCATATTCGTAGGCTAACTCTCGAGTGCTCCACTGAAAGCAATGAACAGCAGGAGAATCCGGAAGCTGAAGTTAAACAAAGAAACATCACATTTCAATGTAATTAGCTCCAGAAATGCTGCAAAGGTGCCAGCTTAATTGTGAGGCCAAAAGTGCATGTTTCTTTTTGTTTCGGATGTGGGTTCTGTGCTGACTTCAACAGATGCTGTATTGCAGTCACCACAGTTGAGTCCTGAAAACCTTGGGCTGGATTTTGCCAAAAGGGAGCTTTTGGAGGCGGGACTCCCACTTGTTGGGTTTTAGTCCCGCCTCTGTCGACTTCTGGCCAACCCACGCTATTTTCCCTTGATTGACCTTGTTAAGCCCGCCCAGCCGCCTTAGCAGGCCAATTAAGGGGAAGCCAGTAACAGAGAACGTCAGCGTATGACGTTTCATCTGTCAAAAATTTTTGACAGCTGAATTGTCATCGTTTGACAGCTCTGTGAAGCTGTCAAACACTGACATTCTCTATAGTTTGATGAGTTCTTGTATACAAGACTCATCAAACCTCTTTCTTTAGCAGAAATTAGATGGCTGTTGCATTGGAGAATGCAGCAGCCATCTGTCATCTCTGCCACGGAGATGCGAGGCTCTCCGCATTCCCAACGATTGAAGCCTGCAGGAAGAAACAAAGGTAAGTAAACTTTTTCTAACATTTTCCACTTACCTCACAGACTCACCTCTTCACACTTGCACCCATCACTTACCTTCACAGCGCACTTTTGCACCCCTCCGACCCCCGGAGACCCACTGCTCGCCTCAGTGACCCTGGCGGGGTTCGCAGCCTTCGGGAAGCCCGCACTCGTGTGGGTAAAATGGGGATAATCCTCTTAGCTGCCTGTTAACTACCTGGCTGTAATCCCCTTCCCGCCTCCAGGAGACGGGACCCGGCACAGGTCGGCTACCCGCCTGCCGGGAAGATGGCACGGAGGCAGGTTGGGGGCGGGATGGGCACCCGCCCCCAAATTCTGCCATTTTCCTGGCAGTCCCGCCTCCAAACCAGCCTCCCCAGGGCTGGCAAGATCTCGCCCCTTGTTTGCCACCTCGGTTAGTGCACACTCAGTATTAAGTTAGACATCTGGCTCCTACTCCGACTTCAACAGATGAACTCCTTGCTGTAATATAGTCACCATAGTTGAGTCCTGAATCCCTTGTTTACCACAGAATCACAGAATCCCCACAGTGCAGATAGAGGCCATTTCGGCCCATCGAGCCTGCACGACACATATCCCACCCTATCCCCGTAACCCCACGTATTTAATCCCCCTAACACTAAGGGTCAATTTTATCATAGCCAAATCAATCTAACCCGCATATCTTTGGACTGTGGGAGGAAACCGGAGCACCTGGAGGAAACCCACGCAGACACGGGGAGAATGTGCAAACTCCACACAGACAGTCATCCGAGGCCGGATTCGAACCCGGGTCCCTGGCGCTATGAGGCAACAGTGCTAACCACTATGCCACCGTGTTGACCACCTCAGTTACTGCATGCTCATTCGAAAACTGGTCAGAAATGTAAATTCACATTGCAGATGTCTTGATTAATTAAATCCAGAACAGAACAAATTCAAACAGTAATGTTCTACACCAATTTGCACACGTTGCTTTTCCTCAAACCATTTTACTGGAAATTGGATTGATTTCTATCACAATATTTCCCCTGCTGCCTTACTTATCTCTTAATTGGAATTACATTAAATTAATCACCAGTAAGTGATTGATCTGAAAAAACATTTATACAGCACAAAGCTCAAGCAAGCAGCCACAGTTGAGGTGGGTTTTGCATTGGAAGTGGTTGACAAATATTCATCGGGGACAGTGGCAGTTGAGGTCGTATTTTAGGACTAATTATGGTATACAGTTTTATTGCAAATGATGAGAAGGCAAAAAAGCTTAAAATCTGATCAAATTTGTCATTGTTCTGATGTGATTTTTTTTACTAATTTCCAGTGCAAATGCATTTTCAATTCAACTTTATTGTTTTTTTTAATTCATTTATGGGATGTGAGCGTCGCTGGCAATGCCAGCATTTATTGCCCATCCCTTGTTGCCCTTGAGAAGGTGATGGTGAGCCGCCTTCTTGAACCGCTGCAGTCCGTGTGGTGAAGGTACTCCTGCAGTGTTGTTAGGGAGGGAGTTCCAGGATTTTGACCCAGCGATGATGAAGGATCGGTGATATACTTCTAAGTCAGGATGGTGTGTGACTTGGAGGACAACTTGGAGGTGGTGGTGTTCCCATGCACCTGCTGCCCTTGTCCTTCTAGGTGGAAGAGGTCTCGGGTTTGGGAGGTGCTGCCGAAGAAGCCTTGGCGAGTTGCTGCAGTGCATCTTGTAGATGGTACACACTGCAGCCACGGTACGCCGGTGGTGGAGTGAGTGAATGTTTAATGTGGTGAATGGGGTGCCAATCAAGCGGGCTGCTTTGTCCTGGATGGTGTCGAGCTTCTTGAGTGTTGTTGGAGCTGCACACGTCCAGGCAAGTGGAGAGTATTCCATCACACCCCTTACTTGTGCCTTGTAGATGGTGGAAAGGCTTTGGGGAGTCAGGAGGTGAGACGCTCGCCGCAGAAACCCAGCCTCTGACCTGCTCTTGTTGCCACAGTATTTATGTGGCTGGTCCAGTTAAATTTCTGGTTAATGGTGACCCCCCCCAGGATGTTGATGGTGGGGGATTCAGCGATGGTAATGCCATTGAATGTCAAGGGAAGGTGGTTAGACTCTGTCTTGTTGGAGATAAAAATCAGAAGTCGCACAACACCAGGTTATAGTCCAACAGATTTATTTAATTTTACAAGCTTTCGGAGCTGTTCGCTCCTTCTTCAGGTAAGGTAGCTGTGAGAGAATCTCCCAGAATTCACAATATAAACACAGAAAAAATGTATTCAAATCTTTCCCTACATCAAAGACACACTAAGAGCACAGCCAAGACAATGAGATGTGTCCCAGGGGGTCCAACGTGTCAAAACACCTGCTGGCCGCATATCCTCTCCATTTGTTGTGTCAGTCTTTTTAAAACAAAACCTGGAAAGACCGGCCATGATGTCAAGTCACGTTCTGTATCGTGACATGAACCCGATATCGCGATTGAGGCCATCCTCATGAGTGCGGAACTTGGCTATCAGTTTCTGCTCTATGATTTTGCGCTGTCGTGTATCCCGAAGGCCGCCTTGGAGAACGCTTACCCGCAGATCCGAGGCTGAATGCCCCTGACTGCTGAAGTGTTCCCTGACTGGGAGGCAACCCTCCTGCCTGGCGATTGTTGCGCGGTGTCCGTTCATACGTTGTCTCAGTGTCTGCATGGTCTCGCTGATGTACCATGCTCTGGAGCATCCTTTACTGCAACGTATCAGGTAGACAACGTTGGCCGAGTCACATGAGTATGTACCATGTACCTGGTGGGTAGTGTCCTCACGTGTGATGATGGTATCTGTGTCCATGATTTGGCATGTCTTGCAGAGGTTGCCGTGGCAGGGTTGTGTGGTGTCGTGGTTGCTGTTCTCCTGAAAGATGGGTAATCTGCTGCGAACGATGGTACTTTTGAGGTTAGGCGGCTGCTTGAAGGCGAGTAGTGGAGGCGTGGGGATGGCCTTAGCAAGGTGTTCGTCGTCATCGATGACATGTTGAAGGCTGCGAAGAACATGGCGTAGTTTTTCCGCTCCGGGGAAGTACTGGACGATGTAGGGTACTCTGTTGGTTGTGTCCCGTGTTTGTCTTCTGAGGAGGTCTATGCGGTTTTTCTGTGTTTATATTGTGAATTCTGGGAGATTCTCTCACAGCTACCTTACCTGAAGAAGGAGCGAACAGCTCCGAAAGCTTGTAAAATTAAATAAATCTGTTGGACTATAACCTGGTGTTGTGCGACTTCTGATTTTTGTCCACCCCAGTCCAACGCCGGCATCTCCACATCATGACCCTTGTTGGAGATAGTCATTGCCTGGCACTTCTGTGGCGTGAATGTTACCTGCCACTTATCAGCTCAAGCCTGAACGTCATCCAAGTCTTGTTGCATGCGGGCATGGACTGCTTTATTATCTGAGTATGTTCCTTTGTGGTAGCTGCTTCTGTGTTCAGATATTCATTGCAATTGTACTTTAGAGGGTAAACTTAATTACCTGGAATTTACGGGCTGGCCCCGAAATATGCTTTGCACAAGGGTCTCCCAATCCCTGTGCCGAGAACTTCGGGTTTTCCAACGTTCAATTTAAATCAACAAACTGTAGTGGGGATCCCCTTGTGCAAAGTGCTGACGTCAACAGGCTGTCTAAGCTGCCAATCAAAATGCAGAATTCTCACAGACAGCGAACAAGGAAGTGAGTAAGCTCTTAAAATTCTAACTTTTTAAAAATGTTAGAGAGAGCAAAACAAAGATTTGGACTGCCACATGGGGAAAAGGCAATAAGGATGGCCAAACTTTAAAAAAACTTTTTAAAAAATAATTTATTTTTGAAACGTTTCTTAAAAATTAATTTTTATTAAAATGGACAAATTTTACACTGCATAAAATGAATATTAGTTTTCGAGGCCCTTAACATTTGTTAAGCAGTAATAATTCTGTCAAAACCCCAGTTACACCGGATCCCTTTGGGCCTAACTTTTAATGGGGAATTTAACAGCGTAATTACTGCGGAAGAGCCGAAGTTTTCGTCAGTTTCAATGATTTGCAAGATTTCACTGACTCTATGGGGGGGGGGAGGGGCCACAGCGCAGCCAGTTTCAGAGCTGTCATTGACAGACCGCAACTTCAGAATTTCCGCATGCGGCAAATCCCGAAGTTGCTGTCAGCTTCAAAGGCGGAATGACGGCGAACGCTGCCAGTTCGCCGTCATCCCAACCGCAAATTCCGGGCCAATATAATTCCAGTTAAGAGATATCTAAGGGAGAAGGGAAATTCTAATAAATATGAATGTTGTTTTCCACCCCCCCACAGTCGGTGAAATCTCGCAAATATATATATATTTTAAATATATGTAATTTAAGGTTACAAACAAGCTAGAATTTAATCACCAGATCCTAGAATGAGAAGATGATGCATAACCGCCTGAATCACCAAGTACACAATTGGTTTCATTCACACAGTGATGGCCTGGGAAAGCTGACGTCATTGAAGCTGATTGGAACCTGCTGCAATACTGATATTGAGAGGATATGGTATCATTGCACACACACAGTACTCCAGAGGCATCATGCACATGCAATGTCAACAGATGGCAAGTCAACCTGACAAATCTGTGGTTTAGTCCATTAATATTTGACTGGTGTCTGTGCTGTAAGCCTTCTTTTTAAAACTTGGAAATAGTTATTTCCTTACAAATTAGCTACAGGGACAAGTACTTGAGAATAAGGGTGTTATACTCGAGTATTCCTTCCATTGAATTGCTTTGTAAAAATATAATAGATGGCAGAATATATAATATATATTAGAAATCAGATGCACAACTTAACTAATAACATTCAATTGTGGTATATGTCAAATTCATTCATGAGGAAACATATTTATTTCATTAATCATTGTTTTGAAAAATAGAACTGAATATAATTGTCGTCAAACAAAAAAGGTTAATACTTGCCTGGGCATCAATTGTGGGACTTAAAAATTTTCTTAAAAATTACACCTCTCTAATTTTGATGACAATAAGCTTCTGCTTTGTTTTTTATGTATGAAATGGACTCATAGATGGAAGGATATGGAATTAGGAATCTTGCAAATGTGAGGCCAGTCGGAAGCAAACAGCCAAGTGACAATAAGATTAAACCTAATTATTGAATATCCTGAACACTTAATGAGACAAGAACTTTTGCTATAGCATCTACAGCTCCTAAATGTACACTTTCCACAATCTTTATACACTGCTCAGGAGTGTACTCTTAAGAATGTAGTATATTCAGAAGAACTGATGTGGTGTTAATACCAATCACTGGTCAGTAATTTTGCCTAGTTTCCCTAATTTCTATATTCTGTTCCTTGCAGGCCTGAACTATTTAATGACAATCACCCTTCAAACTCGAGTTTTAAATGGAATTTTCACTGAGTCCTTTATCAGTATACCATTTCCCCCCATGATTCATGGCAGTGGGGAAATTGTTTTATCTAGAGGTAGCTAGTAACAGCACTTAAAAAATTAGACATTCAAAATATCACCAGTTGGAATATCGTGCTAAATATTCTTTGTATTCACTATAAAATCCTATAGTTTCTGAAAAGATATAAAATGAACTCACAGCATTAAAGACACTTTGTTATCCTGCAGGCAAGAATTGCTTGATGACAGTGACCCTTTAAACTCAGAAGTTTTAAATGGAATTTTCAAAGAGGCCTTGGAGAAGACAAAACTTGCCAAGCAAACCTCCCAGAATCACAAGATGTATCCACTCCTATTCTCATTTCCTAGCACATCACAAAGAACATGTTTGGCGTGCAGTCTTCTGTAAAATTGCCTACATATGAATTTAAAAATTGTGCCCTGCCAGAGATAAGACAGGTTCTTCGCTAAAGGGTAAAATGCTATGAAGGTAATGGAAGAGAAATACTGCTGATTAACCCCACTGGTGTGCCAAGAGAAGCTCCACTTGATTCTGAGTTGTGCTTCAATCAGGTTATAGACAGATTACAAATTTTTAAAAAAGCACTAAATTGTAGTATACCTCACTGCATTTAGCTATTAATTCTTTAACTAAATCTAAATCAAACAACAAATTTTCTTTCTCCATTTCTCTCGTATCTGTTCTCTGCAGGCTGCTTACTGTCAGGTTCCTCCAGCTGGGTGATTGAAAGTCTAGGTCACAGACATTTCCATGATTTCTCTGGAGTTTAGAAGAATGAGAGGTAATCTCACTGAAACATATAATATTCTGAGGGGGATTGACAAGGTAGATGCTGAGAGGTTGTTTCCTGTGGTTGGAGAGTCTAGGACTAGGGGGCATAGTCTCCGGATAAGGGGGCGGCCATTTAAGACGGAGATGAGGAGGAATTTCTTCACTCAGAGGGTTGTGAATCCTTGGAATTCTCTACCCCAAAGGGCTGCGGATGCTGAATCGTTGAGTATATTCACGGCTGAGATAGATAGATTTTTGGACTCTGGAGGAATCAAGGAATATGGAGATAGGGCAGGAAAGTGGAGTTGAGGTCGAAGATTAGCCATGATCTTATTGAATGGCGGAGCAGGCTCGAGGGGCCGTATGGCCTACTCCAGCTCCTAATTCATATGTTCTTATTCTGGCCTCTTGTGCATCCCTGATTCTAATCGTTTCACCATTGGCGGCTGTGCCTTCAGCTGCTAAGGCCCTAAGCTCTAGAATTCCCTCCCTAAACCTCTCCGCCTCTCTACCTCTCTTTCCTCCTTTAAGATACTCCTTAAAACCTACTCTGCCCTAATATCTCCTTATGTGCCTCAGTGTCAAATTTGTTTGATAACGCTCCTGTGAAGCATCTTGGGACGTTTTACTATGTTAAAGGTGCTATATAAATACAAGTTGTTGGTGTTAGGAAATAGCAACAGCTCTGGCCACAATTTTTCAATGCTCGCTAAATATGCAAATTGTGCCAATGGACTTAAAGTAGCCGATGCAATACCCTTGTTCAAGAAGAGAGAGAAGGATAAATCGGGTAACCGTAGACCAGTTAATCTAACATCAGTTGTGGGCAAACTCTACGGGCTTGATTTTAACAGCCCTGAGGAGGCGGGTTTGGAGGCGGCTCAGCTGCTAAAATGGGAAAAAATGGCTTCAGACACCCAACCCGCCTCCATCCCACCCCCACGCGATTTTCGTGAGTGTCTGTTCAGCTGCTCCCAAACTGACCCGACTCCAACCGGTGGGACAGGTAGTTAAGGCAGTTAAGAGCCTGTTAACTGCCTTGATAATCCTATTTTGCTAGAGGTTTCCCATTTTCGTGCCTCTGGCTCCTGTTTCCTGTCTTGTCAGAAACAGTCCTGCTGCAAGGAGACGAGTTGGTGGAGGACATGATCTGTAGTCATTATTGGTGCAGAACTTTAAAAGCACTCCTGTAACATGGCTGGCATTCAAATGCAACAACTTTGTTGTTGGAGGTTTAGGATAAGATTTTGCAACTCTACTGACCTTGTGACTGGTCAAGCTGACACACATCTGCTGTTTGAACTGATTGGAAATAATTTCAGGCCACTTTGAGTGTGCGCTTGCAAGCTTCTTGCCTCAACTGAAATCTATAACAATGGTATGGGAACCATTTACATCCTCTCATCCTGGTCGTCAGATTCGGAGGAAGAGCAGCGCGGCTTAGTGCTGCCGGATGAACAAGTGGCTCAGCGCACAGCCTCCTTGGAGGACAATGAAGAGGACGAGGATGAGGAGGAGGAGGAAGAGTAACGCCTTGCGGGGCCGGATGTGGCCAATCCAGCAGCAGGCAACCACATTGCTGGCCGTCAGGCAAGGGATGCACTCATCCATGCCAGATTCGCGTAAGCTTACGCTTCAACCACAGGTGGCTGGCACATGGATGAATATAAGTCCGACATTCTCAAAACCCCAGGCATCATCTGTCCAATAAACGGTGGTTTGCGCTCAGTGTCACCACCAACATTCTGCATGGAAATCACCCTGAGCTCTCACTCTTGAACTTCCATTTTTCAGAACACAGAGGCCACACTTTAGGTGATCTCAGCAGATCATTAAACCTTTTTCCACAATGAACCCTTGTGCGTCTGCACACAGACCTCGAGCTCACCTCCTCAGCAATTTGCAGCCAAGTTGTCCAAGCTGCCTTGGTTTGCTGAGGAGGCCTCCTCCTTCCATTTCCAGGGAAGAGGAGCTCCTGAAGTCCTCTAACTCCCTCAACAAGAGCATGGAGAGAGCCCTCATTGAACCTGGGTGCAGCCTTCGTTATTGGGGCTGCCGTTCCTGCAGCAGCCAGCACCTTTAAGAGAAAAAAGCATTAATATCACTAAGCCAATGACTGGAACAAATCTGGCATCTTTTTCATTTCATAGTCAGATAATAAATTGATATATAAAAAAATTATAAATATCTTTCTGGAATAATATGACCAGCAATTTTATTCATTACATTTTGTTCAGAACAGATGCTGTCAACTTCCCTTTCTATATAATACAGCACCAATCCATCCCATTGACATTTTTTCCAAAGGGGACATGGCCCCTTTAAATTTTAATTCAAACACGCGTCATCAGACGCGAGAAACTGACAGCCTCCAAGCAGTTGCCTGGAGGGACCCGCACGTCGGCCGTAACGAGGCCAATCAATCCAAAATAGTAACTGATGGGAGGCGGCAGCCGTGAGTGGGTCAGAAACCCGCCTCCTCCATTAAAATCGAGGCCTTAGAATCTATAGTTCAAGAATAAATTAGCAAGCATTTAGAAATGTATGGGTTGATCAAGGGTAGTAGCACGGATTTGTTGAAGGCAAATTGTGTTTGCAAATTTTAATTGAGCTTTTTGAAGAAGTAGCAGATTGGATAGGTAAAGGGAATGCAGTAGATGTAGCTTATATGGATTCTCAGAAGACATTTGATAAGGTGTCTCACAGAGGGCTGTTAGAGAGATTCAGGCATATGGTATAAAAGGAAATGTAGCAACCTGGATAGAGATTTAGTTGATGGACAAGAAACAAAGTTAGGATAAATAGATATTGCTTAGATGAGAGAAGGTTGGATGGAAGTGATGTACCCCAGAAGTTAGTGCTGGGTCCACTTTTGTGGTTGGTATATAGAGATGATTTGGACTTGTGTATAGGGAATACAATGTCAAAATTTGCTAACTACACACGAATAGGAGGTTTGGAAAACACTGAAGAGGGCTGTAAAAGACTATCCGGAAGACAGAAAGTTAGTAAAATGGGCAAACAAGAAGAAGATGCAATTTCATGTGGATAAGTGTGAGCTAATAAATTTTGAGAGAAAAAAAGAACGCAGTACATACTCCATGGAAAGGCACTGAATGGTATGGATGAAAAGAGATCTAGGGGCTGACTTACATATTTCCCTGGAAGTGCGACTGCAGGTAGATAAAACCAAAAAGGCCAATAGGTTTTATAAATAGGGGTATAGAGTAAAGAATTAATGATGAAGCCATACAAAATGGTGGTTAGGCCACAGTTAGCGTACTGCGTGCAGTTTTGGATGCCCCATTATAGAAAGCACATTAAAGCCATGGACAGCTTACAATATAGAATCACCAGGATGATGCCAAAAATGGGAAACTATAGTTATGAGGAGAGACTTGAGATATTGTCCTTATTTCCACTGGAGCAGTAGAGGCTAAGAGCAGATCTAAAATACATAGAGTGAAAGGAAAAGACTGTTTCCTCTGTCTAGGGAATCTGATGGAGGGTTATCAATTTAAAATGATCACTAGGAGAGTGAGGAGAGAGATTGGGAGAAATTTCTTCAGAGAGAGGGTTATTATTGGAGGATGGAATGCTTTGCCACACGCAATGGTTCTTTAAAGAGGAAATTGGATAAATATTTGAAACCGAAGAAGATGCAAGGCTATGGGGTGAGGGTGCAGCGGTGGGATTAGCTTTGAATTACTCGAGTAAAGAGCAGCACAAATGGCTTCTTTCTGTTCTGTAAACATCTGTGATTCTTCCAAATGGTGCAGTAAGGGATGCTTTTCTGAGGTCATTGTTGGGACAAAGTACAGGGAGTTTTATTCTGCAGCAATGTGTGCTATACATAATCTAGGAGTGTTTGATGCTGACAGTGCATAGCTGAACTGGGAGTGGTTCATTTCAGAACTAACATGCCTCCCCTTGTATCATCAGCAAAAAAAAATCCAAAAAAATTGTTGTTCTTTCTCATTAGGGTAAATTCAACAAGAGCACACTCCCAAAGTGGGTTGGAGAATCAAAGTGTCAACTGCTACTCTCCTTACAGGAGTGCAGCCCTTGCTGAATTCACCCTCACTGCACAAATTTTCTCAGCAAGAATTATGGTGTAAATCTGTTCACAGTCAAAAGCATTGACATTTTTGCTACATCTCCAAATATATGAGATGCTCTTTTTGGCTCAGGTTTTGCTGGAGCGGGCATCTCACGTGCCCCGTTAGTTAGACTTTTTCCTTCGCCCTTCAGCTCAGAAGATGTCTGCCCTGTAAGTTGTTGGAAGTGTGAGCTGGTAATGGCGCGGCGAGGGCAACAGGACATCTGGGACCTTAGTGAACAACGGGACCAACAGTCTATCTCCTTAACCAACGAGATTTAAGGACTGAGAAAGAAACAGAGGAACGAATAGGGTGAATTAGAGTAAAATCAGGTACAGAAAAAGAAATAAAGAGAGGGAAAGAAAAAGTGAGAGAAAAAAGAGACAAAGGAAAAGTAAGAAAAAAAATTAAATTTTAAAAGTCTCTAACAATAATTTACTACCTGTAAAAATGAGACTCCACAGTTTAAATTGTTCCTTTTCTGGGCTGAGAAGTTGATTGGCATTAAAGGTACTTACGCTAATAAGTACTAGCCCTAACTTTCTACGGCAAGTT
Organism: Squalus acanthias; assembly: GCA_030390025.1. NCBI lineage: Eukaryota > Metazoa > Chordata > Chondrichthyes > Squaliformes > Squalidae > Squalus > Squalus acanthias. Next base: position 143,707,093 of record CM059429.1, read on the forward strand.
TAATTGGCAATTAATGCGCAAATGCAGCAACTTCATGAAACTCTCGGAGGTTGAGGGAAAGCTGCCATTTTCACGAGGCTAACTGGAGCAGCGCAAATCATTCAGCAACTTGTGGTAATTCACAGGGTATTTCTTCCTCGCCGCAAGTTGCTGAAGCTTTACACATTACTAATGGTGAGCACTATTAAACACGCTGTCATTTTGGCAGCAAGTTCTGGCCCATTATGTTTACAATGTCACTAAGACATAGGGCTGGATTTTGAAGTTGGAGTCGGGTTGGGGTCGGGAATCACACATTCTGGCTTGTGAACCCGCCTCCATCGAGATGTGGCCAACCCACTGTATTTTCCCTTGATGACCTTGTTGAGCCCGCCCAGTGGGCTCAGCAGGCCAATTAAGGGCCACCCGGCAACAGGTGACGTCACAGACTGACATTTCATCTGTCAAGAGCTTTTGACAGATGAAATATCAGCGTTTGACAACTCTGTGAAGCTGTCAAACACTCACAATAAGATTTCTAACTTCAGTCCTTCCTTTCAGGCTGAGTTAGAAATCATTCCAGCACAGAAAACAGAAGGCTGCAGTTTCTGACAGAACCACGGCTTTCCTGCTTTCTGTGCCGGTGAGATTTCTAACTCCCGAGAACTGAAGGGCTGACACCTGCAGGAGGAAGTTAAGGTAAGTAAAACTTTTTACAACACTTAGCACTTACCTTACACACTTACCTCTGCACACATGCACCCATCACTCACCTGCCCACCGGACATATCGACCCCTCCAACCCCTGCAGACCCACGGCCCGCCCCGATAACTTGGAGTGGTTGCCACCTGTCGGGAAGCCCACACTTTTCTTTTTAAAATAGGGATTATGCTAAAAACTGCCTGTTAACTACCTGTTAACAGGCAGTTAATTGTCACTAATCCCATCCCGCCTCGGGGAGTCGGGTCTCAGAACAGGTCGGGTACCCGCCGCCAGAGAAACTGGCATGGAGTCGGGATGGAGGCGGGATGGGGTCGGGACCCCCGAATCTGCAACTTTAACCCCCCCCCCGCCTCCAAACCCGACTCCACGGGTCATTGAAAATCCAGCCCATAGTGACCAGAGGACATTTTCCCCCATTATGTTAATGTTTGGTTAAGTGATTTCTATGAAGATGGAGAAAAATATGTTTGTTTTGCTTCCAAATTCAATGCCTACAAACAAAAGTATTTAGTAAAGAGTTATCATGTTAATGTTCTTGTTTTATTATGGGGCACATTAAAATGATAGCCATAATTTTCCTATTGTGATTAATAACTGGACAGTGCTAATTTTTCCAATGGTAAATACCAATGATGGCAGAATTGCTAATAGTTTTGATTAAGAAACCATCTCAGAATTAAGTAGGTGCAGTATTTGGAACACTGTCCTTTCATCTGTTACTTCGGCTTGAATCCAGCACAACCTAATTGGATGAGAGTCTCATCTCTCTGGTGGATATAAGAATTCTAGGTGAAATATGTTTGGGCAGTCAGAGTCCAGCTCCTAATGAATCTGAGGAGACAGCATAAAGCTCCCAAAATTTGGCACTGAATTTCCTATTTCATTCAGAAAGGCTATAAAGGTGGCTGTTATGGGAAGTTGAAAAATTCATACTGTGTAGTAGGGGTACCCTTAGGATTAAATCACATTATTCGGGAATTGTAGAGGAAGCTTTACATCTTGCTGTACTGTACTTGGCTTGTGATGGTTGCGGTTGATACTAGGTGGGGAAAATGTCCCATTCCCCTCACTGACATCTCTTCCCTTGACCAAAAAAAACACACACAACAGAATGATGGAAAACTGCCCAGTAAACCGCTTTAAATCACAAAGTCAATGCTAATCACTACTATTTTACCACTGCACTATGAAGCACTCTCAGAAGAATATTTCCATTGAAACCACTTATGTAACAGCTGTTGCACAGATGAGGTGGGAGATTCGTCAACAGTTATATTGGCAAGGAATTTCTTTGCTGTAACTGACAAGAAATAACTTAAGATCTTTTGGGCCTAAGAGACAGGTTCTGAATTAAGTGGAGATTGTTGTCGTTTTGGTGAGATAAAAAGCCTGGAAGAGCCATGAGTCATCTGACGTCATGTGAAAGTAACTTGATGATGCCTTTTTGAGGAGACTGAACGTATTTTTACAAATGATGATCCCCTCCTGTAGCACCTCACAATTTTTGTCTGCAAGCCTTCTTTCCCATCCCCCCCCAGATTGGGTAGGCTGCAATGACATTGTTAAATTTCTGCCCAACCTTCACGATATTGGCTTGGCGCTTCAATGTGTTTGTATAAGCTACATATTACTTCATGCTGTTTAAGGGTTTCTTGTGCAGATGATCCACCTTAACCTCTGTAACTCCTGGCTGGCCTCCCACATTCTACCCTACGTAAACTTGAGGTCATCCAAAACTCGGCTGTCCGTGTCCTAACTCGCACCAAGTCCCGTTCGCCCATCACCCCTGTGCGCGCTGACCTACATTGGCTCCCGGTTAAGCAGCGCCTCGAGTTTCAAAATTCTCATCCTTGTTTTCAAATCCCTCCATGGCCTCGCCCCTTCCTATCTCTGTAATCTCCGTCAGCCCCACAACCCCCCGAGATATCTGCGCTCCTCTAATTCTGCCCTCTTGAGCATCCCTGATTATAATCGCTCAACCATTGGTGGCCATACCTTCTGTTGCCTAGGCCCTAAGCTCTAGAATTCCCTGCCTAAACCTCTCCGCCTCGTTACCTCTCTTTCCTCCTTTAAGATGCTCCTTAAAACCTATCTCTTTGACCAAGCTTTTGGTCACCTGCCCTAATTTATCCTTATGTGGCTCGGTGTCAAATTTTTTGTCTTATAATACTCCTGTGCAGCGCCTTGGGATGTTTTACTACGTTAAAGGCGCTATATAAATACAAGTTGTTGTTGTTGTAAAGTACGCTTTTATCCCAGCTTTTTGCCTACCATTTCAGAGCTCTCTGCCAACTGAATCTATACTAGACTCATTTAGAAAGGACAAATACTCTTTTCTGGGTGATTGATTTGTATGGTTTCAAATTGTACTTGATTAGACAACTAAACATGTGCCTTGTGAATGTTCCACTATAGTAAAAGCTGCATTTATTACATTATGACTTCACAGATTAATAACCAAAATGTGTCTAACATCACCAAGAGAGAAAGTCAAACTGTATGAACTAGAATAACCACCACTTGATCTACCAGGAAGCCAAACTAAAACTATGGTCAAGCTGCAGATACTGAATTTATCCCACTCACCAGTAAGCACTTGTTAATCCACTACAGTCTTGAAATTATTGACAATATTAGAGGACAAACATTTAGGCCGTTATTTTTGATAGCCCCCGAAAACGGGCATGCGATCGCGATGCACGATAAACCCGCGCCCGTTAATTTCAATGCAGACAGCACACCAACTTCGTGCTGCCTGCTCATTTAAATGATTGCAGCATCCAGCCAGCGCTAACCATGCTGTTCATTGGCTGGACGCATCAGCAGGGGTGCAATATCGTTGGAGGCTAGCACCAGTTAAAATTAGCCTGCACTGCTTAAAGCTAGCCTGCACCTCTTAAAGGGGAGGTGCTTTGTGGCTGGAGCAGATGCTGGGTGTCGTGTTTGAAGAGATTCTGACCTGGGAAAGCGTGAGGAATGGCACAACGGGGAGAGAGTGGGCTCTAAGGTTTTCATACGCTGCACTGGAGATCTTGGTGGAGGTTGTTGTAAGGAAAAGAGATGTCCAGTATCCATAGGGGGAAGGAGGCCCTTCAGACAAATGGTCAAAGGCAGTGGGAGCAGATAGCCGCGGAGGTCAATGCAAGGACCTGGATGCAGTGCTGCAAGAATTTTCAACGACCTCACTCGAGTGATCAAGGTCAGTGAATGCATCTTCAAATGCCATATCCGACCAACTGCACCACTAGCCGCTGACACACCTCAATTCACCACACACCCATCACTCACCTACCAACAATTGCTAACAATCAGGCCTCATACCTAACATTCATATGCTTCACCTTACCCTCGTACACTTAGCACTGCTGCAAGCCTCACACTCACAGCTTGTACACCCTGACAGCTATTCAACCATGGCAGCCACATCAGCCAAACCGATTGCATGACGCTCATCGCCACACATCACTCTCTCTGGCGCATAACTGGAGGCAGCAGGAGCTAACTGGAGGGGGACTGGCGCTTGCATGTTTTAACTCCCATGGAGGAGACTGTGCTCGCCATTATTGGGATGTCCATTACTGAGACCGTGGCAAGTGGCGGGGCTGAATCAATTGACGATGACTGTATCCTCATCTCTAATCCTCCTTCTCACATCCCACTTCCTTCACATCCCACACTCTCTTCTGACTTACAAGCTGCAGATGGTGTAAGCATGCACCTCTTACTTTCCCCCCTCCCCTCATCACAACGTTACCCTTGCGCCTTTCTCCTTTCAGATACCCAAGAAGTGCAACCTGGCCAGGCAGTGGAGGGACAGCAAGAAGACAGTAATGATGAAGACGCATCATCACCCGATTTCACACTCGCAGCCACCAGCTCAGATACTGACACTGCGTGTAATTTAGAGGATAGCATAGAGGCGGGATCTGCACATGGTGAGACAGTGGGGATGAGAGGCCTGTAGCCAGGGCAGGGGGGCAAGGATAGTGCAGGTGTCAGATCGCCGGAAGGCGAGGTCACACGAGTTCTGCTGCAGAGTTGCTTTTTGCTTTTCTACTGGTTCCTGTACAGTTTATTTGAGTAGTGGCTTGGTGTAAGACATTTTAAAAGTTGTTAAAGAGTGCAGGGGGTGCTGCTGGACGTTTGCAAGGCATTGACTCTTAAAGGAAGGCCTCTGAGAACACCCCTTGTTCCCAGTCCTGGGGGCTCTAGTTGCAGTCCCCCTTGGGCTGCAGCATGACGTGGAGATGGAGCAGAGGCAACAAAGGGGATAGGCTGCTCGCAGAGGGAGTAGGAGGAGGAGGAGGAAGAAGAGAAGGAAGCGGAAGAATCTTTATAAAGCGCTGGTTAGGCCACAACTGGAGTAGTGCGTCCAGTTCTGGTCACCACACTTTAGGAAGGATGTGAAGGCCCTTGAGAGGGTGCAGAGGAGATTTATCAGAATGGATCCGGGGATGGGAGATCTTAGCTACAAGGACAGGTTGGAGAAGCTGGATTTGTTTTCATTAGAGCAAAAGAGGTTGAGGGGTGATTTGATAGAAGTGTACATAGAAACATAGAATCTAGGAGCAGGAGTAGGCCATTCAGCCCGTCAAGCCTGCTCCACCATTCAATACGATCATGGCTGATCATCCAAATCCAGTACCCTGTCCCTGCTTTAATCCCCACAGTACACATATCCCACCCTACCCCCGTAACCCCACATATTTAATCCCCCCCTAACACTAAGGGTCAATTTATCAATTTATCATAGCCAAATCAACCTAACCCGCACATTTTTGGACTGTGGGAGGAAACCGGAGCACCCGGAGGAAACCCACGCAGACACGGGGAGAATGTGCAAACTCCACACAGACAGTCACCCGAGGTCAGATTCGAACCCGGGTCCCTGGCGCCGTGAGACACCAGTGCTAACCACTATGCCACCGTACACCGTACACCATACAAGATTATGACAGGTTTGGATAGGCTAGACGGGGAAAGGCTGTTCCCACTAGTTGATGGTACAAGGACTAGGGGACACAGATTTAAGGTTTTGGACAAGAGATACAGGGGGGACGTGAGGAAAAGAATTTTACGCAGCGAGTGGTGAGGACCTGGAACTCGCTGCCGACAGAAGTGGTGGAAGCGGACACACTCAATGTTTTCAAGGGGAGACTGGATAGGCACTTGAGGGAAATAAACTTGCAGGGCTACGGGGATAGAGCGGGAGAATGGGAGTGACTCGATTGCTCTGCAGAGCGCCGGCACGGACTTGATGGGCCGAATGGCCTCCTTCTGTGCCGCTATGACTCTATGACTCTATGACTCAAATGAGGACTTTGATGGGGCAGGCTACAGAAGAAGGCTTGTGGGTATGCGCAATGACATGATTGGCGCATTGGGAAGCCTGCCAGAAACTCTGCATGCAATCTCAAGGAGCATGGAGGAGTCCGGCACCAACTTAGCACAGGGTTTTGCGCAGAGCTTGGAACCCATCCTTTCCAGCATGGAAGTCATGACCAACTCCATTAGCACACATGTGGACCCAACCATAATGCAGCGTCTGATGGCCGATGTCTCAGCTTCCATTGCAGCACAAGCAGCAGCCACCCAACATCTGGGTGCTGCAGTGCAAGCTCAGACTGCTCTCATGCAAGGTCAGCTTGCTGCCACGCAAGCTCAGACTGCTTCCATTGTGGCTGCATTTACAAGTGTGGAAAGGGGCAGGGTCTCGCAGCAGTCCAGCCATCTGTCCTCCAACAGATTACTAGGATTGCTGAGGCATAAGAATAAGGTGTCGGCCATTTAGGACTGAGATGAGGAGAAATTTCTTCCTGAGAGGGTGATGAATCTTTGGAATTCTCTACCCCAGAGGGCTGTGGATGCTCAGTCTTTGAGTATATTCAAGACAGAGATCGATAGATTTTTGAATATTTAGGGAATCAAGGGATATGGGGATAGTGCAGGAAAGTGGAGATTACATAGATTACATAGAAGATAGGAGCAGGAGTAGGCCATCCGGCCCTTTGAGCCTGCTCCGCCATTTAATGAGATCATGGCTGATCCTCCAATTCAGTATCCCGTCCCCGCCTTCTCTCCGTAACCCTTAACCCCTTTTGCCTGTAGAAATATATCTAATTCCCTCTTAAATATATTTAATGAGCTGGCGTACACTGCCCTCTGTGGCAATGAGTTCCACAGGTTCACCACCCTCTGAGTGAAGAAATTCCCCCTCATTTCTGTCCTAAATGGTTTAGCCCTTATCCTTAAATTATGTCCTCTAGTTCTGTTCTCACCCGCCAAGGGAAACATTCCTTCTGCATCTAGTCTGTCTAGACCTGTCAGAATTTTATACACTTCTATGAGGTCCCCTCTCAATCTTCTAAACTCCAGTGTGTACATCCCTAAACTACATAGTCTCTCCTCATAGGTCAATCCCGCCATTCCTGGTATCAGCCTGGTGAATCGCCGCTGCACCCCCTCCATGGCAAGAACATCTTTCCTCAGATGAGGCGACCAAAACTGTACACTGTACTCGAGGTGTGGTCTCACCAGTGCCCTGTACAACTGCAGCAAGGTATCCCTGTTCCTGTATTCCAACCCTTTTGCTATGAAGGCCAGCATACCGTTTGCCTTCTTGACCGCCTGTTGCACCTGCATGCTCGCCTTCAGTGACTGGTGTACAAGAACACCCAGGTCTCTCTGTACTTCCCCCTCTCCCAATTTATTGCCATTTAAATAATAATTTGCCCTCCCGTTCCTGCACCCAAGGTGGATAACTTCGCACTTGTCCACATTATAGTGCATCTGCCATTTATCCGCCCAATCACCCAGTCTGTCCAAATCGCTCTGGAGCTTCCTGGTCTCCTCCTCTGAGCCCACCCCCCCTCCTAGTTTAGTGTCGTCTGCAAATTTGGAAATGCTGCATCCGACTCCCTGATCCAGGTCATTAATGTAAATTGTGAACAGCTGGGGACCCAGGACAGATCCCTGTGGTACCCCACTTGTTACTGCCTGCCATTCAGAAAATGAGCCGTTTATTCCAACTCTCTGTTTTCTATCTGACAGCCAGTTCTCTATCCACGTCAATACTTTCCCCTTTATCCCATGAGCTTTAATTTTCCCTGCTAATCTTTTATGTGGGACCTTATCGAAGGCCTTTTGGAAGTCCAGGTACACCACATCTACTGGCTGTCCCCCATCTATTTTACCAGTTACTCCCTCAAAAAATTCCAATAGATTAGTCAAGCACGATTTACCCTTTGTAAATCCATGTTGACTCTGTCCTATCCTGTCCCCATTTGCTAAGTGCTCCGTTATTTCATCCTTAATGATGGACTCCAGCATTTTGCCCACAACTGATGTAAGGCTTACAGGTCTGTAATTACCTGCTTTTTCCCTACCCCCCTTTTTGAATAGTGGGGTAACGTTAGCTACCCTCCAATCCATGGGCACTGTTCCCGAGTCTAATGAATTCTGAAAAATCATACTTAGTGCATCCGCTATCTCTAGGGCCACCTCCTTCAGTACCCTAGGATGCATGTTATCTGGCCCTGGGGATTTGTCCGCCTTCAATCCCTTTAGCTTCCTTAACACCATATCCTTAGAGATATTGATTTGCGTCAGTTCCTCCTTTGCCAATGTCCCTATTTTTCCCGATATCCCAGGGAGGTTTTTTGTGTCTTCCTTCGTAAAGACTGACCCAAAGTATGCATTTAGTTGGCCTGCCATTTCCTTATTTCCCGTTATATATTCCCCCGTATCTGACTGCAATGGACCAACTTTGGTTTTCACCAGTCTTTTCCTCTTGATATACTTATAAAAGCTTTTGGAGTTAGTTTTTATATTTTCCGCCAGCTTGCTTTCGTAAGCTATTTTGCCCCTCTTGATTAAGCCCTTTGTCCTCCTTTGCTCTATCTTAAACTGTTCCCAATCTTCCGCTCTGGCGCTTTTTTTGGCTATTTTATACGCCCTATCTTTGGATTTTATGCTGTCTCTAATTTCCCCTGTTATCCACGGTTGAGTCACCTTTTTAGATTTCCTTTTATGCCAGATTGGTATAAACAATTTTTGCAATTTTGTCATTCTATCTTTAAATGCTTGCCATTGTTTATCTACCTCCAGTCCTCCCAGGAACGTTGTCCAATCAGATCTACTCAGTTCCCGTCTAATGGCATCATAATTCCCCTTGTTTAAATTCAGGACCTTAGTCTCTGAGTCAATTTCTTCGCTCTCCATTTCGAGTGAGAAATCGATCATGTTATGATCGCTCTGACCCAAGGGTCCCCGTACAACAAGATTACTAATTAGTCCCTTCTCATTGCACAGTACCCAGTCCAATATAGCCTGTTCCCGAGTTGGTTCCTCGACATATTGATCCAGATAACCATCCCTTAAACACTCAAGGAATTCCTCCTCCTCATTATTTTTACTGATTAGGCTAGTCCAATCTATATGTAAGTTAAAGTCACCTATGATGACAGCTGTGCTCTTATTGCACGCTTCTCTAATTTCCCTCGTGATGCCCTCCCCAACCTCTATTTTACTATTTGGAGGCCTATATACCACTCCTATTAATGTTTTTCGCCCCTCGCTATTTCTTAGCTCCACCCATATAGATTCTGTATTAACTGAGTTAATATCCTTCCTTTCAATTGCATTTATCCCCTCTTTTACCAGCAATGCTACCCCTCCTCCCTTTCTTTTTTGTCGATCCTTCCTAAATACTGAATACCCCTGTATGTTAAGCTCCCAGCCCTGCTCACCCTGCAACCATGTTTCCGTAATCCCAATTAGATCATAATTATTAACCTCTATTTCCACAGCTAATTCATCTACCTTGTTCCTGATGCTTCTCGCATTAAGGTATAAAACCCTCAGGCTTTTTTTATGCTCACATTTTTTATGAATTAGTTTGGCCCTTTGTTTTTTGTTCCTCACCCTTTTACCATTTATTTCTGTCTGCCTTTCACTTTCCTCTATTTCACTACATAGGTTTCTAGCCCCCTGCCATACTAGTTTAAATGCTCCCGAACTGCTTTATCAAAAATTACCCCGAGAACATCAGTTCCATCTTTGCACAGGTGTAGACCGTCCCTTTTGTATAGGTCACACCTACCACAAAACTGGTTCCAATGCCTCAAAAATTTAAAACCCTCCCTCTTACACCACTGCTCAAGCCACGTATTTAGCCTAACTATCCTGTTCTCTGTACTCTTACTAGCACGTGGCACTGGTAGTAATCCAGAGATTACTACCTTCGAGGTCCTACTTTTTAACTTGGCTCCTAACTCCCTAAATTCTACTTGTAGGACCTCTTCCCTTTTTTTAGCTACGTCGTTGGTACCAACATGTATCACGACAACTGGCTGTTCCCCCTCCCCCTCCAGAATGTTCTGCACCCGCGCCGAGACATCCTTGACCCTTGCACCAGATGAGGTAGAAGATCAGCCATGATCTTATTGAATGGCGGCACAAGCTCGAAGGGCCAAATGGCCTACTCCTATTTCTTAGAGCAGACCATTAAGAACATAACAACCTATCACATTATGTGTGGCAGCATGGCTTTCTTTTTATGCAAGTTGTGCATGTGTGTGTAGGTTGTGCACCGAAGTCATCAGCCATGTTGTTAACTGATAGCCCTTGTCGCCCAGTAGCCACCCTTTGGGTTGCCGTGGTGGCTCAAATGCAGATGACACACTGGACTGTTACAGAATGAAGGCATCATGACTGCTGCCAGGATACCGGGCATTGACCCGCATGATTCGCTGCCTATGGTCACACACCAGCTGGACGTTGAGGGAGTGGAATCCCTTTCGGTTCTGGTATATGGCGAGTTGACATGCAGCGCCCGCAAAGTAATGTGCATGCAGTCAATGACACCCTGCACCATGGGGAAGCCTGCAATCCTAGCAAAAGCCACGTGCTCGCTCCGCCTGCTGGTCTCTGGCAAGAGAGAGTGAAATGTAGTTAACTCTTTTGGAATAGAGAGCCTCAGTGAGCTCCGTTACGCAACAATGGACGGGAAACTGCGAGATGTTGTAAATATCTCCAGCTCCAGCCTGGAAGGAGCCAGACGCATAAGTTCATTGCCATGGTCACCTTCACAGCCCCTGACAATGTGGTCCTTGCCCTGCTCTGAGGTTGCTGTTGTGGCTGCAGCAGGCGGTAGATTTCAGTGAGGACGTCCTTACTGAAGCGCAGACATCTCACACATTGTTCTTCGCTGAGGTTCAGGTAGGAAAATTGCTCTATGAAAACCCTGGGTGGATATGGCCTCCTGTTGAGAGCCCTTCTCCTTCTCTTCCTCCTCCCTCCTCCAGCAGCTTGTCCTGCTCTGCATGCCCTCTGTTCATTCTCCAAGTCATGTTGCATTCGAAGGGGAATGCCTACTAGTGCACCCAGGTCTTGCAGCAACTGATTTGTGCAGAAGCCTTGAACACAGGAATAAGTCCCTCAGCACCTGCCACACCACTCCCTGTAGACTGTCGAAACTTCAAACAACTACGGAAAGTACCAAACACTTGCAGAATCGTAGCAACGGCCAGTAGAAATCAATCAGCAGCTAACCTGTAAGTAGGTGATGATCCCTTTAAATCGCACTGGTGGGGGGTCCTTCCTGCTGCTGAACACTTGTTCAGCGGTGCGAGGTTAAGAGAGGGCATTAGCTGAGCTCCAAAATGGCACTGATTGACGTCATGATCTGCCTGCTCTGCATACTTCCAGTGGACGTTCACTGCATGCGCACTAACACCCTCACCAATATGGCGTCCGGCGGGATTTGCCCCACAAGTGTGCGTGTGCTGCGGACACCATTTTGGAACCAAAACGGCACTCGTAGCGCCAAAAAAACTGGCGTTAAGGATCCAAATTTTGCACCCTGAACATATTTGTGTGACATGCCTTGGTCCACTATTTTAATAGAGGCATTAGCCAGTTTATTTTAAATGGATTAACTCCTCTACTAAAATAGCAATACAAACACATTGGGGGTGATTTAAAGTCACTCCGCTGGGTGGCAGTGAGGCGATAGCGACCGATTATCACTGTGCTGTACTTACTGCTGCGTTCTCGCCCAGCTCCATTTTCCTGGGGGCTTCACATGGGCAGCGAGAGCCTCATTGCAATATGCTAATTGAGGCCTATGACATACATAGGTACCGGCATTGAGCAGCCTAAACAGCAATTCTTAAAGGGACCACTGCAGGACACTCCAAAACTAGGTTCGTTTTTGTTTTTTAAACATTTTTGTGGAATGTGAATACTCCTCCTGGCCCCACAAAAATCTTCTAGCCTGCTGCCAGACCCTGCCCCTCCCCACCCTCGGGGAGAAAATTTCCAGCCTGGCTCCACCATGGAGCTACTAGAATTCTCAATCCCCCCCATCGACCAACAATCTGCCTGTGAATACCCAAACAGCACATGAAGCTCACTGGGTTTATGGAAATGACGCTCGGCCCTCAAAATGGGTCAGGCCCCCCCCCCAGGGACTTCTAGCACACAAACTCCTCTCACCACCCACCCGAAGTCTGTCCAGAGTTAAGATTTATCACGATAAGTGTTCCTCCCCAAATATTATTAATGACGTTACCATTTTTGATTTATGTGGTCATTTTCAATTGTGCATCTGACCATTTCACACTCTGTACTCTGTTTACGCAGTTAGCCTTCATTACTCACAGTTCTGTCATTAGAACACATCAAGAGGTGAGATATCATATCTCAGCAAAATAAACATTGGCTTCAATTAAAGGACCAATAAATGGGCTTCATTGTTAGTTTAAGCTAACAGACCAATCACTCCCAAAAAAGTGGCAGTTGGAGGTACTTGATTTTGTTTTAATGACATGTAGATTTATGTCAAAGGACTTTTAAATTAAATGATTTGGAAGTCTTTTTATGCTCTAATGATCTGTAGCCAAACAATACAATATATTGACCTCTTTATCTGTTTCTACCAGGAATTTCCAATATGCTACTTACTAATATTTTTTAACATCATGTTTTTACAATGGGCCATTGTTATTCTGTGGCAACTGCAACAATCATTTTCGTACTGATTGCCTTTTGCAACTTTTTAAATATTCACGTATTCTCTCATGCAGCAGTAGAGATTAGCAAAAATGATTCCAATATATTTGTTCAGCAGCATTCTAGCAATGTGCGGAATCAGCTTTGGCATTTTCATTATTTTTTATTAACTAGATAATTATAATGTTGTCTTTTTTTATTATCTTAGTGCAGAGTTCCACAGTAGTCTTCAAAGGGTTAAAATTTCACAGCTGAGGTATGCCACTTGAGATTAAAATGACCCCCACTATGTATCACAAAAAAAGGTCACAAGCTTTGTTTCCAAGGATACCATTGTGGTCTTCTAAGAAGTATGTGATTGGGGGAGTAGTGTTTTGCAATACTGCCATGTCACCCAAGGTCTTGTAAGTGCAAACTGAACAAAAGAATTGAACTCTCCAGTTAAAACGATTGATTATCTGCATCATTCAATATCTCAAAAAAAATTCTCAGTAAAATTATTTTGCTCCATTTGCTTACAAGTTACATTACAATGCCATGATGAGCAAAACTACTTTAAACGATCAAGTGCCTTTTTTCAAAGTTTAACCATAAAAAGTGTTGATTTCTATGTATGTTAATTAAAATTATGGGTCAAAACAAATGAGTTAAAGGATCATTCCTTATGCTATAGATTGTTTTATTGAAATGTTATAGATTATAATTAAATGATCTAGACCATTTAATCTCTTTGGTTCAATTTGCAAATATAGGACCTTGAGTGACAGGGCAGAATTCATATTTATGTTGATGACACTCAGCTCTACCGTTCCACCCAGACCACTACACTCCTTTCCATGTCTATGTCTTTTTTGGCTATCTGAAATTAAGTTATGGGTGACCCCTAACTTTCTCCCGTTGAATATTGGGGAAAATCCAAACCTTATTTAGCTCCAGCTAAAATCTCTGTACTCTTGGCTCTGACTTCCTCCCTATCCTCAACTGCTCGGGTCAATCCAGATGATATGCAATCTTGGCGACCTTTTCAACCTCGAGCTGAACTTCAAACCCCATATTATGTTTATTACTAAGATCACATACCTCCATCTCTGCAACATTTCCCACCTCCTCCTATACCTCATCCACATCTCCACTGAAACTCTAATTAGCACTTTTGATACTACACCGCTAGACTTCAATGCCCTCCTTGCCACTTTTGGGTCTGGGAGGCAGAGAGAGTGATACTTCTGTCACCTGCCTTAAGTCTGTGAGTTGGTAGGGTCGGCCCAAGAACCTGTCAATCAAGGTTAATAGCCTTTGATGTATGGGCATGAGGCTCCTCACCATCTGTCTTAGCTAAGCTTCCTGCTATGTGAATGGAACAGAACAATACCCATGCCCTTGGATGTCACGAGAAATCCATCTTTTCACAATGGTGTGAAAAACTAATGATTATACATAACAACATTATTATTTGTTTACTAATTAACACTCAAAATCACAATGGTAATGCGCCTGATTTCAGGCTGCTGGCTTATTGTTGAGAAAATAACTTTAATATTACAGAAATATAAGTTTAAAAAATTCAGCTCAGGCAACACGGCCAAATTCAAATTTGTCACAGTGCCTTTCTACGTTTTGGGTTAAGGGATATTGGTAGGTCATTTCTAGTTGAGGGGAAAGAATTCCACTGTATTATCTGCAACTAAATCATAAACCCAATTATAAAAGAACTGGAGTATATTTTTGTTACACAGATGAAATCCTCTGTCAAGAGTCATTGATGCTGAAACAAAAAGTAGAAAAGTATTGATTTCCCCAACACTGATTTGTCTTATGTTAATGAGCACAGAAATTCATGAAGTATTTATTATACATATGTAAATAATGTATGTAGAGGGAGCTTTTTAAAGACCGTTGCACAAGTTGCAGTTTTCAGATAGCATCACAAACTACTAAAACTTTTGTTTAGAAATGTCCAAAATTAGAACTGGAGAGTAAATGAGATTTTATACTTTGTTATTCTGCCAATAATAACTTTTTTTTTAAATTCAAAAAATCAGCCAGAAGAAATAGTAAAACAAATTAAAGATTATTTCACATACAATGAACTTGGATTGGAGCAAGTCCATTCAGAATATTGATTTTTATTTCCCATTTGTTTCCATGCTACTGAATTTCTGTTGAAGGTGAGCTGTTGAAATAGAGTCAAACCATAACATAATATATCACAATACAAGTTTCTATATTAGAATATCCATTTTGTTGAATTGCATATGTGATAAAAAAAAGGGTACCTACAGTAAGCTAACTTAACATAAATCTGAGAAAAAAGACTATTTTGAAGCTGTTTTGCAAACATGCTTTCAGATTAGGCGGTGTGTTAGTAGATCTAAACAGGGTGCAAGATGCTCCCAGGTAGCAACTGATTTTCAGCTATGTAATAAAGTAGGATATGGAATAATCTATGAAACAACTTAGAACCGAAAATCAGTTTATATTCAGGTAATTTGGTTAAATTTCAGTGGGTCATATGGTCTTCAAATTCAGAGCAGTTTTGTACAAATTAGCCATTAATCATATCAGCACTATGAGCTTTTGTTCAAAAACATTATAAATTATGATGTGTAACATTTGCAGAAATTAATTTGGCAGTATCAATTGTAAATATCATTACAAGTTTGGATGCAGATTCTCAGTCTTGGTTATCTGTATCCAAATTGGAAAGAGTATTCTTAAAAGGTTCAGTTTTAATAGTTTGCTATATTATATTTTGTAAGTTTCTCTACTGAATTCAAGAGTTTTGAGAGGAGTTTACCCCAGTACTGATTTTGGGATTACTTGGAAATTGTGGGTTACCGTTGACAGCAAAACATATTGCTAGAATATTGCTTTTGTTCTTGAGAACTCCAAGTGAACTCCAAAAAAAAATAGTAACAAGCCTGTTTCAGTGGTTTAACTTGCAAACACGAATGGAGAGTTCTAGGATCCGTAATTAATAAAAAAAACTTTTGCTTTCAGCGGTGAACGAATGGCGCTAGCCGTTCATTACACTTACACTTTCCCACAGACTTTCTATGGGATTGTGCACTGGAACTTACCATTTCGGGGCAGCGCCCTCTACGTGGGATCTGGGACCTGTGTGAACAGGGCAAGCAACTGTGTATCTCCTTAACCAATCAGATTGAAGTATCGTTAATGCGCAGCGCAGTGTCTGAACCAGGAAGTGTCAGTTAGAATATTTAATTCAATGTCAAATCAGATACAGAAAGCGAAATAAACAGAGGGAAAGATGGGATTAAGAGAGAGATTTAAAAAAAAATAGTTTTTTAAACCTCCAACAATAATTAGAATCTGAAGGAATGCAACTCCACACTTGTAAATATTAATTTTCAATTCAATTTACTTACACTGGAATGGACAAGCCCTAACTTTTTCTGGAGTGTTTAGTGGGTATATATCATGTAAGTACAGCAACTTCACACCATTCCATGTATTTCAATGCTGCGTCTCTCGGTGAGTATAGTGCAGCTTCTGGAGGAGCAGGGCAACTCAGACAGCAGCATCCTGATTTCCAGGTTTAACTGCGCATGTGCGGTTGCCGGAAGTAGTTGTCCAATTTACCATTAATAACGGCAAGCACTGTTGGCCTCCCCGTTATTTCTACAACAAAATCTGGCCCAAGTGTCGGGCAGTGTCTTGGGTGGTGGACCTTCAGGCACAGTTTATAGGGAAAGACAAATTATCCAGTGTTTTATTTTGACAACCAATATTGTCCCCACCCACTGAAGAAACTCCATGCTTTAAAAACAGTGGGACCACTCAGTGCAAACCTACCCCATGTTTTTCTTTCCAAACCAATGACTTTGAAGTTGCTGACACTTTGACTTTTCAAGGCAGTTGAGCAGTTACAGATGTCAAGTAAAGCCAAATGATGGAAAGGTTTCAATAGATAACAGCTATTCATTAACATTCTGATAGGCTGATGACCGGAACTAAATGAACAATAACCTGGCTAGAAAAAATGACCGCAAAACTTTTTCCAAAGTTACATTTTTGTGGAGGCAGAGGAGCAGAAATGAGGCTTCATGAGACAGGAAGGCTGTGAGGGCAGTCAGGTTTTGTTCAAGCGAAAGCAGTAAGGGCTATCACTGGACAAAGAGCCTCGAAATGCTGGAGGATAGTTAGAAGACAACTTGTTTAAGTCAAGACAACTTTTTACTGTTGTGGGCAACTGTCAAATTCTTTCATTTGTATCATTATGAGAAGATAAGTTATACTAATTGAATAAAGTGAATCTGATCATAACTGTTGCTCTGTATGTTTACCTTACTGTGAATTAAAGCAGCTTATTAATTTGTATCAGGCATTGTATCAGATTGAAGGCTTGTGTGAAAGATGTAAATCTCCAGTACAGGTCACAAGCAGGGCACTACTGTTACACCAACAGGAAATGCTGGAAACACTCGGCAGGTCAGGCAGCATCGAGGAGAGAGAAACAGAGGGGGAATTTTCCCAGCCCTGGGGAGGCGGGTATGGAGGCAGGACTGCCGGGGAATTTGCAGAAACTGGGAGCGGGTACCGACCCCGCTCCCAACCCGCCTCCGTGCCATCTTCCCGGGAGGCGGGTCCCCGACTCGCGCAGAGACCCGTCTCCTCGAGGTGGGAAGGGGATTAGAGCCAATTAACTGTCTGTTAACAGGTAGTTAACAGGCAGTTTTGAGGCTTTTCCCTATTTTACCCCTGCAAGTGCGGGCTTCCCGACGGCTGCGAACCTCGCTAGGGTCAGCAAGACGAGCAGTGGGTCTGCGGGGGTGAGAGGGGTCAAAGTCAGCTGTGGAGTTGAGTGATGGGTGCAAGTGTGGAGAGGTAAGTATGAGAGGTGAGTGTAAAGTGTTGGAAAAAGTTTCCTTACCTTTGCTTCATCCTGCAGGCTTCAACCCTTGGGGATCTGGAGGTGCCTCATCGCAACGGCAGAGATGACAGAATGGCTGCTGCATTCTCAGATACAGCAGCCATCTGCTTTCTGCTGAGGAGAGAGGTTCTTGTGAGTCTTCTGTGCAAGAGCTCACCTTAGAGCAGAGATTGTCAGTGTTTGACAGCTTCTCAAAGCTGTCAAACGCTGACAATTCATCTGTCAAAAATTTTCGACAGATGAAACATCATACGCTGACGTCCTCTGTCACCAGCTTTCCCTTAATTGGCCGGTCAGCCCGCAGGGCGGGCTTAACAAGGTCAATCAAGGGAAAATAGCATGGGTTGGTCAGACGTCATTGGGGGCGGGACTGAAACCCGAAAACCAGCAGTCCCCCAATGCGCCCCCATTGACAAAATCCAGCCCAGAGTTAACGTTTTGGGTCGAGGACCCTTCGTCAGAACTGGAAAAGGTTAGAGAAGTAACAGATTTTTAAGCAAGTGCTGCAAGTGTTAACTCTGTTTCTCTCTCCTCGATGCTGCCTGACCTGCTGAGTGTTTCCAGCATTTTCTGTTGTTATTTCAGATTTCCAGCATCCGCAGTATTTTGCTATTGTACTATTGTTACACCCAGGTTACTCTATCATACAAGTATAGGACAGTGTGTGTCAACTCCCTTAAAAATACACACAGACCCTTTATAGGAACAACTGGCACAACTGAACCCAAAAAGGTATCTACAACAGACTCAAATTTATAACAGCAAGTAAGAGTTTACCTGTGAATATTTGGGAGTGTTTATAAGCCAGTGCAGCATAAATCCAATTTCCTTTCATGGAAGTGTCTGGGGGGAGTTTTGTTCAGAATGGGTCTTTAGTATTTGTTACATCAGGAAGCACTGTGACAATATAATGGGAATATGAGAGTCCATTGAAGTTGGATCACAGAGATCTGAAATGAATGAAATTTTGAAACATAAATGTGGCAAATGTTCACTTTGAACTTATGAAAATACACTTGTGAAGTAAAGTGAAGGGCTGGATTTTCCCTGCGGAGGCGAGATGGCGGCGGGAGAGCTGGTTGGCGGTTTCCGGTCCCCCTCCTGTCTGCAGCCTCTCTCTCAAAAAGATTTTCCGTAGATTGGCCTTGTTAAGCCCACCCTGTGGGGTTCCTGGCCAATTAACAGGAAGTGGATCTGATGACGTCATTTGATGACGCATCATCAGCCGGTTTCCTTAAAGGAACCACGGCCACATTCCTTTTGACAATTGTGCTGTGAGTGTTCTGCAGCATTGAGGTGCTGCAATCACTGACGAGCACTGCACAAAGGTGTACGTCAGCACCCAGGCTCACACTCACCCTCATCCTACTGCAAGCATACCAAATAACAACACACAAGGGTAGGCACTTGAGAGGTTTAGCCAATGTTCTTGTGAAGTTTCTGGTAATGTGTTGTCATACAGTGAAATCTATATTTTCAACACTTCACCTTATTGGACAGATCTGTGCGCACCTTGAGAAGTGTCTTACTGAGTTCCAGTGAATGTTGAGACATAACTTCCCTCCCACCCTGCCTGCTATTGTGATGAGTGTGAAAGGAATGGCTTGGACATTATAGGGATGCTTTATGGTGCTGGTGTGGGATGGTGTCAACCTGGCGAATCCTGTGGCAGCCAGGGTGTACAGCGTGAAGTAAATCTGGCCATGGTGATGCCATCGCTGGCCTCCCGGGCAGCAATGTTGTCAGGGGCTGAAGCCCTGTGCAGCATCAGGTGACGGCGGAGAAGGTTGGTGATGTTGTTGGTGATGTTGGTGTGCCTGGTGATGTTGGTGTTGGGGCTGATAGTGGAGAGATTCAGAGGACCAAGGTGAGACTTTTTTCAAGGGCACCGATGTTGCTGGAATAGACGGCAGCTGCAGGTGAGATGACAGAAGCGATCTGTCAATGGTGAGAGAGGTTGTTCCAATGAGGTGCCACTGGATAGAGAGTTGGTTCTAAACACTTGCAAGCTACAGAAAGCTCTATGTCTTACAAATGCAGTAACCAACAGTTTCTGAGCTCTGAAACTGGACATCTGCGACATGACATCCTTCATACCACTTCTGCAGCTGTCAAGGTTATCAGATAAATCAAAGCAGACTCAACTCACGACAGAGTGAGCTGGCGTGTTCCCCGAGGGGGAACACGTAAAATTGCAAGGTAGGCTCAAAATAGCATTAAATTGGCTGTTAACAAGCCATTTAATGATCTAAATTGTCTCCCCTGCTGCTTGGCGTCGGGTCAGTTCTGCGCAGACAGACCCGACACCTGGGAGACTCATGTGGCGGTGGGTTGACAGTGGGTTTCCTACCCGCTGTCAATCTTTGCTATTTTGATAGCTGACCCACCTCCAAACCCACCCTCTGAGCGCCGGCAAAATCCAGCCCGAAGTCTTTTTCATGCTTAACCAATTTTCTTTATACCTGCAGGTGTATCTCTTGGTG
This sequence comes from Squalus acanthias, assembly GCA_030390025.1. NCBI lineage: Eukaryota > Metazoa > Chordata > Chondrichthyes > Squaliformes > Squalidae > Squalus > Squalus acanthias. The sequence continues at coordinate 143,727,185 of CM059429.1, forward strand.
TTCAAGTGACCATTTCCGAATATAAAAAGATAGCCATGTTGTTCCAGCCTGTTGTTCTACATTGTCAGTACTCCACCACGTCTATCCAACAACCTGTGGTGCAGTGGCGCTTTAAGTCATACTGCAAGGACCGTACCAGAGATGCCTTCAGCATCCACAGCACCGCCGCACACATAAGCCAGAAAGAACAGAATCCCACATGGGACCCATACCTAGACTGTGCGGACAACAGTCGCACCGTCCGAGTTGTGGCTTCCCGTCAGGGTTCTGCAGTCACCTTGGGAGAGTACTACAAAGGACGGGAAATCACCATCATCAACGGTAAGGATTTTTATTTCCAACACCTTTACTTGCTAATAATTCTATGAATAAGATCGTAAATTAATTGGATATTGGAGTCACTTACATTTTTTTTGTTGCATAATTAGTATTTGCATAAGATATTTAAATAACAAGTTAACTTACTACACATTAGAACAATCATGCATTACATGTCAAGTTGATGCGGTGGTGCAATTCCTAGCTTGTGTCAGCACAGGCCCCATTGTACACAATTGATGCTATGGAGTGAACTCTGGACCACTTCCATGATTTGTTTGTTTTGCTCCTAAATAATTCAATATAATATAAAATCTCTTGTACCCCTTTGCTTCACTGTTTCAAATGCTGGAAACATATTCAGGTGAGAACTGATTAGTAAGAATGAGTGACAAATCTAAAGTCTGACAGAGAACATCATCTGATTAATTTAGATAACAATTTATATGAATTTTACTTTAGGAGCTAAATAAAACAGCAGCACACATGCATGGTTGGGGGGTGGGGGGGGACTTATTTTATTTCTGATTCCGTCGCTTTAGTGGAATTTTGTGGCTGGAACAGGGGAGCATATTTAGGCCTCTCCTTATTGGTGATATCTAACCCGGGGGCCAAAGGTTTGGGGTGCATTTCATTTGACATCCTTGCAGTCTAATGGTGCTGGTTGGAATTGTAACTCTTCAATACCTTGGCGGTTGTTGGGAGTAGCCGTACACGTTTAATTCCTAGAGGGCTGTATGCATCTGCTTGGTCACTGCTGTGGGTTTACAGGCATGCCACCAGTGGTCTAATAGAGGCTTTCTCACATGTGCCAGCCCCATTTAACATTTAGAGGCAAAATTGAGTCACGCCCCCTTTGGGGCTCTAACTTTACCGGGGCGCTACTTATTAAAGTGGAGGGGCCCAGTGCAGTGTAACCCGGGGCCCAGCTGGGCCACCAGAGATCGGGGGTGCCGGCAAAAGAGCCTGGCACTCAAGAGGAGTGCCGGGCTCACGGAGCGCAGCCGGCACCCCGCGGGGGGGCTTCACAGGAGGCCGGGGACAGCAACGGGGGCAGGTGCTGGCAGGCGGCCTGCAACAAAAATGGCCGCCCAGCACCTCCCCTTTAATTTGTGCCGCCCCGGCTGCACGTATGCCCCCCTGACCCTGTCGGACATAGCGTCCAGCGGTAAGTCAGGGGGCACTACCGAAGATCGCAGCCGGGGCGCGAGCGGGGAGCTGCACACAGTGATGATGTCATCGCCAGAGACGCTAACGGTTACCACTGCCGCTACCTCCCGCTGAATTTCGCAGGAGGCGTTAGCGGCGCCGCGCCCGGGTGTTAGTTGCTTTGAGCCCTATTAGCGCCCTCTTAGGGAGGCGCAAATCAACCGAATTTCTCCCCCTTACGCTTTGGATTCAAATAGCCAAAATTTTCAACTTTCCAGTTCTAAATTACTGTATTTATAGATCGTGATGGTCATAATTACCAATTTTATCAGAAGGCCTCACCTACACTTACAATGGGTGAGACACAAATGTCCCTGTGGCTTCAACACAAAGGTCACTTTATATTCGTCCAACAAAGAAAACATTGGCTGCTGTATGTGTACACCATATAAGCTCATGATGTACCTGAAGAAGGAGCAGCGCTCCGAAAGCTCGTAATTTTAAATAAAACTGTTGGACTATAACCTGGTGTTGTGCGACTTACCATATAAGCTGATTATGACCTGGAGTCTGAGTCCACTTGTGAAGTAACAAAACTCTACAATGTGTGGCTTTAAAGCAGTCTCCATGTTCTAGAAAAACATATTTAAATATAGTCTCATTACAAAAATTGGAAGCAAAAATTTTGGTAGTGAAATTCATCTTGAGCGGTAGTGCAAAATGGGCGATAGCGAATCACTAGCCCGTTTTATGTGCTATCGTCCTAGGAGAATTTCACCCCATTGAGTTAATCATTTTCGCAGTGAGTATCTTACCTGAAATTTTAAAAAGATGATCCTGCTTTTCAGTCTGCTGAGAATTGTAAATTACAGTAGACTACAGCTGTCTGTCACCATCTGTGACGTTAGTAAATTGGCTGCTCTGTCTGCAATAATATCCTTGTGCATTGAATGTTAAACAGGAATTCCTCACCAACAAGTAAGAAATACAGATGGTAAAAGGACGTTAATGAGAATGTATTGCACGTTTGTAGACTAAAGGTTGGCCTCCAATATTGTCCAGGTCAATTACCTACCACTGTTTGGTCTCTTACAGATGCAGATCTCCAGATTGGGAGGTTACACTGGGGAGACAGTGGAGCTTATTACTGCTCTGTTATCACTCCAGATGACATTGTGGGTAACAGCGAACAAAGGATGGAACTTCTTGTTTTGGGTGAGTATAAATAATAAGTATGTTTAAGCAGGTACCTGCAAACATGGTCACAGCCAAAGGTAGTAAATAGCAACTGTTAACTGGATTAATCCTCAGATTGTTTGCCATAGATTTATTCCTATATATGCACACACATTTATCTATCGTATAGACTTGTTAAGTAGAGTAAGAGTTAAGCAGCCCAAAGAAGTAGGGTGATATGGATCGTTAAAACAGTTCTTTGAAAAAGGATTTATTTGTAAAAATGGTCTAAATACTAAATTACTATGGGTCAGTGTAAGCTTACACTTTATATTATTATGTCATCTTATTTTTAACATTTATACTCACAATAAAATGTGTTTTATGCTAACTTTGTCATGTTGTCAATGTTCAATTTTTGCACCAGCTGCAATTTTTAGAATTAGATATTAAAGCTAACTTCAAACTGAGTTACAGTGCACATGTTATGCGCCATTCCATTTCCCTAAAAATATGCGCAGGTTACCCATTTTCCTTACTTTAGTCAGAATTAAATGACTAAAGTAAGGGAAAGGGGTAATTTGTGCTGAGTATTTACATTTCCACATGCTATTACTGCACTGTTCAAACCAATCTCAGCCCAAGCTTCAGGAACCAGTATCTCAACTTTCTCCTGGGCCCTCTGCAGCCTTCCAGTTTGACTTCAGTAACTTCAGATCTTAGCTATTTTCTTTTTGAATTTTTTTAAATTCGTTTATGGGATGTGGGCGTCACTGGCAAGGCCAGCATTTATTGCCCATCCCTAATTACCCTTGAGAAGGTGGTGGTGAGCCGCCTTCTTGAACCGCTGCAGTCCGTGTGGTGAAGGTACTCCCACAGTGCTGTTAGGGAGGGAGTTCAAGGATTTTGACCCAGTGACGATGAAGGATCGGCGATATACTTCCAAGTCAGGATGGTGTGTGACTTGGAGGGGAACTTGGAGGTGGTGGTGTTCCCATGCACCTGCTGCCCTTGTCCTTCTAGGTGGAAGAGGTCGCGGGTTTGGGAGGTGGGATGGAGGGCCTGTTGATGTGAGTCGGGTCTATTGGTATCTTGGAGTGGGAGGCAAGTTTATGTTTTGCATATAGATTCTTTGTCAGAAGTTTTTTTGGAAGTGCAGATCTGGATTAATTATCAGAAATTATATACATGTTACCATATGTGTATCATTACTGTACAGACAATGATTCTGGCAAATGTTTTTAATATTTAAATATTAAATGTAAAATAATTTACAAAAATCATATATTTTAGGAGGCATAACCTCTAAAATGCAAAAAGATTCTGGTCAGACTATTATTTTCTTCTATAAAATGGGGATTACTTGAACAGAAAGTACTCCCCTAATTAACAATTATGAGCCTTGGCACTGTAAAAAGCCGAACAGCTGAAGTTTAACTGCTTCATTTAAATCTCATTGACGTGCCACTGTGCGCCATGTCTGTGCTTGATTGGAACATAACTTTTTGGTGCTCAGACGCAATAGTGTCTAGACACTGACCAAGCTATAAAAAGAGGATATTGGCCTCGCTGACATATGGCATTTATGTTTGTCTGACTGCAAGACAATAATAGATGACTAAAGTTGTGTTACACTAACCTGATAAAACGGACATTTAGTATTTATAAAAAAACAAATAGGAGTCGGATGTCTGCTGCTTATGTGTGGTTAATTACTCTTATTATGAATGACTTTGTAGAAATTGAAAGGGAAAATGCTAGCTTAATAATAGGAAAGACACTTAACAGGTTTAATGAATGGAATAAAGTTTAAATTTGCAACATTGTCTAGCTAATATGATTTTAACACAGGTTTGATTTGATAGATGGAATAGCTACGGGAACAATGTTACATGAGACTGACTCTGGCGGAGGTGGTTACTAGCTGAAATTCTTAGACAGTGGTGTAGAAATATAGGCCCGTAATTTCCGATAGGAGGCTTCCTGCGTGCGGATACCTCCTATCGGGAAAAAAATCTACGCCCTTACCTGAGGGCTACCGAGGTCCGGACTCTTCCGCTCCTGGGCCTCTCCTGGTGCGCGCGCAGAGGCCCAGGAATCCCAGGGGCGCAGGCGGTTCGCAAGCGTCCCTGGGATCACGTGGGCCAGGCGAGCCAATGGGAGAAGGGACTCCCCCTTCATACTTTTGACAGAGAGACCTGTCAAAAGTATGAATGGGGATCACTGAAAAAAGACACTACAACATTAAATTAAAAACAATTTAAATCACGTTTTTAAAATGAGTGAAAATTACATTAAATTAAATATTTTAAGCAAAAATTTAATTTTTTGAAAAAAATAATTAAAGTTTTTTTACGGGGCTAAAAATAAACTTACCTTCTTTAAAAGTATTTTTACATTATAAATGAGTTGGAAAAAAATTATTATTTAACTTTTTTAAACTCTTATGCTGGTAAAAGTAGGCCTTACGCCTGCTTTACCAGGCGTAAGATTTTTAAGGGTTTTCAGCGGACAGAGGTTCTGCAGAAAGCGGAACTCTCCACCCGCAGAGGCCCTTCTCCAGGGCAGGCGTGCGATCTGTCAAGAGGATTCTTGACAGATCGGAAGTGCCGGTTTTCAGCGCATGCGCTTCGCATGGCTGAAACCGGAACTTGCGAGGCCCCTATGGGTGTGTACACAGCTCGTACACACCCGTAGGCATCGGAAATTACGGGCCATAAAAAATGCAGGTGTCCCAATAGTCTAAAAACCCCCAGAAGATACAGCCGTCATTCACCACAAGATGAGGAACAAATTCTCAGATGTTGTTTAAAAATTGAAAGTAACTGTGTCTCTGGATGTCCAATCAATTCTGGATACGGATGACAATGAATAAAGATTTACTTAGGCTTGGGTTTTGTATTTTCAAAACATCCCACGCTGTTCTATAGGGTTTTGAATTCACAATGAAAATCAAAGATTTCCACACGTTAGAAGTCATAGAAAACACAGATTCCAGATGACTCATTTCCATGTGACGAAAAGGGCTTTTGTGAATCATTTTTGTTACATGTTGACAGCATTTTGACAGCAGTTCTTTACACATATCTACAAAGAATGAGACGCATTTTATTTTTTTATCTCACATAGCCAGCAAGTAGAATCTGAAGCTTACAAACATCTGATTGAGTGAATTATAAAAGTGCTTATCTGAATAGCAAAACACACTAATTTATTCTGGTTAAAATCACAATTCATTTGTTATTGCCTTGAATCCAAAACACCAAATCATTTCAAATTTATTTGCAAATAATACATCCTATTTTATGTTATAAGCAGGCCCATTTATTGTAATAAATATTTTGAGGTTAAAGCAGTTAAGTTAGTTACTGCTGAAGTTAATGAATGAGAAGATCTGCTTATTAGAGGTGTGATTAACCACTGATTGCTTTGGCACCAGTAAAAACCAAAGGGGAAAGTTCTTGACTTTAGTCATTTTAATGAACAAGCAGACATAAGCATGAGAAGGAAGTAGAAAGTGCTAACGGAAGACTGGCCCATGTTTAGTACTGCTCTGACCATTCCTACTCCTCCACAAATGAATTAACAACTATCTTCAAAAAGTGAGGAGAAAAATAAACAATTTTTACTTATTTAAAATCATTAAAGTGCAACTGCGCAGAATTAAGCACCTGTGGAAATGAGCAAAAGGTGAATATTTTATTCCGGATCTGGAGTTAGTAGGGGAGATTTCCTGGAACTGCTCCCAGATGCAGTGGATCAACAACAAGAACGTACATTTATAGAATGCCCTTAATATAACAAAATGTCCCAAGATGCCTCAGAGATGTAATCAGACAAAAATGGATGGCGACCCACAGAAGGAGGTTGACCAAAACTGGGTCAATGAGCATCTGCGTCGGAGCTACTGACTTTGCCTAACTTGAAATCTCCCCTTTCCTTAAAATCACAAGGGAAGATTATCCTGGATCTGGGTGCAACGAATATTTTGAAAATTAGGCATGTTGGAGCACATTCCAGTAAAGGAAGCTACCCAAATATATAATAAATAAAAGTGTGTATATAAATATATGGGCACATACTGAGGCAGATGTCCCATGACACTACTCACAGTAAATCGGATGATGTGCTGTTTTTTTAAGGATGGCTTTTTTTTAATATTCGTTCCTGGGATGTGAGCATCGCTGGCAAGGCCAGCATTTATTGCCAATCCCTAATTGCCCTTGAGAAGGTGGTGGTGAGCCACCTTCTTGAACCGCTGCAGTCTGTGTGATGAAGGTGCTCCCACAGTGCTGTTAGGGAGGGAGTTCGAGGATTTTGACCCAGCGACGATGAAGGAAAGGCGATATATTTCCACGTCAGGATGGTGTGTGACTTGGAGGGGAACTTGGAGGTGGTGGTGTTCCCATGCGCCTGCTGCCCTTGTCCTTCTAGGTGTTCGAGGTCGCGAGTTTGGGAGGTGCTGTCGAAGAAGCCTTGGCGAGTTGCTGCAGTGCATCTTGTAGATGGTACATGACATGAATCTTGTCATTCATGTGGAAATGACTTATGAAATAATACTGGGCAGCCTGCTGGTGGCGCTGTCCAGGGAGAGTATAAATACTCGGGCATGGGCCCAGCTTGCTCATGACATTCTTTAACAAGAACTAGTGAAGGACACAACTAGATCTCCATGTTGAAAAACAGTTGATTAAAGCCTTGTTTAATACTCAGACTAAGTGCCTAGTAGTTTTCTTACGTCAGTACACATTACAGCCATGGTGCGCTGCTGGTGGAGGGAGTGAATGTTTAAGGTGGTGGATGGGGTGCCAATCAAGTGGTCTGCTTTGTCCTGGATGGTGTCGAGCTTCTTGAGTGTTGTTGGAGCTGCACTCATCCAGGCAAGTGGAGAGTATTCCATCACACTCCTGACTTATGCCTTGTAGATAGTGGAAAGGCTTTGGGGAATCAAGAGGTAAGACACTTGCCGCAGAATACCCAGCCTCTGACCTGCTGTTGTTGCCACAGTATTTATGTGGCTGGTCCAGTTAAGTTTCTGGTCAATGGTGACCCCCAGGATGTCGATGGTGGGGGATTCGACGATGGTAATGCCATGTCAAGGGGCGGTGGTTAGACACTCACTTGTTGGAGATAGTTATTGCCTGGCACTTGTGTGGCACGAATGTTACTTGCCACTTGTCAGCCCAAGCCTGAATGTCATCCAGGTCTTGCTGCATGCGGGCATGGACTGCTTCATTATCTGAGGAGTTGTGAATAGAGCAGAACACCGTGCAATCATCAGCGAACATCCCCACACCTGACCTTATGACGGAAGGAATATCATTGATGAAGCAGCTGAAGATGGTTGGGCCTAGGACACTGCCCTGAGGAACTCCTGCAGCGATGACCTGCGGCTGTGATGATTGGCCTCCAACAACCACAACCATCTTCCTTTGTGCTAGGTATGACTCCAGCCAGTGGAGAGTTTTCCCCCCCGATTCCCATTGACTTCAATTTTACTAGGATTCCTTGATGCCACACTCGGTCAAATGCTGCCTTGATATCAACGGCAGTCACTCTCACCTCACCTCTGAAATTCAGCTCTTTTGTCCATGTTTGGACCAAGGCTGTAATAAGGTCTGGAGCCGAGTGATCCTAGCGGAACCCAAACTGAGCATCAGTGAGCAGGTTATTGGTGAGTAAGTGTTGCTTGATAGCACTGTCGGCGGCTAGTTCTGGAGCCACAAGTCTTCAGCATGACAGCCGGGATGTTGTCAGGGCCCATAATCTTTGCTTTATCCAGTGCGCTCAGCCATTTCTTCATGTGGAGTGAATCCAATTGGCTGAAGACTGGCTTCTGTGATGGTGGGGACCTCAGAAGGAGGCTGAGATGGATCATCCAGTCAGCACTTCTGGCTGAAGATGGTTGCAAACGCTTCAGCCTTGTCTTTTGCACTTACGTGCTGGACTACACCATCATTGAGGATGGGGATGTTCATGGAGCCTCCTCCTCCAGTTAGCATGTATGTAGTCCTCTGCAGCTACCCCAGGTTGCCACCTCATTTTAAGGTATGCCTGATGCTGCTCCTGGCATGCTTTTCTACACTCCTCATTGAACAAGGGTTGGTCCCATGGCTTGACGGTAATGATAGTGAGGGATATGCCAGGCCATTAGGTTACAGATTGTGGTGGAATACAATTCTGCTGCTGCTGATGGCCCACAGCGCCTCATGAATGTCCAGTTTTGAGTTGCTAGATCTGTTCTGAATCTATCCCATTTATCATGGTGGTAGTGCCACACCACACGGTGGAGGGTGTTCTCAGAGTGAAGACGAGACTTTGTCTCAACAAGGACTTTGTGGTGGTCACTGCTACCAATACTGTCATGGTCATATGCATCTGCAACATGTAGATTGGTGAGGACGAGGTCAAGTAGGTTTTTCACTCATGTTGGTTCTCTCACCACCTGCCGCAGGCCCAGTCTGGCAGCTATGTTCTTCAGGACTCGACCAGTTCAGTCAGTAGTGGTGCTATCAAGCCACTCTTGCTGATGGACATTGAAGTCACCCACCCAGAATACATTCTTGCTACTCTCAGTGCTCCTTCCAAGTGGTGTTCAACATGCAGGATTCATCAGCTGAGGGAGGGCGGTAGGTGGTAATCAGCAGGTGGTTTCCTTGCCCATGCTTGACCTGAAGCCATGAGACTTCATGGGGTCCGGAGCCAATGTTGAGGACTCCCATGGTCACTCCCTCCTGACTGTATACCACTGTGCCACCGGTGGGACAAGACATACCCACCAGGACATATCCACCAGCGATGGTGATGGAGGAGTCTGGGACATTGGTTAATAGTCATAATCACAGAATTATACCTATGTCAGGCTATTGCTTGACTCGTCTGTGTGACAGCTCTCCCAATTTTGGCACAAGTCCCCAGATGTTAGTGAGGAGGACTTTGCAGGGTCGACTGGGCTGGGTGTGCCTTCGTCGTGTCTGAAGCCGGTGCCGAGGTCGATGCCGGGTGGTCCGTCGGTTTCATTCTTCTTATTGTTTTCCGTAGCAGTTTGTTACAACCAGTGGTTTGTTAGGACATTTCAGAGGGCAGTTAAGAGTCAATCACATTGTTGTGGGTCTGGAGTCAGACCAGGTAAGGACGGCAGATTTCCTGCCCTAAAGGGACATTAGTGAACCAGATGAGTTTTTATGACAATCTAACTTTTTATTCCAGATTTATTTAATTAATTGAATTTAAATTCCCCAGCTGCCGTGGTGGGATTATAAACTCCGCTCTCCGGATCATTAGTCCAGGCCTCTGGATTACTAGTCCAGTAACATAACCACGATGCTACCGTAACCTGCTAATGCACAAAAGGTATTTTGGTAAAGTGGAACTGTGTCCCTTTAAGGCCATAAAGTCTAATTGTTAAGTAAACAGAAGCTCAGCTCATTCAGAATTCAATTGTTGTCTGGCTAGGGAATTCTGCAGATTGAAATATGTTTGCTTGTTTAGAGGCAGTAGCTCCGGCCCAGGTGCTCTTTGTCCCAGCCTTTGTTCACGCTCACAGGCCGGAATTTTCTGGAGGAAGGCAGGCTGGGGGCGGGGCGGGGGGGCTCCAATGCGGTCGGGAAATGCGGAAGGCCGGGTTATCCTATTAGTTTTCCTATTGTAAAAATGTTGTGTTAAAATTAGTTCAGCATTTTTCTATAAATCCTCATTCTTGTTTTCAAATCCCTCTAGGGCCTCGCTCCTCCCTATCTCTGTAACCTCCTTCAGCCTTTGCGATCTCTGCATTTCTCCAATTCTAGTATCTTGTGCATCCCCGATTTTAATCGCTCCACCATTGGCGGCCGTGTTTTCAGCTGCCTAGGCCCTAAGCTCTGGAATTCCCTCCATAAACCTCTCCGCCACTCTACCTCTCTCTCCTCCTTTAAGATGCTCCTTTAATACTCCTTAAAATCTACCTCTTTGACCAAGCTTTATCGTGATATCTCCTTCTGTGGCTCGATGTCCAATATTTATTGATAACGCTCTTGTTAAGCGCCTTAGGATGTTTTGCTATGTTAAAGGCGCTATATAAATGCAAGTTGTTGTTGCTGTTATTTTAAAATCCAATTGATGGAAATTCTGACAGCAAGTTCCTTACTGCCATTTCCAGCATTCAAAAATGGCTAGTTATGAAAGGAATGGACTCCAACCTTTGATGAGAGGAGATTTTGAATACATCCTGTATAATTTGATTAAATTGTCCAGACAGACAAAGCAAACACATCCTCCTCAATTGCACTTTTTCAGGTTAGATTTTACCAGAGCAGTCAGTCAACACGTTACAAGTCTGAGTTTAATGCAACATCAAGGGTTTAAACTGAACATATGAACTGAGGCCAATTCACTCATACCTTTTGATTGTTTATTTTCTAATATAATTTGAAATGTTATTTTTGGGCATTGGCCCAGAAATTGATCTCGCTCTGTTCCCGCGGGGGTAAGGAGCAGGCGCGATCTCTCACTCCGCGTTGGCTTTTTCAGATCCAGTTCGCACGAACTTGATGTTCCAGACATCAGCTGGGCAGTGCTTGCGTATCCCACCGGCGTAGTGAATTCGTGCGAGCTGTGGGATCACGTGACTCAGTTAGAGCCAATGGCAGCACACCATCTTCCATTCATAAGTTTCACATACGTGCTGTGAAAGCTATGAATCTTACACCCCCCCAAAATAACAGCTAAACCTCAATTAAATTTTTTTTTAAAACCATCACATTAATAAAATAAGTATAGTTAAATAAATTAACCATTTTAAATAAAAAATTAAATTTTTGAAAAAATTTAAAATCTTTTAAAAAGTTATAAAAATAAACTTACCTGTCTTTAAAGTCTCTAAAATACCTGTTAAAAAAAATTCAAAAAAATACTTAATTCACTACTTACCTTGTTAAAAGTGGGTCTTACTCCTCCTTTTTCCATTTCTAAAATCTTCCGTCCTTACCTGCGCGTCCAAAGCACTAAGTGCACAGCGTGCGCGCAGCCTGTAGCGCGCGCGCGATGCACCGAGGAACCGCCCCCTTTTCCAAAGACCAAGTGCCGGTTTTCAGCGCATGCGCAGGGCATGCAGAAAACTGGCAATTGGAGAGAGAATACGCGAGAGTACGCAGTGCGTACTCTCACGCAGCGGGATGAATTTTTGGCCCATTCTCACAGTTTTGACCCAGATAATATGGTGATATATCACCCAAGTTGAAATCTCCCAAGATTCAAGCCAAATGGGACTTTAATCTATGATCATGTGGTTGGCAGCAATGTGCTTCATTGCTTATTTTAATGGGCCCCCTCAAAGTTTATGACATATGGGAAAGGATGTGATTCATTGGAAAGAGCTTTGGCTGGAAGGCAGATAGGTGGGGTTGAAATCTATCAAAATGGGGCAGGCTTATTGGGCCTAATGGCCTTTGCTTGTTCTTATGTTCTTAATTTGGCTTTTAAAGTGCACTGGAACAGTCAAAAAAAATTTGGTCTGAATAAATGGTGTTAGCAACCCCTTTAAAAATACCAACTAGGTTCAGAGTTTGAGAACTAACATCTTGTCAAGAAAAATACATGCAATGCCAAGGTTTAATATACAATAGGACCACTCTTATAGTTGGGGAAACATCTATGGGAAATGGAGCTTTCCAATTCTCAACATAAATGAAACTGCAACATAAATTACAGGGCCTGATTAAAGGATGGGGCAAATAAAACAGAGGCCTGAAAAACCGAACACTTTTTTTGCGGTGGCCATTTTGAAAATAATACCACTTGTTTCATAATTTAGATTCTTGCTACACTGTAAAATATAGTTAGATTAGGACTATCACCTTTGCCCAGTTCAAACCTGGATAATGAGCAGGTCTGCTCATTCTTGTGTGGTATGTTTGTTCTTTAATACAGTGATCAAAAAATCATACTTATACTATTCGACTAAGTTCCAGAAATTACTGGGTGGCCTACCTCAAAACCAAACTGTCCATTTGGCAAATACAGGAATATAAAAAAGAAGAAAAGAGCTAGCATTATATAGCACCTTTCATGACCTCAGGATGTCCAAAAGCACTTTACAGCCAATGAAGTACTTTTGAAGTGTAGTCACTGTTGTAATGTAGGAAACACAGCAGCCAATTTGCACACAGCAAGGTGAAAGCAGTGTGATAGACAGCAATGTGATAATGACCAGATAATCTGTCTTTTAGTGATGTTGGTTGAGGGATAAATATTGACCAGGACACCGGGGAGAACTCCACTGCTCTTCTTTGAAATAGCGACTTAAGTCCACCTCAGAGGACAGACAGACCTCGGTTTAAAATATCATCCAAAATACGGCACTTCGGACAGTGCTGCACTCCCCCTGTACTGCACTGGAGTATCAGCCTGGATTATGTGCTCAAGTCTCTGGAGTGGTACTTGAACCCACAAACTTCAGACTCCAGAGGCGAGAGTGCTACCAACTGGGAGAGTGCAGGGCAACGGGCACTCGGATTAATTTTGGATTGCTCCAGCAAAGTGCCACCTTCTATGCTGTAAACTTCTATTATTCTGTAGATGTTGTGATGGGAGAGACAGAGTACTAGGGAGTTGAGCTTCAATGGACCAAATGACCTTTTCTTTTCTCTGACCTTTCTTATCTGCACTGAGAATACTAGTGATAGTGTAACATGTGTGTATGACATTACTACCATAGATCAGAGGAGGCTATGACATTTTCAAAATGTTCCCTACTTCACAATCCTTGATTAACAGTGAATTAAATATTTGTAATTGTGATCAATTGTAATGGTCTGTTACTAGTATTGAGAGAGTTATACCTTATATGTGTAATTGGTAGAGAAGTGCAGCAATTTATCTATCAAAATACATGTAAAATGAATTAGGATTGGCAGTAATGAGAGCTACCAGGATTTGAAATGCAGCATTGGTCCACCAAATTCAGTAGAGAGATTAATTAACTACAATCTGCCACCCACTGACCTGACTTTATGGGTCAGTACGTTTCTCATTATGCTTGTTAGCTTATCCGTTTATTGTTCGTCACCATTTTCTCTCATTTGCCTCTCCCTGTAGACTGCTCGCAAGCACACATTCTCCTCCAGCTGGGAGGGCATAATGCTCTGTGATGCAGCGTTCTGTACTACAGCTGTCAGTGCTGCTGAGTGATTGGCTGTCCGGAGATGTGATTGGACTGAGGAGAGCCAGACTCCATAATCTTTTTCCTTCCCTCCCCTGCCCCCTTCCCCCACTCATTCCTAAAATTGCAAACCTCACCTCTGTGTAATGCTTCATCTATACTTAAAGATGAAACCGGGAATTACTTCCCCAACTGAGATAAGCTTCTACAAGTAAAAAGGCAGGTGTCCATTGGACAACATGATTGATTAAAATGCAGCTATAATATATAGAACCCTTTTAAGACAGTAAAATACTTTTTGTGAATGGAGAAAATGTATACCTTTGTTAGACCTTCTTAAATTAACAATTAAAACACATGTTTTGTTCATCTTTATCAGCCACAATTCTCTATATAACATTCGAACGCATTTTCTGATTTCAAGCTATAGCAACCACAGATTTATTCTTAGTAAGGATACAAATAATAAGCTGTAAGCAGTAAAGGTTTTGAAGATTAAGGCCTTTGCTACCAGAGTTTCCATAGCAACTGCCTTTGCAAGGCTCTTGTCGCCTGTTAGGCCTTTGATCTTTTCAAAAGTACTTCTTTTGTGCGCTTGCCTCCCTCTGCAGCTTTATTGAAAGCTTCAAAAGCTTTTGGAGAATAAAATCAAGAAAATAGAAATAAACAAATTAATTGAACTCACATCTTCTGGCAATAAATCTGTAACCATCTTTTATCACACAGTGGTTAGTTTTTTCTTAAATAAACAAACACACCAGTGTCTGTGATGACCTGCTGTCCTCAAGAGTTCAAAGAAAAAACGGTTTCCAATTAGGGAGTGTTGTTCAGTTGGGTCTCTCAACTTCATCTGCTGTTGGTATGACAACAGTTGGGTTAAATGAAGGGTAGAGTCAAAGGTCAAATATGAATTGGACTCCTCTGCTCGATTCATTCTGATGCAGTGAAGAAAGAAAAGTGATTATTTCAAGAATGTTTTATGATAACATGCAGTTTTAAACTGAGAGAAAAATGTTTTTATGTAACGTGTTTCTTAAATCTTTCAAAAAGCAAATTCAGTATTCTACCCAAATATTTTTGTATATTAATGGAAGTTAAAGGAAATTATATCAAGAAGTTATGCATTGCTTTTTAAGATAATATAAATAACATTGATAACAGCTGTAATGCCTAACTATCATGTCTGAATACGGACAGGAGTATAATCAATATGGAAAAACCTATCAAATGTGAATTTGTAAGCTTTCTCAATATTTACAAATTCTCATTTTTGTAAAATATGTCTGTTTCCTTAAAATGTCTGTGCTTTTGCGATCTTCCATGTCCCAGCATTGTGATGCCGTTTCTTGACATGCTCCTGATGTAAGTTATGGTTAGTGGCAAGTGCCCAGCTGCATTTTATAGCTAGCGCCGCAGCAACAAATGTGTGTCTTTTTTCTTTTTGCAAATGTGAAAAGGTTTAAAATTATTTTTAGTTCTGTAGTGGTGGGTATCTGCTTCCTGACATTTTAATTGCATAGGATGCACTGCAGTCCCTGCTGGTCAAGTGCTAAGTACACCTACACTACCAACATTACTCACCCCATTTTACCAAGAAAGGCTAGAGAGCATGATGATTTTATTAACCATCATAGTCTGGAGTGGGTGATGCTGACAGGTAAGTATCTGGTCATTGGGATAAGCGACTGATCGTTGATAGCCTGGGGTGATATCCAGTGGCTCGATTGTCCTGTGTGGGTACTGTTATAGTACATGGGAATGGTAGCATAGTGGTTATGTCACTGGGCTAGTAATCCAGAGGCCTGGCCTAATGATCTGGAGAAGGGAGTTCAAATCCCACCACAGTAGCTGAGGAATTTAAATTCAGTTAATTAAATAAATCTGGAATTTTAAAAAAAAGCTAGTATCAGTAATGGTGACCATGAAACTATCAGATGTAAAAACCCATCTGGTTCACTAATGTCCTTTAGGGTCTCGTCTGGCCTATACGTGACTCCAGACCCACAGCAATGTGGTTGACTCTTAAATGGCCTAGCAAGCCATTCAGTTCTAACAAACCACTACGAGAAACAATAACAATAATAAGAATAAAATCAGACGGATCAACCGGCTACTGACACAACAACGGCACACCCAGCCCAGTTGACCCTGCAATGTCCTCCTCACTAATATCTGGGGACTTGTGCCAAAATTTGGAGAGCTGTCCCTCAGGCAACAGCCCTCCCTCAGCTGATGAATCAGTACTCCTCCATGTTGAATACTACTTGGAAGAAGCACTGAGGGTAGCAAGGGCACAGAATGTACTCTGGGTGGGGGACTTCAATGTCCATCACCAAAAGTGGCTCAGTAGCACCACTACTGGCCAAGTCCTGAAGGACATAGCTGCCAGACTGGATCTGCGGCAGGTGGCGAGAGAACCAACCCGAAGGAAAAACGTACTTGACCTCGTACTCACCAATCCAACTGTCGCAGATGTATCTGTCCATGACAGCATTGGTAACAGTGACCACTGCACAGTCCTTGTGGAGACGAAGACCTGCCTTCACACTGAGGACACCCTCCATCGTGTTGTGTGGCACTGCCACTGTGCTAAATAGGATAGATCTAGCAGCTCAAATCTGGGCATCCATGAGGCGCTGTAGGGCAGCAGCAGAATTGTATTCCACCACAATCTGTAACCTCATGGCTCAGCATATCCCTCACTCTACGATTACCATCAACCCTGGTTCAATGAGGAGTGCAGAAGAGCATGCCAGGAGCAGCACCAGGCATACCTAAAAATGAGGTGCCAACCTGTGGAAGCTGCAAAACAGGACTTCATGCATGCTAAACAGTGGAATCCCACAATCAACGGATCAGATCAAAGCTCTGCAGTCCTGCCACATCTAGTCATGAATGGTGGTGGCAAATTAAACAAGGGAAGAGGAGGCTCCATGAATATCCCCATCCTCAATGATGGAGGAGCACAGCATGTGAGTGTAAAAGACAAGGCTGAAGCATTTGCAACCATCTTCAGCTGAAGTACCGAGTGGATGATCCATATCGGTCCCCACGATCACAGAAGACAGTCTTCAGCCAATTCGATTCACTCCACGTGATATCAAGAAACGGCTCAGCGCACTGGATACAGCAAGGCTATGGGCCCTGACAACATCCTGGCTGTCGTGCTGAAGACTTGTGCTCCAGAACTAGCCACGCCTCTAGCCAAGCTGTTCAAGTACAGCTACAACATTGGCATCTACCCGACAATGTGGAAAACTGCCCAGGTATGTCCTGTCCACAAAAGGCAGGACAAATCCAATCCGGCCAATTACCGCCCCATCAGTCTACTCGTAATCATCAACAAAGTGATGGAAGGTGTCGGCAACAGTGCTATCAAGCGGCACTTACTCATCAATAACCTGCTCACTGATACCCAGTTTGGGTTCCACCAGGACCACTCGGCTCCAGACCTCATTACAGCCTTGGTTCAAACATGGACAAAGGAGCTGAATTCCAGAGGTGAGGTGATAGTGACTGCCTTTGACATCAAGGCAGCATTTGACCGAGTGTGGCATCAAGGAGCCTGAGGAAAATTGAAGTCAATGGGAATCGGGGGGAAAACTCTCCACTGGCTGGAGTCATACCTAGCACAAAGGAAGATGGTTGTGGTTGTTGGAGGCCAATCATCCCAGGCCCAGGACATCGCTGCAGGATTTCCTCAGGGCAGTGTCCTAGGCCCAACCATCTTCGGCTGCTTCATCAATGACCTTCCCTCCATCATAAGGTCAGAAGAGGGGACATTCGCTGATGATTGCATGGTGTTCAGTTCCATTCGCAACTCCTCAGAAAATGAAGCAGTCCATGTCCGCATGCAGCAAGACCTGGACGACATTCAGGTTTGGCCTGATAAGTGGTAAGTAACATTCACGCCAGGCAAGGACTATCTCGAACAAGCGAGAGTCTAACCACCTCCCCTTGACATTCATGACCATCGCCGAATCCCCCACCATCAACATCCTGGGGGTCACCATTGACCAGAAACTTAACTGGACCAGCCACATAAATACTGTGGCCACAAGAGCGGGTCAGAGGCTGGGTATTCTGCAGCGAGTGTCTCCCCTCCTGACTCCCCAAAGCTTTTCCAACATCTACAAGGCACAAGTCAGGAGTGTGATGGAATAATCTCCACTTGCCTGGATGAGTGCAGCTCCAACAACACTCAAGAAGCTCGACACCATCCAGGACAAAGTAGCCTGCTTGATTGGCACCCCATCCACCACCTTAAACATTCACTCCCTCCACCACCAGCGCACTGTGGCTGCAGTGTGTACCATCTACAAGATGCACTGCAGCAAATCGCCAAGGCTTCTTCGGCAGCACCTCCCAAACCTGCGTTCTCTACCACCTAGAAGGACAAGGGCAGCAGGCGCATCTGAACACCATCACCTCCAAGTTCCCCTCCAAGTTACACACCATCCTAACTTGGAAGTATATCGCCGTTCCTTCATCGTCACTGGGTCAAAATCTTGGAACTCCCTCCCTAACAGCACTGTGGGAGTACCTTCACCACACGGACTGCAGTGGTTCAAGAAGGTGGCTCACCACCACCTTCTCGAGCAATAAGGAATGGGCAATAAATGCTGGCCTTGCCAGTGACACCCACATCCTGGAACAAATTAAAACAAAAATTTATTACTGATTGCAGTATGTTACCACTGCAGTAAATCAACATTTATGCTAATTTTTAGTAATCTGCATTATTTACATATTATTAAACACAATTTTAACAGTAATAGCTGGCTAAAATACCAACTACGCCAACTATTCGTGGATAGATCACTTTCCAGTTTAAAAAGAAAACTGGCTTGTCCTACTTTCTTGGTGCTGCTGAAATCAATTTTTAGATATAAAAGTAAAAAATATGCAACACTTCACTAACTCTCCTTGTAATACTAAACCTGGACCAGTGACTGTATTATCAGTTATATATGAAGTTTTGTTTACCAGCATGGAGTCTCCAGGTCTATCTTAATGGGCTCGGAAGAACTGAAGAGCTGTTACAGGCTGCTGAAATATATCCCTCTGCCTGTCCATTCAGCTGTCCATCAATATCTCCCGTAGACACCTTGTGGACTATCCCCTGCTGGGAGAAATTCTGCCACTCCATGTCTGTCTCACAAAGCAAGCAGATAAATAAGGTTGTTATTTTTAGTGTATTAAGAACACTTTATTGCAGTCTGCTGGCTCTTAGGGTACACAGATTAATGAAACATATACTCCCCAAGTTATTTTTAAAAAGAATCTTTCTTAGCTTTGCAGATACCATTTTTTTTTTTAAAACTGATTTTTCTCACACGATTTTGATTTTGGGTAATTTTGATTTTGGGTGATAGTGTAAAACAGCCGCCCATTTCACATTTCCACAATGGAATTAAAACTCAGGAGAGTTGTATAACAGGCAGCTGAATCAACATCGCCCACTTTACACCATCACCCAAAGTCAAAATTACCCCCCGATATGTCTTAAAGACTATGGGATAAGATTTTAAAAACCTTTCGGACTGCAGATTTAAGAGGCCTTGGAAAATGATACAATTTATATGACATTTGGCATCCAAAATGAAAATCCAATGAGTCAATGGATGTGCACATTAGTCACTGTTATAACAAGGAAATTAGCATCATTGTCCCTTCAACAGCAAATATTCTTGTGGGTGGAGCACCTCCAGCTTTAGCCTTCCTATTCAGACTTTTTTCTATCAGCACTTTTAATTATGCTATCCATTAATTCATTCAGATTGTTTTCACATTCCTTGGCATCCCTGAGACACTTTGTTTATTTTCTGGGCTGATAAAGTCCAGCTGTTCTGATACACAGACACTGTTGGTATTTTCACAGCACCATGGCCCGGAATTTGTGATGGGTAATAACAGTGTTCGCTGTTATTACTCCTTCGAAACTGACCGCAACTTCAGGATTCAGCCTATGCGCATCCTAACGCGGAAATCCTGAAGTTGCGATCAGTCATTCACTGCACCGACACTGGCTGCGCTGTGGCCCCTCCCTCCCCACAGCCGGCAATCGGGGAAATCAGGGAAACTGACAAAAACGTTGGCTTTTCCACGGTAATATCGCTGTTAAATACCCCATTAAAAGTTAGACCCTTTTGGATTAGGTGTAACTGGGGTTTTAACAGCGTATTGACTGCTAAACATTATGGCCCTGAAAAACTAATTTTAATTTTGTGGAGTGTTAAATTTCTCCATTTTAATAAAAAGTACAATTTTTAAGAAACTTAAATTTTTAAAAAAATATTTTTTTAAACTTTGTTCATATTTATTTAAGGTTGACCTTTTCCCCATGTGAGAGCCCCAATCTTTGTTTGGCTCTCTAACATTTTTAAAAAGTTAGAATAAAAGGAGCTTATTCACTTCCTGGTTCCTGGTCTGTGAGAATTCTGCATTGTGAATGGCTGCTTAGACAGCTTGTTGACGTCACAGCAGCTCGTGTTAGGGATTCCCCATTAACTTGCACTGATTTCAACTGAACGTCAGAAAAGCCAAACTTCTCGCCACGGAGATCGCGAGATCTTTGTGGGAAGCTTACTTCGGGGCCAGCGGCGAACACTTTTTTTTGCCACAAATTCCGTGCCCATGTATTGGTGCAAGAATGCCAAAGCTTCTTGTATCTGTGGGCCGCTTAGGTGCACACCATGGTGCTTCACAGGCCAGATATAACATTTGAATCAATGGTCCTATTAATTTATGTATATTTTAAGCTGTGGTTACAAGCAGATCAAGGTGTTCTGATTTCGGATTTATCCATCAGTGAGGCAGCAGTACTAAGAGTAACTCTTGCCAAATTGCTGGTTCAAGAATTGAAGAAAACAGGACTAACTCGTGTGTAAGAAATATAAACCCAAAAGAACAGAGTCGCCTGGGCTTCTTGGGCTGGAGTGCTAGGGCTTGAGGGGCAGAAATGGCACATGGGCTGTAGTTTGGACACCCCTCCATTAGTGCACTGTACCACCATGTTCCCTTCATCCACAATTATTTTAAGAAAATAGTGTATCATAAAATAATATAATAGTCAAATATTATTTTAAGACGGCACCTCCGACAGTGCAGCACTCCCTCGGTACTGCACTGAAGTGTCAGCCTCAATTATGTGCTCAAGTGTTTGTAAGAGTTTTTCTTTATTCTGTACTGGAAGGAACATTGAGACTACACTTGAGTATTACTGTATGTTCCTTGAACCAAGGAAGCCATTTTGAGGAACTTGCAAAAGCAGACATGATTAATAAATATGTTCGTTTGAGTTCAGGCTTTGGAAATGGTCAGGAGCTCCAGCCTCCTGTGGACCAGATACACTTAGCGGAGATGCCAGAGTGCAGGATCATTTGGTTATGAGGCTCAATAATCATTTTTTCCCTCAGAAAATAGTATTGAATTAGTTGGAGTCCGGCTGGAGGAAAAAGGGTAATGTTTGTTTACACCTTTTGCACCTGCTGAACTGAATAAAATGTGTCATTTATTTAAAGTACAATTATTAACAAGGCAAGAAATTAAGATGTCGAAAAGGATCAGTTCCACTTCCACCATTTGCAGTGTTACAGAATGAATAAGGTATATAACCCAACCAAGATCAAGATGATGATGATTTAATCACAGTGGATATCCTATCAGTTCAGATTTGCTTTTTAATCATCTGTTGCTAGTTTTTATTAGCGAACTGCACATTTTTTATATCTTGCTACTTCAGAAACGCTTTTGGAATATTTCTCTCCGAAACATCCCAAAGCACCTCACTTGCAATAAATTACTTCAAAGTGCAGCAATTGTTGTTATGCAGGTAATCATGGCCAGCATTTTGAGCATTCAAACAGCAATGAAATGAATGACTAGTCAATCTATCTTTGGTGGCAGTGGTTGAAGTAACAATGTTAGTCACTTCTTGCGCTTCGTCAGATAATGCCACACGATCTCTAACATCCACCTGAACCAGTAGAACAGTTTAAAATCTCATCCAAAGAGCAGCACTTCCTCAGACTGCACACAAGTATCAGCCCAGTTTATGTGTTCGAGTCCTGGAGTGGAGTTTGAACCGAAAACCAACTGGCTCGGGGCAAAAGGGCTACCAAATGAGCCAAGCAAGCACAACAGGAAAATGTGACAATTACTGATCCATAAAAAAAGCTAGAAAATATATGTGCAATATCTTAACTTATTGTAGATATACTAAAGAATAAAATGATGCAGTTTTATAGAGCTAATGGCTTTTTGTTAGAACTTTATGAAAAAAATTGTCCTGAGTGTTCATTTTCTAACATGACATTTTGTAATCATGCTGATAATCACGGAGACAGCAAACTGAGAACTAATAATAAGCAACCTTAGTCCAAACAGTCTGAATGTACTGGTCTTTGATTATCTGTATTTAAAGGGGCAATTTAGTGCTATGCCAGACATCTGCATCACCCCATTGTACATGGTAACAGACTACAAAACTCCCACATCCTTTTTTTAGAATGCTATTTGTGAAGCATTTATAACCCACTCAATCTTCAGCTGGAAGCTTCCTTGAGTGTCTCACTATTTAATTTAAAGTAGGATGGGGGAGGAGGCTCTAGTGGAGCATAAACATCGGCATAGACAGTTGGGCCGAATGGCCTGTTTCTGTGCTATAAATTCTATGTAAACCCGTTAAGAATTGTGCTATTGGAAGAATTGTGGCTCATAGTTTACTGTTTTATTGCATTGTTGCTACAGTAGATATGTTAGTTGAAGAAAACAATGCAGCTTGATTCACATTAAAATAGCAGTATGTTACAGTACTTTTTTTGTCTCCATTTTTGATTTTTTTGTATTAAACATAGATCTTTCCGCCTCCTATTTTTTTGGTCATTTTGCGTATTGTATCCATGCAAGAAGGAAGGCAAGCCACCTCTGGCAAGCATTGTTCTTTTTCATCTAGTGATGATACATTCATCATCTTTTGCCTCTTCAGATGGCTCTAGTTTAGATTGGGAAGTCACCATGAAGAGCATCGCAAAAGTGAACCATTGAAATGAATCTACCATTTTAAGAAGAAATTAAGAATGTGGCAAAAAGCATGACGTTAGCAAAATGACACATTCTTGGGGGAAAAAAAATCACACAACATGTATCAAAGCAATTGCAAACAGACCAAACAAGATTGTTTATTAATCCTTAATCCAGACCTTACTCAGTCTGGGGTAAACTGATTTTTTTTAATGTAACAGTGCCATCTAGTGTTTCTTTATGACAATAAATGACTACTTTTTGAACATGAGTAATCCGACAACAATTTCCAGCATTGCCATTCTACGTGTGTTCAAGGATTTGTGATCTAGCCCATTTTGGTTCAGTGTGGTTCGACCTTTACCAAGCCCCCCCCAGCTATTTTAATAAACTCAAACAGCCATTAACTAAAGCTGTGCACAGGACTTTGCACTTTATATTTTTAAACAATGCTCAATCCAAATTCAAGTCAAGTCACCAGAAATGAACCAGCTCAGTTCAATCTAATCCTTGAAATCTGAGAGGAAATATTAGTGTAAACTCTAACTGTTGTTTTTGATTATTTCAATATAATTCATTGAGTTTGCAGCAATTTAAACCAGATGAGTTATAAGCAGTAGCTAATGAATTGTAGAACATGACATCTACCAGTCGTGTAACACTAGGGAATCTAAAATGGCTCCAATTGGAACATTGCTAGAATGCTGCTCGGCTGATGACTGGTCTTCAGCTATGTAATCGAGAGGAGAGGACACTTTAAAAATAAATAAATAAATAAATAAATACATAAATAAATAAATGGTGGTGCAGAAATAAGACTCATCACTAGCTGGACTTCTATAGGCCAGAATTAGGAAAATGAAAAATTAGATGATGGATCAGCAGTTCTACCAACCCACCCTTATTATCTATTCTATCCTTTCACCAGTAACCCCCTACCATCAGTGTTGGAGACATTGAAACAATCATTGTATCTGATGGTAGTCACTGATACAGGATTGTAAAAAGTAAAAACTAAAATAAACTAGTGCTAATCCCCCTCATGTGGGATCTAGGCCAATGCTGGAAGAGTATGACAGTGTACGGGAGAGGTGGGGGGGGGGGGGGGGTTTACACTCTATCTAACCCAAGCCACGCTAACAAGGATACATGAGTACATGATCCTGACAGTTGAAAAGAAAAAGGAGAAAATATTTCATTTCCTTGTACTATCATTCTTCATTTTGATAAGCAAAAATAAATTGTGTGCACACACAAAGCAATAACAGTAGAAACCATTTTATCTAAACTTCTGAATAAATTGAAATGCCTATTGGTTTCCTGCGCACCATCACAAATGGGAAGTTTATTTATTGTTTATCTGAAATCCTGGTTATCCAGATTTTTCAAATGTCTCTTGGGTAATTTATTTTCTTCTGTTCTTTCAATATGATGTGTTCAATCAAATCTATGTGGACTGATGTCACTCTAAACTGCAGTTTCTGTAGGAGGTAGTTGTTTTGGTGAATGGCATTGATTTCAACAAACACAATTGTTAGCAAATGTAGCTTTAACATCCAGCATGCAGTAGTTACAAGGACTGAGCATGTATCAGTCACAAGTACAGATTGAACTGTACTCTATTCATGCTTAGTAATCATATTTCTTTCTCCTCTCTCTCTCTCTCTCTCTCTCTGATTTCCTAGGTAGGAGTGAAGTGGTTGCAGATCTGTTACCCAGTTTTGATGTAGAGATTATGCCAGGTACTGGTATTTCTCGTGAAGTCCATTCCATCTCTCACCCCTTCCCCCTCCAATTTATACTCACTATGATGCTGTTTATCTGCCATCACAAGGTCTGACATTTCAAGCAAATTGCTATCTTAATGTTTTTGTGGACTGCAGTGAAATTTATGTATCAAACGGATCTTGACAAGCTTGATCAGTTAGTGGAGAAATGGCATGCAATTTAACACAGGGAAATGTGAGATTTGGCAGAGGGAAGGTTGATGCGCTAAATTGGAATGTACTTAAGGTATTGGAGCAGGAGAGAGATCTTGGGGTTTTAGGGGACAGGTCATTAAAACCATCAGCACAATGTTCCCAGACTGTTAAAAAAAGCAAACAGAATATTGGGATGCATAGCAAGGGGTATAACGTATAAATCCAAAGAGGTAATTTTCAAACTGTATTTGGCCCTGGTGAGATGAGACCACATCTGGAGTTCTGCTCAAAAAGGATATTCCGTTATTGGAGGGGGTCGAGAGAAGGGCTACACGGTTGATTCCTGAACTGAAGGGAATGATGTATAGGGTAAGATTGACTACCCTGGGTCTTTTCACTCTTGAAAAGAGAAGACTGAGGGTATATGATAGAAGTCTAAAATTATGAAAGATTTGGACAAATAGGATCTAAGTAAGCTTTTCTGTCACGCACAAAATTTAAGCACAAGGAGTCATATTTACAAATTAAGGACAACACAGTTGGTTGCAATTTGTGGCATTAATCTTTGGCCGCCAAACCTCCTCCATCGATAGGCGAAAATCTTTACAGGCCATCAATTGGGGGAAACTGCATTTTGACCTAAATAGGTAGGCTGAGCACTCAACCTGTCCATGGCTGCCTGCCTCTGGAGGATCCAGGCAAAACTGCCTCTGTAGTTGGGTGTTGGTGCCTCCAGTAATACCACCTCGTTTACCTCACAGTGTTGTAACCAAAGTTGGTCCTGCAGTCAACAGGAGCGATTCTAAGGTAAAGGCACCACTTCTTTCAGCCTGACCATACAGAGACTAGTTTGAACTGACCTCTGAAATCTGTCTTCGTTTTTAATTAGCTTTGTTAAGAACAGTATCACATTAACTAGAAACCTTCAGTGACTGACTAGTAATCACACCAAAATCCTTTTCCTTTTCCATCTTTGCCAAGGGAGCCTCTCCAATGGTTTAGATGGTAAAAGTAGTGTGTAACTCAGCCATACTGCCCAGAAGATCCCAGCTGTTGCTGGCCAGCCTGCCTTGAGGCTTTTCACTTCCCTGAGCTACTGACCTATCTTAAAATAGGAGCCTTTATCATCCCATGAAGTTAGGTTTCACCTAGTTCCATATTCCGCTGGCCTATTGTGAAATAACTCATCATGCAGATTTCATACTTCCTATTCCAACATTCATTACATTACATTTATCGTCACTGAATCGTTCTGCATAATTGTTCCAGATGTTTCTGAACGTTGCTGATTTCTCTTGTACTTGTAACCTGTCCACATAGCTTGGGAAATATTGTGGACAGACCCCTGGAGAACCATTCATCCTCAGCCAGAGCTTTTCCCATTTATCACCACCACCTGATTCCTATTGTCAAAACAAGGTTCCAGTCCAGGTTACTAATTTAACGTTAATTCCACTGATATTTTTATAGTCTCATGTGGCTGATTAATTCAGAGGGGGAAGATTTCCTGTTTGTTTCTTTAGCAAAATTGGAAATAGGATAATTGTAAATGTAAGTATAATTTTGTTTAAAAAGTGCAGAGAGGAAATCTTGAATGCATCAAATTGACATTGTTGGAATGCCCACGTGAGCGCAACATGCTTAAAGATAATGCAACTAAAATAATAATTTAAAAATCCTCCAAGGAAAGATCAATTTTGCTTTGCCTGATCACATTTGCTAGCTGTGGGTGGAGAACTGCCCTGGTGCTTACTCGTCTGCTGAAGCATCTTTCACTGAAAGTAATTACTTCCATGTATCATAAATAACAGCAGCAGCAAATCAAAATCAAGTAAAAATTTGTATTTATATAGCACCTTCCCACATCTCTCAAACATCCCAAAACACTTCACATACAGTTAATTACTTAGAAGTGCAGTCACTATTGTTAGGTAGGTAAACACGACAGTTGTTTTGTGCCTAAGGTCCCAGGCAGTAATGAGATGACTAACAGCTTAATCTGGTTTTGTGGTGTCGGTTGAGGGAAGAATGTTGGCCAAATAGTGTCATGCAATCTTTAACATCCAATGGAACAGACAGATGGAGCCACAGTTTAATGTCTTAACCAAAGATGGCAATTCTAATAATGCAACACTCCTTCAGTGCTTCACTGAAGTCTCAGATTATGCCCTTAAACCCTCGAGCAGGGCTTGAATCCAGAGACGAGAGCGCTATCAACTGAACCAAGATTACACTGAGGAGAAACTGAACATTATTTTAGTGAAAATAAAGAGCAGTGCATTGGAAAATATCAGGAATCAGCAGCAAAAATATTTCATAGTAAGTGATATGAACTGTCAAATTGGAATATTTCACATATTAGTTTGGTAGCTTATAGAAGGGAAAGAAGTAACGGTGTGAATTTACACCATGCCTCTCAAACCGCTTTATACTCAGAGTGGGACTGTAGTTTTGGGTACAACTAACAAATGAACTGATCTTTCCAGCTAGCTGCCTCACTTATTGCTGCTGATCCTGACTGGTGCTGTTTAATGTCAGGATGGTCTGATTAAAACAAGAGCGTTACGAGGTGTGTTTTACACTGTTCCCAGGGGAGTTTTATTGTCTGAAATATTTTTGCCGTAATTTTCTGTACCTGGGCGGGTCGGGTGTGGGCGGTCGGCGTGGCGGGTTGCAACCCCGTTCTTCATTTCATCCCACTCCTGAGATCGACGTTCCCTTAATGGCGTCTATTAAGGCCTGACATGTGTGTTACCCGGCCCTATTAAATAGTGCGGGTCTGATGACATCATTCTTGATGCGTTTTCAGGCGGGATATTTAAAGGAGCCATGGCTACATTGCATTTGAAGGTTCATCTAGGAGTGTGCAGGCACTGTATTGGACCATTGGAGTCTTGGGAAGACCAGCAAACATAACTGCACAGAGACAGAGGGCTGCACCCAGGTTCTCAGATGACTCCCTGCATATGCTTGTGGAGGGAGTGAGAGCACGCAGGGAGGTCCTCTTCCCTTCTAATGGGCAGAAGAGACCTCCCCAGCAGACCAAAGGAGTCTGGCTCCAAATAGCAGAGGAGGTCAACAGCAGGGATGTTGTCAGGAGGACCTGGGTGCAGCCCTCTGTCTCAGAGTGCAGGAAATGTTTCAATTATCTCATTAGATCAGGAAAGATGAGTGCAAAGCCTCACTCAACTTCATCCTGCTGTGCCTCTCATCACCTCCCCATCACTCTGCCTTCCCAAACCTACTCCTGCACATCATTACTCACACCAACATACCTTGCACATCCACCCATCCCTCTCTATCTACATTATCACATCCCCATCTGACTAGCCACTCCTCACACTCACCCTCATCCTAATGCAATCATACCAACTAACAACACACAAGGAGGCTATTTGGCATTGCCACCCCACTCCATCATAGTCACCCTCTAAAGAAGTTACCCATCTATTCCTTACACTCATTCCATCACTCTCATTCAACCTTCTCTTCTTTCCTTCCTTGCAGAAGAGAGCCCACAATAAGAGGGAGAGAACCGAAGGTGGCCCTCCATCATTGTCCATCTTGACAGCAGCAGAGGAGGTCGTCCTGGAAGTGTCAGGAGTTGCAGAGCTGCTGGAGATGGGAATTGGAGAGAGGGGGACATCTCAGCAACCTGGTGAAAGAATTACATCTCATACAGCCACATGGCATACAGCAGTCACTCATATGGGGACTGCTGTCAGCAGCCAGTGAATGTTCATCATGTGCATAATGGTATCTGTATCCATTCTTCATATGACATGTCTAACTCATCTCTTTACTGTCCCACAGGTCCATAAAGAGCCCCCCCCTCACTGTCCAGGAGGAAGAGGAAGACGACTCCTCAGAGGAGCCTCCAGCCTCCGAGGGCACACCATCAGCAGACATAAGCGCACCCAGCACCAACGCAGATACGCACACCTTGGTGGGTGCCATGCGACACAGAGTAGTGTTGTCACCTGGTGTGTCACAAGTCACAAGTGAGCAAGAAGAGATGGTGGAGACAGGGGCATCAGTGGAGACTCCTCACCAGAGGGCACAGGATGCTCCCAGCTCTGCTCAGCTGCATGCAGACACTGAGCCTCAGGGGCCATCCAGAAAGAGGATGTTGCTGGAGGTGCAGCAAGAAGTGCAGGAGGCTTTGACAGGTTTTGCGACCACGATGTCTGTAAATGTACAGAGAATGCAGGAGTCCATCTCTAACATGAGCACCACCATGTCGCAGGCAATGGCGACTGTATGGATAAGATGGCCACCTGCGTGGAGCAGCTAATGTGCCACTCACAGGAGCACATGGTCTCTATGGAGAATAGATGGCAAACGCTCATAGACTTCCTGTCTAGGGGGGATTTCAACGTAGATTTAGGTTTTCGTGGCCCCACTGCTGTGCAGCAAGGTGCTCTCCAGCTCCTTGCTAGCAGGGAAGTGTGGGTGGCCCATGAGAGGGATGATGTTGAGAGGGGACATGGAAGTGGGAGCTCCTCTCAAAGCGCTCACACTTCTCCCCCATTGCCATCCCTCAGTCAGAGTCCCAGATGGCTCCTTGGATCGCGATAGCCAAGTCTGCTGCTGCACAGTCACAGGAGGAGCACACTTTGGCAGGGCCATCAGAGGCTCCAAAACCCAGAGGACGTCCGCCAAAAGTGTCTGTGCTGTCACAGCAGGGAAGTGAGCAGGCTGCCTCTACCTCTGCTGAAGCCACAGGGGTAGCACCTCGTAGAAGCACGCGTAAAAGAAAAATGAAACACAAGTAGATGCACAAGGATAGCCACTTGGGTGCTTTAATAATTGTTTGTGTAAAGTTTCTGTTACTGTGATGTCACAGATAAAAATATTTATTTCCACCACTTTCCGGTCATGGCCAAATTTGTGTGCAACTTTGGAAGTGACTTAGTGAGTTGGAGTGAATGGTGAGACATTGCGTTACTTCCACAATGGTGGTCAGTGTGAAAGGAATGGCTTGGTCATTGTAGGGATGTGGCAGCCCTTTAGATGTAATGCCTGAAGTTAAGTAAATCTGGCCATGATGAGGCCATCCCTGGCCTCCCGGGCAGCAATTTGCTCGGGTGCTGGTGGGATCTGGACCGCAGGTTCCTCCTGCTCCTCCTCCTCTGAAGAGGCTGTGCGCTCAGAGCCTTGCTCCTCATGCAGCGCTAATCCTCGCTGCTGTGCTATGTTGTGCAGGTTGCAGCAGAACACGACGATTCTGGAGACCCTGGCTGGTGCGTACTGATGGGCTCCTGTATCCAGATCTGTCCAGGCATCTGAAGTGCATTTTCAGCATGCCTATTGTCTGCTCTGACACATCTGGTGAAAATGTGGCTTTCATCTCTCCTCGACCTCAGTACGTGGCCTCCTCAAGGGTGTCATGAGCCACGTCTTCAGTGGAGAGCTCTTGTCTCCAAGCAGCCAACCGGAAAGTCTGTTTGGAGGAGCGAAGAGCTGAGGGACGGTGGACTGGCACAGGACGAAATAGTCATGGCAGCTGCCAGGGAATTTGACGCACACATGCATGATGATCTTACTGTGGTTGCAGACGAGCTGCACATTGAAGGAGTGGAAACCCTTGCGGTTGACAAAGACTCCTGGGTGATGATGGGGGTGCCCTGATGGCCACACGTGTGCAGTCGATGATGCCCTGCACCTGTGGGAAGTCAGCCAGAGTGGCAAAGCCGAGCACCCGCTCAGTAACACTGGCTTCATCAGTGGAAAAGTTGATATAATTGGCTGACTTGTCAAACAGGGCATCGGTGACCTGTGCAAAGCATCTGTGGGCGGCTGACTGCGAGATGCCGCAAATGACTGCTGCAGATCCCTGGAAGGAGCCTGAGGTGAAGAAGTTGAGGGCGCTGGTAAGGCGTGTCCACCCACTCCTCTGGGCTGCAGGTCTTGCTCTGGCAATCTGCAAATGTCTGCGACAACCTGGTACGATAGCCTGAGCCTCCTTTGGCACTGCTGCTCAGTCATGTTGAGGAAGCTCATCCTCTGCCTGTATACCTGGTGTTGGAGGTATCACATCCGGTGCGGTGCGGTGCAGCCCTGCACTGATGCCCTCTGTCCTGTGCAGCATCAGGTGGTTGAGGAGAAGGTTGGTGGTGGTGTTGTTGGTGCTGCTGGTGTTGGGGCTCGTTGTGGTCCGATTCTGAGGACCAAGGTGAGATAGTATAAACGGCACCCATGCTTATGTAATAGATGGCAGGTCAAGTAGAGATGACAGAAGCAAACTGTCAATGGTGTGATAGGTTCTACCAATGAGGTGACAGTGGATCCCGACTTTGCTGAAAAGACTTGCAACCTCTAGAAAGCTAAATCTGTGCTGACAATGAACTCAGCAACAGCATCTGCCTTCGGAAAGTGACCAGGTGTCAGGTGGGAGTATTTATTGTACTTTCCATGCTAAGCACTAATGAGCTGGATCAATGGCCACTGAACTTCCGCCTCTGGTTCACAGATGTTCCTCAGCTGTGTGATTCCCATGGCCATCCAGGGAAATTTGAAAGGTAGAGTTAAAAAGAAGTTTAAGGGTCTGACAAGTATCTAATAATCATCTAAATTACCTCGGCCGCCTCTGCCGTTCGGGTCACTGCTGCGCTGGCAAACACCCGAGGGAATGGCGTGTGGGGGCAGGATGACATCGGGTTACCGACGCGCTCCAAGTTATTTCATATTTCCCTCCCGACCCGCCTCCAATCACACCCGCACAGACGCCAGAAAATACCAGCCTTGGCTGTTGATTTAAAAAAACTATACTTTGAGTGGGTTTCATTCAGAATACATATCAGAATGCCATGGATAATGGAAAATAAACCACTGAATGATGCAGGGCAGCGTACTTCACAAGTGGTATTAGGACAAGATAATTATGTTGACTGGGTCATGAATGATTTATTTACAATGATCCACTGCACCTTGATGTGTATTCTGTTTATACCAAACTATGCAGTTATTTATTATATATATATATAATATTTATATATACAAGCTGATGTTGCTCATGAGAGGTCTGGGGTCTGGAGTACAGTTGTGATGTTTAGCTATTAACCTGGCCAGTCCCTTTAAAGCTTTTGGTCAGTTACTCCCTGTGAGAAAGTGTTATAAATAGCTCCTGGAGCTGTCTGGAAGTTTTTCTCGATTGGCAACTGATTGATTTGCTTGGTTTATCCCCGTTGGAAGAGGCCAAATTATATCTAAATAAGCCAAAATATCTGAAAGTCTGAAAAAAGCAGCATAGAATGACTGAAACTTTTTAAATTATTTAAATATTTAAATAATTCTTTTTAGCTTGGGCAGTTGGTGTTTTATGCAAGGTATGATCTCTGGAATGTGACAGACACACTCAAAACTTTCATATAAGTAAATAAGAAAGAAAGCAAGAACGTGCCTTTCACAACCTCAATGTCCCAAAATGTTTTACAGCCAATTACGTACTTTTGAAGTGTAGTCATTGTTGTAATGAAGGAAATGTGGCAGCCAATTTGCATACAGCAAGGTTCCACAAACAGCAATGAGAAAGTAATCTGTTTTTAGTGATGTTGGTTGAGGGATAAATACTAACCAAGACAGCGGGAAGAACTCCCCTGCTTTTCTTCAAAATAGTGCAATGGGATCATTTATGTCCACTTGAGAGGGGAGATGGGGCCTCGGTTTTATGTATTATCCGAAAGACAACACCTCCGACAGTGCAGCGCTCCCTCAGTACGGCATTGAAATGTCAGCCTAGATTTTGTGCTCAAGCTCTAGAGTGGGACTTGAAACCACAACTTTCTGGCTCAGAGGCAAGAATGCTACTACTGAGCCAAGGCAGACTTTGGATCCGAGAAAGATAAATCGTAATATTTTCTTAATGGTGAGAGACTAAGAACTGTGGAAGAGCAAAGGATTTAGATGTCCATGTACACAAATTACTAAAAGCTAGTGAACAGGTACAAAAAGTAATCAAAGTGAGGAAGTGATTCTTTGGTTGTGCAGAGTCTTGGTCAGACCCCATATGGAATACTGTGTTCAGTTATGGGCACCGGACTTCAGAAAAGGTATATTGGCCTTCGAAGTGGTGCAGTGCAGATACACCAGAATGATACCAGGGCTTAAAGGGTTAAATTATGAGGACAGTTTTCATATACTTGGCTAGTATTCTCTTCAGTTTAGAAGATTAAGGGGTGATCTAATTGAGGTGTTTAAAATGATGAAGAAATTCAATAATGCACATACAGAGAAACTATTTTTTGTCTGGTGGGGAATCCAGAATGAGGGGACATAATCTTAAAAGTAGAGTTCGGTCATTTGGGAGTGAAATCAGGAAGTACTTTCTTACACAAATGGTAGTGAAAATCTGGAACGGCTCCCCAAAAGGCTGTGGATATTGGATCAATTGAAATTTTCAAGACTAAAATCAATAGATTTTTATTAGGTAAGAGTATCAAGGGATATGGAACAAAGGTGGGTAAATGGGGTTGATGAACAGATCAGCCATGATCTAATTGAATGACGGGACAGGCTCGAGGAGCTGAATGGACTACTATGCCTATGTTCCTGTTCTCCTGTGCAATGCCACAGAAGATGGACGAATATATTTTATAATGCCATTGTACACGATGAATATGGGAGGTGTCTATCAATACATTAAGGTTTCTTGGCATTGTTCTCCATTGCGCTGGGAGCAATGTGGATTTTAATATTGAAGCAATTTGTTTGTTCTCACTCTCTGGGGTTCAGTTACGTTGAGAAATGAAGGGGTCCTGCCTACTTGTAGTTTACTTGTCTAAGGATGGATCGCCATTTCATGCAAGTTTGTTGTGGGGAGGGCTGCAGTTTGTCACAGTGACTGAAGCAGATTTTAATAGCAATCCTGTGTACTGCAGGGGCCTTTGCTTTCCAATGAGTAGGCTCAACAAGTCCTCTGGAATTAAGTCCTCCGGAATTGTGTGGCTGGTTATAGTAATAGTGGTCCTCCAGTTGTTGTTAGAATGGTTAAATGTGGAGGTACGATCAGAATGTGTGTGCCATGATGCCCTTCTCGCTACAACGTCTCCAATAATGGAGAGATTAAATTTCCAGAACTTGTTTGGAGTGTGATATGAATGATGTATGATATTGCGTTGGCCCTCATACATTTTGTTGCAGGTGGTGATGCTGCTGAGGTATCCTCCATTAACTAGTAGATTACATTTCATTAGCGTACAAAAACAACAACCTGCAATTTAATAGTGCTTTAATATAGGAAATAGTCCCAAGGCATAAGTTAAAAAAAAAGATGTCGAGCCAAAGAAGATATTAGAGGGGTGACCAAAAGCTTGGTCAAAGAGGTGGATTTTAAAGAAAGTCTGAAAGGAAGAGAACGAGTTGGAGAGGTTGAAAGATTAATGGATAGAATTCCAATTTATGGAGCCGAGGTGACTGAAGACATAGCCGCCAGTGGTGGGGTGAAGGGAGGAGGGATGCACAAAAGGTTGGAGACAGAGGAATGGATAGTTCGGGGTTTGAAAGATTTATATAGTGACTTTCAGGACATTCCAAAGCACTTTACAGCCAATGAAGTACTTTCAATGTAGTAGTAACTGTTGTAAGATAGGAAACACGGCAGCCAATTTGTGGTTAGCAAGGTCCCACAAACAGCAGTGTGATAATGACAAGATAACCTGTAATGTTGGTTGAGGAATAAATATTGGCCAAGACATTGGCCAATATTTATTCCACTGCTCTTCTTCGAAATGGTGCCATAGGATCTTTTATATTCACCTGAGAGGGCAGATGGGACCTCAATTTAACACATCTCATCCGAAAGACAGCACCGAAAGTTACAGAAATAGGGTCAGGTATGATCATGGATAAGAATTTTAAATTTGAGACTCTGGGAACCGGAAAAAAAAATCAATGTTCCCGTTAAATTGCGCGGCCACGCGATCATGCAGCAGTCTGGCGGTCTCACGGAGACCACATACCGGCTTTACAATGGAAAAACCGAGCATGCACGGAAATTTGAATGGGCCACGCAGCCCGTTAAAAGGGGCCACGCACCCAAAAATAATTAGAGGGAACATTGGAAACAATGTAGGTCAGCAAGCACAGGGGTGACGGCTGAGCAGGACATGCGGGTTAGGACACGGGCAGCAGAGCTTTGAATGAGCTGAAGTTTATGAAGGGTGGAAGATGGGAGGCCGGCCAGGAGAGCATTGGAGTGATTGGGCCTGAAACTGACAATGGATGAGTGTTTCACCATCAATTGGGCTCAGGCAGGGGTAGAAGCAGACGATGTTATAGGTAGGCAGTTTTTGTGGTGGAGAGGATATGGGACTGGAAGCTTAGTTTGAAGGTCCTAAATATTTTGAATACTCAATTGTTTAACCACCAGGATATAGAGAAGGATGTACTATATTAGCAGGAAATTATTTATATCATTAAATATTTACTCATTTGGATTTTGGCTCTTATTTTAAATACTTTGATTCACTCTGAAACAGATAAAGCTATAAATATGGTTTATCTGAAAAATGTGATGGCAATAAAACTGAATATTTAAAGGGGATGCATCATCAGCAGTTTGAATTGTAAATCAAAACCTCCTGTTTCTAAAATCATCGACTGTTGTGATGGTTCTGTCATCAATGTACTTGCAGAGCTAGTGACCCCCACTTTGTTAGCATTGTGTCTGGAATATCCTTGCTGGCAAGAGTGAGGATTGTGCCCACGGCACCAATTTTTATTCTAATCTCTATCCATTACAGTGCAAAAGATGCATGGAAATTATATAATATTAACACTGCATTGCCTACAATGGGAAGGAAGGCCCACTTCAAACAATCCACCCAACCACACCCTCACACAACCCCCCCATCCTGGAAATATTTCAATTTTGAAATTTAATGAGTTTTCCCTTGGTCTTTTTTTCCCCCAAGTTTGAAATAAATAATTAAACCCAAACTGTCAATTTAACATGAATTAAATCGGAATAAGAAACTGTTTCACTCACAGAGGCCATAAGGGAGCCTAGAGTGGGAAATGGAAGTGACACGCCCATACAGTAAAGGTTCCTGTTCTGAGATTTACGTTTAGAATCATCAAAAAATGTGGCAGGATCTTTACTCTACTTTTATCTTGGACTGTACCTCAGCTAAGAGCCTTGGATGCTGATACTTGGGTTCCCTGCACTGGTATTCCTTACCTGGATGAGCATAAATTTCTAAGAAAAAATTAGGGCAAAATCCAGGAATGTGCCAACCTTTATCTGGCTTTAGATAACTAGCACATTAACTAAAAAAAGATAAACAGCCCCAGTATTCACCATTATAAACCCCCCGTCTTGCAAGACCAGTAATTTCAATTGGCAAAATAATGCTAATATCACATTTTTGTGCGTATAAAATATTAAATTTGGGGTCAAATTAGGGTAGCATGAAATTATCACAATGAATATTGAAAAATCTCTCTCAAATCAGAAACTCTTGATGATGTACCCCCACTGTAGAAAGTAAATACACAAATATCAGAATGGTTCATTATTCCTTTGTTTGTTGGATGTTTCCCAATGTTCTCCCGTGTCCTGGCATAGTCCCTCATCATGACCTACTAACATTTCAGTCATCTTCAGCATTTTGTGTGTTGGGATGTTCATGTCATAATAGAATTAGGCTTTAAGGGCACTGATGTTGACATTAGTGATGCAGAGACCAACAGTCATGCAAGAAAAGGATAACCGCATAAACATTTTGACAACTGCTCCTTTGAGTTCTATGTGGGAGGTGGAGGATTCACATCACCTTACATTTTCAGTGTAATATAGAAATAAAACCGAATCTAATACTTTTTTTTTAACTATTATTGCTGTCTATTTTCTCAACTTTCCCGTAGGCCCCTCACTACAGCTGCCTGCTGCTGCATTTTCTCCAGCTAGGAGAGAGGGAAATCTGGACTACGGACTTCACCATTTTTGAAGGACATCTGGTTTTAAATTTGCTATCAGCCAAAATTTACTGACTATGCTACATATGTATTAAATCACCCACATTACGGCTCTTTTTATTGCTTTACTCTGACTTTATTTAAGAAAACATATTAAAGCCACAGTAACCTGGGCTCCCTCCAGGGCTTTGCAGGTAAACACACTGTAGCGTGCAATGTTGAGCCATACAGAATCAGACTGTCCCAGGTTATATCCCTGGTGTGAGCGGAGTTAGCCGAGCTCAGCCAGGGTAACAGGACAGGCACTATAATTGGCCTCAGTAGCTCCTGAGAAGAAAACCAGCTAGAGGTCCCACTCCGATCACTCTCTAGTGTCCCTTTTGTACAGCGCATATCTGTGGATGTTGGGAGAGGACAAAGTAGAGCTTACTTATGATTTCCTCCCTGCTGACACTTACTGTGCAGTTTCACAGGAAGAAAGGCCACTTAAGCAGCTTTTCTCTGTGGGTTTACCAGGTTGATGCTGGAATAAGGGTACCAGATTTTGCAGTGAGCTCACTAATGCTCCTAGAATCCAAACAAAAACAGTACCAATATAGAAGTGGCTTTGGAATGTTCCCTGTGGAACCACATCCCAGTATGAGTGACTGACGTCAGGAGAAGTAGGAGGGGTTAACCATTGTGGTATTTTTCCGGGCTTTTTATTAGTTATAATGAAATCTATCAAGGTACAATGGTGAGTCATTCTCTAATAAAGCATCAACATTTATTGTAAACACGTCACCCCTTGCCAATGGCCTAAACTTTATACAAATGTTATTTATTTAAATATTTTAGAAAATACTTTTAGGGTGAAAGAAAAACATTGTATTTTGCACAACAATGTAAAGGAATAGTGAATAATCCAGCATGTTTTATGGTGCAATAAGGGGTAGAAAGCTAATTAAAGCATGCAGTAACATGTGAATAAGATGTGAGGACCATTATGTTATTTAACCATTGCACTCAGCAAGACGATAAAATTCTTTGTGTGTTGTATAATGCTCTTTATTAATTTTTTGTATTACAGAATGGGCATTTGTTGGTTTAGTGCTCTCAGGATCTCTTCTACTTCTTATCCTACTTGGTGTATGTTGGTGCCAGTGTTGTCCTCACACATGCTGTTGCTACGTCCGCTGTCCATGTTGTCCAGAATCTTGCTGTTGCCCTCGAGCCTGTAAGTACACCTTTCCACAGTACAGTTGTTAAAGAGATTGTTTTCTGTCATTTTATTTCTCCCTTACATTACCTTTAAGGTATTTCACAGATGCTTATTTAGTTAAAGATGCAAGATAAATAGGGTCACGTAATTGCTCATACTCTTCAGGAATTACTCTCCTTGGAGTACGACAGTATTAATTTTTCCTCTATGCAATTATGTGACTGTCTTTAGGAAAAGATCTGTTTGGGGGGGGTTACAAACAAAAAGATGCATAAGCTATACGTTGATCTAAGTAGAAATTGTGTTGCCTGAATATAGCTATGAAACCAGCTAAATGCCTAAAAAAATTTTACCTTCCAAATTTAAAAAAAAAATGTATTCGTTTTTATGGGATGAGGGCATCGCTGGCAAGGCCAGCATTTATTGTCCATCCCTAATTGCCCTTGAGAAGGTGGTGGTGAGCCGCCTTCTTGAACCGCTGCAGTTTCGTGTGGTGAAGGTACTCCCATAGTGCTGTTAGGGAGGGAGTTCCAGGATTTTGACCCAGCGACGATGAAGGATCGGCGATAAACTTCTAAGTCAGGATGGTGTGTGACTTGGAGGGGAACTTGGATGTGGTGGTGTTCCCATGCGCCTGCTGCCCTTATCCTTCTAGGTGGAAGAGGTCGCGGGTTTGGGATGAACTGCCGAAGAAGCCTTGGCGAGTTGCTGCAATGCATCTTGTAGATGGTACACACTGCAGCCACGGTGCCCCGGTGGAAGAGGGGCTGCCAATCAAGGGGGCTGCTTTGTCCTGGATGGTGTCGAGCTTCTTGAATGTTGTTGGAGCTGCACACATCCAGGCAAGTGGAGAGTATTCCATCACACTCCTTACTTGTGCCTTGTAGATGGTGGAAAGGCTTTGGGGAGTCAGGAGGTGAGTCACTCGCCGCAGAATACCTAGCCTCTGACCTGCTCTTGTTGCCACAGTATTTATGTGGCTGGTCCAGTTAAGTTTCTGGTCAATGGTGACCCCCAGGATGTTGATGGTGGGGGATTCGGTGATGGTAATGCCATTGAATGTCAAGGGGCGGTGTTTAGACTCTCGCTTGTTGGAGATAGTCATTGCCTGGCACTTCTGTGGCACGAATGTTACCTGCCACTTATCAGCCCAAGCCTGAACGTCGTCCAGGTCTTGTTGTATGCGGGCATGGACTGCTTCATTTTCTGAGGAGTTGTGAATGGCACTGAACACTGTGCAGTCATCAGCCAACATCCCCATTTCTGACCTTATGTTGGAGGGAAGGTCATTGATGAAGCAGCTGAAGATGGTTGGGCCTAGGACACTGCCATGAGGAACTCCTGCAGCAATGTCCTGGGGCTGTGATGATTGACCTTCAATCACCACAACCATCTTCCTTTGTGCTAGGTATGACTCCAGCCAGTGGAGAGTTTCCCCCCGATTCCCATTGACTTCAGTTTTACCAGGGCTCCTTCATGCCACACTCGGTCAAATGCTGCCTTGATGTCAAGGGCAGTCACTCTCACCTCACCTCTGGAATTCAGCTCCTTTGTCCATGTTTGGACCAAGACTGTGATGAGGTCGGCAGCCGAGTGGTCTTGTCGGAACCCAAACTGAGCATCAGTGAGCAGGTTAATGGTGAGTAAGTGCCGCTTGGTAGCACTGTCGATTACACCTTCCATCGCTTTGCTGATGATTGAGAGTAGACTGATGGGGCGGTATTTGGCCGGATTGGATTTGTCCTGTTTTATATGGACAGGACATACCTGGGCAGTTTTCCACATTGTCGGATAGATGCCAGTATTGTAGCTGTACTGGAAAAACTTGGTTAGAGGGGCGGCTAGTTCTGGAGCACAAGACAGCCGGGATGTTGTCGGGGCCCATAGCCTTTGCTGTATCCAGTGCGCTCAGCTGTTTCTTGATATCACGTGGAGTGAATCGAATTGGCTGAAGATTGGCTTCTGTGATGGTGGGTACCTCAGGAGGAGGCCAATATGGATCATCCCCTTGGCACTTCTGGCTGAAGATGGTTGCATACGCTTCAGCCTTGTCTTTTGCACTCACGTGCTGGGCTCCACCATCATTGACGATGGGGATATTCATGGAGCCTCCTCCTCCTGTTAGTTGTTTAATGGTCCACCACCATTCACGACTGGATGTGGCAGGACTGCAGAGCTTTGATCTGATCTGTTGATTGTGGGATCGTTTAGCTCTGTCCATAGCATGCTGCTTCCGCTTTTTAGCATGCATGTAGTCCTTTGTTGCAGCTTCTCCAGGTTGGCACCTCATTTTTAGGTACGCCTGGTGCTGCTCCTGGCATGCTCTTCTACACTCCTCATTGAACCAGGGTTGGTCCCCTGGCTTGATGGTAATGCTAGAGTGAGGGATATGCCAGGCCATGAGGTTACGGATTGTGGTGGAATACAATTCTGCTGCTGCTGATGGCCCACAGCGCCTCATGGATGCCCAGTTTTGAGCTGCTAGGTCTGTTCTGAATCTATCCCATTTAGCACAGTGGTAGTGCCACACAACACGATGGAGGGTGTCCTCAGTGTGAAGTCGGGACTTCGTCTCCACAATGACTGTGCAGTGGTCACTGCTACCAATACTGTCATGGACAGATGCATCTGCGACAGGTAGATTGGTGAGGACGAGGTCAAGTAGGTTTTTCCCTCATGTTGGTTCTCTCACCACCTGTTGCAGGCCCGGACTGGCAGCTCTGTCCTTCAGGACTCGGCCAACTTGGTCAGCAGTGATGCTACCGAGCCACTTTTGGTGATGGACATTGAAGTCCCCCACCCAGAGTACATTCTGTGCCCTTGCTACCCTCAGTGCTTCTTCCAAGTGGTGTTCAACATGGAGGAGTACTGATTCATCAGCTGAGGGAGGGCAGTAGGTGGTATTCAGCAGGAGGTTTCCTTGCCCATGCTTGACCTGAAGCCATAAGACTTCATGGGGTCCGGAGTCAATGTTGAGGACTCCCAGGGTCACTCCTTCCCGACTGTATACCACTGTGCCGCCACCCCTGGCGGCTCTGTCCTGCCAGTGGGACAGAACATACCCAGGGATGGTGATGGAGGAGTTTGGGATATCCTCTCTACACTATGTTACAGGCTAAAATAACATAAGGTATTTCTTATATAATATCATGTAGACTCATGTAAAAGGAGAAACCGAATCATAAGACACTCCAAATATCAGGTTTGCAGGTTGTACAAGAATTAATTAAAAAACTTCCAAAATGCCTCATCACTTGTACCAAACTATACTTTATAAAAATCACTGAAATATAGAAGTGACTATAGGAACTACGAATTTAAACAACAAAATGTGACTGTGGAAGCTGTCCACTGCTGATTTAGGAGATCATGACAGTCAAGTTGCGAGCAGTAACGAAGGGTTGGGTATCACACAAATAATATGAACATAAGAATTAGGAGCAGGAGTAGGCCATACGGTCAAGTGCATTGTTCAAGTGCATGCAATGCTCAATAGTTATCAGTCCTTTGTTAATCAAGAAAGAAAAATCAATATACCTGCAGGCAACTTGACTGTTAAAAATTAAAAGAGAAATGTTTAACAGTATTCTTTTCTCTTTATCAGTGTACGCAGCTGGGAAAGCAGTCAAAGCTGGACATCTTCCCAATGTTGCAGACTATCCACCATACTACATCCCTAGTGTTTCTAGGGTACCCATCTCACCAAGTGTAATTGATGCAAAGCCTCTGCCTCCACCTGCACGTGTGGACAATGATATGGGGGGATCTGGTAAGAATACTTTCTTTCAAAACTAAAATCAACTCAAAGACGTTAGGTACCATGACATCAACATTATCAACTTCTGTGTGTGAATGGATAATAGGGTCTTAAACTTCTTCCAGACAAAGCGCCAAACCCAACTATATAGTAATAACCGGCAGTAATGTTACAAGTCAGCAACTTGCAACAACAATTTGCCATTTTTCACTTCCTCGCCCACTCCTTCTCCCTCATCCTGGGTTTTGCCTTATATACCCAATCCGCCCTCTGCTTTCTCAGGAGGCAGAGGAACCATAACTCCCCTCCTTCCCACAGCCCAGTCCCTCAGTAATTCTGTCCAGCAACCGGGAGAGGGAGGGAGGCAGCGATCAGGAGAGGGAGGGAGGCAGCAACCGGAAAGGGTTTGGCGGGGGGGGGGGGGGAGCAGTGAGCAGAGGCCAGCGGCGGCCTGTGGTTTTAATGTGGAGCCGGGAGGAGTACTCCTGCTCTTCCCGGCTCCACATTCAAGTAAACATGTTTAAGGACCACCGGTTAGGCCGTATGTAGACCTGGTTCTCCTGAACGCAGCCGGCCCACGCCAGTTGCGTTCAGCCCAGTTTTACAAAGGGAGCCTCCAGCAGGCATGAGATGATTTTTTTTGTTAGGTAAGGGTATCAAGGGATATGGAGGAAAGGCGGGTAAATGGGGTTGAGGTACAGATCAGCCATGATCTAATTGAAGGGTGGAACAGGCTCGAGGGGGCTAAATGGCCTACTCTTGCTCCTATGTAATTGCTACCAGCACCTGATGCCCTCGTGGATAAGTACACTGCCCAATGTACTACAAAGGTGTACAGATCAGAAGATCCCAGGTAAAATTTCTGTGTAT
This sequence comes from Squalus acanthias, assembly GCA_030390025.1. Lineage (NCBI taxonomy): Eukaryota > Metazoa > Chordata > Chondrichthyes > Squaliformes > Squalidae > Squalus > Squalus acanthias. The sequence continues at coordinate 143,769,655 of CM059429.1, forward strand.
GCTGGGTTAGCTAATCTCAGCTGGTACAGTTATTGGAGCACTACAGTTGGGCTCAGTACCCTTGGGCAAGGTGGGAAATAAGTGTTGGTTCCTGCTTCTTACTCCTGTCCAATGACTTTTGCTGACAAAAGTTTGTATTGACTTCCATGGTTGAACAAGCTCAGATATGAAGAAAGACGACTTAATGAGGTCCAGGAGCATTGCTGGTGCCGCATCATGAGTCAGCACCTTCAGTTTGTTCGTTCTTTACATTTTGGTTTGATTATGTGACAGTGAAACCCTCATATAAACAGTAAATCAAAACTTATATTTGCAAAACACATATGATTCTCTAAGTTATTAGCTATAAATTGATTTAAGGCCAGGTTCCTGTAATACAGCTATTTTTTTCTATTTCCTCCATAGTACGTAGTGGCTACAGGATTCAAGCCAACAAAGAGCAAGACTCCATGAAGGTCCTTTACTATGTGGAAAAGGAGCTGGCACAGTTTGACCCCTCTCGGAGAAAGTATGAGCAATGTACGGGTTATAGGTATTGAGATAAATTTGAGAGATGGTAGGGGTTGATTTCTTCTGTAAATCTGCTGGCTGAGCAAAAATACTAACTTCACAGAGACCTATGTCTTGTTTCAGTTTGCACTATCATGGTTAACTGAGTTCTGTTCATTCTCAGCAAGGCTGCTAATTAGATTGCCTCATCTTCATCCTGAGTCAAAGGAATAATAGCACTACTATCCAAATCTACAGGATTTTGAAGTATGCATTTTGAAATGGAATGCGGAGACCCATCTTCCAATTTTAATATGTAATAATTATATTGATATGGTTAACATTTTCAGTGTAAACAAAGTCAAAATTACACAAGGCCTCTGAAATTCCGTGAAGGTTTTCACGGTCTCCTGCTATAACTCTAGTGAGAGACTGGCAGAATCCCCCCAGAAATGGTGTAAATGGCTGAAAACAGCCGGGACCACCCTCCGCAGAATTTTCAGGACCAAAGTCATCAACTATTGCGGAAGTCACCAGTTTGCACTTTTTGTGGAAAAATGCATAAAATCATGTAATGAGATCCCCAAAACATCTTCACAAATCTGGGAATCTGTAATAATTTGAATCATTCAATCACTACAAACTCGTGGCTCTGCTTGTTACCTATAAAGCAGAAGCACTCAATTTGTTCTGCCATCCGAAAGCTCAGAAAATAAATTGAATATCACAATGGCCATATGACAATTAATGGGCACAATTTCAAAATTTGCAGATGACACGAAACTTGGAAGTGTAGTAAACAGTGAGGGAGATAGTAATAGACTTCAAGAGGACATAGACAGGCTAGTGGAATGGGCGGATACATAGCAGATGAAATTTAATGCAGAAAAATGTGAGGTGATAGATTTTGGTAGGAAGAATGAGGAAAGACAATACAAGCTAAATGGTACAATTTTAAAAGGGGGTGCAAGATCAGAGAGACTTGGAGTTTTTGTGTACAAATCTTTGAAGGTGGTAGGACAGGTTAACAAAGCAGTTAATAAAGCATATGGGATCCTGGGCTTTATAAATAGGGGCAGAGAGTACAAAAACCAGGAAGTCATGTTAAACCTATAAAAAAACACTAGTTCGGCCCCAGCTGGAATATTGTGTCCAATTCTGGGCACCACACTTTAGGAAGGACATGAAGGCTTTGGAGAGGGTAGAGAAGAGATTTACTAGAATGGTTCTGGAGATGAGGGATTACAGTTACGTGGATAGACTGGAGAAGCTGGAGTTGTTATCCCTAGAGCAGAGAAGTCTAAGAGGAGATTAGATAGAGGTGTTTAAAATCATGAAGGGTTTAGATAGAGTAAATAAAGAGAAACTGTTTCCAATGGCTGAAGGGTCGATAACCAGAGGGCACAGATTTAAAGTGATTGGCAAAAGAACCAAAGGCGACATGAGGAAAAACTTTATTACGCAACGAGTGGTTAGGATTTGGAATGCACTGCCTGATAGGGTGGTGGAAACAGATTCAACAGTAGCTTTCAGAAGGGAATTGGATAAATACTTGAAAGAGAAAAAAAATTGCAGGGATATGGGGAAAGAGCCGGAGTGTGGGACTAATTGAATTGTTCTTCGAAAGAGCCGGCGCAGACTCGATGGGCCGAACGGCCTCCTTCTGAGCTGTACTATTCAATGATTCTACGATTCTATGTAGGGAGACTACATGCAATGAGAAATACTTAGCACTTTACAGAGCCATTATTGCCTTCAGAGAATTTTTGGGCTGGCATAGTTCCTGGAAAATGTAGAAATGGCTTGCTCTGAAAAATATGATTCCACGGCTGCCAATCTCACTATTGGGAAAGTGCGCACTGTCTGCTACAGCTCAAACTATTGTGATGTGATTTTTGTATGGGTAGTTGAATTTTTCTTTTAGACTTTACAGTGCAAACGCATATGCTTTTAGAAATATCTGATGTGATTGTTAGTTTACAAAGATGACAATAGCCTTTCAAGTATTCCAAAGCCTTTTTACTCCAAGATCCAGGCTGTGAACAATAATCTAGTACTAATGGGCTGCTCTGCAAGCAGCAGACTGACATTGTGCAAGAGCAGGTGCTAGGCTGATGCCATCACAGGGTTTAGTCAGAGAGCATCTCGGTGGGAAATGAGTGTTTGCTGCATTTTCTGTTTTTAATTGAGTTCAGCATCGCTTTCCCTTTTCATATGCAAATCAACAGCTGTGATTTGCATTGTAAACCAGTTTTGGAAGAATTCTGGGTTGCTTTTGTCTGGTACCAGTTTGTAATGTAAACCACCAGGAAAACATTAGAAAAAGAATATAAATAAATGTTTTAAACTTCTTGTATTATACAGCCAGCAACATGTCAGAGCTGAGTTCACTGCACGATCAGAACACTGATTACCGCCAGACATTCTGTCAGGCTCGAAGACAAGCGCTCCCCGCAATTACTGACCAGGACGCTGACTCAGCACTCAGGGCTCAGCTGGGAAGAGGATCGGGACATTTCAAGTGCAGAGAAAAGAGAGACAATGAACGCAGCAGTAGCAGGTACAGTAAAAGAAATGTTCAGTGTTTGAAAAATAAATCTCGTATAGCATTTATATAAATACTCCTCTTTATAGTTGTTTTTTTTTTACAATAACCTGTGCAGCCTTGCAGGTACACTGTTGGTCATCCTTATTCTCAGAGGTCATAACTCCCTCCTGACCTTTTTATTCCATCCTCTAAAAAAAATTGACATTGCTGTCTGTAATGTAGTTGGAGGTGGAGAAACATTCTTGCAAGTGAATTAGACAAAACGAACAGTTAATAAACAGCTACACGTACATTTAAAACTACTCCTCGATACCGATTGTTATTATGACTTTAATATAGAAAGTTCATTTGAATCCCTAAGCAGTTGCAGGATGTTATGTTTTTAGTGTTTGTTCAATGATCTATATATAAAATCATTTAGTAAAGTATCACAGAATCACAGAATCCCCACAATGCAGATAGAGGCCATTTAGGCCCATCGAGCCTGCACCAACACATATCCCACCCTATCCCCACGTATTTAATCCCCCCTAACACTAAGGGTCAATTTATCATAGCCAAATCTACCTAACCCGCACATCTTTGGACTGTGGGAGGAAACCGGAGCACCCGGAGGAAACCCACGCAGACACGGGGAGAATGTGCAAACTCCACACAGACAGTCACCTGAGGCCGGATTCGAAGCCGGGTCCCTGGCGCTGTGAGGCAACAGTGCTAACCACTATGCCACCGTGTAGGACAAAGAAAAAGCAGCACAGACTTGCCTAAATATAACAACAACATAATTAGTTTCCATAGTTAAGTTTCCAATCACATAACCAAAATACTTAGGTCAAGACTTTCCAGGGGGTCAGCGGGAGCGATCGGTGGCGGGTCGGGTGGGAAAGTGTTTTTTCCCCAGAGGGTTGGGACCCCGCTGTGAACCCGCCGCCACGCGCCTTTTCCCAATGCTGAGTCTGTCAGCGCTGAGCGGACCCGACACGCAGCGGCGGGGGACCCAATTCAGGTAATTATGACCCTGTTTAAAGATCATTAAGAATACTTTTGCGCTCGCCTTTTGATTTTATGTGCTCGCCCACGGGATCCTCGCTGCTCGGCGATCACGTCTGTTAAGCTGAGGCGGGAGTTCAGTGGCCATTGAATCAGCTGTTGAGTTGACAGCTTCAACTGTAAAGTAAAAGCTCCCACCTTACAGAGATATCTTCCCTCAGCTCTTCTTCACTGCATTTCCACAACAGATTCACCATGCTTGCAAGTCTTTACACAAGTCTCCATCCAGTCTGACCTCATGATCTCTCTCACCATTGACCGATCGCTTCTGTCATCTCTATTTCACTGCCATCTATTACATCAGCATCGGTGCCCTTGAAACTATCTCGCCTTGGTCCTCCGAATCCCAACACGATCAGCCCCAACACCAGCAGCACCAACAACAACACCAACCTTCTTCACAATCAACTGATGCTGCACAGGACAGAGGGCATCAGCACCTGACCACATTGCTGCCTGGGATGGCCTCACCATGGTCAGATTTACTTCACTTGACGCTGTACACCCTGGCTACCACATGATGCGCCAGGTTGGCACCACCCCACACCAACACCATAAAGCATCCCTACAATGTCCAAACCATTCCTTTCACACTCACCACCATTGCGGGGGTACCGTTATGTCTCACCATTTACTGCAACTCACTAAGCCACTTCCAAAGGTGCACACAAATCTGTCCAAGAACGCAAAGTGTGGAAAATAAAGGTTTCAATGTTTGACACCACATTAACAGAAACTTCACATGAACATTGCATAAAACACCCAAGTGCCTACCCTTGTGTGTTGTTAGTTGCTATGATTGCACTAGGATGAGGGCGAGTCTGAGGGGTGGCTCGTGAGATGGAATGTAATTGGCTGCTTAGACAGCTTGTTGGCGTCGCAGCAGATCCTGCTAGGGGATCCCCACTTATGTGTCGAAAAAGGCAAGCTTCTCGCCACAGAGATCGTAAGATCTTCGGGGCCAGCGGCGAACACCTTTGCTTCGCCACTGACCGCAAATTCTGGGCCAATGCTTTTTATCTCTAATGGGGAAGGGGATATGCAGATCTAGCGAAAACTGGTTACTCTGAAGGAGAGTAACGATCTAGTAGTGGTGGTGGTAATGCAATTTGTAGTCAAAATGGTGATGGTTCTTGCACACACACCTGAGCACAGGTGTAACTTCTCTAACATTTTTAGTGGTTTCAGTTATGGGAGCTACAAGTATTTTAATTTGTATTCTGTGACTTTCAACTTTGACTTCAGAGTACCTGACTTTCAGACGCTCCAAAACCAAGGCAGAACAGAAGTGTGAACTAACATGAATACTGTACATGCTGTTTAGTAAAGCTTTATGTCAGAATAAGTTTTTGCTATGTACATATTCCATGAAAGTGAATGAACTTTCGTAGCAATGGGCACATCATATAGCAGGATTTAGCTCGTTTTGAACTGCAGTAGAAAGCCATTAAGAATATTTCATTTTTATTGTTCACTAGGTCACGGTCTCGATCTTGTGAAAGGCAAAGGGTTGAATTCAACGACAAGGAACAAACAAGGTCACTGGATGAACTTGAAGAGTTTGCTGAATCCTACCATTACAGGGGGAGGAGGGGTAATTCCCTGGAGCCAGAACGATGGGAGAGAAAAGATGCTGACAGGGGGGAGTATTACAGAGCACTCCGAGACCGGTACCACTATCAAGACAGCTCTTTGGATGATTATTACAATAAAAGGAGTAGAAGCAGGAATGAACTGTATGATACTGACCAGGGACAAGTTTATAATAGTCAAAGGAAGAGAGATAGGCAGGAAGAATATCCACTAAGGTGCACAAAGGATGGTGGCAGAACCTATGATGATGCTTTCATGAACAGTATTCTGGAGAGAAAAGCCAAATGCAGATCTTACAATGAAAGCTACAGCAGTGAAACCCCTTCCAAAACCAGCATCAAGCGAGGGAATGACCATTATTATGGGAAATCTCCAAGCTACAGGACAGAAGAGGAAGAGACACTGCCTCCATACACTGAAATGCACTTGCAGAGGCTTAGGCCAGAAGAACTGGCGGCCAGGGTCTACTACCAGAAAATGGAGAGTGCTCATGAGAGGAAAGAACAAACAAGACAGAAGAAAACTGTGAGTTCAATGATCTATTTAATAAAAAAATAAAGAAGAAATTGTATTTCTTTTTGGAACCTGTATACTTCCTTTGAAATGCATTAGTTTGATTTAAATTTAGTTTACTCTAGGATAATGTTGTCATGTGCTAATGAATTCTGTGCTCATCAAGGTGCTGTTTGTCAGTTCTGGGGAACAGAATATTTTCTCACTTTTGCTACCCATTGCCAAACATTCTAAAGTCAAGTATCGCACAGTGCAGAGTAGAGTATCCTTCACCCAGGCCCAATAATGTCCTTTATGAAGATACAAATCTCCCAGTTTGCAGTGTGGTTCCTAGGGTTGGGTGGCTCTGGAACAGCTCTCAAGCTGATTTGAAATCTTGTTTGCAATGGAACCATTCCAAGATGCAGTGGGATACTTCTCATAACTGACATTACCAGAGCAGAGAAGGAACCCCTTCTATTTTAAAGAGAAAAATGTAGAAGAGATAGTTAGTAAGAATATAGTTTTCTAATATAAAAGAGGGAGAGTACTTGGGAGAAATCATTTTTCCCTTGTGCTTTTCATCACCTTTACCCTAAAAGGAACATCACATTAAAACGTAATGGGACCGGTTTTCACCTTCGGCAACGAGTTGCAGATGAAGTCAATGGAAAGGAAAATCGTGCAGGGTGTATAACAGGCGGATGATCCACTCCTGCCAGTTTTCCATCTCCACCGAAAGTGAAATCTGGCCCCTGTCGGTTTTAGAAATAGCGAGAATTAGCAGTGATTTATTTTCATATTTTATATGTCTTGTATCTGTATTGTAGTTGTATTTTTTTATGTGTTTTTAAAAAATAAATTAACTCTATAGTAATATAATTACTCATGTACCATTTGCCAGACAGTATTTACTTAAGGTATTTACCAAACAGTAAAAATGGTCGCTCTGAGTATAGTCAATTTATAAAAGCTGTTATGATTAATTCGATTAATTGAAGAACAAAAAGAAATTAATACAGCCTGATAAATAAGCCCTTTATATATTTCAGTGCTGCGTATGATGGGAGCTAGCCCTGACTGCAGCAGTGCTACTTTACAATGAAAACTGCACAGCTGCCACCGGAGGAGCAGAGAACCACCTTTGTAGGTGGTTTTCCAAGACTCCTCTGGAGTCAGCAGTGCCGGCTGCAGCAAATATGAATGACTAGTACTAGTTGCCCTGGCCTCTTCTTTTTTTTTCTAGCCACAGGCAGACTGAGCACACCCCTGAAATATTCATCAGCCATCACCAATAGTCCATGTGTAGTTGTTTCTCTGTTGCCACCAATGCTGCGCAATATGTTTACGACAGTAATGCTGTAAATTCCACAGCACCAGGAACTTTTGCATATTACAGAATGTTCTGCAGTATAAATAGGGCATCAAAGTGGGTTCAGTCAGGCACAATCAAACAAGCCACATTCAAACAGATTTGGCTTTTCTTGGCTTGCCATCATATTTGATTCTACAAAATGTTTCCATTTTTCAGCACTGTCATTGTTCAGCATGAATGATGAGTGTATAATACATTGACTGGAAATTTTGCTCATGTTGTTTGTATTTTGAATAACCATAGTTAAAAATGTCAAAGCAATTATATTAAAAAAATATTCAATATCTAATTCACCCTATCATGTAGCAAATATATTGAAGGACCATATTGTTGAATGTCTTCGGTTGCTTGATTAATATGTTTTTGTCTTACAGAATAATTTCCCAGCCAGAGATGCTCTTGTGGTGTAAAACTAAAAAGGATTAAGGGAAGATTCTGCCACCAAGTTTGTCAAATGTGAGATGCCAATGATTTCAGAATGCTGGGGACATGGTTTGTTCAACATGGGGGCTCTACAACACTCGATAAAATGGATTACAAAGCACTGGGAGCTGGCTGCCACAGTTCCATATTTCCAAGTATTATCAGTCTCTGGCAGATTTGTCAGATTGGTTTACATGTACAGTATACAGTATTAATATGGTGGCTTTAGAACCTGCCACAATTTATGCCATGGTTGATGCTATTATTCTAGAATTTAGAAACAATCTTTTTGTATCTGGTGACTGATTCAATACAGTGGAGTGTGGACATTACCATGCCAATTTGTCCCAGGCACTGGTCATCATCGTAATAAAATATCAAACACAAACCATAGAATCACAGAATTTTATAGCACAGAAATAGACCATGCAGCCAAATATCGCCCATGCTGGTTCTCTGAAGGAACTAACCACTTAGTCACTTTCCCCATGCTCTTTTAATTTCTTTTCTGTTTCAAATATTTATCTACTTCTCTTTTAAAAGCCATTATGGATTCCACTTCCACCCTATTTCTGGTATAGAATCCCATGTTCTCTACCTAAACAAATTATTCTAATCTCTCCCTTGGCTCTTTTGGTGATAAAATTAAATTTATGCCCTACTCATTCACCAACCAGTTTTGCTCTGTTTACTTTATCGATATCTCTCAACTTGAAAACCTCTATTAGATCTCTTAACTTTCTTTCTTCTAATGAAAAGAGCCCCAATTTGCTAGTTTCTCCTGATAACTAACCGCTTACTATATCTTTCAATCTACTGTATTTTATTCAATCAATGACTTAACATCTCAGCTAAGTAAAAGTGCAATTGAACAGATTACAATTCTTGGGACTGTGACTCTCTAATTCTGAACTCTCCCACCCTAGCCTGCCACCTGCAATAACATTAATACCTCAGTCAATCTTTTCAATGACTAGCTCACCTCCAGCTTTGATGCTCTCATCCCCCCACATCCCATACAGTCTCACATGCCCACAGCTCCTTCAATATAACTACCTGTTGTGCAGCCTCAAATCGGGAGACCGTAATCCACTTGCCGTTCATCCTGCCTCTCTTTCCATCACCAGCTCTGGCTGGACCATCTCCAGTTGCATCATTGTTCCCACTCCCTTGCCAAAACTACTTTTCCAAGATCTTCTTGGTGAGCAGAAACAACATCAAACTCCTCTTCTCCACCACGAACTGCATCTTCAAACTTCACCCCCTCCCCCCGCATGCTCACTCACTCCAAACTCAAAATGTGAGGAACTTGGGCTTTATTTGCATCCAAAATTGAGGCCATTCATCTATCAGCCACTGCTCCTAAAATCTCACACTTCACCAAACTGCCAGCTTCCCTTTCTGCTCTCCATCTTTGTCCTCACCTTCCTATTCGTAGTTTCTCCTCTATCCTCCCCCAAGCCCACCCATCTCATCCATGAAATCCATCGCCTACTTTCTTGATCCCCTCCCTCCGAGCTCTTGACTATCCAATTATGCTTCTCATTCCTATGCTTACTGATATTATCAATCAGTCTCTCTTGTCCAGCATTATGCCTCACCTCCTTTGTCAAGAAACCTACCCTCATCCCCTCCACTCTAATCCCCTCCACTCTAATCCCCTCCACTCTAATCCCCTCCACTCTAATCCCCTCCACTCTCTTCAGTAACATCCAATCTCAAACTTCCACTCCCAAGAGAATGCTTAAAGAGTGCTTATCCACAAAGTCAAGACTGGAGGTTTGTTAAATTCAGTTAAGGGAAACCTAATTAATGGTCAATGAACAATTGAAGAATGTCCAATATTAAAAGCAATGTATGTCTTGGGCCATGGCTAGCAAATTAATTATATTATTCAATATTGAAGAACATGAGTCAATTACTTTTCAAAACCATTTAACTTGAGAGCCATGACAAAACCAAAGAAGCTAATTCTACATGCTGCCTCTTAGGATTTAAATATTTTCCATTAGATAGTTGTATTTTTACTGTAATTCTATAAAAGTCTCTACATCGGAATGACTATTATCTTCATAGTGTAACATGACATCTACTTCTGCTTTGCCATTTGTAAGATGCACAACACCTGGTTCCTCAAGAGTCTAAATTCTCAGCTTGACAAATGCTTTCCATCCATAGCTGGAGGTTTAAACAGAAAATGCTGGAAATGCTCAGCAAGCCAGGCAGCATCTGTGGAGAGAGAAACACAGATTACTTTTCAGGTCGATGACATCATTGACCTGAAACATTAACTCTGTTTCTCACTCCACAGATGCTGTCAGACCTGCTGAATATTTCCAGAATTTTCTGTTTATATTTCAGATTTCCAGCATCTACAGTATTTTGCCTTTGTGGAAGTTTAATCAGTTCATTTCCCAAGAACTTTATTATGCTCTTAAATTTGGATAATTAACTGAGAAATGTACATTGATTTTCATTTCAGACTCTCGCCTTCTAAAATTTTTAATGGCATTAGAGCTGCCATGGGTCCTCATCATCGGTGTCAGTTACAGGTTGCGAAGTTACTTTCTTAGTTGTATATTAGCTCCCTACATCTGTATTAACCAGTGGCTCAGTTGGTAGCACTTTGACCTCTGAGTCAGAAGGTTGTGGGTTGAAGTCCCACTCCAGACACTTGAGCACAAAAATCTGAGCTGACACTCCAGCGCAGTATTGAGGGAGTGCTGCACTGTCGGAGGTGCCGTCTTTCAGATGAGACGTTAGACTGAGGCCCCGGGGGAATTTTGCCAGCCCTAGGGAGGCGGGTATGAGGCAGAACTGCCGGGAAAACGGCAAAAATTTTTGACAGATGAAACATCATACGCTGACGTCCTCTGTCATCGGCTTTCCCTTAATTGGCCAGCTAAGCCCGCAGGGCGGGCGTAACAAGGTCAATCAAGGGAAAATAGCGTAGGTTGGCCGGACGTCGTTGGGGGCGGGACTAAAACCCAACAAGCAGCAGTCCTGCCCCCAACACGCCCCCATTGATAAAATCCAGCCCCCCGTCTGCTCTCCAAGGTGGACGTAAAAGATCCCACGGCACTATTTCGAAGAAGAGCAGGGGAGTTATCCCCGGTGTCCTGGCCAATATTTATCCCTCAATCAACATAACAAAAACAGATTATCTGGTCATTTTTACATTACTATTTGTGGGAGCTTGCCGACCGCAAATTGGCTGCCGCGTATCCTACATTACAACAGTGACTACACTTCAAAATTACTTCATTGGCTGTAAAGTGCTTTGGAACGTCCGGTGGTCATGAAAGGCGCTATATAAATGTGAGTCTTTCTTTTATTAGTTTGTTTTCTTGTTAATTCCATAAGGACTTTTCCAGCTTCGAGTTCTGTATCTTCCTTCGTTTCAGTGGCTGCAACTGGTTCTGCCTTGTTCTTGGTTTATCAGATACCTTCTTAATGCTCCAAGAACCTATTTGTTAGCTAGTAACAGATTTATGTTTCTTTGTGCTTTCCATCTGCTCCTTGGGCCAGACAAATTAGCCCTTGCCATCTTCTTTTTTGCATTCTATTTTACCAGCTCTTATTTTATCACATAAAGCAAGGAGATTGTTGACCCAATCCAGTGCTGTCAGCAACAAGCTTGGCAGAGAAGCGCTTCTATTGGTTTTGTCGTGGGTGTCAGTTTACAACTTACATAATAACACGCTGTCACTTAATAGCCTCCCTTGTTTATTACAGCATTGCCTGTTGTTAAGTTAGTTAGCTGCTCACGTGTTAAAATACCTGTTCTGAGGAATTGGGTGGAGAAGAAACCGCAAACCACATTTCACTTTAAGGTGCTACACACGGCAAATCTGGAATGAATTTTGTCACAATTTTAGCAGCCAAAGCCATCTGTTGGATATTTGTATTGCTATTGTGACCAGGGAGTTCCTTTCCTTCAAAGAACTGACAGTTGTTGTTTGTCCCAGCAACATTGCTGTCACAGCTCTCTGATTTAAGGGAGTTATTGCATTGTCCAAAATTTAGTGCAATATCCACCTCCCCGCTTTGGGTTAAAATGGACATCTTCTCCATCCAATTTCTCAGAATGGGTATTTTAACAAGTGGGCCGCTAAGTAACTTAGTGATGAGGACTGCTGCCTTAAGCTGCTGGGGCATTTTTTTTTTACCCAGGCCTTATCCCATTTAGTGTGGTTACAAACATCTTAAATTTACATTTTTTTTTACTGGAAGGTACTGAGTTCCTCAATCAGCAGGGAGAATGATCTACACAGATTGTAATCCAGAACGTGTACCATAAATTAGAAGATTACTATTGCACAAGTCATTTAGCCAATGAAAAATTCTGCAATGTTTTCAGCAGTATCCCAAAGACGACTGACTCACTGTGACTGAAAAACTCCCTTAAAGAGTCATAATTACTCCTGCTAATTAATTATCATCTCGCAGCTATGCTTTCATCACTCCTTTTTCAAGTCCCTCCAAGCCTGGCTGCCATCTGACCAAAGTACGAAGACCCCACAGATCAAAATCTCAAATGACACCTTTTGCGTATGTAACTATGGCTCACTATCTTTCCTGTTCCTTCTTAACCTCTGCCACTTCTGATACTACAGACCACTTCCAATTTCTCTCCTCTAAAGTCGACCTACAGGATACTGTACACTTCTAGTTCTTTTTGACTTAACAGGCAATATTTTGCTGCCAACAGCTGCTCCTCCTCTACATGGTTATCTCTAGCATATGCCAGTGGTCCATCCTTGGCCCCCTCCTCTTCATCATTTATATTCTACATTTGGTGACACTATCCAGATTTATGGGGTTAGCTTCCCCATCATGTATGCTGATGACACCCAGCTCTAACTTGCTGCCTCTTCCACTGACAGAATAGTTGTTGTCAAATTCAAAATGTCTCTATGATAAGACCAGGATTAACCAAAACTTACTTCAGTTGAATGTCAGCAAAACTTAGGCCATCGACTTCAGCTCCAGTCAGTACCTTTATGTTTCTGGCCTAGATTCCATCAGTTTCTTTGACTGCCACCTCAAGCTGAGTCATTCGTGCTTGATGCCGAGCTCACCTCACGCCACCGCCCCACCCCCAACATCTACTCCATTACCAAAACTGCTTTCTTCTAACTCCACAACAAGATTCCCTCCTATCACAGAGACAATCTTAATAAATCTTTCAAAAGCTCACATGAAAGTATGAAATTATAATAACTGATTTTTGGATAATATTCATTTAATGGAATTAATTACCATATGTGGTTCCAATATCTTAAATCACTTTGGATTTTGAGGAATGTGTCCTCTTCCTTCATCCCCACAATATTGGGTGTCTATTCCCATTTCCATTGGTTTAAGGCTATGTTCATTGAGACTACAATCATTTCTAATTGGACACACCGTATGCGGTAACCCAACAATATTGACAATTAATTTATAATTTTCTATGTAATTAGTTTCCTGTATAGCTGGTTCTGCAAGACCAGTTGAATATCACTCACATCCAGTCTTGACTTTGTGGATAACTATGATATTCTGTCCCATTAACCTTTTTTCTCATACATCTGCCTTCTTAGCTCTGTTCAAGGGAGAAGTCGTCAAGGAGCAGCCTATTGGTAAGGATGAGTGCCTGAGGGTTGGAACATATTATGTGAACCCACCTGATAAAATCTTTCCAAAACCAAATTTCACCAACTTTTAATACAAGTATCACGCTCTATCACATCCCACCCCACAACCTATCTGTTCCTTTGCTTTATAAAAGGACAAATACTTTCAATTGAATAGTTACTCATTTGATTTGGATTCATTATTGATATGCCATTAGTTTACCCAGCTTTCCCTCTCCCCCAGTACAAGTCCCTCCAGGGCCTTTTTTTCCTGCAATCAAAAGGACAGGATTGGTGGCTTATTTGCCAAGAGGTGTGTAAGAGAGGCCCAAAAAGACTCCCATCTGATTTTTGCACCCCTTCACGGAGGTGCTTAGCCTTCACTTAGCACTATGCCGCATAGCTGAGATTGGGAACTCTCTGGAGTATCGAGTTAAATATGCTTCCCACCACTCAGGCACAATGCACTGAAAACCACCTCAAGACTCTTGTTTTAATCTGACTAAAACACCGACAAAAGTAGCCTATTGTTCCAATAAATACACAAGCACATTTCACACCTCAACAGTATTTTTAGTCAATCATCTTTGTCAGCTGCTCTCAGATTTCATTAGAAACAAGATTTCTGCAATCTCAGTTTCACAAAATCTAAAATGCCCAATTTACAACACTTGATTTATCTTTTTCATCAAGTTAGTCTAATTTCTACCTTAAATCTGGTCGATAAATTGGGTGCAAGACTACCCTGCAATGTGTTCAAAGGGCAGAATGTGGGCCAGCATTTTATATAACAAACAAATTAACTGATGATGTTGGTTTGGAATCTTGCATCCAACTGCTGCTTTTTTTCTGTGCTGGTGATTAATGTCGGATATCTTAATTAAAATGGGACAGTTGGAGGTATGGTAATCACACTCCACTACAAAATGGGGCTTAATCCAATGACAATCTTCGAGAAGCAAAAAAAAAAGGAGAAATTCAAATCAGCAATACAAACTATCAGATGTGACTCCTACGTGCTCATACTTGCCAATCTTTTTCTCAACAAGAATTGAACATATACGAACAATGACAGACAGGAAAAGACCCACCGGTCCATCCAGCCTGTCCCACACAACTACAATGCCTTGTGCATCACAATATATACACTCCCCACCCCACCCAAAAGCCATGTAATCTCCTGGGAGAGGCCATATGTACACTAACATGTTCAATGATGGGTCTATTAGAATGCCAGTCTAATATTAATTCAACCTTCTGTTATCAGTGATGTATAAAAAATGGATGTGATTTCCTGTGGTTGTTATCTGAGAATAGTGTTACTGTGTCTGGTGACTTTCTTTTACCATCTGGCAGTAGTAGTGAACTTATAGTACTGTCAGGTACTTAGTATTTAGTCAGGTATTTAATATTTTGCAATCTGTTGTATTTAATTTTTACCACTTTCTGAATGCTAGTAAGAGAGTGTTATTACTGGTCTAAAAGAGGTTGGGTTGACAGTCATACTGAACATCTACCCATTTTCTCCTTTAATTGATGTGGTACACTGATATAAGAAAATAAGACTATTTGTATTATCAATATTTTACATAAGTATTTCTCGCTGAATACCTCTTGTTATGATTGTACCTACTGTATGATGGTGGCAGCCAAAGTTTTGCCATGTTCATATTATTGTCGTTTTGGGGAAAAAAATGATAAGACAGTAGAAAAGCAAAATAAGTAGTATTTTTGTTTGAATTGGTTGAACCAGCAACTAGGAATATAGAGGACTTTCCATATTTCAGTACTACATTGGGAAGGAAAACATTTCTGCCTATGTAGTCTGTATAGAATAACCTACTAGTTGGTCAAACACTATGGGCCTTATTTAATATTTTACTTTGTGCTAGCATAATCTCCAAATTGATTTCAAAACTGTGGTTGCAACAGAATATCTATTGAAAAGTTCTGAATGGATTGCAACATTCTGCTTCAAAATGCATTGAAAAGCCATGTTATACTATCTCAACAGGAGAATCCATCATTAATGTTTCAACGTTTACCTGCACCTGTTACTCCTGTATGTGACACTGTGATAGGATTCCTCAATGTTAAGTTTCACATAACGTTAGCAGCTAATAGAATAGCTCCTCCATTGCATATTGAAAGTTAACACCAAACAACCTGGTTCAGTTTCCGTGCAGTTTCATGATCTGGCCACTGAGTCACACTGTGGAGCAGCCTGTTTGTAGCCACTGTTGTTTCAATCAGAAGAAGAAAAAGCAAATATTAAAGTTTAAAAGTATTTTAAAAAGTCAATATTTTCAGTCCCTTACAGCTCTCCAGGACATCACCCCATCTCATCCTCCGTGTGCATCTTCTCAAAGGTGTGCCACCTCCAGCCACCCCAAATGGTCACTGATCAACACGCCTTTCTCATCCATTAAACCCCAACCACCCACTCTAGGTCATTGCCCTTGCAGCCTACGCATGAAAAAATGCCAGCCTGCTGCCCACCCACCTGGCCTTTCACTCCTCTGCCAGCTCTTCAGCCCCAGACGACAAACTAATTTCGCTGCCTTTGCATACGCTGACGGGTTCTGTGGCCTGTATTGAAATCTCCCCCTCCTGGCCTCCCCTTTCCCCATTGAGCACCACGATGCCATTTTCTCATTGTCAGCTGCCTTCAATGAATGGCCACCCCTCCAGACGTCTGCCAGCCCATCATCAACTGAACAATTGCCCACCCAACACCTCCTCCGTACAGTTTGGTGTCTTGTACTTCACTGGCCACAGGCCCCCTCCCCCCTCCCCCCCCCACCACTGATCAGCATGTTAGCATTATTGCCACTCCCCCACCCCACTGTGCAGAACTGTGGACCTCTCTCCCCCCAGCACTTTGCAACATCCACATTCCCCCATATTCTCGCCCCACCCCACTAAACAGCCTTTAGGCCCAGTCCTCTTACTGCAATTACCTACTTCCCCTCTCTACTGAGAATCCTTGAGGGCCCCAGACTTCCCCTCCACTGAGCATCATTTAAGATCCCTCTCTCCATAATGAGTACTTTTAGCCTTCCCCAACTGAGCATCTATCCAGCAAGACTCCCTCTTTCTCCTCCCTGCCCCCACTGAGCAGCACATCAACCTCACTCACTGAACAGCATTTCAGCTTGCTCTCCCTTTCCCTTTCCCTTTCCCATTCCTCCTCCTCTCCTCTCTTCTCTCCCCTCTCACCACTCTCTCCGAATCCTTATCCTTCTTCGCCCTCTATCTCCTTTATCTACTTCACCACCACCCCCCCACCCCCATCCTTTTTGTTTTCCCTTCTCTCCTTCCCCATCCCTTCTCTCTTCCAGTCTCCACTTTCTGGGAAGAATAATCCACCTACCTTCTAACTTTGTTTGACCTAAATACTGCAGCTGGTCTTGACTCCCCATGCACAATGCCACAGGAGATTGACTAAGAACCCAAAACCAATGAAGTGGTCTTTTATCTCACAGTTTGTGGAACCTTGCTGCCTCATTTGCCTCGATAGCAAGAGTGCCTACACTTCAGAAGCAGTTCATTGACTGTGAAGCGCTTTGCGGTGTCCTGAAAGTGAAAGGTGCTATATAGATGCAACTTCTTATTTCTGCCTATCTCTTAAAACCTCTCAACAGTTTCTTTCCCCAAAAATCTGCCCAGCTTCCTCCTGAAATTGCTGACACGAACTGCCCCATCTGTCTTGTCGGCTGTCTGTTCCACATATTCACTGCTTTATAGAATCATAGAATAGTACAGCACAGAAGGAGGCCATTTGGCCCATTGAGTCTGCGCGGCTCTTTTGAAGAGCAATCCAGTTAGTCCCGCTCCCTCGCTCTTTCCCCATATCCCTGCAATTTTTTCTCCTTCAAGTATTTATCCAATTCCCTTTTGAAAGCTACTATTGAATCTGTTTCCACCACCTTATCAGGCAGTGCATTCCAAATCCTAACCACTTGTTGCATAAAAAAGTTTTTCCTTAAGCCACCTCAGGTTCTTTTGCAAATCATCTTAAATCTGTGCCCTCTGGTTATTGACCCTTCAGCCGTTGTTAAATTTAAACTCTTTGTTCACCTTCCTTCTTCTGAGGTTGAGTCCATGTGCCCTTGTTACAGTATATGATTATGTATTATGTTTCATGTTTATTTGTACCTCTTAGAAACTTAAAAGCTTTGATAGAATATCCCTGTTCTGTTTTTATGACTTCCCCAAATATTTCTCTTGTGCTCAGTACCAAAGACCATGCCCATAAGTGAACTCTCACTTTCTACAAACTGAAGTGTAACTTCACACATACAATATTTCATATTATAATGTTGCCCAGGGTCAAATATGAACCCTTGTTACTGCATTAGCCAATTTGTATTCTCCCACCCTTCGGACAGTGAAAGAATAAACATTCTATCACAACGTGCGGCTTAGGCTATAAACCTAAGCAGAAAGTGAGTACAGCGGATTATACTTGATTACAAGCTTTTAACTTGCAACCTCTTGGGTACAAATATAACTCTCCTAATTCTACCAAACTTGACCTAGCACCCATAATTCATACTTATGCATAAGGGTTCATATAACCACCATGGAGACTTTAGATATCTGTCTCTATCATGATGAACCCAGAAGAACTGAAAAGCTGCACGAGATTGTCAAAAACTCCTTCTGCTTGGGCATAGAATTATCTGCCAAACCCTCCCACAGAAGCATTGTGGACCATCCCCTGTTGTGAGAAATTCTGCCATGACATCTCAGTTCTTACAGGCATCTGGCCTGGCAATCCACATCTGAAATGGCTCCTGGCCAGAGCCATACAATAGATGCTAGACCAAACTCCATTGACGCCTGATCCCAAGCTCTTTTGCCTTTACTGACTAAATTCAGAACAAAGCAAGCATCCATCACCAAGATTGGCTCGGTAGCACCACTACTGACCAAGTTGGCCAAGTCCTGAAGGACATAGCTGCCAGTCTGGGCCTGCGACAGGTGGTGAGAGAACCAACACGAGAGAAAAACCTACTTGATCTCGTCCTCACCAATCTACCTGTCACAGATGCATATGTCTATGACAGCATTGGTAGCAGTGACCACTGCACAGTCATTGTGGAGACGAAGTCTCGTCTTCACACTGAGGACACCCTCCATCGTGTTGTGTGACACTACCACCGTGCTAAATGGGATAGATTCAGAACAGATCTAGCAGCTCAAAACTAGGCATCCATGAGGCGCTGTGGGCCATCAGCAACAGCAGAATTGTATTCCACCACAATCTGTAACCTCATGGCCCGGCATATCCCTCACTCTACCATTACCATCAAGCCAGGGGACCAACCCTGGTTCAATAAGGAGTGTAGAAGAGCATGCCAGGAGCAGCACCAGATGTACCTAAAAATGAAGTGCCAACCTGGGGAAGCTGCAACACAGGACGACATGCATGCTAAAAAGCGGAAGCAGCATGCTATAGACAGGGCTAAGCGATCCCACAATCAACGGATCAGATCAAAGCTCTGCAGTCCTGCCACATCCAGTCGTGAATGGTGGTGGACAATTAAACAACTAACAGGAGGAGGAGGCTCCATGAATATCCCCATCCTCAATGATGGTGGAGCCCAGCACGTGAGTGCAAAAGACAAGGCTGAAGCGTTGGCAACCATCTTCAGCCAGATGGGCCGAGTGGATGATCCATATCGGCCATCTCCTGAGGTCCCCACCATCACAGAAGCCAATCTTCAGCCAATTCGATTCACTCCACGTGATATCAAGAAACGGCTGAGTGCACTGGATACACCAAAGGCTATGGGCCCCGACAATATCCCGGCTGTCTTGTGCTCCAGAACTAGTCGCGCCTCTAGCCTAGCTGTTCCAGTACAGCTACAATACTGGCATCTATCCGATAATGTGGAAAACTGCCCAGGTATGTCCTGTCCAATCTGGCCAATTACCGCCCCATCAGTCTACTCTCAATCATCAGCAAAGTGATGGAAGGTGTCGTCGACAGTGCTATCAAGCGGCACTTACTCACCAATAACCTGCTCACTGATGCCCAGTTTGGATTCTGCCAGGACCACTCGGCTCCAGACCTCATTACAGCCTTGGCCCAAACATGGACAAAGGGGCTGAATTCCAGAGGTGAGGTGAGAGTGACTGCCCTTGACATTAAGGCAGCATTTGACCGAGTGTGGTATCAAGGAGCCATAGTAAAACTGAAGTCAATGGGAATCGGGGGGAAAACTCTCCACTGGCTGGAGTCATACCTAGCACAAAGGAAGATGGTTGTGGTGGTTGGAGGTCAATCATCACAGCCCCAGGACATCGTTGCAGAGGTTCCTCAAGGCCATGTCCTAGGCCCAACCATCTTCAGCTGCTTCATCAATGATCTTCCCTCCAACATAAGGTCAAAAATGGGGATGTTCGCTGATGACTGCAGAGTGTTCAGTGCCATTCGCAACTCCTCAGATAATGAAGCAGTCCATGCCCGCATGCAACAAGACCTGGATGACATTCAGGCTTGGGCTGATAAGTGGCAGGTAACATTCGCACCACACAAGTGCCAGACAATGACTATCTTGAACAAGTGAGAGTCTAACCACTGCCCCTTGACATTCAATGACATTACCATCGCCGAATCCCCCACCATCAAAACTTAACTGGACCAGCCACATAAATACTGTGGCAACAAGAGCAGGTCAGAGGCTAGGTATTCTGCGGCGAGTGTCTCACCTCCTAACTCCACAAAGCCTTTCCACCATCTACAAGGCACAAGTCAGGAGTGTGATGGAATACTCTCCACTTGCCTGGATGAGTGCAGCTCCAGCAACACTCAAGAAGCTCGACACCATCCAGGACACAGCAGTTCGCTTGATTGGCACCCCATCCACCACCTTAAACATTCACTCCCTCCACCACCGGCGTACCGTTGCTGCAGTGTGTACCATATACAAGATGCACTGCAGCAACTCGCTAAGGCTTCTTTGGCAGCACCTCCCAAACCCGCGACCTCTTCCAGCTAGAAGGACAAGGGCAGTAGGTGCATGGGAGCACCATCACCTCCAAGTTGCCCTCCAAGTCACACACCATCCTGACTTGGAAGGATATCGCTGATCCTTCATTGTCGATGGGTCAAAATCCTGGAACTCCCTCCCTAACAGCACTGTGGGAGTACCTTCACCACACGGACTGCAACGGTTCAAGAAGGCGGCTCACCACTACCTTCTCAAGGGCAATTAGGCATAGGCAATAAATGCTGGCCTTGCCAGCGATGCCAGATCCCATGAACGAATAAAAAAAAAAAGCAGGTATATAAGGTTGTAATGAACGCATTAGCATACTAAGAATAGTGTTTCATTATTCTTATGAAGGGTACACACCCAAAACATCATAACCTGTTTTTCACTTTACAGCTGTGACTAACTTGCTGTGCATTTCCAGTATTTTCTGTTTTTATTATCAATTTATCACAGTCTGATTTGCTGTAGGAGTAAATACTGGCTTAATGAAATGTAAATTCTGTAAACAGTCATTTTTAAGACAATCTGTCTTGGCATTGGAGATACCATAAAGAAAAATAATACACTATGGTCAGAATACTCCTGTTTTATCACAGTCTCCTCTAAGTCTTCTTTTCTCTATGGTAAACATTCCCAGCATCCGTAGACTTTCCTTGTTGCTCAGCTGTCAAATCCCCAAATTAGTTTGCGCATGCCTACGTCACAACAATGACTACACCTGAGTTTATCCAGTGAGTAGCAAGCCATACAGACCAGATAGTCAAGATTTAAGAAGGAGATAGATAGATTTCTAGACACAAAAGGCATCAAGGGGTATGGGGAGAGAGCAGGAATATGCTATTGAGATAGAGGATCAGCCATGATCATATTGAATGGCGGAGCAGGCTCGAAGGGCCGAACGGCCTACTCCTGCTCCTATTTTTCTATGTTTCTATTCAATCTCCAGCCAGTCTCTGCTTAATCAGCTACCTTAGCCAGGGCGAGGGTAGTGATGCTACAGCTATCCTCAACAGTCCTCAGTTAGAAAGAGGAAAATTGCCCAGGGTTTCCTGCTTATTGCTATCTAGTGACCCCCCCCCCCCCGCTCCCTGCTAAACTGACCTCAGTTGTGATGCCCCCTGTGACTGAACAGCATTCTGACATTACCAAAGCTCATATGTAAATATAACCATTTGGGGGTGTACCAGAATTCAACGGTGCCTGTGAAAAAGAGAACATTGGTGGAGGAAATTGAAAGAAAAAACAAAAAAATGTACATTTGGCAATAATAGCTGCCAAAGCTAGCGTTTTCAGAGCTAATTTGAGGGGAATGACTAAGAACATTGCGGGTAATTTAAAGGATCATTTCCTTTCTCAGCTTCCCCCTCCCATTCCCCATCTCCCCAAACAAAAGGATTGTACCGTGTCAGAGCTTTCAGGAACAAAGGAACAAAAATTGTTTTCCATTATTTACAACATACTCCCAAAAATGTATCACAATTCAATCTGTTCGTATTGGCACAATATCAAAATACTAAATTACAGTTGTTTTACATACTAGCACAGCAGTACCACAATTGTAGCCGAGCATCAGTTTATGCTGACATAAGAAAATATTAGATAGTGCCCAATAAATACCTTCAAATAGGGAGTAATTAATTCCTCTGCAAAGCTATTGTGGTGCCTTTTGAAAGCTGAACCTATCACTGACTTATCTCAAAGCAGGAACACTTATTATTGATGCATATTGTACTTGTATTCAGTATTAATGCAAGTAATGTGTAGCAGGTTGGATGTACTGTAGCAGCAAAGAACATGCCACATAGAATAGTGCCATTTGTTTATTGATTCAAGCAACTTTAAAAAAAAATGCACATAACTCATTCTGATCAAAGTTAAAGATGGTTTCTTAGGACACTGCTGCTAGAGTCTGTCTCTAATTATTGTTTTTTCCAATAAGCAAAGTGATCCTCACTGAGGCAGAGCATCTTAATACTGCCAAAAAAGGGAAAGTGACTTATCTCTCAGCAGTTCAAAAATGAAAGTCTCAGTATTGGTAGTGAACTTCCTACCTGTAATTAAGACAATTCTACTTCTAACCAGAAGGAATGATTTAAGAGCATCTAGAGGCTGCAACAGAAATGTAAGTTATCTGAGATTTGTGTAATAATTGTATTGTTTGAATTGAGTTAAATGACTTTCACTATTAAATTTCTCTAAAACCTCACAAATACAGAGATTGGATTGGAGTTGCACCTCTGTCATATTTCTGATTATTATTGCTCTTATAGCTTTGGCTGTAAAATTCAGAATTGTTTAATCATTTACTTTTCTTTCCAGAACTAAGAGAGTTTAATTCTGTTGTAATTTGTTCCCGAAGACAATAGTAGCCTGGTGCTATAGTACATACAGGAGATTTGTTAAACTGTGTTGATAACATGTCCTCTGAATACACCAGTAAATCTGGCTGTCATAAAGCTATGCTTGAAATGTGCTTCTATGTATTTGATTATTTTTAAAATCATGATGGTTAAGTTTTCAATAAATTGTGTTACATCATGGGCATAAAGCTGTGAAATTGTGTAAAGAAAAGATTAAAATGTTACCATCACAAAATGTTTAACTTGGTACCAAGTGAAACTGCACAACTTATTTACAGTGGGACCTTTGGAAAAATGTGGGATATTGGCTCGGACAACATGCCTACTCTTTGTGTTTAGCAACATGAGGTTAGATTTTGTAATTGAGCCTTTGATTGGAAAATAGAATACCAGTGAGTTATTAGCACCTGCTCAACCTTTACTGTGCTGACCCCTCCTGATTTAACATCATGGGGGAAAAATTGGGTATCGCCCATTTTGGGGCGCTAATATCGACCGGGCACAAAGTTTAGCGCCCGGCGCTAATTATCGCCTCCGACTGCAAAATTCGCCTCTATCGCCCCCTGGAGGTGATTTGAGCACTAAATCAAGCGCTGCACACCTCTCTTAAGGCGCTAACGTTGGGGAGCGAGGCGCTACCTCAGAACGCTACCGAAGCTCAGGCGATGTTAGTTACCATGGAAGCCAAACAGACTGGCACCATCCAGTTCTTAAAGGGGAGCGGCCATCTTGCTGGCCAACCACACTCTGCTCATTGCAGCCTTGAATATCGACCTGGAGAGGCCTCTGTTTCAATTTTGTCTTGGAAGCACTAATGGAGAGGCCCAGAGAAAGAGCTAGGCGCTTCAGCGACCAGGCATTGGTGGTTCTGGTTGGCTGTGGAACGACGATGGGCAGTGCTGTTCCCTGAGAGTGGCAGGAGGCCATTGCCGCAGGAGTTTAGAAGGGTGTGGAGGGAGGTGGCTCAGCACGACTCCTCAAGGAGCCTGGTGCCAAGGACCCACACCCAATGTCGTAAGAAGTTCAACGACCTCACTCGGGTGGTCAGGGTGAGTACCTGCTTTTCAATACCTCTACATCCCTCCATCTCAACTTCATTCTGTGCCCATACTGTTTAAAAACCCAAATGCCCAACACTCATCCAAGAACTATGGCTATCTCATAAAACTCACATGCACATCCCACACCTTGCACACATTAACGGCTATTCAACCATGGTATGTACATCTGCCAAACACAAGGCTGCACACTCACTCACACGCTGTCCTTTTTCTTGCAGGCCAAGTTGTCTCATAACAGACGGGAGCAACAATGCACAGGAGGAGGACCGGCGGACCTACACCTCCTGAATGAGTTGGAGGACAGAGTCCACAGGATCATTGCCAGCCAGGTTAAAGGTGCCGTGGCCGCTGGAGAGGTCGACCCTCCTGGGGATAGCAATGGTTTGTTCATCAGCTTTCTCTCCTCACTCATACCACTTCCCCATCACAACACCAGCCTTTTACACTTTCAATCCAACTAACTGTCTCCAGTCCTTGCTCCCTTCCTGCCCCCACACTAAAGCCACTCTTGTACCTTCCTGCTTTCAGATAGTGAACCACCAGCTGAGCAGCCTGATCCTCAACCTGCCAGTGGCAGCAATGCACCAGAGGAGGAGGAAGAGGAAGCCGGAGCCTCACCGCCTGCGTGTCCCGAGAGTGAGACATCCGACACTGGGGCCACGCCTTCCCTGGAGGGAGCAGGGGATTAGTGTCTGAAGAGGGTGAAGCTCCTGGACCCAGTGGGCTGCAGCAACGCCATGAGGGTAGGGAAGCTCAGGGGTTATCTCCCCAGAAGGTGAGTAGGTGCACGAGTTCTGCTGCGCAGGATTCGGATGAGGATCTCGACATCGCGGCCATGAATACCCAGGCCTTGAGCATGCACACTGAGCTCATAGGTGCAATGGCAAGGGTGCCCGAAAGCATGGATGCACTGGCTAGGAGCATGGAGGAGTCCACCGCTAGCACAGCTATCATCTGTGCGCAAACCCTTGAACCCATCCTTGCCTCATTGCAGAAGATGGTTGAATTGCAGGGAGACCGTGGGGAACCAGAGCCCATGCCGCATGTAATGGGTGAGGTGACAGGATCCATTGCAGCACAGCAACGCAACAGCTTAGTGCTGCAATCGAGTCATTGGCTGGTGCCATCCAGTCTCAGACTGCTCTCATGCAGTCTCAGATTGATGTCACGCAAGCACTGACTGCTGCCATCCTCGCTGGGTCACCCACAGTCCCTCGGGGATCTTACGGTACCACAGCAGGCCAGCAATCTGTGCTCGAGCAGATTGCTCCGGATGCTGAGGTGCTGCCCCGTGGGAGTGGCAATGTGTTGGTCGAGCAGGAAGGTGCTGTCCTCTCTCAGGATAACAGCATTCCTGCTCCCACCACTGCCACTTCCCCATTGCACTTGGCACGGCCTGCAACACAGCCAGCCCAGACTGCTGCCGCCTATGCAGAGTTGGTGCAGTCTGCAGCCAGGTCCTCCAGGCCCAGAGCTGGTCAAGGGCGTCCTTCAAGGCCACCTGCAGTCTCTGGATCCAGCATTCAGCAGCCTTCCGCCAGCCTTGCAGCCACAGGGGCCACATTCCAGAGGAGCTGTAGGGTGGGAAGGGGGGAAGTGCGCAGGAGATGGAGATCACCCTCGAAGGCCCAACAGTAGAATCTGTAAATGGGGGGAATGTTTGTGGGAAAGTTCGATGTTGATGTTATTATATTTGTTTACTGTTTTGCCTTTTATTTCCATGTTGTGAGAACAAGTTTTGTTAGTTCATGAATTGTTGGATTTGTTTCTAATTGTTAGAATAAATCACACTGAGTTTGTAATATAAATAAAAAATGTTATTGTTACTTTACATCTTTGCTGATTTGACTCATTGCAACTTTGCCTGACAATAGGGGGTGCGGGGTGTTTGCGATGATGTGCTTCTTCATCCCAGAAGCCATCTTCTCTGTAAATGGTTAGAAGCGGTGTCTTATGCGCCGATCACGGACAGCCCTTGCAGAGGCAACATTGTGTGCCTCCCTCCCACGTTGGTGCTGCTGATCCTTCTCTTCATCCTCCTCCTCCTCCTCCTCCTCCTCTCCCTCTTACTCTTCCTGAGGTGGTGCACCAATCCCTGGTGGCAATGGCTGGGTCCTCATGATTGCGAGGTTGTGAAGCATGCAGCACACAACAATGAAATGCGAGACTTGCTCGGGAGAGTACTGCAGGGCATCTCCAGAGTGGTCAAGACACCAGAACCATTGTTTCAAGACGCCGATCGTCTGCTCTATGAGGTTTCTGGTGGCGCTATGGCTCTCATTATACCGCAGCTCGGCAGGGGTGTTGGGGTTACGGAGCGGTGTCATCAGCCAGGTGCAGAGTGGATAACCCTTGTCCCCGAGGAGCCATCCACTAGGTTGACGCGGTGGTTGGAAGAGGTCTACGACACCAGTCTGGCGCAGGATAAAAGCATCGTGGCTTCTGCCAGGATAGTGGGCATTGACGGCAAGGATATGCTGTCTGTGGTCACAGACCAACTGAACATTCAGAGAGTGGAAGCCCTTGCGGTTTCGGAACACCTCTGTATTCTCATGAGGTGCCCGCAATGCCACATGCGTGCAGTCAATGGCGCCCTGAACTATGGGGAAGCCCACTATCCTAGCAAAGCCACATGCGCGTTCGCGTTGTTTGTCCCGGGTCATGGGGAAAGAGATGTACTGGCGTCTCCTTTTATACAGAGCATTTGTCACCTCCTGGATGCAGCAATGGACAGCGAACTGGGAGATATTTGCTATGTCCCCAGTTGAAGCCAGGAAGGATCAGCTGGCATAGAAATTCAGAGCCACTGTCACCTTCACTGCCACCGACCGAGATATCCTGGTCCTCAGCTGAGGCTGCAGATCTGGTTGCAGGAGGTGGCAGAGCTCAGTGACCACCTCCTTGCTGAAGCGCAGCCTTCAGAAACACTGCTCCTCAGACATATGGCGATAGGAGAATTGCTCCTGGGAGGGTAAGGTCTCCTGTGCAGATGTCTGTTGGCCCTCCTCCCTCTGGCAACGTTTGCCACTCTCTCTCTGCGCCTCTGCTGCCTCCGAAGGTGAAGCTGGAGGACGACGCCTCGAGTTAGTGCAGCCCCCATAAAAGCTTCTAAATATGAAGGTCAAATAAATAGGAACTTCAAAAGTGGTGCTGAAGACCCAAAACTCTTTAGTGTTAAATCTCTCCAGACGTCTCTCTCCCTCTCAACCTGCGTGTACCTAAAACTTTGCCGACACGAAAAGGCAGGAAGCACCAGCCTTTAAATAACGCTCCTCCCTACTTGAAAACGTTCCCCTCTACCTGTCGTTCCTAGCGGCAGGCGCGAATCAATTTCCGGTCCGGGGCGCTACTGGGGTGTTGCACACTTGCTTGTCACGATCTGCGGGCGCAGGAGATCGTGGTGGTAGTGTTTAGCGCCAGTGCAAAATGACAGGTCAATTTCGCGAGCGGCGCTAAAATCGCCGCGGTCTGGCGCTAAGTTGCTAGCGCCCCATTAGCGCCCCTCGGAGACGCTAACGGGAGGCACTAACCAACCAAATTTTCTCCCCCCCCCATGTGTTCCAACTTCCTGCCCATATTGTGATTGGTGTTGGGAATTTGCCAGAAAGGGAGGGGGTGGGAAACTTAAAATTGCGTGTAAATTGCATGCAAAAGGCCTGTTTACAATTAGTGATGGGTAAACTTAAAAGGATGCAGCCATTTAAGTGGATACGTTGGTAGCCTTTATAAAGGCAGCGAATATTTTAATGTGTATTTCAGCCTTTGCAAAAATTATGTGGGCAACTAAAATTCTTGAGAAAAACCCAGTGGCTGGCACAATGAAAATGGAGGCAGAAAACCTGAGGCCAAGTGATGTAGTGGGAACACTCCAGCACCCCCGTTTGATGGAAGTGGTAATAAGGCAGAATGAGTTGCTTGCAAGGAGGGTGGTTCTGTTTGCCACTCCAGAGCACCTCCACCCCCATAGGACAGCATTGCCACATGCCTGGAAGAAGGTGGAGGGAAAAGGACTTGGGGATGCAGCTGATCATTACAGCCACTGGCAGTTCCAGCCCTACAGTGCGTGCTAGCTCGAGGTGTCTTGGAGCAGATGGCCCAGCTCAGCTGGCTGTCTGCTGCCCCAGATCTTGTCTTTCCCAGTTTTGCACCGTCATTGCCAGGTTGGTCTGCCTCTTCCTATAAACAGGAGTGGGAAGGTACTAGATGGTGGACCCAGTCTGCCCCTGATGTGGCCTGACCTTTCTGGCATTGTTCCACTGCTCCTCCTCTAAAAAGCAAAAGTAAAAGGGCATTCCCATTGGAAACCCATTGTCACAATATTGTGAGCGTACCAAAAATGGCAGTGCCAGAGCACTTGGCACAAAGCCTCTTAACTAATTAAATGGAAACAGGAAAGATTCAAAATGCTGCAACTCCATGAATTTTGAAATGTACTTGCATAAACAGCATTCCCTAGCAGTATTGGACATAGAGGTTATATGGGCGGGAGTAAACATTGGAAAAGTACGTGCTGTTTAAGTGACACGGAAGCCAAATGTTAATACAATTAACTGCAAACTAACGGGTGCTTTTGGCACCAGTTTAAACCTAACTGGAAAATTGAATGGGGCATGAAATGGGCTGAAATCTGGCATAACGGATCTCTGCCAATTCTTCCAATCAGTTACATCCATTTTATACCCTTTAACGAGCATAACCAATCAGAAAATCTAAACACTATGTGATCTTTTTATCACCCATCAGAACAGGCATTTGACAGCTTGGTTTAAGATCTCATCCAAAGCTCAGTAGTCCTATCTGTACTGGTCTGTCAGTACTAAATATGAGCTCAAGTTCCCAATCTGTATATTTTGATTTCACAAATTTTTGCTTCAAAACAAGACTAAGTCAACTGACAGCACTTAGCAATGCACAACTCAGATATCCATTTCTATTCAAAGAAATTTACATTTTCTAACTTATTCCCAATGAATCTTAATGTGAATTTATATGTAAAACACAGCACAGCAAATACTTCATTGCCCAAAGCTTTCACTTGGTTAAATCCTAAACCCAGTGCAATGTTCAAGTCAATGGTACACCAGCTACCTCTTAAATATTAATAGACAAACATATTCTAGAGGTTTTGTTAAGGATTATTAATTGGTGATTAATTGTACGCACCATAGGACAAAATGGTGTCCGCTTACTCTCATGTTTTGGAATTTTGTGTCCATTATTCCACAGAAAGATTTTAGGGAAAAAAAGAGTTGCCTTTAATTGTGGTATTTTATAGTGTAGTATATTCACACAAGTTAAAAAGGCTCCAAGACAACATGTGGTTAAAATGATAATGAGCTAGCTTTAATGTTGTTTACCCATCGGCTGTAAAAAATGATCAATTCGTTAATTTGTCTGTAATCAATAAAGCACCTCGCACATATCGTGTTGGCAAATCTGGTTCTGGTGGGCTTTCCTTTGTTGGGTGTGAACAGAGGGAGATAAGAAATAGAAGGGACACAGCCAGCTAATCATGTTTTCAGAGAAATCTGCGAGGGCTTTTGCTGAGATTGAGAGATTAGAAATGCTGAATGACAGTTAGAAATCATCTTGTAAATCAAGTAAGATGACCCACTGATCTGAGGTAGCATGGTGTGTTCTTTATTTTGTATTATGTGAAGGTACGTTGTACTGATTGAATTAAGTGAGTCTGATCATAATTGTTGTTCTGTATGTTCAAATTTTACAGGGCAATAAAGCAGCTTAACAATTAATGTCTGGCCTCGTCTGACCAAGTGTTTGCTCAGTCTGCCTTTGAGAAGGTTGAAGAAACACACATGCTAAAAGCACGAATATCCAGTTCAGATCACGGGAGGATGCGAGTGTCACACCCCTGGCTTACACTTTGCTACAAATAAAGAGCAGTGCAAATCAATTTCTATAAAAGTAAGATGCTCGGGCTACTTACGGGAGCAACTAGCACTGCTGTACCCGAGAGAATCTCTCAGGCAAGACCCTAAACATGAATTAGGTACCTTCAATCATTGACATATGATCTGTATCTGAAAAGAACTTTCTGTTCAGTTTTAAGCCTGTGATTGCAATTTGGATCTTATTTACACTGCCTAGCTGCAAACTGACTGTTCTGGCACATGAATGCTTACTTGCAAGCTCTGTTCCCAACTGGAGTACTGCATTCAGTTTTGGGCACCCAACCTCAGGAATTATATGATAGCAAAATACTGCGGATGCTGGAAATCCGAAATAACAACAGAAAACGCTGGAAAAACTCAGCAGGCCAGGCAGCATCCGTGGAGAGAGAAAGAGAGTTGACGTTTCAGGTCGATGACCTTTCATCAGAACTGGGAAGAGTCCAGCTCTTCCCAGTTCTGATGAAAGGTCATCGACCTGAAACGTCAACTCTCTTTCTCTCTCCACGGATGCTGCCTGGCCTGCTGAGTTTTTCCAGCGTTTTCTGTTGTTACTCAGGAATTATATATTGGCCTTGGAGGGGGTACAGTGCAGATTCACCAGAATCATACCATGGCTTAAAGGATTAGATTATGAGGACAGGTTGCATAAACTTGATTTGTATTCCCTTGAGTTTTCTCTGGTGGGGGAATCCAGAACAAGGGGCATAATCTTAAAAGTAGAGCTAGGCCAGTTAGGAGTGAAATCAGGAAGCACTTTTTCACATGAAGGATTGTGGAAATCTGGAACTCGCTCCCCAAAAGGCTGTAATGTTGGGTCAATTGAAATGTCCATGACTGAGATTGATAGAGTTTTGTTAGTTAAGGGTATCAAGGGATATGGAGCATAGGCGGGTAAATGGAGTTGTGGTAGAGGTCAGCTATGATCTAATTGAATGATGAAGCGGGCTTCAGGCCTTGAATGGCCTACGCCTTTCCTACGTTCCCATGAAACCAAGTAGAGACAGGAGTCTCCACACTCAGAACAGTTTATAAAGTCCAGAAGGCCCAGTGGACCCCTGAATGTTCTTTACACCAGGCTTGACTCGACACTGGAACTAATATTCCACTGAGGTGTTGAGCCAAATCAGTATGAAACAGCTTCCTCAAACTGCTTCAATCTGGAGTTCTCGGCTGGGATTTTCCACTTTAGTGGAATCCTGGCACATCTTCAACTGGATGAGAATTCCCTGGCTGATTTTCTACGGTCAGAGTCAATTAATTAATGCCTATGGGCTACCAGCGGAATTCCTGTCTCCATTGGGGAGCCCTTTTCAGGGGAGGGAGGAAAATCATTGCAGTAGGACTCCATGCTGCCTGTCTCTGGAGCACCTGAAGGGAATTGTAAAATTTTTGAAAAAGTTTTGAATTTACGAGGCTCAATTCAATTCCCTGTGGGCCAGTTTAACATTGAAAATCCCCGCCCCACCACCCCCCCCCGCCCCTCCCCTCCCCTCCCCTCCCCATATGCCATAACTGTCTTAGAAGCTAGGGGTTCCTTGCACCCAGTGTTGCTTTGGCACACACAACAGATAATGCAATGGATGACGTAGTCCTGTCATTTAGATGTCCTTTCAGAGAGCCTGCCCATAGTTAGGCACATATATTCTACATTAACCTATTAGTTCCACCAGGAAATGCCTGGAGAGTGTTTGAGCCAGCAGAGCAACTCTCAAAGAATTTCAAGTCCCAGCCCACTGGAGTTGTGCCAAAGAGGTAGCGAATCTCCAGCGTCAAATCCTGCCCATACTGTCACACTTGTGTTGCTGCAACATCTCCACAGGATTATGCTGTGTAACATTTGTTTAAATTTATAAATCAGAGAAAGGATAAATCTTTTCAAAAGCAAATTGTGTTTCCTGAACAAATGTTATACTTGCACGCAGTTTACACTTCCACTCAAACATTCCCATTTATTTAAGTGTAAATAGGTCTAGTTTGTGTTTTTTCATAATTGCTAACCTTTTAATTATTTATCAAATTAAATTAGTTTAACACCCCATTATTCACCAATTCAGTTTTCACAAAACATGTGCTAGTTAGTTGATCTTATTGGCAGCACTGATTGTGACAATATTAATATGCTGCCGGGTGCACAGCCACTGCAAATATTGATTTTGTGTTCACACACAGGCCTTAGACCACACCATTGATAACACTGCCTTGATAACACTGGGTTTACACCACCGGTCTTGAGGTTTTTTTTGTAACCAGGGTGGAAATGGCTCTTCAAACTTCCTGGACATTTAAGGCTATTTCTTCAAAAGCAAAATACTGTGGATGTTGGAAATCTGAAATAAAAACAGAAAATGCTGGAAATTCTCAGTAGGTCAGACAGCATCTGTGGAGAGAGAAACAGAGTTAACGTTTCAGGTCGATTACCGCGAACGGTCATCGACCTGAAACATTAACACTGTTTCTCTCTCCACAGATGCTGCCTGACCTGCTGAGTATTTCCAGCATTTTCTATTTTTATATAAGGCTATTTCTTATCTGCTGTTTAGTTGTAAATAGGTTTAAATTAAAACAAGCATATTAATGCACCATCAACATGCACACTCGGTTACTAAATAAAATAAACCTGGGAATTATATTGTGCGATGTATGAACATTTACTCCGAGAAAATTCTTCTGTGTGCTATTGTAACAGAAGCATTGTTCTGTTTATTTTACAGCTTTCACACCATTACACGTAGAAGCACATTTATATCTCACATTTTATGGGACTAAATCTTGCATGTGCTTAGCTATGCCCTTTTGGACAATTTCTGGAAACACTCAGGTCAGTCAACAACTATGGGGAAAAAAACAGATAAGTTCATGTTCCAGGTGTAGATCCTGTGGGCTAGAAATTCGGCTCCTTTGCGCCTGCCGTTAGCACCTCCGGGGGGCGCAAAGGGCTTATCGCCCCGGGGGGGCAAAAAAGCGACTCCTGAGAAATTCGGCGGGGCATTGCTGAGTTGCTACCCGATAGCGGCGCACCCCCGCCAGACATCATTGCCGTGCGCCATGACCCCTTACCACCCCGCGGCAGAAATTCAGCTGCGCCCCATGAGCGATGTCAGCGCCAGCCTCGCGGGTCACGAACCGGGCCAACCTCCGCTCGCAGGGCGGTATTTAAAGGGAAGGTGCAGCCGTGACTCACGCCGCCATTTTCTTTTTTTGGTCGGCCCTCTGTGGTGTGCTGTTGCGTAGTCCTGGCCGCCAGCGCGCAGCCCGGCACCGCGTCTCGGTGCCAGGCTGCTGCCATGGCACCACGCCGCCCTGGTGGCCTAGTGTGAGCCATTGGAGGCCCTGCAGAGTGCGCAGTGGCCTTCCCCTTTAACTGATGGGGAGGGGGCGTTGAAACATGGCAGCGCTCCAAGACGCCTCCGCGGAGTGCTGCCGATCGCGCCCTGACATCGCCGTGGTTACCTCCCCAACAGGAAGTGAAATGCCTGAGATTGCGCTCCACTTCCGGGGCGGCTCGATAAGGCAAATGTAGCAGCCGGGGCGGTACTTCCGCGCCCGGTGCTAAATGTCCGGCCTTAACTCAGTTACCGCCCCCAAACGGGGCATAACCGAATTTCGCACCCTTTGTTTTTCCTCTCAATTCCCCTTGTTCTGTTCTTTTTCTAAATGCTGTTCAACTGTAATTTCTTCCAGTTCTGATGAAGGGTCTGCACCTGAAATGAAAAACTTCTTTTCTCTCGACCTGCTCAATTTCCAGCTTCTACACTTGTTTTGGTTTTTGCAAGGTTTCAGATCATTTTACTCTTATCTCCAAGGACTTCACCTGACGAAGGAGCAGCGCTCCGAAAGCTTGTGATTTCAAATAAAGCTGTTGGACTATAACCTGGTGTTGTGCGACTTCTCACTTTTGTCCACCCCAGTCCAACACTGGCATCTCCACATCATTATCTGAAAAGAGAATAAGATTTATTTTCCAAGATCTTAAAATATTTATAAGAAGGTTCTTATATAGTTCATATTTTCTGGTAGGCACAAATTTTACATTGTAGCATACTTTTCCAATTTGAGTGTAACCAAGGGACGAGGCAGTGAGCAATCTATCTTTTGCTGCTGCATTGAAGCTTGACACCTAGTTTGATAGATCAAATTGTAAAGTGCATTGAAATGGCCCTTTGTGTTCTTAACTGAGAAGTACCCACATTCACATGGTAATTTCCTTTGCCTTTTAGAGTTTGTACACAAATGATAAAAGCACTAACATTCTCTCAAACCTTTTTGACACCACTGTTGATCATCAATCGAAATGGTGACAACAACATGCTCGCTCAGGTTATGATTTGAGGTGTTAGGATGATGTGTCCCTAGAGCTCTTGTATGCTTTACTACTCAGACATTAGAGGCAGATGTGACCACATTTAGTACAGATTAATTCAATTTAGTGTTGCAGTCTGATTGACACTTTTGAGGTTTTTAACTCTACTATAGTGAGGCCAACAGCAAATATGCCATTCTCCACTGGGTGCATTCACTAATCTAAATGTCCTGATCTCCATTGTTCAGACAACAGTATAGGCCTGCATTGTACTGGGCCTACTGCTCTGGCACCTCTGCTCCTGCATCACTAAATGCACCAAGGTAATTGACACACAAAAAAACAACTCAGCAGTCAAAACAACTGCATAATGCACTCATAGAAAGCACAGCTTTGATGCTGCCCTTATCAGAAATAAACCCAATTTATCCTCTTTTGGCAAAGGATCTTAAGGCTTTTGCAGCCGTAAGCATCAAATTTTGCAATTGTGTCATTAAGTGTTGATTCCCAGTTGGAGCCCCTCCCTCATAGCAGAGAATGGAGACAACCTTTAAATATAAATGGGAGCGAGTGTGGCACATGAAGCTTATCTTCTCAAAAAACAGATTAAAATTAACCCCCAATATAAAATCACCTGTTGAACTATCTTTCATTTTTCTTTTCCCTTTTCTACTATGTAGCATCAAAACACTGGGGCTAACTTTTGTGTGTGGCATATATCAGGTGGCTGGGGCGCCCATTCCGCACACCCGCTGATGTCGCCTGGAGGTCCAATTGATTTTCATGATTGGGTCTCATTTGAATTGGCACAAGATAGAAGTGTCATAGCAGCTGCCAGAAAAGTAGGTATAGATCTGCATGATGTGCTGCTGGTGATTACACACCAGCTGTGCATTAATGAAATGCAAGAAGTTATGATTCATAGCAGTGAGCTCATCTGCACGGTGATGTGTTTACAATAAATGATGCCATGGACTTGGGGAAGCCTGCAATCTACACAAACCTCAGCCCTATCCTGCTGTTCCTGGTTGTCCAGCGAGAACACTGGCTGCCTAAATGAAACCCCACTCAAAAGTCACAATGGGTGGTCCTCTGGAGATAGGTCGTGATTTCTTTTCGATTTTCATGCCACGACCACCCTATTCATGCTGAAAACGGAGCGGAAGGGAGATGAAAATTGGTCCCACTGTCTCTTAAAGTGGTGTCCACTTTGGTGAATGACATTGCATGACCAAACTCCATTTTTTCCTCATGTCCAAAGAAAATGTAAAACAGATATATTGCAAAATGTTTCTTTATTCAGAAGATAGATAGCTGGAATAATTTACCAAAGTGGAGGGCATTTAGTGCAGTTGGACCCCAGGCTAGGTGAATTGAACTAGTCAATAGTCTGAAAAGCCTTCTCTCAGGTTTGACTTTTCTTATGATTTTGTATCAGTTTCCTGAATTCTAGATTGATGTCACAGTTTGTAAGATTTCTTTTCAGTGTTTCCTTATTATGAATTAACTGTTCTCATGGGAACATTTGTCCTCTTTCAGCTGGGAATAGAGGTTATTTTTGGCTGTTTGGGCCTCAGTCTGACATGCCAGTACCTCAGTGTATGGGATCTTTTCTTGCCCTCTGATGTTAATGATGGTAGAGAGGCTGCAGAAGTAGAAATCTTCAAGAATTTGATATGGTCTCTGTCCAAATCATGCAACCATTAAAAAAATGATCTTTCTTGAGCTTGATCTTGATTTTTGGTCCATTTTCATCCCATATGTACTTTCACAAACACAGCATGTTTGCAACCATCCTAAACTAATGCAAAATGAATTTTCATCCAGAAAATGAAATACCTTATGCAACTATCATAGCAAATAATAACTAATCACAAAAAATAAATTTTTAATAGGCTTCTAGCAGGCAAATGATTTCTACTTGCCCAATACTTATACTGCCATAATACTTCATTGTCCTTCTGATCCATTCTAAATGCACAAGAAATGCCTCATAACTAAACAAGACTAACTTCTGTTTCTTCACAAATGTTGCCTGACCTGCTGAGTATTTCCAGCTTTTTTCGGTTTTTGTTCTCAGATTTCCAGCATCTGCAGTATTTTGCTTTTTGTTTCAAGTAAGTGGTTTGGAGCATTTGTTCAAGTGTTGGATGAACCTTACTGACCTTATGATGATCGATTTTGCACCCATGATTCCAGTAGGTGAGAACAGACGGGCTCTTCCAGCAATGCAGCCCGAACTCTTCCATTTCCCCCCCCCCCCCCACTCTCCCCCCCACTCCCCCCCCCCACTCCCCACTCCCCCCCCACTCCCCCCCCCCCCCCACTCCCACTCCCCCCCCCACTCCCACTCCCCCCCCCCCCCCCCCCCCACTCCCACTCCCCCCCCCCCCCCACTCCCACTCCCCCCCCCCCCCACTCCCCCCCCCCCCCCCCACTCTCCCCCCCCCCCCCCCCCACTCCCCCCCCCCCCCCACTCCCCCCCCCCCCCACTCCCCCCCCCCCCCCCCCCACTCCCCCCCCCACTCCCCCCCCCCCCCCCCCACCACTCCCCCCCCCCACTCCCCCCCCCACTCCCCCCCCACTCCCACTCCCCCCCCCCCCCCACTCCCCCCCCCCCCACTCCCCCCCCCCCCCCCACTCCCCCCCCACTCCCACCCCACTCCCACTCCCCCCCCCCCCCCCCACTTCCCCCCCACTCCCACTTCCCCCCCCCCCCCCACTCCCCCCCCACTCCCACTCCCCCCCCCCCCCCACTCCCCCCCCACTCCCACTCCCCCCACACTATACAGAAGTACTTCTTACTTCAGACACAACCACTAGGGGAACAACTCCCCCCCCCCCCCCCTCTCCCTTTCCCTACTCCAAATCCCAGAGTCTGATGCCACACTCTAATGTACTTATTGTCTTAGTGGCACTAAACATGGCAATGTTGTATTCAGTTGATGAAAGATGCAATCTCTCCTGTTAATTATGGAAAGTAGATATGGAGCTGTTCACAACCTCTTAACAGTTTATCCCACGATCTTTACTTTGATGGGGGTCTCATCTCCTCTCAATGTTATTTACATTGTGTCCTATAAAGGCAAATGCCCCAATCAGTTCTGCGTTTGGTTTCCTGCTGAAACGATTCTCAGGATACTGAATCATGGAATCAGAAATTTACGGCACAGAAGGAGACCATTCGGCCCATCGTGTCTGTGCAGGCTGAAAAAAGAGCTATCCAGCCGAATCCCACTTTCCAGCTCTTGGTCCGTAGCTCTGTAGGTTACGGCACTGCAAGTGCCTATCCAAGTACTTTTAAAAATGCTATGAGGGTTTCTATATTTAAGGAGATAGATAGATTTCTAGACACAAAAGGCATCAAGGGGTATGGGGGAAAGAGAGTGGGAATATGGTATTGAGCTAGATGATCAGCCATGATCATATTGAATGGCAGAGAGGGCCAAATGGCCTACTCCTGCTCCTATTTTCTATATTTTTATGTTTCTGCCTTTACCACCCTTTCGGGCAGAGTTCCAGACGCCCGGGTGAAAAAAGTTCTCCTCAACTCCCCTCTAATCCTTCTACCAATTGCTTTAAAATACTAAGTGCGTGTAAAGTAAAAAAAAAATGCAGAAATAGTTTGGCCTCTAAAATATAGAACACCATAAGCATCTTCTTCTATCTGGTTTGACCACATTGTGAGCGGCGGGTTTCAGGCTCCCAGTGGCTGTGCGGTCACGTGCCACACCTGTTTGGTGGGAGAGCTTCTATTGTGAAAGCTCACAACAAGCAGGGGCTGTGAACAAACCGGTTCAGGGAGAGCGAGAAAAAAACTAACCAAAAAAAAACAGAAGGCGGAGATAAACCGGCAGCGCAGTTTGTTACCGGGGTTCCTCGGGATTTGCAGGCGGAAAGCGTTGCTGAAACCAAAGGGCACCAACTTGCGATGAGTTTGGAAAAGTGAAGCAATCGGCCGGAGAATTTTCAGGAGTCGGAAGAAAGTGGCAATGAACAAACTCGCCGTCTGCATCGTGTTCTCCTTCACCCAAACAGGTAAGAAAAGCGGTGGTGACAAACCTGGATCGACACCCACCCCCCCTGGATCAGGCGGAGAGGAATGATGTCTTTTGCCAACCAGCTATTGTGGGAACATTGTGGCCTCGCTGTTTTAATCTTCATAAATAATGTAGAGGTTTTACCCGAGCGCGCCTGCGTACTAGGGGATACAAACAGGTGAGTTGGGAGTGGATCCCATTTTAAAACTCAGACCTTCACAGGGTAACCTCTATCCTTTAGGGCGCGGCGGTGGCCAGTTTTATAGTAACGAGTATTTTAGTTATTGCTGAGTGGCTAAACGGGACCAATCTCAGGATTGATTGATGAATTTGAGAGGATTTGTGGGGCTTTTATTGGGCTCCAATCCTGTGAACGGTCACTGTAAACAAGTACTTAATAAATCCCCTTTTTTTCCCCAAAAAAACCTGACAACTATTTTTAGTGAGTAAGATGGTGCCGTTTTTTAGTGATTTCCTAATTGGTGGGGTGGGTAGGAGAGTTCTTGAACTGGCCCAATATGGAAGGTGAATTAGAGCAGCTTGGGTGGATTCCTCTTTCTTCATTGCTCCTCCCGCACCTGAGTTACAGGTACTGCCAATACAGTGCGTCTAACCACTCCATGCACAGGGTCGTGCTAAATCGTTTTATCAATATCTGTGATGGCTTATTCAGAGAATTTTTTTTTAACGCGTTGGTGGAGAAGTTTAAATACCCAGCTCCCTGGAGGATTATTCAATCCTTATCCACATGCCCAAAAGCACTTTTAAAAATTGTGATTTTAAATCATACAATTTTTTTTACAAAAAGTACCCAATTTCCATTATCGACTTTCATTTCCCCCCCCCCCAATTCTTTTACCCCCAGTACTAATATGAGAAGTGTCTCTGATCATGGATTTCAGTATCTGCTTCTATGTGGGTCTGTAAGATGAGCACCAGACTCTTGCACTTCATCCTGCTTTTTGGCTAGCTACAATGCTCTTTGCTAGGTATTTCTGCCTTCTGAAGGATTTTCTCCAAGGTGGTTTGCTGGATTATTTTTGGCTTTCCATGCTTCCCTTTTCCATTCAAATACCACATTTCGCAGTTTGATGTGGTAGTTTGGAGTCCTGTTTAGTGACCAAATGACCTAACCAAATGAAATGTTTTTGCAATGCAAGCTGACTTTCTGGTACATACTTTACTCTTTCTTTAGTTTGTCACTTTGTCTGTTAATAACATCCTGCGTAAATACGAACATAGAACAAGAATAGGGCATTCAATCCCTCGAGCCTTCTCTTGGATCATGGCTGAGTGTTTTGCAAAGATCCTTCATGTCAAAAATGTCAGCTTTCTTTTCTGTAGCTTGTCATTGCCAGGTTTCTGTTCAACATATTTTAAATATTATCAGGACTGTACTGAAATACAATAACAATAGATAAAACATTGCTATTGTATTTCAGTATCGTCCTGGTAGTTTGATATAAATGAAGGCGTTGTCTGATATCCACATCAATCTCTTGATTTGCATTGTATTTGCAGGTCAAGGACGTCAGTCTGTTTGAAGTTGCTAATCTAGCTTCACTCTTCCTGTACAATTGTATTTCAGCTCTCCAGCATTTTAATCAAGTTTTAATCAAGTGTAAATGCTGAAAACCTCAGATCAGTATTTATGCATTTTTACTTCAAGTAATATTGTAAATGGTTGAAGCTGTACCTGTTGAAATGATGAATCAGATCGTTTTACATCGTGTTAATGTACATTCTATGCTTTATGCAGGAAAGGGCCTTATCATGATTTTTTATTTTATTGACATCGTGGTTATAAAGGAAACTTGGCTCACAGGTGGCATTGCTTTGTGCCTTTCTGAAGCCTCGCTCCCTGGTTATATTTTTCCTACAATCTGCCCCACCCAAACTGCCATAGCGGTGATATGACCCTTATCACCAAATCACACTTTAGTCTCTCTTTCCCACGCCCCCCCTCCTCCCTCCCCCTTCTCCTCCCTCCCCCTTCTCCTCCCTCCCCCTTCTCCTCCCTCCCCCTTCTCCTCCCTCCCCCTTCTCCTCCCTCCCCCTTCTCCTCTGGTACCTTCTCCTTCAAGCACCTAATTTTGTTCCACCCCTCATTTCTCCTTTTAAAATCCCTGTTCTCCACAGCACCCCGCCCCCCCCCCCCCTCTCCCCCCGGCCGCCAAGCTCCACCACGAGTTTCACCCTACTTTCCTCCCTCAACTGCTGAACTGAGAGACTGCTCATCCTTGATGATTTCAATCTCAATTTGAACTCATCTTGCCCTCTCTTCTCTGATTTTACTGTCCTCAGACCTCCCTCAACCTCTCCCTCCATATAAACTCTCCTAAACATATTCATAGACACCCCCTTGACCTTGCCATTTCACATGGCTTCTTTACTCACATCATCTTGATCACAGGCATTTTCGACCACTTGATCCCTCACTGTCCACATTCCCCTACCACTTTCCAGTCCCACTTCCTTCTGTGTCCACCCCAGGAGCAAACTCTTCCCCCCAAGACACTTACAAGGGCACTTTCAAACTCTCAGCTGTCTAGCCTTTGGCCCTCGGTTTGCCATGATACTTTTGCAGCTGTCGATCTGCTCGACCACTCCCTCGCCTCCACTTTTGATGCCCTTGTCCTCAGTAAAATCTTTACACTCTCCCACCCTGGTAGTTCCCCCTAACATACCTCCCATCTGATGGACTCCCATCAAGTTCAAAGGGCGCAGACTTGAACGTATCTGGATAGCTAAACCAGTCATACACTATCGCCCTATAAGGCTTTCTCTCTTCTGCCAAAACCATTCACCACTCTAAGATCACGCTGAAGAGTAAAAATAACCCCTGGCTTGTTTCTGCTACAAACCGTCTCCTTAAACCCCTCTCCCTTTCCCCTCTATCCTATCCTCTCCTCTCCAACAACAAGTGCGAGGAGCTCATGGACTTCTCTGTCAATTAAGATTGGGAAGATCCATTCAGTTGCCTCTGTCTCCCCAGCCCCCACCCCTTCCTTCACCTTGCCCATCAACCCAAGACTACCCCCGCCCTAGCCATGAGCCCATGTCTTTAGTTTTCACCCATCTTGCCCATGAGACCCACCTCCTGCTCGCTTGATCCAATTCCCATTAACTCCTGACCACCCAATTTCCCTTCCTAGTACTCATTGTAGTTCCCTTTCCTCAGGTAATGTCCCCCACCCTTTCAAACCACCATCATCATCACCCTGCCCCTGCTCAAAAATCCTACCATTGACCCCTCTGTCCTTACAAAACTTCCATCTCGTCTTCAACTCCCTTTCCTCTCAAGTCCTTGAACATATTGTTGCCTCCCAAATCCGTGTCCATCTTTCTTGCAACTCCATGTTTGAATCTCTCTTTAGTGAGGTTTCTACCTCTGCCACAGCACTGAAAGGACTCTAATTAAAATCAAAAATACCCCCTGTGACTGTGGTACATGATCCCTCCTTGTACTTCTCGACCTCTCTGCAGCCTTTGACACCGTTGATCATGCCATCCTACTCCAACGCCTCTCCTTCATTGTCCAGCAGCGTGGGACTGCTGAAGTTTGGTTCCACTCTTACCTATCCAGTCGTAGCCAGAGTACCTGCAGCAATGGCTTCTCTTCCCACCGTTAACACTGGGGTCCCCCAACGATCTATCCATGGCCCCTTCTTCATGTTGCCTCTTGGTGACATCATCCGAAGGGGTCAGGTTCCACATGTATGGTTACGATACACAGCTCTACCCCTACGCAACCTCTCTCGACTCCTCCGCTCTCACCTCGAGTCAAAAGGTTGTGGGTTCAAGTCCCACTCTGGAGACTTGAGCACAAAAATCTAGGCTGACCCTCCAGTGCAGTACTGAGGGAGTGCTGCATTGTCCGAGGTGCTGTCTTTCAGATGAGACGTTAAACCGAGGCCTTGGCTCTTGGGAGTTGTAAAAGATCCCACGATACTATTTCGAAGAAGAGCATGGAAGTCTCCTGGTCAATATTTATCCCTCAATCAACATCACTAAAACAGATTATCTGGTCATTATCACATTGCCATTTGTGGAACCTTGCTGTGCGCAAATTGGCTGCTGTGTTTCCTGTATTACAACAGTGACTACACTTTAAAAGTACTTCATCATTAGCTGTAAAGCGCTTTGGGTTGTCATGAAAGGTGCTATATAAATGCAAGTCTTTTTCTACATTGCCTCTTTGTTATCAGACTGCTTGTTCGACATCCATTCCTGGATGAGCTGTAATTTCCTCCACTTAAACATTAGGAAGACTGAAGCCATCGTCTTCGGCCTCTTGCCACAAACTCTGACCCTCGCCACTGATTCCATCCCTTTCCCTGTCTTGGGTTGCGGTTCAACCAAAGTGTCCTATTTGACACTGAGCTGAGCTTCCGATATCCTCTCCATCACAAAGACCATCTATTTCCACCTGCATAACATTGCCTAACTCTGCCTTTGCCTCAGCCCATCTGCTACTGAAACCCTCATCCATGCCTTTCTCACCTCCAGAGATTACTATTCCAATGATCTCTTGGCCTCCCATCATCCATCCTGCATAAACTTCAGCTCATCCAAAACCCTGCTGCCCATATCCTCTCCTGCACCAAGTTCTGCTCACCCATCAGCCCTGTGTTCATTGACCTACATTGGCTCCTGTGCCTCCAGCACCTCCAATTTAAGATTCTCATCCTTAAGTTTAAATCCCTACAGGGCATCACCCCTCCATATCTCTGTTACCCTCTCTAGCTCTACAACCCTCCAAGAGGTCTGAGTTCATTCAACTCTGGCCTCTTGTGCACCCCCACTCCCTTTGCCCCACTATCGGCGACTGCACCTTCAGCCGTCTAGACCCTGAGCACTGGAATTACCTGCCTAAACATCTCGACCTCCCTCTCTTCTCTTTTAAGACCCTCCTTATAACCCACCTCCTAAACAAACTTGTCTGAGTGATCTGCACGATTCGAAGAAAAACTGGGGAGTTAGTTCGGGCTGATATTTATCCTCAACCAATGTCAACCGATTATCTGGTAATTATCTCATTGCTGTTTGTGGAATCTAGCTATGCACAAATTGGCTGGTGCATTTCCCTACATTCCAACAGTTTGAACCTGCTATGAAACCATGGACTTTGTTATGGATGGGATTTATATAATGGCAGTGATTTCAAGCAATCTGATGCATTGCATGAGTGCTGGGAAGTCTAAAGTGATTCTTCACCATTCAAATCATAGAAAAAAGCAGCATAAAAAAACCGTCAAGCTTAAAAGGACATCCATGAAATATTACATAAGAAATATGAGCTGGAATTGGCCATTGGGCCTTCAAGCCTGCTCTGCCATTCAACAAATCATGGCTGATCTTCTACTTCAACTCCACCTTCCCGCACTATCCCCATATCCCTTAATTCCCTTCGTTCCCAAAAATTTATCGACCTCAGTTTTGAATATACTCAGTGACTGAGCATCAACAGGTCTCTGGGGGTAGAGAATTCCAAAGATTCACAACCCTTTGAGTGAAGAAATTTCTCCTCATCTCAGTCCTAAATGGCCTACCCCTTATTCTGAGACTGTGACCCCGTGTTCTAGATTCCCCAGCCAGGGGAAACATTTTCCCAGCATTAACCCTGTCAAGCCCCATAAGAATTTTATATGTTTCAATGAGATCACCTCTCATTCTTCTAAACTCTAAGGAA
This sequence comes from Squalus acanthias, assembly GCA_030390025.1. NCBI lineage: Eukaryota > Metazoa > Chordata > Chondrichthyes > Squaliformes > Squalidae > Squalus > Squalus acanthias. The sequence continues at coordinate 143,813,615 of CM059429.1, forward strand.
TATAGGCCTAGTCTACTGAATCTCTCCTCATAGGGCAATCCCCTCGTCCCAGGAGCCAGTCTAGTGAACCTTCGCTGCATTCCCTCTAAGGCAAGTATGTCTTTCCTTAGATAAGGAGACCAGAACTGTACACAGTACTCCAGGTGTGGCCTCACCAATGCCCTGTATAATTGTAGTACAACTTCTTTACTCTTATTTCTTACAAAGGGATTGAGTATATGAGCTGGAATTGGCCATTGGGCCTTCAAGCCTGCTCTGCCATTCAATAAATGATGGCTGATCTTCTACCTCAACTCCACCTTCCCGCACTATCCCCATATCCCTTAATTCCCTGCAGTATAATGTGGATAAATACGAGGTTATCCACTTTGGTGGCAAAAACAGGAAGGCAGATTATTATCTGAACGGCAATAGATTGGGAAAAGGGGAAGTGCAACGAGACTTGGGTGTCCTTGTGCACCAGTCGCTGAAGGTAAGCATGCAGGTGCAGCAGGCGGTTAAGAAGGCAAATGGTATGTTGGCCTTCATAGCGAGAGGATTCGAGTACAGGAGCAAGGATGTCTTGCTGCAGTTGTACAGGGCCTTGGTGAGACCACACCTTGAGTATTGTGTGCAGTTTTGGTCGCCTTATCTGAGGAAGGATGTTCTTGCCATGGAGGGAGTGCAGCGAAGATTCACCAGACTGATACCTGGGATGGCAGGAATGATGTATGAAGAGAGATTGGGTCGATTGGGCTTGTATTCGCTAGAGTTTAGAGAATGAGAGGGGATCTCATTGAAACTTATAAAATTCTAACAGGACTAGACAGACTAGATGCAGGAAGGATGTTCCCGATGGCGGGGGAGTCCAGAACCAGGGGTCACAGTCTAAGGATAAGGGGTAAGCCATTTAGGACTGAGATGAGGAGGAATTTCTTCACCCAGAGAGTGGTGAACCTGTGGAATTCTCTACCACAGAAGGCAGTTGAGGCCAATTCATTAAATATATTCAAGAAGGAGTTAGATATATTTCTTAAGGCTAAAGGGATCAAGGGATATGGGGAGAAAGTAGGGACAGGGTACTGAATTTGGATGATCAGCCATGATCGTATTGAATGGCGGAGCAGGCTCGAGGGGCCGAATGGCCTACTCCTGCTCCTATCTTCTATGTTTCTATGTAACAAAAGCTAACATACCATTTGCTTTCCTAATTACTTGCTGTACCTGCATGTCAACTTTCTGTGATTCATGTACAAGGACACCCAGGTCCCTCTGAGTGCAAACATTTCCCAATCTCTCATCATTCAAAAACTATTCTGCTTTTTTTGTTTTTCCTACCAAAGTGGATAACTTCATATTTCTCCACATTGTATTCCATTTGCCATGTTCTTGCCCACTCAGTCAACCTGTCTATATCAGTCTGCAGCCTCTTTGTATTCTCCTCACAGCTTACTTTCCCACCTAACTTTGTATCATCAGCAAACTTGGATACGTTACACTCAGTCCCTTCATCTAAGTCATTAATATAGATTGTAAATAGCTGAGCCCCAAGCACTGATCCTTGCGGTACCCTGCTTGTTACAGCCTACCAACCTGAAAAAGTCCAGTTTATTCCTACTCTCTCTTTTCTGTCCATTAACTAATCCTCAATCCATTCTAATATATTACCCCCCAATCCCATGAGTCCTAATTTTGTGTAATAACCTCTTGTGTGGTACCTTATCGAATGCTTTTTGAAAATTCAACTGCACTACATCTACTGGTTCCCTCTTATCCATCCTACTAGTTACATCTTCAAAAAACTCTAACAGATTTGTCAAACACGATTTCCCTTTCATAAAACCATGTTGACTCTGCCTAATCTAGGGCAACATGGTGGCATAGTGGTTAGCACTGTTGCCTCACAGCGCCAGGGACTCGGCTTCGAATCCGGCCTCGGGTGACTGTCTGTGTGGAGTTTGCACATTCTCCCCGTGTCTGCGTGGGTTTCCTCCGGGTGCTCTGGTTTCCTCCCACAGTCCAAAGATGTGCAGGTTAGGTTGATTTGGCTATGATAAATTGACCCTTAGTGTTAGGGGGATTAAATACGTGGGGTTACGGGGATAGGGTGGGATATGTGTCTGTGCAGGCTCGATGGGCCGAAATGGCCTCTATCTGCACTGTGGGGATTCTGTGATTTTCTAAGTGCCCTATCACCACGTCCCTAATAATAGATTCTAGCATTTTGCCTACTACTGATGTCAGGCTAACTGGCCTACAGTTCCCCGTTTTTTCTCTTCCTCCTTTTTTAATTAGCGGGGTTATGTTTCCTACCTTCCAATCCTTGGGGACTGTTCTAGAATCTAGGGAATTCTGGAAGATTAATACCAGTGCATCCACTATCTCTGCAGCTACCTCTTTTAAAACCCTAGGGTGCAGGTCTTCAGGTCCAGGGGATTTGTCACCACTTAGTCCCATTAATTTTTCCAGTACTAGGTCTTTACTTATCCTGATTTCTTTAAGTTCCTCATTCTCTCTAGACCCTTGGTTCCCCATTATTTCCGGAATGTTTTTTGTGTCTTCTACCGTGAAGACAGATACAAAGTAATTGTTTAATGTCTCTGCCATTTCCTTCTTGCCTGTTATAATTTCTCCTGTCTCTGCCTCTAATGGGCCCACGTTTACTTTCACTAATCTCTTCCTATTTACATACCTATAGAAACGTTTACAATCCGTTTTTATGTCTCTTGCTAATTTACTCTCATATCTGTTGTGCGGTGGGGTCCACTTTTTTTAAAATGTGGAGTTGCATACTGGTATCTGTGTGGTATTATCTATACTAAAGTTAACATGGAACCTGTGATAGAGGATAAAGTCTCTGCTGTTTTAAGAGTATATGTCCACTAAATCATAGTTTGGTGAGACTGATAATTCTCTAAACCTTTTCTTGTAAAGTTTCAGATTAGGATTTGTCTAATAAGTTCTTAATTCATTCTGTATTTCTCTTGTCTTAAGCAGTGCCTCGATTTTTAAAATACTCATCTTGTTTTCAAATCCCTCCATGGCCTCACCCCCTCCCTATCTCTGTAATCATCTCCAGCCCTACAACCCTCTGAGATATCTGCGCTCTTCCATTTCTAGCTTCCCCGATTTTAATCGTTCTAACATTGGTGGCCGTGCTTCAGCCACCTAGGCCCTAAGCTCTGGAATTCCCTCCTGAAACCTCTCCGCCTCTTTACCTCTCGCTCCTCCTTTTAAGATGCTCCTTAAAACCTACCTCGTTGACTAAGCTTCTGGTCACCTACACTAATGTGGTTCGGTGTCAAATTTTGTTTGATAACGCTCCTGAGAAGCGTCTTGGGATGTTTTTCTACATTAAAGGCTCTATATAAATACAACTTGTTGTTGTCTTGTCCTACTAGATGAAATGATGTCATAGAGTTGCTTAGACAGAGGTCTAAACAGCCTATCCAGATGCTTTCTTGGTTGCTGTGGTATCATGCAACAGACCTTAAAATCAGTGGAAAAGGAGATCAAAGAAATGTTTTATATCTACATGATATAGGACTGAGGCACTTTGTATTTAAGATTTTTACCTCCTTCCTTTAGGGAAATTGCAAATATTGATTGTATTATTCCATCCGTTTGTTGTGCTTGTTTGTGTCATATTAGTAGAAATTAAACAACCAGAAAACCATCATAAATGTTGTATTTAGGGATGAATGCTCTATGGAAGGTAATATGATGTGTATACTTCCAGTTAAAGATTGGGTTGGGACTCATATAAAACCTAATTAACAATTAAAAAAAATTCCTGGATATACCCTTCATTTTGATGGAGGGGAGGTTATGGGCATTGCAACTAGTTTTGTATTTTGCTAATGTTTTTCATCGGATTCTGATTTCCCGATACACCAGATCTTTGTTCTTTTTAAATGTAAAGCCGCCTCAATTATAACACTACCACTTGTGTCAGTTATTCTGGTGACATCCTCTTTGCTTCATGGCATGCTTATTGCTGTAGGCTGCAGTAAGCCAAACCCCTTTTAGTGGCATCTTCTCCTATGACAATGGCAGAAGAGCTCTCATTCAATGAATTGAGAATTTCTGGAGCAGAAAAGTTTGAAATCTGCTGGAGAAAAGAAAAGCTGGAAGTGTGTAATTTAAAAAGTAATAAATTGCACCAGACAGCTGCTGTAACAGACCTTTAAAAGGGGAGCAAAGTGATACCAATATTTTTAGAGAAAGAGGAAGTCTAGGTACACTCTGCGCCGCAGTTGAATGCACTACCCTTGGTATAGCTCACATCCTGTTGGAAAGCTGTAAATGGTCGTCTCCAGTGAAAATCTTATTTTGAGGGACTGCCTTCCATTTTAAGCAAATAAAAGTACTACTGTGGTTATAAAACAATAGATAACAATATTACTGGCGGAGTAGCAAATTCAAACAAAAGCCCATGTATTGAATTGTATTTATAATTACTAATACCTGACGTGTATGGTAGCCCCACTTTAGGGATAGGTACTACAGGTAGCAATTTGCATGTCAGTGTGCACTGGAGGTATTTGTAGCCACATTGTAGTTCACTTCCTGTCTCTCCAGCTTGCAACCTGTTCCAGTTGCCCTCCATTTTAGGAAATAGTTTTTAATCAGAACAAAAACATAGTGCTTCCCTGATGCCTCTGAGAATCATTGCACTGTATGTTGTGTTACTGAGCTGTAGAAACCATGAGAGTCCCACCATAAATTCCTGATGTGTGCTGGGGTATCCAATTTCAGGCTAGTCAGTGGTGGGATCACTACAGTTGGCTGGGAGGAAAAATCATCCAAAATCCCATTTCTGATGCCTATCCAGTGACACTAGTTTGAAAGTGCACGTGTGCATGTTTTGTGAAATCCGGGTTTGGCCCGCCAGCAATTCTTCCTTTCATGATTGAATAGCCCACCAGCATTCACTATCTAGGCTCCTGTAAGATGAATGGGCAAGGTATTGGAGGGCTGGTGGTAACTGTGGAACAGTAGCCCAGAATGCGCAATCGCCTTCAGTAGAAAGAGGGAAGAATTTGGGGGAGGGAGCAATTCCAGCATACTTTCTCAATCGGTTTGCATACTTTAGCATGCCTCAAACGTTTTCAAGCACTTCACATACAGTGAATACTTTTAAGTACAGTCACTGTTGCTATTTGTGAAAATGTGCCAGTCATTTGTGCACAGAAGAAACAATGAAATAAATTAACTATTGTTAATTTTGATTGAAGAAAATGTGATGGGATCTTCCATGTCCAACTGAGATGGAGTCTCACCTTAATGTCTTATTCAAAGGACAGTCTCTGCAACAAAGCAGCAGTCCCTCAGTACTGCATTGGTGTGTCAGCCTAGATTATATGCTCAATTCTTGGAGTGGGGCTTGAATGACAACTTTCTGACTCGAGATGCAATATTGCTTGGAGTTGAGCCAAACTGGATTTTTAAAAATCTTGCATTTATATTGCATCCTCAGTACGTCCCAAAGAGCTTCACAACTGATTCACTTTTGAAGTGCAGTCATTGTTCTATAAGTAATCGTTTATATCAACCCCAATTCATTTTCTAATCCTGGACCCTACATTCACTTTTTTTTATAGGCACGGGATCCTGATAAAATATTATAGCGCCATTCTTTTGGAAGGCAACCTGGATTTGCAACCTGTGTATCTCGCATATCTGTCAACCTATAAACAAGATAATTGGGGATGCAGCCTACAAAAATTAGATTACTTTTTGGGTTTACACTTCTGCTTTAAACTTCATTTGCGCATCTGTTAATTAGTCATGAATTTTACACTCGAGAGGCTCAATATCTACCCACTCCACCACCGCGATACTGTGGCTGTAGTATATCCAAGCTACAGGATGCACTGCACCAACTCACCAAGCTTGCATCAACAGCCCTTCCCAGCCCCACAACCTCTACCATCAAGAAGTACTGGAGAAGGAACTTCATGAGAACACTGTCACCTCCAAGTCACACCATCTTGGATTGGATGTGCATTGTTGTTACTTCATTGTCGCTGGGTCAAAATCCTGCAGCTCCCTACCTCACAGTATCGCGGGAGCATCATCAGCACAAGGACTGCAGCAGTTCCAGGCCCAGCACTACCTTCAGGGCATCTAGGGATCGGCAATAAGAATGCAGCTTTACCAGCATAACCAACACCCTGAGAACAGTTTTTTTTTAAATGAATGTCCTGTAGTATTCTTGCTATCCAAACTGATTTCAGTTGAATATTTACAACTGGCTGAAGACTTTCATTCCATCAGCCTCTCTGGGATTTAAAGTTTTAGAGGGAGGTAAAAGGATAGTACCATTCGATCGCCATTTTTATCTGGTTTATATATAATTACAGCAACTTGCATTTATATAGCACCTTTAACATAGGAAAATGTCCCAAAGTGCTTCACTGCATGTAATTGACACTGAGCCAAAGAAGAAAATATTAAGAGTGACTAAAAGCTTGCTCAAAGAGATAGGTTTTAAGGAGGGTCTTAAAGGAGTAGAGATAAGCGAAGAGGTTTAGGGAGGGAATTCCATAGCTTCGGGCCTTGACGGCTGATGGCATGGCCACTAATGGTGGGGTGAAGGGAGTGGGGGTTGTGTAAGAGTCCAGAGTTGGAGGGACGCAGAGTTCTCAGAGGGTTGTAAGACTGGAGGAGGTTAGAGATGGGGAGGGATGAGGCCTTGAAGAAGGAATTTGAACATGAGGATGAGAAATTTAAAATGGAGGCATTGATGTACCGGGAGCCGATGTAGATTAGTGAGCACATGGGTGTCGGGTGAAGGGGATGGTGTGGCTTCGGGCAGCAGAATTTTGGATAAACTTAAGTTTATGTAGGGCAGAGGATGGGAGGCCAGCCGGGAGGGCATTTGAATAGTTGAGTCTGGAGCTGACAAAAGCATGGATGAGTGTTTTGGCAGTAGATTAATTAATTAAAATGTTACCTTGACAGTTCAACATGATGAGCAAAGTTTTGTAGCAGGCTCATGATCCAACTCTGTTGTTCATTAAATTGGCTGCTGTCCGAACAATGTCCCGATAGAACTGTATAGAAATTAGTATACTATTAATAAGCCACAACTTCCTCCACCTGTCTCTAATGTTTTTTTTCTTCTCTGCGTGTGTTTGTTGTAATGGGTGGGGAGATTTTGAGCTTCCTGATATCATGTGATTGTAGTTTGTGAAAGTTGAAATTTTCCCATTAAAGAATGAAGATGGTAATAGACTTCAGGGAATTAAGAGTGCAGTATAAATAAGAGCTGAAGTAAGCGCTCCCTGGGCAGTTATTGTACTATCAGATACTGCAGCTATATGAAACCACAGCATTACAATAGAATGATTGAAGTCTTGCAGTTATTTTAAAGGTCATGATGTGGAGATGCCGGCGTTGGACTGGGGTGGACAAAAATGAGAAGTCGCACAACACCAGGTTATAGTCCAACAGATTTATTTAAAATTACAAGCTTTCGGAGCTGTCGCCCCTTCTTCAGGTAGGGTAGCTGTGAGAGAATCTCCCAGAATTCACAATATAAACACAGAAAAAATGTATTCAAATCTTTCCCTACATCAAAGACACACTAAGAGCACAGCCAAGACAATGAGATGTGTCCCAGGGGGTCCAACGTGTCAAAACACCTGCTGGCTGCATATCCTCTCCATTTGGGTTTAAAAAAAAAACCTGGAAAGACCGGCCATGATGTCAAGTCACGTTCTGTATCGTGACATGAACCCGATATCGCGATTGAGGCCATCCTCATGAGTGCGGAACTTGGCTATCAGTTTCTGCTCTATGATTTTGCGCTGTCGTGTATCCCGAAGGCCGCCTTGGAGAACGCTTACCCGCAGATCCGAGGCTGAATGCCCCTGACTGCTGAAGTGTTCCCCGACTGGGAGGCAACCCTCCTGCCTGGCGATTGTTGCGCGGTGTCCGTTCATACGTTGTCTCAGTGTCTGCATGGTCTCGCCGATGTACCATGCTCTGGGGCATCCTTTACTGCAACGTATCAGGTAGACAACGTTGGCCGAGTCACATGAGTATGTACCATGTACCTGGTGGGTAGTGTCCTCACGTGTGATGATGGTATCTGTGTCCATGATCTGGCATGTCTTGCAGAGGTTGCCGTGGCAGGGTTGTGTGGTGTCGTGGTTGCTGTTCTCCTGAAAGATGGGTAATCTGCTGCGAACGATGGTACTTTTGAGGTTAGGCGGCTGCTTGAAGGCGAGTAGTGGAGGCGTGGGGATGGCCTTAGCAAGGTGTTCGTCGTCATCGATGACATGTTGAAGGCTGCGAAGAACATGGCGTAGTTTTTCCGCTCCGGGGAAGTACTGGACGACGTAGGGTACTCTGTTGGTTGTGTCCCGTGTTCGTCTTCTGAGGAGGTCTATGAGGTTTTTCGCTGTGGCCCGTCGGAACTGTCGATCGACGAGTCGAGCGTCATATCCCGTTCTTACGAGAGCGTCTTTCAGTGTCCGTAGGTGTCCATCGCGTTCCTCCTCGTCTGAGCAGATCCTGTGTATTCGCAGGGCTTGTCCGTAGGGGATGGCTTCTTTAACGTGGTTAGGGTGGAAGCTGGAGAAGTGGAGCATCGTGAGGTTGTCCGTGGGCTTGCGGTAGAGTGAAGTGCTGAGGCGTCCGTCTTTGATGGAGATTCGTGTGTCCAAGAATGAAACCGATTCTGAGGAGTAGTCCATGGTGAGTTTGATGGTGGGATGGAACCTGTTGATGCTATCGTGTAGTCCTTTCAGTGATCCTTCGCCGTGGGTCCAAAGGAAGAAGATGTCGTCGATGTATCTGGTGTACAGCGTTGGTTGGAGGTCCTGTGCAGCGAAGAAGTCTTGCTCGAACTTGTGCATGAAGATGTTGGCGTATTGGGGTGCGAATTTGGTCCCCATGGCTGTTCCGTGTGTTTGGGTGAAAAAATGGTTGTCGAAGGTGAAGACATTGTGGTCAAGGATGAAGCGGATGAGTTGTAGGATGGCGTCCGGAGATTGGCTGTTGTTGGTGTTGAGTACTTAACAGCCATGGGGACCAAATTCGCACCCCAATACGCCAACATCTTCATGCACAAGTTCGAGCAAGACTTCTTCGCTGCACAGGACCTCCAACCAACGCTGTACACCAGATACATCGACGACATCTTCTTCCTTTGGACCCACGGCGAAGGATCACTGAAAGGACTACACGATAGCATCAACAGGTTCCATCCCACCATCAAACTCACCATGGACTACTCCTCAGAATCGGTTTCATTCTTGGACACACGAATCTCCATCAAAGACGGACGCCTCAGCACTTCACTCTACCGCAAGCCCACGGACAACCTCACGATGCTCCACTTCTCCAGCTTCCACCCCAACCACGTTAAAGAAGCCATCCCCTATGGACAAGCCCTGCGAATACACAGGATCTGCTCAGACGAGGAGGAACGCGATGGACACCTACGGACACTGAAAGACGCCCTCGTAAGAACGGGATATGACGCTCGACTCGTCGATCGACAGTTCCGACGGGCCGCAGCGAAAAACCGCATAGACCTCCTCAGAAGACGAACACGGGACACAACCAACAGAGTACCCTACGTCGTCCAGTACTTCCCCGGAGCGGAAAAACTACGCCATGTTCTTCGCAGCCTTCAACATGTCATCGATGACGACGAACACCTTGCTAAGGCCATCCCCACGCCTCCACTACTCGCCTTCAAGCAGCCGCCTAACCTCAAAAGTACCATCGTTCGCAGCAGATTACCCATCTTTCAGGAGAACAGCAACCACGACACCACACAACCCTGCCACGGCAACCTCTGCAAGACATGCCAGATCATGGACACAGATACCATCATCACACGTGAGGACACTACCCACCAGGTACATGGTACATACTCATGTGACTCGGCCAACGTTGTCTACCTGATACGTTGCAGTAAAGGATGCCCCAGAGCATGGTACATCGGCGAGACCATGCAGACACTGAGACAACGTATGAACGGACACCGCGCAACAATCGCCAGGCAGGAGGGTTGCCTCCCAGTCGGGGAACACTTCAGCAGTCAGGGGCATTCAGCCTCGGATCTGCGGGTAAGCGTTCTCCAAGGCGGCCTTCGGGATACACGACAGCGCAAAATCATAGAGCAGAAACTGATAGCCAAGTTCCGCACTCATGAGGATGGCCTCAATCGCGATATCGGGTTCATGTCACGATACAGAACGTGACTTGACATCATGGCCGGTCTTTCCAGGTTTTTTTTTTTAAACCCAAATGGAGAGGATATGCAGCCAGCAGGTGTTTTGACACGTTGGACCCCCTGGGACACATCTCATTGTCTTGGCTGTGCTCTTAGTGTGTCTTTGATGTAGGGAAAGATTTGAATACATTTTTTCTGTGTTTATATTGTGAATTCTGGGAGATTCTCTCACAGCTACCCTACCTGAAGAAGGGGCGACAGCTCCGAAAGCTTGTAATTTTAAATAAATCTGTTGGACTATAACCTGGTGTTGTGCGACTTCTCAGTTATTTTAAAGGCATGGAGCCCATGTGTCCAAAGCAAAACTCAGTTCTCTCTTGGTCTGGCTGCAACAGATCTTTATGTTCCAAGACTTTTGCAGTTGTATTACATTTTAAAGTATGACATTTTCTTTTACGTTGTAGCATGGATGCTACGTTTGGGTGCCAAATATTAAAATAGGCAAAGTGAATGCCAAATGTTCAAATACTTGAAACCTGATCCTGCGTCATCCGAAGTCTGCACACATACACTTTCCATTAGGTGTCACTGACAAACAACAAGGACCGGGAACACTAGATTACTTTCATTTTTGTCCCCTCTCCCTAACTCAGGACACTAAAGCCAATTGTAGCACCCCTACTGCCACCCTGGCTAGATTCTGAGGGCTGGATAGTGTAAATGCTTCAGATCTGGGGTCTGGAACCATATTGGAGTCCTTGCTTTAAAAAAAAAGTGGAACAAGGACATTCAAGCGTAGATCCGTGACCTCCACGCTCTGTTCTCGATTTTACATTTGTTCCTGCTACCGCACCCAAGCAAGGCCCATTGCAGACTTTTTAAATATGGATCAGTGCTTTTCTATGATTTTCTGATTAATCCATTGGTTGCATTACTTTACAGTTAACATCCCAATATATAAGATAGTAGTTGAGCCATTTAATTTTTCAGTAACGTTAGTTTGAAACCTGCCAAACATTGTCATTGGAAGTACTGCATATCTGCCCTCGACAGCAATCCTGAAATATAAAACCGCCTCAAGTATTTATTGCAGGTAATTGTTAACTAGTTGCTGCAGTAACGGCGTTTATAACAAAGGTGGCCAGGAGCCATGATGTGGTGGATTGTGCAATAACAGATTGTTGCATTCTGATCAGTTGAGTTTCATTTGAAGCTCATAGTTTTTTTTAACCCTTTAAGGGCAATGGACTGGATAATTGTTTTTGTTTCTTAAAAATGCAGCAGTTACTATTTTAAAACCCATTTATATTGTTTGTATTCACTAAAGAAGTCACTAACCTGTAACTTATTAAGTTTTGTACAAAAAACAGTCCCTAATCTTTATAACAAGAGTTCAAGATGTGGTATAAGTGTATAGTACAGATACAAGGAATGACGGAGAATGTAATAGAACAGAAATAAGCTCATCAAGTCAGCATGGTGTTTTTCTCCATGTGATCTATTCGGCTAATTTAAACCCCCCCCCCCCCCCCCCGAATGCCCGAGGAGAACAGGACGTGCAGGGGGTTAAACTAAAGGCGGGTTTTGCCTCTCTGGGTGGGTGCTGAACGCACGCCTGCTACCAGTTTAGCTGGCATGTTTCTGGCAGCTTGTGAGGCCTTGCCATAGGCAGGCGAGGGCAGCATAAATATGCAAAGGTTGGACCCTGACACAATTTTAACGTGGAGTTGCGTGACCCAAACACATGCCAGGCTGGCCAGAGAAAGCTGGCAGGAGCAGGCCCAGAAGGTAAGATATTTACATTTTTTTACAGTTTCTTTGTGGACCAGAAAGAGCAGAAATCTTCCTTCGGCCTCCACTGCCCCGGGCTTCCTCCCTTTCCCTTGACTGTGATTGCCTCCGGAACACCCCCCCTCCACGCACTTACCTGACTGCCAGGGAATGTTCTGGCCACCAAAATCCCACACCCTCCTGCCCGCCAGATACTGATTCCTGTCAGGATCAGGGTGGACAGGAGACTACCATTGCAAATGGAAGTGAGGCCCGGGACGTAAACTGGCCTGTGCCATACTCCAGTGTGGCCAGGCAAGCTTGATACTTGCATCACCACCTCCATGTTAATCTCGTGCCTTGAGTTAACATTGGGCCTCTAGTATAATTGCTCAATTCTGCTTGTTCTTGATAGCTTTTAATATTCCTCTTTTTCAAGTAACTATTTCATTTCATTTTTTTTTTAAATCGAATAATTATAGACTCCGTTTCAACAATGGTTTGTTTCAGGATATTCCAAACTCTGTTTTCTAGCATCACTTTCTCAAATTTGAATGAACCTGCCTCTTCATACATGGAATCCCAGCCTTTGATACACTCCCTTTTCTCATTACTGGAATATATTTGATTTCTACCCTTCCCAATGCCTGCTTAACTATTGACTGACAGAGGAACAGTCCTGAAATGATTTACAAAATCTCAACACCTCAACTATTTCCAATTTATTTTTGTATATTTTTAATTTGTTCCATTTTTATGTTCTCCTAAGCACATTGAATATACTTTTTCCTGCTAAAGCCCTTGAACTGAAAGATTTACATTCTCATAATACTCGTTGATTGCTGTTTAGTTACTGCTTTTCTTTTGAGCACATGTTCGTCGATGTTGTGCTTAACCTCCATATACTGGCTTACTACATATACGGTGCACTTGGCTTTCTTTCACGTGTTCATATGCTGATTTCCCAACTATTAATTGAAGGTCTGTTTGTTTGCATCTGATACTATTAAACTAGAGTAAATAATCTAGAATAGCTGCTATCTAGGAGTACCCGATTAAGGCTGCAACTGAATCAAGAGGTTCAGATAACATTGTGACCACAGGAGGTCAAAGCTTTAGCATAGATTAAACATTGCTAAATTGATTAAAGTGGAAGGAGCACATGTCAACCCAAGCACCCCACCCACCCGCCCCTTCAACCACCGTCTGCCCCACCTGTGACAGAGTCTGTGGGTCCCGCATTGGACTCATCACTCACCTGAGAACTCATTTTTGATGTGGAGGCGGGTCATCCTCGGTTCCGAGCGACTGCCTAAGAAGGAAGAAGATTGATTAAATGTTGTTTGAGCTTTGAAATGTGTTTGTCTTGTAATACACTGTATAACACTTGTGCGTTTGTGACTTCTTTTTTGTTAATATGCTAGTTTTGGAAATAGGCAAGTTCCGCACACACAACTGCATACAGTATTTTACAAAGTTTATTGAATCACCTTTTAGGGGCATACTGAAGTTTGCAGGATACTTGGTTCTGCCTGATGCTTTGGGTTTACTGAGTATTTGTGCCTTAAGTCTTGCTCGGTATTCAAATCTGATTTCAGATTCTGCAGATTTGCCCAATATTGAGTGCTGACTATTGCCTAGATACCTCCATTGGTGAACATTTTATTTACTTTTGTACATGTGTAAATGGCAATTCCATGTTTAGTGATAGCAGATCATTGATAATGTGATGTGGGACCGTTCATTTCATTAGTGAATCCAGATGTGAGTTTATATTGCTCAACCTCTGAACCCATACTCACATAAAACCTGCTCTTATCCCTCACTGCTCCTCCCGCCCCAAACTAAGTTTACTTTCCATCTAGGCTGATTAAGAGTGCAGAATTGGAGTTCCTGCTTGGCAATTGCAGGTTGAATTCTGGACCCCTCTCATGACTTCCACATTGCTGAAGAGATTGTCAGTTTAGTGATTGAACCTATGTTCCTGAGTCTCCAACACATTCTACGAGGCCATTACTGGGCCAATTCTTCTTACTGGGCTACTCCTCCAAGAGTTAAACTTGGCAGCTCTTTAATTGAGCCACATTTTTTTTCTTCTTAATCTTTATTCTTTTCTAATTGGAATTTCTCTTTGCAGTTTGGCTATCCAATGAGGGCAGTTTTCTACTGTGGACGTATAATACCAAAGCAAAGTATTTCATGTTGAGGGAACTTTGAGGCCAATATCACCTGACCAAGAACTGTATTTGAACTTAGATTTTGTAAATCTTAAGTGGAATTTGAAGTACCTTGTACCAGCTACCTTGATTGTACTTTTCAAAACATACGTAGACTAGTTTCATATGTGCTGTAGACTTACTTTATTTTTTCAAAACTAGCAATAGAAACCTCACTTTGCATTCAGTAATTTAAGCATTTAATGGTGAAATCTTCTACATAGAATGTATTGTGCAGTGGAATATGCCCTATTTATATTGCAGAAGCCCAGTATGCAGACAGAGTGGGCGCTCATTCTTGAAGGCTGTTCATCGAGTATTTGTTGTGGTGCGCTGCAAGCGATGAATCTGGAACAAGATCCTGAGGACAGGGGATTAATGAAACCCCCTGGGGAGTGCATAGGTATCAACATTCACTATTGGTGTTCACCGGCAGCTCCTACAAGTGTTTCTGCCGATTGGCTGAACTCATTTACTATACCAGAACTGAGAGGATATGTTTATCAGGAAAGGCTGAACAGGCTGGGGCTCTTTTCTCTCGAAAAGAGAAGGCTGAGGGGTAACCTGATAGAGGTCTTTAAGATAATGAAAGGGTTTGATAAGGTAGATGTAGAGAAAATGTTTCCACTTGTGGGGGAGTCCAAAACTAGAGGTCATAAATATAAGACAGTCACTAATCAATCTAATGGGTAATTCAGGAGCTACTTCTTTACCCAGAGAGTGGTGAGATGTAGAACGCACTACCACAAGGAGTAGTTGAGGCAAATAGCATAGATGCATTTAAGGAGAAGCTAGATAAGCATATGAGGAGGAAACCAATAGTAGGATCTGCTGATAGGTTTAGATGAAGAGGGGTGAGAGGAGGCTCGTGTGGAGCATAAATGCCGGCGGGGGAGTGGGACTAACTGGATTGCTGTAAGAAAGAGCCGGTGCAGATTCAGTGGGCCGAATGGCCTCCTTCTGTGCTGTACTATTCTATGATTCTATAAGTACAAACACAAACTTGGCAATGAGAATTTATTTTTCAGACCAGTTTTTTTTTGTTACTTTAAACAACTGAATTCTTTGGCATATCTTCTCTTGTATACTGTTTTATGCAGTTTGTCATAGCTCACTATAAATTCATACACATTTGACCGGGCTTGTAAATTCTGCCAGTTGTGCATTCATCGGATGAGTTGCAGAACAAAAGGTAGTTACAATATAAAGCACGTAACCAAACGGGGACTTTCCATTGAATGCTCCTCTTTTCTCGTGATTTGCCTTGGCTGTACATAATCTGTCACTCATGCTATTAGCAGAGGGATTTACAGATTTTGTGCCGTGCAATGGATCTTGCACAGACAGAGCTGCTGGATGTGGCTACTTTCTTATCTCCAGTATGTTGGGAGATGGTCTGTTAATTTGACCATCTTCTTTTGGGAACCTATATAGACCACGTCATTTAAGGTAACCACACCTCCAGTTTTGGGGGCGGTTGCCTCGTAATCCTGACAATTGAAAATTGGACAGAAGAGGCTGTTCAGATGCAGGCTGGTACACGGGATCATGTACATTACATTTAAGTTAATGACAAGAAAAGCTATAAACACTCAAACAATATCTAAATACTGTAGCCACATGTCATGTCCTGGAGAAAGTGGGACTGATTAGAGACATTCTTCTCCTACATTTCTATATTGCTCTCCGCTTGTTTGACGCTTATCATTGGTAACCGTGCTAATTTTTTTTTACTATATCAGATTAATTAATATGATCACAAAGTTGGACTTGCCATTTCGTTCTCATGCCAGTTGCTTCGACTGGATTCGGGTCAGTGTTAATTGTTTCCATCATACGGCTGGGACTTTGAGCCTCAAAGCTGATACATAGGTTTTGGGATAATAATTTTTAAGTTCAGCATATTCACTCTCTACTGTTACTGTAGAGAAAAATTGCAGTTATAAATTGAGTGCTTCCCAAATATTTTTTGAGCCAGCCTTTTGCAACCCATTAAATTTATTTTCTAATCAGATGTGGGGTAGGGGTTCTTGGGATATTTTTTCCCTGCAATTTTTTTTTTAACAGTTTGGTTCATTTTCAGCATTTTGGATTAGACCAAGAGGTGAATCGTGTATGTCGTAGTTATCTAGAGGCACTTTTACAGTATTAGTGCAACTGACTGAAGAGGTCAGGTCTCTCTATCGGTGGCATTAGACCGTTCTGGTGATGAGAACCGTACATGTGTATTTGTTAACCAGACTCTGTCCATGTTAGCAGAAAAAGACATGGAATAAGAATAGGCTATCTAGCACGTAGACCATGTAAATCTGCCTTATCCTGGCATAGCCTACTTACTTAATCTTGAGGGGACGTTCTGGAAAATTTCTTCTGTTCCCAAAGTTGGTGATTTTAAATTTCCTCCTTTTACAAACAGAAAACTGTCTTTGTATGATTAGCAGTCTCTAGTTAGTTTTCAATACAAAATATGTTACATTGCTAAATAGTCAAGTTAGTACTTACACAATTGAATTTGTGTTGGAAAATCCTAGATCTGCAAGATAAACTGGTTTTGGGAGGTCAAACATCTTCAAACTTTTCAAACTAATGATAAAAGATTCCTCATCACTGGCCAGTGTCATGAGTGGAGATGTCATTTCTGTAGAAGTTGGCATGCGTAAAGCTGAGGTTGCAACATTCAGTCTCTGAGAACATCCAACCGTGATTCTTTCAAAGCAGTGTCCATACCATTGAAAATCCTATTGGCACAACAGTCTCAGAATTATCCCTGTCATGGGCCTTTCTCAAATATTTGCCAACTCAATTAATAAGACAGCTCTAGCGTCCTTCCTTCTGAACCATTTGTCCCATGCCTCCGCTCTCCAGAGCAGCTCCGTGCTACTGCTTGTTAGATATTGAAAGATGGGACAGACTGTGTACATCCAGACAGGGATCACAACTTCAGTGTCCCAGAAGTAAGAAAGCATTACTCTGGAGGTTTACTAATGGACTGGCCCAGCCAGAGGAAGCATTACTTAAGGGTGATTAACCAGAGGATGGGCTGTTCTGTTAAAATCCTATTTCTGTGCTATATTGAATGTATTTTAATGTATTTCAGTGCAAACCAAATTAATTGCAGATGTAATATTTTAGTCATCACAGACCTCATCTGTTCACTTTTTTTTCTTTCAGCATGCCTTGCATTGTTGGTGACAGTACAGGATACCAAACGCGTAACTACGCTTTTTTCTTCCATTGCTCTAAAATGTGATTATTCAACATCCTCTCAGTCGCAGGATGTAGTTGTCACCTGGCGTTTCAAGTCATTTTGCAAAGATCCCATAATGGAGTATTATTCCTCATGTAAGTATTACGATTAAACATTTCCACCTCCCCGCCCCCACTACTGTTAATACTGTCTTTTGAGTAATCTGGGGAATAATCTTTAGCAAACTTGTATTAAATTGGTAAAATAATGATTTTTTTTAAAGGCTGAATAAGTGTCAAAGCTGGGTAATCGTTTTGTGACAAATATTGAAATAAAGTCCTGCTGTTCTATAGATGCTGACTCTAAAGAGCACATGCTAAGTGCCCAGTTTCACAGAATCCCCACAGTGCAGATAGAGGCCATTTCGGCCCATCGAGCCTGCACCGACACATATCCCACCCTATCCCCGTAACCCCACGTATTTAATCCCCCTAACACTAAGGGTCAATTTATCATAGCCAAATCAACCTAACCCGCACATCTTTGGACTGTGGGAGGAAACCGGAGCACCCGGAGGAAACCCACGCAGACACGGGGAGAATGTGCAAACTCCACACAGACAGTCACCCAAGGACCGGATTCGAACCCGGGTCTCTGGCGCTGTGAGGCAACAATGCTAACCACGATGCCACCGTGTTCAGAAGGGCTGATGTAAGACTTTTCTCCCCTCCTCCTCTCCTCTCCTGAAAGCACCGACTTGCATATGGCATCGGTGGCCTCTGGTACCTTGTGTAAGTGGCCATTCTTCATGTATGAGCCCAGGCAGTGAGTGTTGTAAACTTTTCATTTGGGAGTGGGAAGAGGCAGAACAGGCACGAGGGGCTGAATGGTGGTCCTACGTTACCATCACACAAGATTTTGCCAATCCTGTGTCCACCACCCTAAACATAGCATTGTTGCACAGTTTCCATTTATGATCTTTTTTATTCAGCTCAAATGTCATCTACTGTTTCCCCCAACATCATTCGTCCCTATGTTCTTGCAAAGTTTCTGTATCAAAGAAACCAGCTCCCACATGAATAAAAACAAATCATTTGGTCATTTTGTAAAGGAAAAAGCTATGCAACAGCACCATCTGATGTGAAAACATGGAAATACAGCACAAATATGCTGTGTGAGCAGCAACAACAGAAAATGCTGGAAACACTCAGCAGGTCAGGCAGCATCATGGAGAGAGAAACAGAGTTAACGTTTCAGGTCGATGACCCTTCATCAGAACTGAGTTGTGTCAGCAGCATCTGTTTAATAGAATCATGTTATAACATTTTTGTCATTGCAGATTTACATAAATTTCAATTTTTGTACTTTGAGTTTTTAAGTTTCACTGGTTAGTAATAAGAATTAGATTGAATATGCAGCAATTGGATTTTTTTTAAATTCGTTCACGGGATGTGGGCGTCGCTGGCAAAGCCAGCATTTATTGCCCATCTCTAATTGCCCTTGAGCAACTGAGTGGTGTTCTGGGCCATTTCAGAGGGCAGTTAGGAGTCAACTACATTGCTGTGGGTCTGGAGTTACATATAGGCCAGACCAGGTAAGGACGGCAGATTTCCTTCCCTAGAGGACATTAGTGAACCAGATTTTTTTTTTATGACAGTCTGGTAGTTTCATGGTAACCATTACTGATACTAGTTTTTTTAAATTCCAGATTTATTTATTTAACTGAATTGGCAGCTGGGGAATTTAAATTTAGTTAAATAAATAAATCTAGTACTCTTGCTCTGAATATTGGATACTAATGATTGGGCATGAATTTGCAGTCGATATGATGGCGTACTCTCGCCTTTGAAACTGACTGTAATTTCGTTGACCGCTCCAAAACTGGCTCCGATCCGCCTGCTCTCTTTCTCCACCCGCCCCCCACCCCCCACAGCGCCGACAATCCGTGAAATCTCATAATTCATTGAAACTGATGAGTAAGTACGCTGTTAAATTCCCTACTAAAAGTTAGACCCAAAGGGATCAGGTGTAACTGGGGTTTTGACAGCGTTATTACTGCTAAACAAAGGTTAAGGGTCTGGAAAACTAATATTAATTTTGTGCAGTGTGAAATTTGTCCAATTTTAATTAAAAAAAATAAAAATTTTAAGAAAGTTTCCCCCAAATTTTTTTTAAAGTTTATGCATCTTTATTTTAGGTTTGCCTTTTCCCCATGTGAGAACCCCAATCTTTCTTTTTCTCTCTCTCATTATTTAAAGAAAGTTATATTCACTTTGGGAGGGTACCAGGTAGAGCAATTATATATAGAGAAAATCAGGGACTGAGAAATATACAGAAATATAACTAAAGCAAAACAAGTCATGAAGTGGAGTGATGGAATCTGTCTTTTTTTTTAACTCACTGATGTAGCCAAGTATTATGCTAGCTGATAGAGCCTGAATCACACATTTTACATAAACACGAGCAGGAGAAATAAAAATGTGTGTATTTATGAATTTGTGTGTGTCTGTATAAAATAAAACAAAATGGACCATCTCCAATGGGGTTGCACACAGGGAGTCGAGACTAAGAGTAGTCTTCAGGGGAAAGCACCTTAGGACATTTTTACTACATTAACGTTGCTATATAAATTCTTGTTATTGAAATGTGAATAGAAGGTGGGGGATAATTGGACCAGGGCACACAGATATAATTCAGTCTTCATTTTAAATCATAGGAACAAAAATACATAATCGACAGGAAAAGTCTGGCGGTCTTGGATCACTGTGCTCACAGCCGTGTCGCAGCAATGTTGCACTGGATTTAAAAAAATATGTTTTAGCAGCTTTCATTCTTGAAATTGCCTGACCTCTAAGGAAATAAGTCTGAGAGCCTTGATGATGTATTATTAGGGTTGCCATCTCTGGTTGGACATATTCGTGGAGGTTTCATCACATGATCTCCTACCTCCAACTGCCCCGCCCCCACCAATGGTCGCCCGACATGTCCATCCTCATGGTGCACCGCCTTCCTATGCCAATCGGAAAGTGAATTGGCTCTTCATTTCTCGATTGGATGATTCTTGACTGTCAGTCAAAAGCATTTTTTTCCATCTCCAGTATTTTTGTAACTAGTAAACAAAAGTGTTCAAAGAATTTTTTTTTTAAGCACAATTTTTTTTATTGCTCCTGTGATTTCTCTCCCAGGTTGCTCTCAGCAATGTCCTAGAAGTTGGTCTATAATTCCTGGAGACTCCAGGAGGGTTGACAACCCTGTCTATGATTGAAAACATTACGGGGGAGAAATTCGGTATCGCCCTGTTTGGGGCGCTAAATTTTAAAAGTTGAAAAATCAAGCGTTCCACTTCCTTCCTGGAGCACAGCAGGCGGGGCGGTAGGTGAGCAGTGCTGCTGCGTTGGAAGGCTCCTTCCCTCCCTTAAAGGGAAGGGCCATCGCTGCAGGCTCTGCAAGGGGAAAACTTACCTGGTCCCCGACGGCAGCCGCGATCCGGCCCGATCAGCCCGATCGATGCACTGCAGCAGAGTGCCGGGCTGATCGATCGCTGGTGAAGAGAAATGAAAAATAAAAGATAAAGAGCATTTCAGAATTTTTGTCACTTACCTCGGCCACCTTGCCTTTTTAAGTATCGCCCCTGAAGAGCCCGGCCTTCCGATGAACGCCTCCTACAGCTGCCGGTGTTTTCGCCCGGCGATGCTGCAGGGGGCGAAACCAAAGTTTGGGTCTGGGGCGCTACCAGGGCGATGTGCACGGTGATGACGTCACGATCTTCGGACGAAGGAGATCGGGGCACAACGCCATACTGCCGCCGCAAACCTCCCGCTGAATATAGCGGAGTCGATCTTCTCGCAGCGCCCGGTCGGTAATTGCTTAGTGCCCTGTTATCTCCCCCCCAGAGACTTTCTAGCCCTACTTCTCTGATCACTTGAGGTGCAAACATTCTAGCTTACATTTACAGGTGTAAAAAGTGAACACGATATGGAGTAAGATAGTAGAGAATGTTTTACAAGGATAGACTTAAATTAGATGAAGGAGGCATTATTGATTGAAAAATGGCATAACAGCTGTCAAAATAGAGAGAACATAAGGGACATTGCAGTTTGACAAACTGGTTTTTTAAAATGTGATAACTCAACAGTTGCTAATCAGTTCAAGATGAGTGGGTAGATATCAAACTGTTGGTTTGACATGCATGCAAAGCTGAAGTAAACATGTGATAATCACGGGGAATCCCAGAGGTAGAGTGAACAGATGATGTACAAACAAGTGAGAACTGAAAGTGCAAGCAATTTTATAAAGATTCTGTTGGGGAGAAATTAATTCACTCCAGTCTGTGTTGATAGGTAAAAGCAAACAGTTTATTAATGTTCAGAGATCTCTGGGAGAAGCGTCATAGACCTCACCCGGTCTAGTGACCACGGCTTCTCAACCTCCCTTTGTCAGTACAACCTTTTATTTAAGAATTATCCAATCACATTGTTAAAGAATATCACATGATTACAATTGTGTCAGTCAGACTAAAACAGTTAATTCGTTATATTTCTTTATCTCTGTCAGCTACAAACTAAAAACAACCTTTAATATATATGCTGCAAGCAATGCCAATTGCGAAGCCACCTTGTACCACATTCTGTGCCTTGCCTGGGTGCTGGGTCTATCTCATTCCCATACTTATCCATTGTATTTCTCTACAGTTGCTCATTGTATGCTGTCCTTGAATGGAGCTAGGCAGCTACTCCTTATCATCCACCTGGTCGCTCTTATTCCATTTCGTACATAACCCCCATTCCCTTTACAGCTAAGAGAGTTTAATTTAACATGAGTTCAAATTAACCCTTTCATTTCCATCTTGACACGTGAAGCAGTGGTGTTAGGCAAGTATATTTAGCAGTTCATCAAATTTGATCAGAAGCGAGTTTTAGTGATTGTATAGTTGGCCTTTATTGTATCAAATCCAAGGTCAAGCATTGCAGATGTGTAATACTCAGCAAGAGAAAAATGTGAACTATATGAACTATGAGAGAAAATTAAGTGGGAAGTGGAACTAGAAGAGTAAATTACAAAAAAACAAATGAACATTTTAACATCACTTTAAAGGATACAGTAAATAATTGTGTCTAATGAGAACTAGCAAGATTAAATCTACACTGGTTGAATAAGGAAGACAGAAATAACCCAGAGAGTCTGGGAGTCATACAAGAATCTCTTTGCTGTAGGAGTATTAAAGTTAGACAATAGAAAGGCAGGTTGTTGATGGTAAGAAGAGGATCAAAGGGATTTTTAGCTACGTATGAAATAGGTGAAGTACTAAGGACTAAGTAGGTCCTTTTATAAAGGATGTTCGTTAGAAATATTATAGGGATCAGAAATTAGCAGATGTAAACAATTTTGTAATTACATTAGGGTTAGATTAACTAGATACATTTCAGATTGCATCTAGCTGGCATGGGAATCTATTAACGCATAAGGAAGTCAGTAAAGCAAAAGCTGTGGAGAAATTCAAATCATTAAAGGGTTGAGACAGTGACCACTGGATTATTTAAGGGAAAATAGATAAATATTTGAATCAGAAGAAGGTACAAGGCTATGGGGAGAGTGCAGGGCAATTGGATTCATTTTGGATTGTCAAAGAGTTGGCACAGACACATGATGTGTCAAATGGCCGCCTTCTATGCTGCTGTGGTTCTAGGGTCTGCAAGGCACCTGGAGCAGTTGAAGTACACCTTGAAAGGATTTACATAGTCTCAGTGGTTGCTGACACTTATACAACCGTTTTCTAACGTATGCTGTTAATTTCAGGAGAGGTGAGGAGAAAATAAATAAAATAGGTGATTCTCCTTAGTTGGTGATTGAAATCTGCTTTTTCTCTTCCAGCATACATTGCAATGTTGAGTATGGGCCAAGATCCATCCAATGACTGCCAGGATGACCAGCGGGAGGTGCGAATTGTTGTTCAGAAACGGGGACAGAATGAGCCGATACTGGGGTATGAATATAGACAAAGGAAGATCACCATTCAGAACAGTAAGCATCACATGGAGATCAACTTAAGTACAGTCAGCAGGAGGGCATCCTCTGTGGCAGTAACATTTCTCCTCCTGCCCCACTCCCCAAGTTTCAGTTCCTCCTTCAGGAAACTAGTTTTAAAATGTGATCCATTAAATAAGCCGATCCCTCTTATCTCTCGTGTCATTAATTTTTGTGCAGTTATTTATTCCAATGATTTAGCACAAAATAGAGATCTGGTACACAAAACCAACAAAATATGATCAGTGGTACTGCTACTGTAGACTATTTGTTTACAGTGTTATAAGATGGCAATATTAGCTAGCAAAAAAGTCTTAATGTGTTGTACTAGCACTCGGGATCTACATGCTGAGCATAGCTAAGATCTTACCAGCTAGAGTGACATTGCTAAATTCCTAGTCTCTCTGATGTAAATACAAAAACCTTTTAAATGTGGATCAGGATATCCCAATTATCAGATAGTCCCCATTAAAGAAACACTGCCATGGTGTCTTGAAAGATGTCATATTAGTGCAAGAGAAGGGTGCTCAGTGCAGTCCCATGTTACTACAAATTACTATCTATCCTGTATCATCTATACATAGACTCGTGCTAGATGCAAGACTTAGATCTATCATATTCCAGACATCACACTGTTACAGAAGCAAAACATCTTGAAAGAAAGAAAGAAAGCCAGTCATTGAACTGAAGCCTGAAACTTACAACCAACTACAATTACTTGGATTTGTCTGATTAGAGCCTTGAGGGGATAGGCCAGGTTTGTAGTTAAACATTAAAACTGCGCTGCAGACCCAATGTCACAGGAGACCCCGACTAGTTACTTTAATAAAAACTAAGCTAGAAATGAAAAAAATCATGGCAAAAGTTTGTTTTAAAATAGTTACAGGATTTGTTGCTGTGAGAACCAACAAATGTTTGAGAGCAGGCTTTCAAGGTTATTCCAAGACCTAATTGTCCAGGGAGGGGGGAAACTTCATTATGGAATCACTGCCTTTTAAGCAAAACCCATTGCAAGTACAATGGGAGCCTGAGCTGCCTGATACAATGCCTTTCATTGTTTCCCTCCCTATTCCATTCTTTGCTAAACGGTCTTGTGTCCCGACATTACCTAAAGCTGTTTGCCAAATGTCCCAACTCTTCCACTGACTACCATTTTACCTAAATTGGCTGCCTTCTTCTCGTTCTCCTCTTTCCTTTTACCCCCCCTCCTCCCCAATGTTTGATGTCCCCTTCATGTGATCATAATATTCCACTCCAGGCGAAGTTGATCTGTGAATTGTTACCGGCTATGCTGCCACTGTGATTCTCTGGAGGTTGCAACCCACGTCATGATCTCCACTTGATCTCAGCAGATTTCCCAATCTGAGACCTGGAGAAAAGTGATAACTGTTGTCCATTTGAATCAAGCCCAGATGAGGGAGCAGTGTCCTTCTGCTTTAGGATGCTGAGTGACACTTCAAGGACAAATCCAAGTTCAAACACTATCCAGGCAGCAACACCAGAGAATTCTTACTGATCCGGAATGAAATGGGATATGTTTGAGTGTCCTTTTATTTACAGTGTATAGCACAAAATTACTATGAATTCAGTATTAATTAATGCTAATTTGACAATCTGTGTAACCTGTATATATTTGCTTCATAGGAGCTGATCTGTGGATTAGTGAAGTGATGTGGTGGGACCATGGTGTTTATTACTGTAATGTTGAGGCACCAGGAGACACTACGGGAGACTCTGACAAAGAAGTCCGACTTGTTGTTTTACGTATGTTTTTTAATTTGTTTCATTTCCATAGTGTTAAACTCTTTCTAAATTATCCATTTATATAACAATCACTTCACTTAAATATGTCTGCAGCATCATAAATGATTCACCTTAAATAGTCAATATCTGTTCATTTAACCATACTGATTTGCTCAACTCTTATTCATCATCACGAACAGGTAGGAAAAGCTACTACTACCAACCAATAACCAGCAATCCACACCAAAGCACCCAACCAATCAAATTGCTCCTTTTTCTACAAAACTACCAGTCTGGAACCAACAATTACCACAAAACCAAAAATTCTCCAAATGCTTTAAGTAACCATCTTACTTCTCTACAAAACCAACTCTAAACAGCTAAAATAACGGGCCCGATTTTGCTATCAAAATAACGGTGAGGCTAATGGCGCTCCGCTGTTTTTTATGCGTAAATGGTACAGCAACTTCAGGCGATGGGCAGTTGCACGGTTAAATGTGAATATCCAAAAGTTGCTGTCTGAGTTGTGCTGCTGTGCCATTAGCTTCGCGAAAACGGCATTTCACTATCTTGCCTCACCATTAAAATGCATTGAAGGTCTTGGAGTTGCTGTTTTTGCGCAGTAGATACGAACTAAAACCGCCACAGATATTTAGGACTAGTAATTACAAGCGTAAGTACCCTTTTAATAATGCGATGTGTTAATGACTGCCAATCAACCTCTCTGGTACTGAAAATCAATTATTACAAGTGTGGAGTCTCATTCTTTCATGTTGTGAATTGTTTTAGGGGAGATTTTAAAAGTGTAATTTTTTTTTTAAATCTTGCTTTTTCTCTCTCTGTCAATCTAATCTTTCTGCCCCTCTCATTATTCCTCTTTCTGTACCTGATTTGACATTGAATTCACCCTCCTCCTCAGTCTTTCCACTGTTTATTTACCAATCCTTAAATCTCATTGGTTAAGGAAATGCCCTGTTCACTCAGGTCCCAGATGCCCTGTTTCCTCCGCTGCACTGTTATCAGCTCACACTTTCAGCAACTTAGAGGGCAAAAAAAAATTGAGCTGAAGGGTGCTGGGGCAAGTCTAACTAACAGCAGACGCTGTTAGATTCCCTGCTACAGCAGAATCTAGCCCAACATAAACTCAAAATTATGTAAAAATATTAAATAATTCTGGGGGAGAAAGACATCAAGTTGTCCATTACGCAGCTATTGGCAGTGCCTCAGAGTAATTTTCCCCAGCACAGGCCTGAGGATATTGCTGTTCGAATGATTTGAATAACTTCAGTTGAATGCCTTGGGGGTGTTCCTTGTAACCATCTGTTATCTTCCAATACTTGCACACGCTTGGAACATTGTATTTTGGACAAATATCAGTGGAATGGTCAGACACAATTACACATTTACTCATGTGCCAATCTGCATTCCTCTCTAACACAATACTTTGGCTTATATTTATCAAAATAAATGTGTGCATATCCATGTATGTGAGAGTAGTAAAGGCAAGAGAGTTGTGTGTGTGTATGGATATTTCAGTCTAAACAAGTTTGGAGTGTCCTGTTTCTAATGTGTGCTTGCACATGTATATATTCTGCACACTACATAGTGTGTTTTTGTGTAAAGATAAAGTACTTGTGCCTTTGAAAGGGGTTGCTCTGTTTAAAAGAAATCACTTCACTCAACCCAAGTAGAAAATACAATATTGCATTAAGCAGAACACTGGGAGTCCTTCCTTGCAGTAAATTATTCTACAATACAGTCCATTAATTCCGATCTTTTTTTCTTTGTTCCAGATTGGCTTACGGTGCTGTTTATTATCATGGGAATTTTGCTATTGTTAATATTGATTAGTATCTGTTGGTGCCAGTGCTGCCCACAACGATGTTGCTGTTATCTCCGATGCATCTGCTGCCCAAAACGCTGTTGTTGCCCAGAGCAAGGTAAAAGCAGTTTTTTCAATTACTTATTTCCTTTCCACCCCTCCCCCTACAAAAGTAGCTAATGATATGATTGACATTGGAAGAATTTCCAACCAATCCAATGACTAATTGGCTATGGTAGTGTAATGGTTAAGGTACAGGAATATCTCTGACCACCTAGAGGTCATGAGTTTTTCTTCCTTCATTCTTGAGATGTGGTCGTAGCTGACGAGGCCGGCATTTATTGCCGATCCCTAATTGCCCTTGTACAACTGTGTAGTTTGCTAGAAAGCCAGACCACTTCAGAGGGCAGTCAAGAGCAATGTTCCTGCTAAGCTGCATGGCTGCGCAGTCATCCGCAAGGTCCCGCGCAGGCCGCTCACCGGCTTTTACATTGTAGCTACTGCGCATGCACAAAAATTTGAATGGGCCGCGCTTTGGGGGAGGAGGGCCACGCAGGAGGCAGTGCAATTTACGGGGGACATTGGTCAAGAGTCAACCACATTGGTGTGGGACTGGAGTAACATGTAGGCCAAACTGGGTAAGGACAGCAGGTTTCCTTCTCGAAAGGACATTAATGAACCAGTTGAGTTTTTACGATAGTCCGGCAGTTCCATGATCACTTTGTACCGATACCAGATTTTTATTTCCAGATTTTTAAAAACTGAATTCAACCAGGCCTCTGGATTACTAGTCTAGTAACATAACCACTACACCACAGTACCCATGTTCAAGTTCCACCATGGCAAATTGTGCTATTGAATTCAATTAATCTAGCAGGATATGTTATAGGGTTAGATGAAGTAGGGTAGGAGGAGGCTCATGTGGAGCATAAACACCAGCATAGACCAGTTGGGCCAAGTGGCCTGTTTCTGTGCTGTAAATTCTATGTAATCTGATCATTTGTGGGCTAGTGCTAGGGAAAAATGGCAATAAATCATTGTAAAAACCCAACTGTCTCACTAACGTGCTATCTAGCCTATACATGACTCCAGTACCACGATATTTGGTTGACTCTTCATAGCGTCATGGAGTCATAGAGTTATACAGCACAGAAAGATGCCCTTCGGCCCATCGTGTCCACACCGGCCATCAAGCCCCGTCTATTCTAATCCCATTTTCCAGCACTTGGTCCGTAGCCTTGTATGCTATGGCATTTCAAGTGCTCATCTAAATGCTTCTTGAATGTTGTGAGGGTTCCTGCCTCTACCACCCTTTCAGGCAATGAGTTCCAGATTCCAACCGCCCTCTGGGTGAAAACATTTTTCCTCAAATCCCCTCTAAACCTCCTGCCCCTTACCTTGAAACTATGCCCCCTGGTTATTGACCCGTCTACTAAGGGGAAAAGTTCCTTTCTAGCTACCCTATCTATGCCCCTCATAATTTTGTACACCTCAATCAGGTCCCCCCTCAGCCTTCTCTGCTCTAAGGAAAACAACCCCAGCCTGTCCAGTCTCTCTTCATAGTTGAAGCGCTCCAGCCCAGATAACATCCTGGTGAATCTCCTCTGCACCCTCTCCAATGCAATCCCATCCTTCCTATAGTGTGGCGACCAGAACGGCACACAGTATTCCAGCTGTGGCCTAACTAGCGTTTTGTACAGCTCCATCATAACCTCCCTACTCTTATATTCAATGCCTTGGCTAATGAAGGCAAGTATCCCATATGCCTTTTTAACCACCTTATCTACCTGTCCTGCTGCCTTCAGGGATCTATGTACGTGCACACCAAGGTCCCTCTGATCCTCTGTCCTTCCTAGGGTCCTACCATTCATTGTGTATTCCCTTGCCTTGTTAGTCCTCCCAAAATGCATCACCTCACAATTTTCAGGGTTAAATTCCATTTGCCACTGTTCTGCCCATCTAACCAACCCGTCTATATCGTCCTGTAGCCTGAGGCTTCCCTCCTCGCTATTTACCACTCCACCAATTTTCGTGTCATCTGCGAACTTACTGATCATACCTCCTACATTCATATCTAAATCATTAATGTACACTACAAACAGCAAAGGACCCAGCACCGATCCCTGCGGTACACCACTGGACACAGGCTTCCAGTCACAAAAACAACCTTCAACCATCACCCTCTGCCTCCTGCCACTAAGCCAATTTTGGATCCAATGTGCCAAATTGCCCTGGATCCCATGGGCTCTTACCTTCTTGACCAGTCTCCCATGTGGGACTTTGTCAAAAGCCTTACTGAAGTCCATGTAGACTACATCAACTGCACTACCCTCATCCACACACCTAGTCACCCCCTCTCAAAATTCAATCAAATTGGTTAGACATGATCTCCCCCTGACAAAGCCATGCTGACTATCCTTGATTAATCCTTGCCTCTCCAAGTGGAGACTAATTCTGTCCCTCAGAATTTTTTCCAATAATTTCCCTACCACTGATGTTAGGCTCACTGGCCTGTAATTCCCTGGTTTATCCCTACTACCCTTCTTGAATAATGGTACTACGTTAGCTGTTCTCCAGTCCTCTGGCACCTCCCCTGTGGCTAGAGAGGTTCTGAAAATTTGTGTCAGAGCCCCTGCAATCTCCTCCCTTGCCTCACACAGCAGCCTCGGATACATCTCGTCTGGGCCTGGGGATTTATCCACTTTTAAGCCCGCTAAAACCGCTAGTACCTCCTCCCTCTCAATACTAATTTGTTCAATTATATCACAATCCCCCTGCCTGATTTCTATGCCTACATCGTCCTTCTCCATAGTGAACACAGATGCAAAGTATTCATTTAAAACCTCACCCACATCTTCCGGCTCTACACACAGATTGCCACTTTGGTCCCTAATGGGCCCTACTCTTTCCCTGGTTATCCTCTTGCCCTTAATATACTTATAAAACACCTTGGGATTTTCCTTTATTTTGCCCGCCAATGTTTTTTCATGCCCCCTCTTCGCTCTCCTAATTTTTTAAGTACCCCCCTGCACTTTCTATACTCCTCTAGGGCTTCCACTGTTTTTAGTCCTTTGTATCTGCCAAAAGCCTCCCTTTTTTTCCTAATCCATTCTTGTATATCCCTTGACATCCAGGGTTCCCTGGGCTTGTTGGTCCCACCCTTGACCTTTACGGGAACATGTTGGCATTGTACTCTCTCTTTCCTTTCTGAAAGACTCCCACTGCTCTGATGTGGATTTTCCTACAAGTAGCTGATCCCAGTCCACTTTGGCCAGATCCTGCCTTATCATATTAAAATCGGCCTTCCCCCAATTTAGAACCTTTATTTCCGGTCTATCTTTGTCCTTTTCCATGACTACCTTAAATCGAATTATGGTCACTGTCACCAAAATGCTCTCCTACTGACACTTCTACCACTTGCCCGGCTACATTCCCTAGAATTAGGTCCAGTACCGCCCCCTCTCTTGTAGGACTTTCTACATGCTGGCTCAAAATGCTCTCCTGGATGCACTTTAAGAATTCTGCACCCTCTAAGCCTTTCACACTCTGACTATCCCAGTTAATATTGGGGAAGTTGAAATCCCCTACTATTATTACCCTATTATTTCTACACTTCTCTGAGATTTGCCTACATATCTGTTCCTCTATCTCCCCCTGACTGTTTGGGGGCCTATAGTACACTCCCAGCAAAGTGCTTGCCCCCTTTTTGTTTTTAAGTTCTACCCATATGGCCTCATTAGAGGAACCTGCTAAGATATCATCCCTCCTTACAGCAGTAATTGACTCCTTGATTAATATTGCGATACCCCCTCCTTTTACACCCCCCTCTGTCTCGCCTGAAGATTCTATACCCCGGAATATTGAGATGCCAGTCCTGCCCCTCCCTCAACCATGTCTCTGTGATAGCAACAATATCATACTCCCATGAGTTCATCAACTCCTTCAATTCATCTGCCTTACTCGCAAGACTCCTTGCATTAAAATAAATGCCATCCAGCCTTGCCATACTCCCTTGTGCTGTTACATATTTGCTCTGCCTTCCAGGCTGACTTGTTTTTTCCTCTATATATTTGGCTGTGCATCACCCCCCCCCCCCCAACTGTACTAGCAAACCTTCCCGCAAGGATGTTGGTCCCGTTCCAGTTCAGGTGCAACCCGTCCGACTTGTACAGGTCCCACCTTCCCCAGAAGCAGACCCAGTGATCCAGGAAACTAAAGCCCTCCCTCCTGCACCAATTCTTTAGCCATGCATTCATCTTTATCCTCCTATTCCTGTACTCACTAGCACGTGGCACCAGGAGTAATCCAGAGACTGCAACCTTTGAGGTCCTGCTTTTTAATCTGCTACCTAGCTCCCTAAATTCTTGTTGCAGGACCTCATCTCTCTTTCTACCTATGTCGTTGGTACCAATGTGAACCACGATCTCTGACTGTTCGCCCTCCCCCTTCAGAATGCTCTTGATGCCTTCTGAGGTAGCCCAGCACACCATTCAGTTGGTCAGGGCAACAATAAATGTGGCCTTGCTAGTGTTGCTCACATTCCAAGAATAAATAGAGTTAACAGTGGAAAAAAAGTCCAAAGATCAAAGATAATGTTTAGAATGTTCCTACATGCTGGACATTGTCTTTGTCTACATATTTCCATATGGAGACAAAAGTGAGCATGCAATGAAATGTAGGCTTGTGCCTACAGCTACCATGCTTCCTTTCTCTGAATATGCATCTGAAGAGTTCAAACCGCTCCATTGCTTTCAAATAAACAGATTAAACAATGGGGATTGAGTAATCATGTACAGCCCAATTGGCACAGTGTTGGTTTTATTAAGGAACTCGAGCCCAAGGGGGAGAAAGGAGAGAGAGCGAAAGCAGGAAGCGTTTGCAAATATCTTCAGCCAGAAGTGCCGAGTGGATGATCCATGTCGGCCTCCTCAAGGTCCCCCATCATCACAGAAGCCAGTCTTCGCCAATTTGATTCACTCCACGTGATATCAAGAAACGGCTGAGCGCACTGAATACAGCAAAGGCTATGGGCCCCGACGACATCCCGGCTGTTGTGCTGAAGACCTGTGCTCCAGAACTAGCCGTGCCTCTAGCCAAGCTGTTCCAGTACAGCTACAACACTGACATCTACCTGACAATGTGGAAAACTGCCCAGGTATGTCCTGTCCTCAACAAGCAGGACAAATCCAATCTGGCCAATTACCGCCCCATCAGTCTACTCTCAATCATCAGCAAAGTGATGGAAGGTGTCATCGACAGTACTCACACATACCCTGCTCACCGATGCTCATTTTGGGTTCCACCAGGACCACTCGGCTCCAGACCTCATTACAGCCTTGGTCCAAACATGGACAAGAGAGCTGAATTCCAGTGGTGAGGTGAGAGTGACTGCCCTTGACATCAAGGCAGCATTTGACCGAGTGTGGCATCAAAGAGCCCTAGTAAAACTGAAGTCAATGGGAATCGGCGAGGGGGGGGGGAGCTCTCCACTGGTTGGAGTCATACCTGCATAAAGGAAGATGGTTGTAGTTGTTGGAGGACAATCATCTCAGCCCCAGGACATCGCTGCAGGAGTTCCTCAGGGGAGTCTCCTAGGCCCAACCATCTTCAGCTGCTTCATCAATGACCTTCCCTCCATCATAAGGTCAGAAGTGGGGATGTTCGCTGATGATTGCACAGTGTTGAGTTCCATTCGCAACTCCTCAGATAATGAAGCAGTCCATGCCTGAATGTAGCAAGACCTAGATGACATTCAGGCGTGGGCTGATAAGTGGCAAATAACATTCGTGCCACACAAGTGCCAGGCAATGACTATCCCCAACAAGTGAGCATCTAATCACCGCCCCTTGACATTCAACGGCATTACCATCGCTGAATCCCCCACCATCATCATCCTCGTGATCATCATTGATCAGAAACTTAACTGGACCAGCCACATAAATACTGTGGCAACAAGAACGGGTCAGAGGCTAGGTATCCTGTGGTGAGTGTCTCACCTCCTGACTCCCCAAAGCCTTTCCACCATCTACAAGGCACAAGTCAGGAGTGTGATGGAATACTGTCCACTTGCCTGGATGAGTGCAGCTCTAATAACACTCAAGAAGCTCGACAGCATGCAGGACAAAGCAGCCCACTTGATTGGCACCCCATCCACCACCTTAAACATTCACTCCCTGCACCACTGGCGCACCATGGCTGCAATGTGTACCATCTACAAGATGCACTGCAGCAACTCGCCAAGGATTCTTCAGCAGCACCTCCCAAGCCCGCGACCTCTACCACTTAGAAGGACAAGGGCAGCAGGCGCATGGGAACACCACCACCTCCAAGTTACACACCATCCTGACTTGGAAATGTATCCACGTTCCTTCATCGTCGCTGGGTCAAAATCCTGGAACTCCCTCCCCAACGGCACTGTGGGAGTACCTTCACCACACGGACTGCAGCGGTTCAAGAAGACGGCTCACCACCACCTTCTCGAGGGCAATTAGGGATGGGCAATAAATGCTGGCCTTGCCAGCGATGCCCACATCCCAGGAATGAATAAATAATGTTCTGTGTGACAACAGTAATGAAGTGATACTTGAAGAATATACTGACTACATATAGTCATTTTAAATTAGTCATTTTTATAAAGTTAGGATTAGATATTTTTCCACAGTATCTTGGTGCTTCATTTAGAACATGGGGAAAATTAGTAAGCTTTGTGGTGGGCCAGTTTACAAACAAGCTGGGGGTATGGTAGCATAGTGGTTATGTTACTGGACTGGAAATCCAGAGGCCTGGACTAATGATCTGGAGCCACGAGTTCAAATCCCACCACTGTAACCATAAGACTACCGGATTGTCGTATAATCCCATCTGGTTCACTAATGTCCTTTAGGGAATGAAATCTGCCGTCCTTACCCGGTCTGGCCTATTTGTAACTCAAGACCCACAGCACTGTGGTTGACTCTTAACTGCCCTCTGAAATGGCCTAGCAAGCCACTCAGTTGTACCAAATCGCTACGAAGTATCATGGACTACAGCGGTTCAAAGAAGATGGCTCACCACCACCCTCTGAAGGGCAATTAGGGATGGGCAATAAATGTTGGCCTTGCCAGCGACATCCACATCCTGTGAACGAATTTTAAAGAAAAGCAGGAAACACAGAGAATCCTGTACAATATTGGGGATTGCAGACTTCTCACTATAGGAGTAGGACAATCTACATTACTTCTTAAAAAGGGATATCTCTAGATTTGACTGAAGCAGAAAAGCAAACTAGATATAATGCAAAATTAAATGTACACTTTTAGCGGACAGCCATAAAAGTTTGCAAATTCGTCTGTTTTCTATAGATTTATGGCATTGATGGAACAGTTGGAAGGGTATTAAACCCACACGTAGCTGGAAAAATTCTTGGAAATATACTGAATTAGGATGCACACAACATATAAAAATAAAATCCATCAAATCTTCCAAAATTTGCAACAGTCATGAATGTAAAGGTACATGTGTGGGTTTAATATCCTTCCAACTGCTCCATCAATGCCACAAATCTACAGCAAATATTGTAGAAGGTAGCATTATAATCTGGCATAATTTAGATACTACTTTTGGAATCTAGTAACGCTAATTAAATTCCAAGTGAGCTGTTTGTTAGCCCCAATAAACCCCTCTAATTAATATATGGACAGTGCATTTTTAGGTTATGGAAGGTTTAGTTTTGCTAGTAATAAATTTGTAAGATCAGCAATTTAATTTAATATCTGGCTACTAAGTGAAATTCTTGCAACAGTGTTAGATTATGAATCATGATATACGTATTAGTAATTTTATATTTCAGAAGCCTCTTATTGAATGTTTTTTGACTAAAATAATGAATTGGGACACTGTCTTTTTTTTTATTTAGCTCTTGCAAGGCATGAACTAGTCAAACAGGCTGAGAAGGGTATAATGCCATGGATGTTTAATAGGCCCATGTATGGTGAGGAAGAAAGGAATTCCCAGTTAAATTCGTTCTACATGAATGGGCCGACACAAAGAGGTTTGTAGTATTAATGTGCCACTGCATATATTTGAACTGGTACAGTCCATGGAGCAGATAGTAAATATACAAAAATAGGCGAAGAGTTTGATGGTAACATAACATTGACTTTTTACCTCTATGCATCAGTGACTTCAACAATAAGCTGAGGTGGCACCGAAGAAAACTTTCGGCTGGCATTACTTTTTGATTTTGTTTGTATTTTTTTCCTGCTCCAAGTATAATTCTGATTTACATAGAATTTTCTTTGAATCCCCTTCCATTTTGCATAAAATTAGATGTGGTCGCTTTTTAAAAATGTACTTAAAAAAAAAAAATAAAGTTGTACACGTGCACGCCCACTCACCTAATTTGGGATTATAACTGCTGCATTTAAAAAGAATTATATAGTGAATGTATAGCTTTCATTCCTGAAAATTACCTGTTGGTGTAACCCCAAAACTAGACCGTTGGTTCCTATTATATACTTAGTCCAATCATGTAACATTTCTGGACAAAATCATTCTTTCTCTTATTCTTTGGAACAGTTAGAAGTCTACTTAATAGAACTCACACATGTGTTTGAAGGTAGTCCAAAAGCGTGTACTCAAAAGTTTAATCTCTCTTTATTTTTTGTTTCCATTATGTAGATTTTTCCACTAAGAACAGTATACCATTGACTATGGTCCCTTACAGTACCTACCCAAACTCTTCTGTTAGAATGCTGGACTACATAGAGAATGAGGTGAAAAATTTGAACACTGTACAGCCTCTACAAAATGGAATCCGCACAAGTGGCAGCCCACCTCCCAGCGTGCTTTCATCACTAAACGATATTGGAGTTAGAGAGGTAGATCGTCGTGTTATCCACCTACCTCCAATACTGGAGACAATCCGTGAGACTAGCCTCCCTTCATCACAACGAACCAGTAACTCATCCCGGAGGAATAATCAACGAAGGGCTAGAAGTCATGAGGATATTTTGGATGCAGGGCTCCCCAGGAATCAAAGATCTCAAGAAGGATCAAGGTCCAGTAGGAGCTCACAAGACAGAAGACCTAACCGATCTCCAGGGAATAGGAGAGCTGATTTTGAAGATGGCCAACGGAGAGGTCAGTTGCTTCCAAGCAGACAATATCATGGAGATTATAGTGATGATTCTGATTATGATGATCGGTCAAGACGCAGCAGTTCAAACCAGAGGCATGGCAGAAGAGGCTATGAGGAGGACAGACGACCACATCGCCGAAGTAATAAAGACTACTCACCTGAAAGAAGAAATAGGCGCAGAGACCAAAGTCATTCTCCTCCACCTCGTGGAAGGCGACAAGGATCATGGAGTTCCCTGGATGATTATGATAACCGCTCTCGCTATAACAGGGTGCAACAAGATGATCGAATGGCAAACTGGTTGGAAACCCTGAAGAAGCCATTTAAGTATAATGAGAAGCCCCCAAGCTACCATTCAGTAGATGGGGCATCACAGGAAAGTAGTACACGAAGATCTAATAATGAACGACAGTCAGTAAGTTTTTGTTGTATTATAATGTATTTTTCTGAACATTTATAATATAGTCATTCCTACCTCAGAAGTGTGGTTATAAGAAATTTCCTAACTCACTGCATGTAACCAGGTTCTAGTATATTATAGTAAAAACAGAAAATGCTGGAAATACTCGCGTCAGGCAGCATCTGCGGAGAGAGAAACAGAGTTAACGTTTCAGGTCGATGACCTTTCATCAGATCTTTCGTCTAGTATATTATACATTTGAAGATTATGATGTGATGTCACATTGCTTGGGTGCTCCAGAGTGCAAAATGCAAGTTTACACTTCTGATTCTTCCCTATACACAAGATTTCCTGATCAGGATTGGGCCATGTGTGGAATATCAGAGCAGAACACACCCTAGAGGGAAAGTTCTTGCACCATCAATAGTAATGGAAGAGTCTGACCATATCATTTCATTTATGTGATCAATTAAATATTGACACAATATCAACATTTATCAAATTCCAGCCACACAATACAACAGTAGAGATCTTGCTATAGACAGCAATGTAAAATACAGTCTCGCGAGTCATAGTGCTGTAATTGTTTGGAGGTGGAATGCAATTCCTTGTTGCAAGTACTGAAACTTGAAGTGCTGTTTTATCTGCTTTGTATTTTAGGGTTTTTTCCCTTAATGTTTTAAAAACTAAATTGCATGGAATGAATAAAAATTTTAAACTAGGTAGCATTACTTACAGAAATAAGCTATAGTATTGCTCAAAAAAAAATCAAACTGACAAACTGAAGTTTTTTATTGTTTTTTTTTGACAGGAACGGGGAAGTTCTCGCAGTGGTAGAAGTGTAGTGATATGAAGAAACCTCCACATGACACAGTCCATAATTGGTATCTGCAGGGTGGGTTGTAATATAGATGGCGGCCTCTGACTTTCCTTTTAAGCATATCTTTTCATCATGGACTTTCACAGGACAGAAGCTCCAATTTGAATAGGACTTCAAGACCTGCTTGATGTGTGACTTTGCAACAGGAACTGACTACGTGGGATAAGAAAGCTTATTGATTTTGAAATGGACAAAAATACAGATGGATGTTAGTGGGCACCTGCTAGTTTTAAATTGTACATTTTTTTTTAAACACACACACTTCCTGGAGAATTGGTAATACAAGGTTCCCTCCAGCCATTTCTTTTGGACCTTTGTTTGTATCCAGGTCAGACAATCAGTCATAACGGCACAGAAGGAGGCCATTTGGCCCATCAAGTCCGTGCCAGCTCACTGTAGAGCAATCCAGTCAGTCCCATTCCCCCGCTCTATCCCCGTAGCCCTGCAAGTTTATTTCCCTCAAGTGTCTGTCCAGTCTCCCCTTGAAGAATAAAAGTAAAAGTTTCCTGTCTGAGGAAATTATGTACCAACTCTGAAATGACCAGTTGACATTTCAATTACTCCTATTTTAGATTCTAAATCTACCAAAAACATCTCCTCGCCAGAATATTTGCATTTTGGAAAGCAGCAAAGTAAATTGTCAAAAGGTTTACAAATGGTTGTGTTAAGAGAATTTTAAGTTAAGTCCGAAGACTTAGGAGATCTAACAAGTTGGAATTGTTTCCTAATTTTGAATGTGTAAGGGAAAGTTATTTTTAAAGTATCACCTTTTTGCATATTATCTCATTTAATACAAATGATCTGTACATTGGAATAAATTAATTTTTTCTTTTGTTGCACCATATTTACTTCCTAAAAAGTAATACTAATAGTTACGGGATGGTAAAATGTATGCAAAATTAAACATTTCTATTAACAGGACACCTGTCTCTCACTTAACATTTCAGTTAGAGAAATATCAATAAGAACTTCTCAAACTGTACAGTGGAGGATTTTCATGTTCATGCCTGGTCCCTACCAGAGAGATTCATCAGTTCTTGGTTAGGCCATTGGATAATGTTCCAGCAAGAAAATATATATAAAATAGTATCTTTAGGATACTCTGCTCTGTTCAGTCTTTGTCCATCAGTTTGTTGTATCTTATCTGTTCACTGAATTCTTGGCCCATTGCTCCAGAATTCCCTCCATAAACTTATCTACCTGCCTTCCTGCTTTTTAAGACCCTCCTTAACCCCCCCCCTTCTTAATATCTCCTTTTTTGACTCAGCATTCATTTTTGGCTGATTACACCATTGTATAGAACCTTAGGACATTTTTCTATGTTGAAGGTATATAAATGCAAGTTGTTGTAACTTAAGATGTAGGTATACCCAACATTTCACTTGGATTGGGGGAAATAACCCCATAGAACATGAAACTTGAAGGTGGCTTCAAGTGTTGATGACACAGTTAATTTTCAAGGGTGGAATTTGGGGCCATTCCACCACCAACCTCCCCACCCGAAGGAAAGATCTTGATTAACACTTTATTTAAACACGTACATTTTTTTTT
Source organism: Squalus acanthias (assembly GCA_030390025.1). Lineage (NCBI taxonomy): Eukaryota > Metazoa > Chordata > Chondrichthyes > Squaliformes > Squalidae > Squalus > Squalus acanthias. The sequence goes on from CM059429.1 coordinate 143,852,500, forward strand.
AAATGCAAAAGAAACATCTGCTCAATTTTATTGAAAATGACTTTTTGCTAATTTAAAAAAAATTAAACTTTCTCCCAATAGCAACATATTCTGTATTACTGGGAGAAAGTTATTAAATGACCATAGCAAATAAGGGATTATTCCAGTCTGGAATATTTAGAATTTTACATGCTTCTTCCAATTGTTACCCTCGTATTCCCTGCAGCAACGGGAGGTACATTAGAGGGTGGGCAGGAGCATGCTCTGTGGGGGGAAAAGTAATTCTTACGTTGAAAATTTTGGTTCATTTAAAAAAAATTGCTATTTATAATTAAAAACAATGTAAAATTGGGTTTACAATACACCGGCCAGACTTGTTAACTGAGCAGACTCCTTTCCCTTGCAACTCTTTCCCCATCCTATTTGGTTGAGACTCTTACCACCACTCTAGTCCACAAAAGCATGCTCCCTTCTCATTAACCGGTATTGTTCAGACACAACAATAATTTGCATTTATGCAAGCACATTTAACATAGTAAAACATCAAGGTGCTTCACAGGAGTGTTAAACAAAATTTGACACTGAGCCACCTGAGATATTAGAACAGGTCACCAAAAGCTTGGTCAAAGAGGCAGGTTTGAAGGAACGTCTTAAAGGAGGAAAGACAGGCGGAGAGGTTTAGGGAGGGAATTCTAGAGCTTAGGGCCTAGGAACCTGAAAACATGGCCACCAATGGTGGAGTGATTATAATCAAGAGGCCAGAATTGGAGCGCAGAGATCAGAGGGTTGTAGGGCTGAAGGAGGTTACAGAGATAGGGAGGGACAAGGGATGTGAAAACAAAGATGAGAATTTTTAAATTGAGGTGTTGCCAGTCCAGGAGACAATGTAGGTCAGTGAGCATCGGTGATGGGCAAACAGGACTTGGTGCGAGTTAGGATATGGGCAGCAGAGTTTTGGATGAGCTCAAGTTTATGTAGGGTGGCAGATGGGAGGCCAGCCAGGAGAGCATTGGAATAGTCAAGTCTAAAGGTAACAAAGATATGGATGAGATAAACCCTCCACCCCCCAGTTCAGCTACTCCAACTGCCCCAGTCTTGCAGTTTAGAGGTAGAATCTTCTCCCTCTTTCCCCTACTTATATTGGCTCTTACCTTTGCCCCCACAATTCACGCAGCCATTTCCCTTCCTCCCCCCACCCCTCCTCAGTTCACACATGCACTCACCTACCCCCACAGTACTACTCCAGCTCTTGTTTTTGCTACCTGTCCAAGGGATTGAATGCCTTGCTGGGATTGACAATTCATATCAAGAATTCCTGCCCAGTGTGCAGTGCTGCTAATCCTTTGGAACAACAATTAAAATCCAGGAGCAGCATTGAACTTCTGCCACAGACAGCTTCTTGAGAATACTGATGTCTACATGAAACAAACAGTTGATATATGTCCAGATTGCTCAACTTCACTTATCTGTTTCATCATTCATAGAGTACCATGCTGCCTTTTACATATTTTGTCTGTAGGTATCTGCTCAAATTCAACTTTCCCTCCTTTTGATAAACAAATTTAACCAGTTTGCATTGAGCCTCTGAATCCGCATTGGTAAAATAAATTAGAACGCCAATATAACTATAACAAAGGATATATACATACAGCCCACCATACAACAGTCCCTATCAACATTTAAAAAATAATGAATACAGGGATGTACAAAGGTCTTACAACAGTAATAAAAATAACCATTCCTGATAATGCTAGGTCATCTGTGTGGAAAAGCATTGTTGAAAAGCCATTATTCCCTAATCTACATCTGTCCCAAGTGTAGGCAATAGGACAAGCAAGCCTCCATGAATGCCATTTGGAACTGGCAAACAGAAAGCAGCCTGGAGATGAATGGAGGCAAGATACAATGTACTGAACCCAAAGATTATTTGCCTTCCCTCACCACCACACCTCCTCCCCACTCCACTCTATGCAGAAATTGATTGTTTGCCATTAGACACAACTGAAGGCAACACACCCAGATCGTGAACTCACTGTGGTTATCTGTAGCTGCACCTGGCCACAATGTAAAAGTGCACGAATGAAGTACAGCACTGTAGTGTTGGCCACCACCAGTTTCTACAGTTTTTATTGTAATGGGGTGACATTTCTTTTAGTACACAGGCAGCACAATGAGTTTAAATTTTAGCCTTATTCAAAGGAACACAACTTTTTCAGGTGCCTCTGGTAACGAGTCACACCCAAAGTAAATCTTTTAAATAGCTTTTATATGAAAAAGATTTTTTTTTAAAGAACTAATCTAAATTGTTCCTTAATGTAGCTTTTGAATTTGAAAAGTAGCAGATCCTAGTTGTACATAACAGCTAGGCTTCCCAAATGAATGCAAAATCGATTCCCAGTGATTCAAATCTACCTACCAGAGTCAGGCATTTAGTCAAGTCACGTGCTTCATGGACGCACACGTTTTTACTCTGAAGTGTTTTTTTCCCATTTCAGCACAATGGGGGTGCTTCCTATGATGGCCTTAGCAGAAATCACCATCTGAACTGTACTGTCCACTTGGATAAAACAGGCTACTGGAGAGACAGTAATATAGGGGGTGGGGGGGGGACCAAAATCACATGCAACTGAAGATTTTAAAAAGGATAGAAATAAAAACTAGTCTAGTGCATTTACATTTTTAATCAAAAATAGGCATGTTTCAAATTCAACATTTTCTCATGCAATATTAAAATGAACACAAACAATAGCATGTAGAGAGAGCATTATAGCATTGTGTTTTTGGTTCAATATGCTTCTCCCTGGTTTACATTTTTCTTGATAGTTACATTTACATAAATCTAAAGAAAATTCCATAATTGTTCAAATTTAAGCAAATATCTCAATGCAATTATCTTAATTTGTTCTCAACTTCATACATTGCTGATTATAGAAAAATCTAGTTATAAGCAACTTTGTTCCAACCCATTACATAATAGGATTTTCGTGCATTTCATTTATATAAAGTACAAAAAGGCATTTTATTAATTAAAACAAACCTGGAAATCCCCTCCCAGTTTAAGGCAATAAAACAAAATTTTAATATACTCAAATCTGCAAGATAGTTCTAGCAACATTATTTTAAGAAAATTTGCAAGATCACTTATGATTGATTTCTTTAATTGGCTCGAAGTGGCACTCAGCACAAGTTCCCTTTCCAGTGCAGCAATCTTAAGTTGAGGGAAATCCTGAAAAAGCCAGAGTGTATTTTATTCTGATCTGTTCCATTCATCGTCAACATTCACGATTTCCTTTCACCTACAATAAGCAACCAGAATGTTACAATGGAAGTAAAGGGCAACTACATTTATATAGGATGTACTTTATATAAAAAGGGAGAAACATACATGATCTTATTGAATGGCAGAGCAGGCCTACTCCTATTTCTTGTGTTCTTATACTAAGGTGGTCAGGTAGATCACAAGTTAGGTACAATGTCTGTTACTCGTTTATAAAGTGTTTAAACTCTAGCTTCAGTGACTGCTGAATGTTTGCCAACTGAATCAAATGTAGTAAGGTATTTTGTGCTGTGCTTGCACATTTTAAAACTGCCAGTACTAATGTCAATTACTGCACCTTAAAAGGGTTCCATCATAAGGAATTTCTACTCAAGTCAAAAATCACTTCATAACTGTAAATTGGGAGATATGAAGTGTAAAGTGGATCAATTTGTAGGGAATCCAATATGAGAACAGCAATGGAATTATAATTTCAAACTGGGTTTGAAACACTGATCTTCAGGCATTGTGTGCACCTGCACCAGAGTGGCTCTTGCTCTATAATGCGAAGTCAGCTAGTTTAAATACACTTCTGGTGCACACATAGCACACTACATGCTGGTGGGGTTGAGTTATCCAGCAACAGCTGTTATGGGGCTGCTGGTAACCCTTCAAGGGGAACTAGCCACAAAGTTAAAACATTCCAAATGCTGCTTTGGAGGTATCTCTGCAGATGGTACAGAAAAGGGTACCATAACAAAGAGAGATAATGTTTTACCTGTGGCCTGTAGCTGACAGCATGTGAGGAAGAATGTTTCTGAACTATTCAAGGCTGGATAAAGTGTACTTACACTTTGTATTATGTAACAGTGTTACCTTACACAGCATTTTATTAGCACTACAATGCAAATGAGGTACAACATCACAGAAAATGCCAGCTCTCCAGCAACCATTTATTTACTTTCCAAACACAAAAGGCCTGCCTGTATTTTACCAGGGCACTCTGCATTGCTGCTATAATACTCCATTTGCCCATGAAATGTATAAAGCAGCAAATACCGAGCACACTGCTAACCTACATTGTTAGCTGCTGGTCCAGACACTTGGGTTATACATATAGTCTTTATTATAACATTTCCTCCTGTTCCATCTACTTGCTGGATGTCTCACATAACCAGTGGCAGAAAATACAAACAGGAGGGGGTTCATCCAAGTTGTGGCTCAACCCTTTATGAGGAGGGGGCCCTGGAGATTCTTGGTATATTGCTAATAGTCAGGGAAGGTGAGGTCAAGGGCCTCCTCCAAGCTCATTCGTTGCTTTTCATTTTTCCGTGTCTTATTCACACTTTCACAGATATACATTGCAGCCCAACAACAACTTGCATTGATATAGCACTTTTAACGTAGAAAAAAATCCCAGGACGATTCAGAGAGGTGTAACCAGACAAAAATGTATACCGAGACAAAGGAGCTATTAGGAGGGTGAAGAGGCTGATTTTAATGAGGGTCTTAAGGAGGAGCAGGAGGTGGAGAGGCAGAGGGGTTTATGGAGGAAATTCTAGAGCATGGGGCCTAGACATCTGAATGCAAGGCACTGTGGTGGGCAAAGGCCAGCCTACAACGTCTTGCAATGGATAGCTCTGCTTCAAGGAGTGTCTTACACTAGTATTCTAGATTATGTTGTTCTACTCCTCTAAGTGCATAAGTGGTAGTGTTGTCAGGGCACAATGAGCAGCCTCAATCAAGCACCTCACAGCAACCTGCAAGTCCACTCCCAAGGTGCTGAACACCAGCCCAGAAATATGCACTCCGGGGGTGGCCTTTACTGAGTTACAAGAGAGAGTATTTAGTGAAGTACAGAGCACATGAGGTGCAAGTGCAGTTAACATTACAAGAGACTTAACTTGAGGATACTAGTGCTAGAGGGTCAGCTCAAGAGCTCCAGCGACTGCTGGTCCAGCAATTTAAAGCTCAATGCCTACCTACAAGCATAGAAGATAGGAGCAGGAGTAGGCCATTCGGCCCCTCGAGCCTGCTCCGCCATTTAATGAGATCATGGCTGATCATCCAAATTCAGTACCCTGTCCCTGCTTTCTCCCCGTATCCCTTTAGCCTTAAGAAATATATCTATCTCCTTCTTGAATATATTTAATGAATTGGCCTCAACTGCCTTCTGTGGTAGAGAATTCCACAGGTTCACCACTCTCTGGGTGAAGAAATTCCTCCTCATCTCAGTCCTAAATGGCTTACCCCTTATCTTTAGACTGTGACCCCTGGTTCTGGACTCCCCCGCCATTGGAACATCCTTCCTGCATCTAGTCTGTCTAGTCCTGTTAGAATTTGATAAGTTTCAATGAGATCCCCTCTCATTCTTCTAAACTCTAGCGAGTATAAGCCTAATCGACCCAATCTCTCTTCATACGTCATTCCTGCCATCCCAGGTATCAGTCTGGTAAATCTTCGCTGCACTCCCTCCATGGCAAGAACATCCTTCCTCAGATAAGGCGACCAAAACTGCACACAATACTCAAGGTGTGGTCTCACCAAGGCCTTGTACAACTGCAGCAAGACATCCTTGCTCCTGTACTCGAATCCTCTCGCTATGAAGGCCAACATACCATTTGCCTTCTTAACCGCCTGCTGCACCTGCATGCTTACCTTCAGCGACTAGTGCACAAGGACTCCCAGATCTCGTTGCACTTCCCCTTTTCCCAATCTATTGCCGTTCAGATAATAATCTGTCTTCCTGTTTTTGCCACCAAAGTGGATAACCTCGCATTTATCCACATTATACTGCATCTGCCCAAATCACCCAACCTGTCCAAATCATACTGGAGTTTCTCTGCATCCTCCTCACAGCACACACACCCACCCAACAAACAGTTTCTTAGCTCAGCATCAGCAGTTCATGCAATCACTCAAGAGTGTGCGAAACATTTAAACACACTTCCGGAGCGTACATAGTATGCTACAGGGGTTGACGTCTATAAGAGTCCACAACCTTCATTACTGCCTGACCAAGCTGCACACCACCATACAGTGTGAGCACTGTAACAGACCCCATTTGCTAAGGGCCCAAGCTCAGACATAGCTTCCATCATGAATGCTTTGGGGTTCTGAAGACATTGGGCTACAATCTACAGCAGCCAGTCTCGTCTCCATTCACTACATTTAGGGAATTGGATTGAAAAGTCCACAACACACAGGACTTCAACAACCTGATTGCTGCCCAATGGTGTGCTCCCACAGATTGCTGGAAATGCTGAAGGAGCACCCAGAAGGGGAATAGTTGGAGCTGGCACCAAGATAAGAACATAAGAATTAGAAGCAGGAATAGGCCATACAGCCCATCAAGCCTGCTCCGCCATTCAATAAGATCATGGCTGCTCTTCAACCTCAACTCCACTTTCTGACCCAATCTCCATATCCCTTGATTCCCCTAGAGTCCAAAAATCTCTCAGCTTTGAATATACACAATGACTGAGCATCCACAGCCCTTTGGGGTAGAGAATTCCAAAGATTCGCAAGCCTCAGTGAAGAAATTCCTCCTCATCTCAGTCTTAAATGGGCGACCCCTTACCCTGAGACTATGCCCCCTAGTTCGAGACTCTCCAGCCAGGGGAAACAATCTCTCAGCATCTACCCCGTCAATCCCCCTCAGAATCTTGTATGTTTCAATGAAATCACCTCTCATTCTTCTAAACTCCAGAGAGTATAGGCTCAATCTGCTCAATCTCTCCTCATAGGACAACCCTCTCATCCCAGGGATCAATCTACTGAACCTTCATTGCACCACCCCCAAGGCAAGTATATCCTTTCTCAGATAAGGAGAGCAAAACTGTGCACAGTACTCCAGGTGTGGTCTCACCAAAGCCCTGTACAATTGTAGCAAGACTTCCTTACTGCTGTATTCCAATCCCCTTGAAATAAAGGCCAACATGCAATTTGCCTTCCTAATTGCTTGCTGTACCTGCATGCTAACTGTTTCCTGTACGAGGACACCTAAATCTCTCTGAACACCAACATTTAATAGTTTCTCACCATTTAAAAAACATTGTTTTTCTATTCTTCTTACCAAAGTGAAGATACAGCTGTCTCAGCAATGCCACATCTGTAACATCCAGGCACCTTGCTCAAATGATTACAGGCCCAGGCAAATACAACATCAAAACCTATGGTGCCTGACATTTTGGAGCAATCTACAGGCTTAAGTATTGGGCCAACTCCATCTCTAGAGGTAGCCACTGACACACAACAACCATCACGCTAACTTCCTCTACCCACTAGGAAAGCAGTTAGATGGAGTATATTAGGAAGAAGAGGACACTCACAATACACAGCCACAGGGGAAGCACTGGATGTCACAGTATGGGATCTTTTGGCCGTATTTGCACAAAAAGGATTTGGAACAAAAAGTTAATTTAAATGTGTTGTTATACCTGGTATATTCATGCAAGTAAAAGAGACGTCTGAGATGGTAGGTAGCCAAGATGCTAATGCACCAGCTTTGATTATGTTTCTTCTTAGACTGGAAATAAGCAATTCATCAACTTGTCTCAGCAATTGATAAAATGCCACACATTGTGTTGGAAGATTTCAGATCTCTTTCTGGACACGAACAGCCAGGAAATAAAGCACAATCACCAACACTGACCGGCAACGTTCCCGCTAAGTTGCGCAGCAGTCTGGAGGTCCTACGCAGGCCGCTCACTGGCTTTTCAATGGGAATAACAGCGCATGTGCAAAAATTTTAATGGGCCGTGCAGCCAGTTAACGGGACCGCGCATAAAAAAAATTACAGGGAACATTGCTGACAGGTCTTTTTGGGAAAAACAGGATGCTGTGCAAGCAGTCAGGCAAAAAAAATCTACAAGGAGGATGGAAGATAGGACCAGCTACACATTGATGGAAGTGGAACCCCCTTCTATTCATTAAACGGTTGGGGCCCAAAAAGACACATAGGAACAGGAGTAGGCCATTGAGCCCCTCAAGCCTGTTCTGCCATTCAATGAGATCATGGCTGATCTGCAACCTAACTCCATATACCTGCCTTTGGCCTATAACCCTTAATACCTTTAGTTAACAAAAAGCTATCAATCTCCGATTTTAAATTAACAACTGATCTTCTGAGAGTTCCAAACTTCTACCACCCTTTGTGTGTAGAAGTGTTTCCTAATTTCACTCCTAAAAGGTCTGGCTCCAATTTTTAGATATTGCCCCCTAGTCCTAGAATCCCCAACCAGTGGAAATAGTTTCTCTCTATCTACCCTATCTGTTCCCCTTAATATCTTGAAAACTTCGATCAGATCACCCCTTAACCTTCTAAATTCTAGGGAATACAACCCCAATTTGTGTAATCTCTCCTCGTAACTTAGCCCTTGAAATTTGGGCATCATTCTGGTAAACCTACACTGCACTCCCTCCAAGGCCAATATATCCTTCTTAAGTTGTGGTGCCCAGAACTGCTCACAGTCTCGAGAAGAGCTTGGAGTGGGAGGGGGGGGGAGGATACAGTTGTCGTGGTCAATGTAGGAAGCAATGACATAGGTAGAACTAGGAATGAGGTTCTGCTGAGAGAGATTGAAGAGCTAGGGTCGAAATTAAAACGCGGAATCTCATAGGTAATAATCTCTGGATTGTTACCTGAGCCATGCGCAAATTGGCATAGGGACAAACAGATTAGAAGGTTAAATGCGTGGCTCAAAGAGTGGTGTGGGAGGCAGGAGTTTTAATTCATGGAGCACTGGCACCAGTACTGGGGAAAGAGGGAGCTGTTCGCGGGGACGGGCTCCACTTAAACTGGGCTGGGACCAGTATCCTGGCGAATCAAATAACTAGGGCGGTAGATAGGGCTTTAAACTAATGAAGGGGTGGGGGGGGGGGGAATTCAGGAAAGGGTAAATTCAAAAGCAGTAAGAGAAATGTCAAGGCTGTAGAGCAGAGTGATCTGGGTAAAGATAAGCAGAGTGGGTCAGCAAGGGACAGAAAGATTAATAAAGGTAATAGGGCATTAGTGACTAAAGTGACATCAGGGAAAAATAGAAAAAAGTTAAAGCTAAAAGTACTATATCTGAATGCACAAAGCATTCGCAACAAAATAGATGAATTAACAGCGCAGATAGAAATAAATGGGTTTGATTTAATAGAGACGTGGTTGCAGAGTGAGCAAGGTTGGGAACTAAATATTCCAGGATATCTGACTACTAGAAGAGACAGGCAGAATGGAAAAGGAGGAGGGGTAGCCCTGATAATAAAGGAGGGAATAAAGACAGTAAAGAGAAAGGATCTTGGCTCGGAAAAACAAAATGTAGAATCAGTTTGGGTGGAGCTAAGAAACAACAAGGGGCAGAAAACACGAGTGGGAGTATTCTATAGGCCCCCTAACAGTGGCTGTAGTGTCGGGCAGAGTATAAATCAGGAAATTAGAGATGCATGTAACAAGGGTAATACAGTAATCATGGGGGACTTTAACTTTCATATAGACTGGGCAAACCAAATTTGCAGAAATAGTGCAGAGGAAGACTTCATGGACTGCATTCAAGATAGATTTCTAGATCAGTAGGTCAAGGAACCTACGAGGGAATTGGTTATTTTAGATCGAGTACTGTGCAATGAGACAGAGTTAATTAATAACCTTGTAGTATATGATAGAATTTTATGTTGAGTTTGAGAGTGATTTCGTTAAGTCCGAAACTAGGGTCCTAAACCTGAACAAAGCAAACTACGTAGAGGCGAGTTGGCTATGGCAGGTTGGGAAACTAGATTAAGATATGACAGTAGAAAAGCAATAATTCTTAAAGAAATAATTCATAATTTGCAACGAATATACATTCCCTTAAGGAATAAAAACTCCACAGGAAACATGGCCCAACCGTGGCTAACGAGAAATTAAATGATAGTATTAAAGAGGCTTATAATGTTGACAAAACGAGTAGTAAGCCTGAGGATTGGGAGGATTTTAGAATTCAACAGAGGAGGACCAAGAAATTGATAAAGGGAAAATAGAGTATGAGAGTAAACTAGCGAGAGACATAAAAACAGACTGTAAAAGCTTCTATAGGTATGTAAAAAGGAAAAGATTAGAGAAAGTTAATGTGGGTCCCTTACAGGCGGAGACAGAAGAAATTATAATGGGGAATAAGGAAATGGCAGAGAAATTAAACAAATACTTTGTATCTGTCTTCACGGAAGAAGACGCAAAAAACTTAGTGGAGAACCAAGGGTCGAGCGAGAATGAGGAACTGAAAAAAATTAGTATTAGTAAAAAAAAAAGGTACTGGAGAAATTAATGAGACTGAAAGCAAATAAATCCCCTGAACCTGATGGCCTACATCCTAGGGTTTTGAAAGAGGTGGCTATAGAGATAGTGGATGCATTGGTTGTCATTTTCCAAAATTCCATAGATTCTAGAACGGTTCCCGCGGATTGGAAGGTAGCAAATGTAACCCCACTATTTAAGAAAGGAGGGAGAGAGAAAACGGGGAACTACAGACTAGTTAGCCTGACATCAGTAGGAGGGAAAATACTAGAAACTATTATTAAGGACGTGTTAACAGGGCACTTGGAAAATAGTAATAGGATTAGGCAGAGTCAACACGGATTTATGAAAGGGAAATCGTGTTTGACAAATCTGTTAGAGTTTTTTTGAGGTTGTAACTAGCAGAATAGATAAGGGGGAACCAGTGGAGGTGGAGTATTTGGATTTTCAGAAGGCGTTCACTAAGGTGCCACACAAGAGGTTATTAAACAAAATTTTATGCAACGAGTGGTTAGGATTTGGAATGCACTGCTTGAGGGAATTCAAAAAGGGATTGGATAAATACTTGAAGGAGAAGAAATTGCAGGGATATGGGGAAAAAGCAGGGGAGTGGGACTAACTGGATTGCTCTGCGAGAGAGAGCAGGCACAGACTCGATGGGCATGTGGGCCTCCTTCTGTGCTGTGCTATTCTCTGATTCAATAGGTTGCTTTGTGGTGTAATTCCAAGAGAATTGAACCAAAGACTCGAGGGGCGGTTGTATCAAGGCAGAGCGGCAGCATGCAGCAATGTCTATCAATCTCTTTGAATCCTTCCCTAGCACTCACAAGCTTGCTCAGGGTGCGCAGGATAATATACTAGCTTTTCACCATTTAGAAAGTACCCTGTTCTATCCTTTTTCAGTCCAAAGTGGATGACCTCACATTTGCCTACATTGGTCATATGTGGCATCAATAATGTCCTGTGCTTTGCAGAATCCAACCAGACTGTAAAAGTGAAGAGCGCTCTCACGTTGCTGCATGTTTTCTGTGGGGACGTTATGAATTGAGAGGCCTGGGCAAACAAGTCATTTGCCACCTGCAGGATGCAAATGTGGACCGCAGGTTGGGTAGTTTAGCAGGTATCTTCCGCTGTTGCTTATAACGACCTAGCTACTTAAAGGCTAGAGCTTTAATTGCCACAAGTACCAGGATGTATTAGGGTGTGCACAGAGCATAAAATGGTAATGCAGGGAGCCAGCTTCCAATATGCGGCAGCACTAAAGATTTATCAGACCCTTGTCTTTATGTTTCGTAACCTTAAATTGCTTAAATAGGATTTTAACTAGTCCAACGTGCACCTATATAGCATCTTTAACATAGTGAAACGCACGTAGGTACTTTGCTGGAGGTAACAGGCATTGATCAGGAGCCGAGGAAAGCTAAAAGGGGGGGGCAGGCGGTGACTGAAGGCATGGTTAAAGAGATCAATTTTGAGGAGGTTTTGAAGGGGAGCGGGGTAGTGCATGGGGGTTTTAGTAATAAAATTCCAGAAATGCAGGGGCATGATAGCTGAAGGCTCTATCACCAATGGTGGAATGGGGGTGGTAAAACTACAGTGTGCATGCCACTCGCACCCAAAAAAACCCTGAATAAAACCATCCCATGAAATTCTCTTTTTGAAAATTAAAGGATAATTGGAATGACTCAACTTAGGGTTCAAATCATGTTCAAGATTTCCTCCTGCTACCCGGTAACAAGATTGCTGGCATGTAAATCACACCAAGTTACTATTATTATTCAGTGCTCTTAATTAAAATGCTGTGTTTAAAAGAAGCAATGATTTGCTTTTTAAGTATCAGCATAACTATTTATCTTCATTTTTCATGTACTACTTTGAACAATTCTTTGTAATAACAGCTTCATTCTAGATCAGCCAGTCTCTCCTCCCTCCAGATCAGCTGGAGTAAAGCGCAACAGTGAGGATATAGTGCTGTCATTGCCACATGGGAAATAGGCCAAGGAAATGGAGTGATACACGACTTGTTTTTAATTGGCACATTAATCGTGATAATCATCACTATTTATGATTCTAACACAAATTAACACATATTGCTCCTTTTAAAATGAGCAAAATAAAACTTCAGTTTATTCAAAATTCCTGCAGGGTTGTTATTAGGAACAGATTGAATAACTACTGGCTTTGTTTTGTTGTTTGGAAATTTGGGCAGTTGCACAAGGACTGAGCACTAAAGCAGGATCCAACCCGTCGCTACAAACTGCAATATAAGGTAGGAACTTTTTACCAGTCAAATTCCTTTTATATTCAGGCTTGACATTGTAGTACTCCTCCGGTGTTACTGTTTTAGCTCCACCAAAGTAATCCAGGACCCAAATGTTGGTAATGTTGAGCTTGGCAAAGTACCATCCATGATCACGTGGCCAGTCAACCATTGTTGGATGTCGGCTGAAGAGAGCATCTTTGGCAAAGTTGATTTCTGTCTTGTTCACCTGAAAAATTTACATGCATAAAATATTTCCCCCTCTGTTGTAATCTGAAGGAAATTGGAAATGTTATTCACAAGAATACTTTTCAGTTTATCATGCTTAGGATGGTATCACAGAAGAAAGCCAGCACGAAATTGCATAATTGAGTAGGTGTGTGTTAATTGTACCAAATTGTCTCACCCTCATGACAAGAGCATAGTGGCTGGTGTGCAAGTGGAGTGAGCGGAGGTGACTGAAGGTATTGCAAAATTACAAGCTGTGGCGTATATTTCTGAACCCAGAATAGACATCTTTGTTGGGGCTAATGCACAAAAATTGCATCTTTATTACAAGACCTACAAAACAGTCTCAGTAACCCAAAGATCTATTTAACACACAACAGAAAAAGACTAAAATTCTGTAAAAAGAAACTCGCAGCACAGAGCACCAACAATTGGCGCCACAGAGTGGTGGAATGCAGGTTAAATTTTCTGACAATTCACTGAATTTCCTATCTCAGTCACACTGCTGTGGGAGGAAAAACTGTCACTGGGACTACTGTTGCATGCCCCCAAGCACCCAGTTGGAACACATTAACCGAGAACCAGGAGCAGAAAGTCCTCCTGCCAAAACAAGAGAGATTTTGTTGAACAGTGGAAGGAAGCAGAAGGTGGGGAGGAGGGTGCAGAATTTCTAGTACTAAACTGCAGCATACCAACATGATTGTTCCAGAGAGCATCACACGACAGCAAAGTGGACTTTGGGGGTCAAACCCTTGTTTCCTACAGTAGTCCGTCTCTGCCAAGGACATGGCCAGGGTTGTTTCTGGATTAGCCTAAAATAAAATTTTAAAAAAGGTGAGACACAATAATAGTAAATAGAAATTAAAATGTCAAATTAGCCACAGTAATTCACATCTAGCAAGTAGAATTATAGAACCATAGAATCTTATAGCACAGAAGGCGGCAATTTGGTCCATCGTGCTTGTGCTGAAAGAGCTATCCAATTAGTTCCACCCTCCTACTCTTTCCCCATAGCTCTGCAAATTTTTCCTTTTCAAGAATACATCCAATTCCCTTTTGAAAGTTACTACCGAATCTGCTTCAACAACCCTTACAGGCAGTGCATTCCAGATCATAACAATTCTCTAATAACATTTCTCCTCATCTCCCCTCTGATTCATTTTGCCAATTACTTTAAATGTGTCCTCTTGTTACTTACCCTCCTGCCAGTGGAAACAGTTTCTCCTGCACGCTATCAAAAAGACCTCAATTTTGAACACCTCTTAATTCTCCAGTTAACCTTCCCTACTCTAGGGGAACAATCCCAACTTCTCTAGTCTCTCCATATAACTGAACTCCCTCATCCTTTTATCATCCTATAAATCTCCTCTGTACCCTTTCTAAAGTGTGGTGCTCAGAATTGGATTCAATACGCCAACTGAGGCTTAGTGATTTATAAAGGTTTAATCAGTTTATAAATGTTTAGCATAAGTTCCTTGCTTTTGTACTCTATGCTTTAATAACTGCTTTATCAGCTTGTTCTGCCACCTTCAAAGATTTGTGTATGTGAACCCCCAGGGTTACCACAGTTATTCACGTAACGTTTGAGCTGCCGGGCAAGCCTCTGTTCCTGCACCCTCTTTAAAATTATACCATTTAGTATACATTTCCTCTCCTCGTTCTTCCTCCCAAAATGCATCACTTCACAGTTCTCTGCATTAAATTTCATCTACCATGTGTCTGTCCATTTCACCAGTCTGTATATGTCCTCCTGAAGTCTGCTACTCACTGTTTACTGCATTTTATCTGGTACTATCCTCCCCACTGTTTACTACATTTCTAAGTTTTGTGTCATCTGCAAACTTTGAAATTGTGCTCCCTAACCCAAGACCAGGTCATTATGATATAGCAAAAAGAGCAGTGGTCCTAATACCGACCCCTGGGGACACCAGAGTCTGAAAAACAACCGTTCACCACTACTCTCTTCTTAGCCAAGTTTGTATCCATGCAACCACTGCCCCTTTAATCCCATGGGCATCAATTTGCTAACAAGTCTATTATGCGGCACTTTATAAAACACCTACATGCACAACAGCAACTGCACGACCTTCATCAACCCTCTCCTTTATTTCATTGAAGATCTTGATCAAGTTTGTTAGACACGATTTGCCTTTAACAAGGCTGTCATTTATTAACCCATGTTTTTCCAAAGTAAAAATTAATTTTGTCCCGGATTATGGTGAAAGTGTTATCTAAATATTTTGATTGTTTTGGAAAATGTACTGAAAATGTGATTTTTCTTGTGCCCCAGTGTAGCACAGTTCAATCTATTGATCAATCCACAGAATACTGGGATTACAAATAGATTTCAGGGTTACCAATGGATTTCAGGATTGATTTTTTTTTGTATTCATTCATGGGATGTGGGCAGCGCTGGCAAGGCCAGCATTTATTGCCCATGAGAAGATGGTGGTGAGCCGCCTTCTTAAACTGCTGCATTCTGTGTGGTGAAGGTACTCCCACAGTGCTGTTAGGTAGTTCTCGGATTTTGACCCAGCGACGTTGAAGGAACGGCGATATACTTCCAAGTCAGAATGGCATGTGACTTGGAGGAGGTGATATTACCATGTGCCTGCTGCCTTTGTCCTTCTAGGTGGTAGAGGTCGCAGGTTTGGGAGGTGCTGTCGAAGAAGCCTTGGTGAGTTGCCGCAGTGCATCTTATAGAGGGTACACACTGTAGACATAGTGCGCAGGTGGTGGAGGGAATGAATGTTTAAGGTGGTGGATGGGGTGCCAATCAAGCGGGCTGCTTTGTCCTGGATGGTGTCGAGCTTCCTGAGTGTTGTTGGAGCGGCACTCATTTAGGCAAGGGGAGAGTATTCCATCACACTCCTGACTTGTGCCTTGTAGATGGTGGAAAGGCTTTGGGGAGTCAGGAGGTGAGTCACTCGCTGCAGAATAGCCAGCCTCTGACCTGCTCTTGTTGCCACAGTATTTATATGGCTGGTCCAGTTAAGTTTCTGGTCAATGGTGACCCCAGAATGTTGATTGGGGATTAGACGATGGTAATGCCATTGAATGTCATGGGGAGGTGGTTAGACTCTCTCTCGTTGGAGATGGTTATTACCTGGAACTTGTGTGGCGTGAATGTTAATTATCACTTATCAGCCCAAGTCTTGCTCCATGCAGGCACGGGCTGCTTCATTATCAGAGGAGTTGCGAATGGAAATGAACACTGCAATCATCAGCAAGCATCCCCACTTCTGACCTGAGGATGGAGGGAAGGTCATTAATGAGGCAGCTGAAGACAGTTGGGCCTAGGACACTGCCCTGAGGAGCTCCTGCCGCGATCTCCTGGGGCTGAGATGATTGGCCTCCAACAAACACAACCACCATCCTTTGTGCTAGGTATGACTCCAGCCAGTGGAGAGATTTCCCCGATTCCCATTGACTTCAATTTTACTCAAATTCTGCCTTGACGACAAGTGCAGTCACTCTCCCCTCACCTCTGGAATTCAGCTCTTTTGTCCATGTTTTTTGTCTGGACCAAGGCTGTAATGAGGTCTGGAACCGAGTGGTCCTGGCAGAACCCAAACTGAGGATCGGTGAGCAGGTTATTGATGAGTAAGTGCCGCTTGAAAGCACTGTCGACGACACCTTCCATCACTTTGCTGATGATTGAGAGTAGACTGATGGGGCGGTAATTGTCCGGATTGGATCTGTCCTGCTTTTTTGTGGACAGGACATAGCTGGGTAATTTTTCACTTTGTCGGGTAGATGCCAGTGTTGTAGCTGTACTGGAACAGCTTGGCTAGAGGCACAGCTAGTTCTGGAGCACAAGTCCAGTCAATTCAATCAACTGATCAATCCACAGAATACTGGGATTACGAATGGATTTCAGGATTACCAATGGATTTCAGGATTGAAAATGCATGCAATATTGTGCCTTTGATGATTTACATTCCGTTGACGAATAGTAAATAGTATCCAATTTCTTAACTGCAATCTTCAATACTTAACCTTGTGACAATTTCATCATATATGCAGTTAAATCAGGTGTTAGTTAATGCATGTGTGTCTGGCTTTGTCTTTGATGCCTTTAGCAAGTAGGAGTTAAACTACATTTCCATCAGTGTTGTACTGCATTCCTGTGACTGGTTTGGCTTGATTGACTAGCAATATAATTTGGACTAGGTATGTGGACTATCCAAAGACAAATTAAATTGTGTCTTATAAATGTTAGACATTAATGGTAGATCCATCTTGGAAATGTGTCTGATGTTTTAACTAAGAGAGATTGTACATTGTAGAATACAGGTAACATATTGTATGGGCTTTCACATTCATCTATCCAACAATGTGAAGTCATTTTTGTCATGTCATAATACTCCTTCAGAGTTATTTAAAATTAAACATTTTCCCTCTTTCAGATTCTAAAATCCCTCCTTTTACAATTGCCTAAAACCTTCTACCCATGTCTCTTTCAAACCTTTTTCCTGCCCATTTCTTGGCTAGTGGAACATTGCCCTCCACCACTGCTGTTATTTTACCTAATGGATCCTGCAAGATCCTGCAAATCCATTGGCAGAATAGGTGCACCAACGTCAGTGTTCTTGCTCAGGCCAACATCCCCTGCATCGAAGCTTTGACCACGTTCGATCAGCTCCGATGGACAGGTCACATTGTCCGCATGCCCGATACGAGACTCCCAAAACAAGCGCTCTACTCGGAGCTCCGACACGGCAAGAGAGCCCCAGGTGGGCAGAGGAAACGCTTCAAGGACACCCTCAAAACCTCCTTGAAAAAGTGTAACATCCCCACCGACACCTGGGAATCCCTGGCCCAAGACCGCACAAAGTGGAGGAGAAGCATCCGGGAAGGCGCCGAACACCTCGAGTCTCTTCGCTGGGAGCAAGCGGAAGCCAAGCGCAGGCAGCGCAAGGAGCGCACGTCAACCCAAGCACCCCACCCACCCGCCCCTTCAACCACCGTCTGCCCCACCTGTGACAGAGACTGTAGGTCCCGCATTGGACTCATCAGTCACCTGCGAACTCATTTTTAATGTGGAAGCAAGTCATCCTCGGTTCCGAGGGACCGCCTAAGAAGGTATTTTACCTAATCCACTCTGCAGCAAAGAGTAGCTCAACTTCAAGCATATCACAACTACCCCTCACTTTACTTTTTCTCCCCACATTAGATAATAGCAAGGCAATAAGTTGGATGGACTGAAAGTCAGTGTGTTATAAACCAATTGTTTAATGAACTGATTCTAACTGTTTACAAAACCAACCCAGGAGTGAAAAACATTTGGCAAGTTGTTGAAAAAGCCAAAGTTGTTCAGGATACACATCAGACCATGATATGTAACCTGAAGCACCATTGTCAGTGTCTCATTAGGAGAGGTCATGATGTGGAGATGCCGGCGTTGGACTGGGGTGGACAAAAATGAGAAGTCGCACAACACCAGGTTATAGTCCAACAGATTTATTTAATTTTACAAGCTTTCGAAGCAGTTCGCTCCTTCGTCAGGTAAGTTAGCAATGAGAGAATCTCCCAGAATTCACAATTTAAACACAGACAAAATCTATTCACATTTTTCCTACAACAAAGAGCACAGCCAAGACAATGAGATGTGTCTCAGGGGGTCCAACGTGTCAAACCACCTGCTGGCTGCATATCCTGTCAATTTGTGTTCTTGTGTTAGTCTTTTTAAAAAAAAAAACACCTGGGAAGACCGGCCATGATGTCAAGTCACGTTCTGTATCGTGACATGAACCCGATATCGCGATTGAGGCCATCCTCATGAGTGCGGAACTTGGCTATCAGTTTCTGCTCTATGATTTTGCGCTGTCGTGTATCTCGAAGGCTGCCTTGGAGAACGCTTACCCGCAGATCCGAGGCTGAATGCCCCTGGCTGCTGAAGTGTTCCCCGACACTGAGACAACGTATGAACGGACACCGTGCAACAATCGCCAGGCAGGAGGGTTGCCTCCCAGTCGGGGAACACTTCAGCAGCCAGGGGCATTCAGCCTCGGATCTGCGGGTAAGCGTTCTCCAAGGCGGCCTTCGAGATACACGACAGCGCAAAATCATAGAGCAGAAACTGATAGCCAAGTTCCGCACTCATGAGGATGGCCTCAATCGCGATATCGGGTTCATGTCACGATACAGAACGTGACTTGACATCATGGCCGGTCTTCCCAGGTGTTTTTTTTTTTAAAAAAGACTAACACAAGAACACAAATTGACAGGATATGCAGCCAGCAGGTGGTTTGACACGTTGGACCCCCTGGGACACATCTCATTGTCTTGGCTGTGCTCTTTGTTGTAGGAAAAATGTGAATAGATTTTGTCTGTGTTTAAATTGTGAATTCTGGGAGATTCTCTCATTGCTAACTTACCTGACGAAGGAGCGAACTGCTTCGAAAGCTTGTAAAATTAAATAAATCTGTTGGACTATAACCTGGTGTTGTGCGACTTCTCATTAGGAGAGGACATGTAAAGAGCTACAGGCGAGAAGTTCGTAACAGTTCACAAACAATAACAAAGTATCTTCTGCCACCTTTCCAGAAACACACTTGAACAAAGTATTACAAAATGTTACATCACTTGAAAATTTCAAAACAAGACTTAAGGAAGGCAATATCGAACAAATAATTCAATCGAAACATTTCAGTTTCATGCAAAATATATGTATTGAAGGTTGGTCAGTTGTCAGAGAAAAGCTATACTTACACTAAATGTGACTCACACTGACTCAGCAAAACTTCCAGAATTGCTGCTAATCTGCTCAATGTAATTATCAGCAAGTTGCAGCCCTTCTAGTGGCAATAACAAACAAAACTCATCACACCATCTCCCACTCTAACTCATTCTTTCCTAGGGCTCTGAAACTGTGAAACTTTTAACCTTCCTGTTTTTCCTTTCTCCTAAAATTTGCAGCTTATTTCCAATGTTCTGAGTCTCAAGTTTATTTCTCATGTATCAATTTTTTTCTCACTTTTGTTTCTCCATTTCTGTCACCACCTTCAGCTCTGTCCTTTATCTCTTAGAAGATTTCTAGACTTTAGATTATAAGAGCAAAACATTACAAGTATATTACTGTCACTACCACGGACAATACAGCTACTGATGCTCCCACCACTGGTACAGCACGCCTTGCATAGAATGTAAACTATGGATTCAAATGTTCACATAACTAAGAGCTGCCAAATTCAGTACCCAAATCTTATTTTACAATTATTGTGTTAAAGTTTTCAAGCTAATTAATTACTTAAAGCGGGCAGCATACTACTGATGCGAAAGCAAAATACTGCGGATGCTGGAAATCTGAAATAAAAACAGAAAATGCTGGAAATACTCAGCCGGTCTGGCAGCATCTGTGGAGAGAGAAACAGAGATATTCTCTCTCCACAGATGCTTACAGGGCTTGACAGGGTAGATGCAGAGAGGATGTTTCCCCTGGCTGGGGAGTCTAGAACCAGGGGTCACAGTTTCAGAATAAGGGGTTGGCCATTTCTTCTCTTCTTCTTAGGCAGTCCCTCGGAACCGAGGATGACTTGCTTCCACATTAAAAATGAGTTCTCAGGTGACTGATGAGTCCAATGCGGGACCTACAGTCTCTGTCACAGGTGGGACAGACGGTGGTTAAAGGGGTGGGCGGGGTGCTTGGGTTGACGTGCGCTCCTTGCACTTGGCTTCAGCTTGCTCCCGGCGAAGAGACTCGAGGTGTTCGGCGCCTTCCCAGATGCTGCTCCTCCACTTTGTGCGGTCTTGGGCCAGAGATTCCCAGGTGTCGGTGGGGATGTTGCACTTTTTCAAGGAGGCTTTGAGGGTGTCCTTGAAGCGTTTCCTCTGCCCACCTGGGGCAATCTTGCCGTGTCGGAGCTCCGAGTAGAGCGCTTGTTTTGGGAGTCTCGTATCGGGCATGCGGATGATGTGGCCCGTCCATCGGAACTGATCGAGCGTGGTCAAAGCTTTGATGTTGGGGATGTTGGCCTGAGCGAGAACACTGATGTTGGTGCGCCTATCGTGCCAATGGATTTGCAGAGGCAGCGTTGGTGGTACCTCTCCGGTGCTTTGAGGTGCCTGCTTTACATGGTCCATGTCTCTGAGGCATACAGGAGGGCGGGTATCACTACTGCTCTGTATACCATGAGCTTGGTGCCATGTTTGAGTCCCTGGTCTTCAAACACTCTCTTCCTCAGGCGACCAAAGGCTGCACTAGCACACTGAAGGCGGTGTTGGACTTCGTCATTGACGTCTGCCTTTGTTGACAGTAGGCTCCCGAGGTATGGAAAGTGGTCCATGTTGTCCAAGATTTTGATAATCGGGGGGCAGTACTGTGTGGCGGGGGCAGGTTGGTAGAGGACCTTTGTCTTACGGATGTTTAGTGTAAGGCCTATGCTCTCGTACGCTTCGGTGAAGGTGCTGACGATGGTTTGGAGTTCGACCTCCGAAGACTGAGATGAGGAGAAATTTCTTCACTCAAAGGGTGGTGAATCTTTAGAATTCTCTACCCAGTCGTTAAGCATATTCAAGATAGAGATCGATAGATTTTTGAATATTAAGGGAATCAAGGGATATGGGGATAGTGCAGGAAAGTGGAGATGAAGTAGAAGATCAGCCATGATCTTATTGAATAGCAGAGCAGGCTCGAAGGGCCAAATGGCCTACTCCTATTTCTTATGCTGCCTGGCCTGAGTATTTCCAGCATTTTCTATTTTTATTTCAGCATTCTACTAATATGTTCCAAATCATAAATGGTACAGAAAAAAAATCTGTATAATTAAAAGGTGCTCACAGACCACAATCTCAATATGTGTCAGTCACATTGGAAGAAGCTGGGGGCTGTCTAGCCTGGGTGGCATTCCTGCGCCAGACGGCGGCTACAGAGGGAACAGGCGCGCGCAGCCCCGCTTCTCACCTGCATGTCCTGCACCGAGAGATCGAGCGGAGTCAGGTAGAAGTAAGGCACGCCACTGGCCTTCTCCGGCGGCCCGTCGCTCACCGAGAAGATGTTCGCGAAAGCCTGCCCGACGACCGGCTTGTGCGTGGAGATGGTGGCCACCGAACCCCAGTCGCACTGGTGAACGATGAACCGCGCCATTTGGGCCACCTCATCGTGAGGGGGGATGGAGCTGGCGCCTCTGAGGACAGCGAACAAACCCAAGAGCGCAGCGAGCGTACAACACCACATTGTCCAGCCCTGAGCGAGAGTGACGGCCGCCAGCCAGCGCGAGCAGGCGGCACCTGATCCGCCGGGCACGTGATGTGGACAGGCTGCGTGAGCAGCAACCAGCATGACATTCCACAACAGTACACAGAGCTGCACCACTCGGTGCGGAGGGGAGCAGGCAGGTCGGAGGACCTCCTTATGGGACTGCTCCTGGGCCTGGCCAAAAAAGCCATTAATTGGTCCAGGCAGCGGGCGGTCAAGGGGGTCGTTCGGCCCGATTGGCCCGATTGCCTGCCTCTCTTCTGCGGCCATGTTCGCGCCCGGGTGGCCCTGGAGATGGAGCACGCAGTGTCCGCCGGCGCGCTTGAGGCCTTCCGTGACTGGTGGGCACCGCGGGGACTGGAGTGCATCATCACCCCGGCCAATCAAATTTTAATTTAATTTGTTAAGTTTTATTTAAAGTTATTTTAGTTACAGACTATTTGTTTAATCACCAAAATCAGAAGAGTACACAGAGCTGCACAAAATTCATTTGTGCACATATCCGTGTACAGTATACTTAAAGCTGCACATTCACATGTATTATTTTGCAAGGCTGCATCAGTGGCAGGGCGACTACCTAGGGTTACCAACTGTGGTTGGAGGCATTCCTGGAGGTTTGACCACATGATGGCCCGAAAATTAAACCTAATACGCGAGAGTACGCACTGTGTACTCTCGCGTATCAGATCCCGAATTGCCGGTTTCCTGCATGCACTGCGCATGCGCGGGAAACCGGCACTTCATGAATTGAAAAGGGGGCGGTTCCTAAGTGAACCGCGTGCGCGCTACAGGCTGTGCGCACGCAGTGCACTTAGTTATTTTTCCAGCTTTGAACGCGCAAGTAAGTGGTGAAGATTTTACACACAAAGAAAGCAGGCGTAGGACCCCCTTTTAACAAGGTAAGTAGTTAATTAAGTGTTATTTTAAATTTTTTTTAACAGGTTTATCTTTTTTAGAGACTTTAAAGAAAGGTAAGTTTATTTTTATAACTTTTAAAAAGATTTTAATTTTTTTCAAAAATTTAATTTTTTGTTTAAAGTGATTAATTTATTTAACTATACTTATTTTATTAATGTGATGGCTTTTAAAAAAAATTTAATTGAGGTTTAGCTGTTCTTTTGGGGGTGTGTAGTATTCATAGCTTTGACAGGTCTTCCTGTCAAAACTATGAATGAAAGATGGTATGCTGCCATTGGCTCTAACTGAATCACGTGATCCCAGAGCTCGCACGAACTAATTGCGCCTCTGAGTCACGCAAGCACTGCACGGTTCCAACAGAGAGAGCCTTTGAAACTAAAGTTCGTGTGGGCCCGGAGCAAAAAGGTAGGCGCGGAGTGCGATATCGCGGGGAATCCTTACCCCCGCGGGAACCATCCATGTTTAATTTCTGGGCCCATGTCGGCCAATGTTACTGCCTTTACCTTGTAAAGGTTGGATCCCCTGTAGGTGAGTATTTTTGCTGGTGGTTTTGCACCGGGAGCTGTTGTGTGAGAAGTTCCGAGAGCTGGGGTTGTTTTCTTTAGAACAGAGGAGGGTGAGGAGAGATTTAATTGAGGTGTATAAAATTATGAGGGGCCTAGATAGAGTGGATAGGAAGGACCTATTTCCCTTAGCAGAGAGGTCAATAACCAGGGGGCATAGATTTAAAGTAATTGTTAGAAGGGAGTTGAGAATTTTTTTCACCCAGAGGATGGTAGGTGTCTGGAACGCACTGCCTGAAAGGGTGGTAGAGGCAGAAACCCTCATCGTGTTTAAAAAGTACTTGGATATACACTTGAAGAGCCGTAACCTGCAAGGCTACGGACCAAGAGCTGGACAGTGGGATTAGGCTGGATAGGACTTTTTCAGCCGGCCTTCTTCTGTGCTGTAAATTTCTATGATAATTCAGACAGTCCCCACTTATTATTTAAGTTCCTTAGTTTCCTTTGTTTTGTTTTTGCTTAAGTGCTTTATTAAGGGGCCACTTTGTTTTTTTTCTTCGATGAGTGCCTCCTTATAGGTTCATCAGAAAAGGCATGTAGTCCTCACAAAATTGCCAGTTATAGCGTCTTAAGTGTACCATTTATTACAGCTTTGCTTACTCACTAGTTCACGCCTTCTCAAGGTGCACTGAATGTTTAAATAAAATTACCATCCCCATAGTGTAGCAGTAATACTAATTAAGAAGTTATATCAGCAAAGAAATCACTCAATTATTCACCTTTGCAACAAAAAAATGACAGTTTTAGGTGCTTAAATCTTCCGGTTTTGTAAAGGTGCCAGTCTCCCCGTTACCTGGTTATATCCCGGAATACAGACACACACCGCACAGACGGGGTAGAATTTTCCAAGGACCTAGGCCACCGGCTGGTGTTTACATGAGTGAGCCCCGAAATATGAGTAATTGGAACATACCTGGAATTTGCGGTTGTAATGACGGTGAAACTGTCTGCGCTCACTGTCATTACTGTGTAAAACTGACAGCAACTTCTGGCGTCCGCACGTGCGCAGTTAAAGGCAGAAATCCGGAGGTTGCTGTCAGTGATACCCTGCTCCTCCACAGGGTGCGCTGTTGCAGCCTTCACAGATGCAATCAACACAGAATCAGTGATTTGACATGAACGTCAACTTTTTAAGTACAATTCTCGCTGTAAAAGACATTCAAAATGTTAAGCCTTGGTGAATGAGGTGCAACCGAGTTTTTAATGCCGTACTAAGTCATAATTACTGCTGAACAACCTCTCTGGCCCCGAAAAACTAATTTTATAAGTGTGGAGTGTCATTCCCTCCATTCCATGATAAAAAAATTCAATTCATTTTTAAATAATTAATTTTTATTGATTTTGGAGAAGCAGGTGACTTGCAAGTGGACTATTGAGGAGAGCTTATGGACGAGCATGAGTGATTGACAATATCGAAGGCCACAGAAAAATCGAGAGCAAGGAGTCCTGTACTTTCTTGTGTTCCTACTCTGGTGGCTGACTGAAGACTTGCTGCAGACTGGCTAAACAAATCAACAGCAAATTAAAAATGCAGTTAAGGGACATGCTTCTTTCAATGTATTTTCTTCAACACCTTTTATGTACTGCACTTGCAAACTTGTTGAAAGAACATGCACACAAACCACCATGCTTATTATCTGAACAATAATGAACTTAATGGGCATGTGCATGGTTTGTGCCTGTGGTTGGAGTGTACATGTGGGCAAGGTGAATGGTGGCCCTACCATAATTTTACCAGCGGTTACACCTATGCTGGCAATAAGGGACAAGTGATCAAAATCTGGAATGTCTGTTTTGTCACTGATGCACTTGCATTTATCTTTAATTTACTGTAAAGTCTCTTTTAAAAACACACACAAGCTAAAACTCAGAGTGAAATAAACACATTTTTTATAATGTAATAGATGTGTTTTTAGTTTGAAATCCATGAGAAATAACCTGCACTTTCCCTATAAATATCACAGAAAAAGTTCATGTTCCAGTCACAAGATGTCACTGTAGGGAAAAAAATTAGAGAGAATCATAGAGAGAGAGATCTGCTTTCCAGTTGTTGCTTCTGCACAATCAGTGTGCTTCTCCAAAATAGATGGTGTGGTTACACTCTCAGTACCACTGACTCTTCCTCTCATACAGTTAATAAAAACAATTGTTTCACTTTAGTACGTGAGCAAGCATGCAAATTGCTGCCCTTTATTGACTTGCTCAACAGCAGTTTTGCTTCTTTTCTCGGCACCCTCATCTCCACTAGATCTTTCAATTTCCTACCCCACATGTTTGCTAAGTACAAGACCCACTTTCACGATCTCAAGTAATATCCTCTGTGCCCAAATACCTACCAACCCATGATTGTTTGGAGGGTAAATGCCGACACAGACTGGTTGGGTCGAATGGCCTGTTTCTGTGTTGTAACTTCTACGTGTAAAGTCATCCTGTTCAACCCCTGCTTTGCATTTTTGCCCCGATTCCATCTAATTTCCCAGCTGTTTGCCCAGGCTGAACTTAACAATGTGTAATCTTGGTTTTCTGTTTAACCCTGAGCTGAGTTTCAAACACGACATCCAGTCAATCACCAAGACCACCTATTGCCAGCTATGTAATATAGACCCCCTTCAGGTCCTACCTCACCCTCAATACTGGCAAAACCCTCATCTACTTTGTTACCACCATCCTATCTTTGCAACCTCCTCGAACTGTGCCTCTCAGTTTGTGCCCTCCACTCTTCCCTCTCCACTGTCTACTGTGAGTTTCTCCTCCCTCCACTCCACTATTATTGGAACAGCCTTCAGCATTCTCACTCCTGCACTGTGCGGTTCTCTTCCTAAACTCTTTGTCAAATCTCTTTCCATTTTCAAAAGCATCTTCAAAATCTACCTCTATGACTCTTTGGTCACCGCCCAAACCTCCTCCCACACACTTTCTAGGTGCTAGATTTCACCCACCTTGGAAAAGGACCCTGTAACATTTGGATACATTGAAGACAGTATATAAGTGCTAGTAATTGTTTCGAATCAACAAAACAGTTTTTAATTAACTGACAAAATAAAATGTGAATGCAATGCGCATGCTAGTTCAGCTGAGCAGCTGTGGTGCCAGATGCATGTTTGCGCCCTTGAAAAATTTACAACAACAACTTGTATTTATATAGCGCCGTTAATGTAGTAAAACGTCCTAAGGCGCTTCACATTAGCGTATTCAAACAGAACTTGACACCGAGCCACATAAGCAGATATTAGGACAGAAGCTTGGTCAAAGAGGTAGGTTTGAAGGAGCATCTTAAAGGAGGAAAGAGAGGTGGAGAGGTTTAGGTAGGGAATTCCAGAGCTTAGGGCCTAGGCAGCTGAAGACACAGGCCGCCGATGACGGAGCGATTAAAATCAGGGATGCGAAGCGGCCAGAATTGGAGGAGTGCAGAGATCTCATAGAGTTGTAGGGCTGGAGGAGGTTACAGAGATAGGGAGGGGCCAGGCCATGGAGTGATTTGAAAAAAGGATGAGAAATTTAAAATTGAGACATTGCCGGACCAGGAGCTAATGTATGTCAGCGAGCACAGGGGAGATGGGTGAACGGGACTTGGTGCGATTTAGGATACGGGCAACGTTCCCTTTTATTTTTTTGAGTGCGTGACCCCTTTAAGGGGCTGCACGACCCATTCAAAATACCACACGTTTGTGGTTTTTCGCATTGAAAAGCCAGCTGCGCTGGATACTGGCAACGGAGTTTTGGATGAGCTTAAGTTTATGTAGGGTGGAAGATGAGAGGCCGACCAGGAGAGCATTGGCGTGTTACAGAGATGGAAGTAAGCGGTCTTGATGATGGAGTGGATATGTGGTCGGAAGCTTATCTTAGGGTCAAATATGACACCAAGGTTGCAAACAGTCTGGTTTAGCCTCAGTAAGGGAAGGGGATGGAGTAGGTGGCTAGGGAACAGAGTTTGTGGCGGGGACCAAAGGCAATGGAGGAAATTTCTGCTCATCCAGTACTGGATTTTGGACAAGCAGTGTGACAAATCGAAGACAGTGGAGGGGTTGAGAGAGGTGGTGGTGAGGTGGCACTTGTGTCATCAGCGTACATGTGGAACCTGACGTGTTTTCGGATAATGTCACCGAGGGGCAGCATGTAAGGAGGGGGCCAAGGATACATCCTTCGGGGGACTCCAGAAGTAACGGTGCGGGAGCAGGAAGAGTTCCATTGCAGGCGATTCTCTGGCTACAACTGGATAGATAAGAATGGAACTAGGCGAGGGCAGTCCCACCCAGCTGGATGACGGAGGAGAGACGTTGGAGGATGGCGTGGTCAACCGTGTCAAAGGCGTCAGACAGGTCGAGAAGGATAAGGAGGGATAGTTTACCATGGTCACAGTCACATAGGATGGCATTTGCAACATTGTTAAGGGCCGTTTCAGTACTGTGGCAGGGGCGGAAAACTGATTGGAGGGATTCAAACATGGAGCTGTGGGAAAAATTGGCATGGATTTGGGAGGCGACAACACATTCAAGGACTTTGGAGAAGAAAGGGGGGTTGGAGATGGGGTGGTAGTTTGTAAGGACAGGGGTTAAGGGTGGGTTTTTTGAGGAGGGGGTGGTGACGGCAGATTTGAAGGGGAGGGAGGACAGTACCTGAGGAGAGGGAACTGTTAACAATATCAGCTAACATGGGGACCAAGAAGGGAAGTTGGGTGGTCAGCAGTTTGATGGAAATAGGGTTGAGGGAGCAGGAGGTGGGTCTCATGGACAAAATGAGCTCGGAGAGAGCATGAGGGGAGATCAGAGAGAAACTCGAGAAAGGTGCGAGTTCAGGTCTGGGGTAGGTGGAAACCTTAAGGGAAGTTTGGCCCGGTGGGCTAGGGGAAGTGAGGGAAGCAGTAGAGGCAACTGGTCTCAATGTTAGTGACAAAGAGGTCCATGAGCTCCTTGCACTTGTTGGAGGTGAGGGTGGAGGAGGCAAGGGAGAGGGGTTTAAGAAGACGGTTTGTAGTGGAGAAGAGAAGCTGGGGGGTATCTTTGCATTCCAGGATGATCCTGGAATAGTGAGCAGTGTTGGCAGAGGACAGCAGGACTCGATAGTGCTTCATGCGGTGCAGCCAGATCTGGCGATGACTGGCAAAACCAGTTGTTCGCCATAAACGTTCATGTCTCTGTCCCTTGGACTTAAGGGAACAGAGATAGGGCCGTACCAGGGAACGGCCAGAGTGAGCGAGATTAATGGTTTTAATGGGAACAAGGGCAGATTGAATTTTATTACCAGTGGTGGCAGGAAACCTAAAATTCAGGGCAGTCTCCCAATGTCATTTGGCAAGCAGGACAACTAGTAGCTCTAGACAATCTCAGGGACTTGAGAAGCTGAAATATTCAACTTGTAAAGCGCAGACTTACCTGTCTCAGAAACATTTTATGAGGGTAAAGACAAATCCAGTGGCTCAAAGCATGAGAGCGGGGGGTGGGGGGTGGGAGGCGGTTGCCCAATCAGTCATGCTGCTGCTGGCTCCCAGAAACATTGAGGTTCTACATGATCTCAGTTAGGATCTGGGATATGTCCGGAACTCTGAATTAACTTCCTCCCTTTGGTCTCTGTGCATGAAACCTTTGTGCAGTAATCACCATTTAAGACCCAACCTTGCAGCCATTTTCACAAAAATCTCTACAACTTTTCTCATGCCATGATTGGTGATTCAAAACTACAGGGTTGATATTCCGACGTGCCCCACCCCAAACAGTGGAGGGCCTTGCTGGCAGTCGGCCTGGGCCACCAAATCAGGTACATGATACTTCTAGGGCACCTGATTTTCTAATGGGTGATTTGAGGACAAAAATGAGGCGACAGACAAATGCAGGCTACATATAAATATTGAAATTACCTTGAAAAGGTCTGAAGCCCAATCTCAGGACTGTGGCTGGTCCCTCCCACAGTATGCTGCTCAGCTGTAAATGCAGGGCCCAGATGGGCAGTCCTAGGACCTGGTCGTCTTAAGTAAACTTCTTAAAGGCACATGGTGGTTTTTGCTGCATGCAGGTTAAAAAAAAGTTTGCATTTGCAATTATATTTTGCTGCAGTTTGCTCCATGTATTAGTTGGAGTTACTTGGAAGTCCTCCATTTCTTCATATTTTTTTCTTGTCAATACTTTATTTATAAAATAATGAAGGGACTGGATTGTGTTTATGTGGGCCAATTATTTCAACTCGATAGGTTAGGGAGGACCAGGGATCACACTTACAAGTTATGTAAGGGCAGAACTAGGTTGGATGTTTGGCGGTTCTTTTTTTCCCAGAGAATAGGAGACCTGTGGAATAGGTTGCCGGCTTGTGCGATGAACGCTGAATAGCTGTATTCTTTCAAGAATTGGCTGGACCTGTTTCTGGCTGGGATGGAGATCACCTTGTACAAGAGGTAGGTACTCTGCAATATAAATCAGGGTCAAATTGATCTCCTGGACTAAAGGGGCCAAAGAGGAATTTTCCAGGCTTTTTCCCCCCTAATTAGCCTATGTTTTTATCTTTTTTTGCCCTTCCCAGGAGATTACATGGCTCTGGATGGGTAGGGAATGTTTATATCATGATATATAGTGCATCACAACTATATGGGACAGGCTAGATGGATAGTGGGTCTTTTCCTGACCATCAGTTATGTATGTTTGTAATACTTTGCTTTATTATGTGTTTATCTAACTATCCCTTAAATTAATCTATGCTATCGACCTCAACCACTCCGTGGAGTGGCGAGTTCCACATTCTAACCTCTCTCTGGGTAAAGCAGCAGTGCCTGAATTCCTTATTGGATTTATCGGTGTCTATCTCATATTTATACTTCGCCCCTAGTTATTGGATTGGTCACAAGCAGAAACATCTTCTCTTCGTCTATCATGTTGAACCCCTTCATAGGATCTATCCCCCACTGATGCTTCGAGTAATATCTAGAAAGTTACTTGGCAAAAAAAAAGCAGAATATGTGAAGAGGCAATAATCACATGCTAAGCGTTTAACTCTTTAATGCAACGAATTGTTAAGACACCTACCTTCGTCTTTTGATTTTAATGTTTCTTCTGCTAAGGAGTAAAGGAGAAACCAACTAAATGTAGAATTAATCGAAGCAGTTTGAGTGTGGAGGATTTTATTACCAGAGCATAGGATACAGCCAATAGAGTGCTAAATCAAACCCGTTACAAAACATGTCACCACCGATATTAATATGAGGGATTGTGTCACAGTTGCGTCTATGCAAGCTGTAGGTTATAGATCAGCCAGCCGACATGCACCCGGCCCAATCTTCAGTTCCACTGGAAACAGTGGAAGCGAATATAGGGTCGGGCCTAGAAAGGGCGGGTGATTCTATACCGGTCATTCTAGGCCTGATCCTATATTTGAATATAAGAGTAAAAATGTCTTACTGTAATTACACAGGGCCCTGGTGAGACCACACCTGGAGTATTGTGTACACTTTTGGTCTCCTTACCTAAGTAAGGATATACTTGCCATAGAGGGAGTGCAACGAAGGTTCACCAGACTGATTCCTGGGATGGGGGGAGTGTCCTATGAGGAGAGATTGAGTAGACTCAGCCTATATTCTCTGGAGTTTAGAAGAATGAGAGGTCATCTCATTGAAACATACAAAATTCTTACAGGGCTTGACAGAGTAGATGCAGGGAGGATGTTTCCCTGGCTGGAGAGTCTAGAACCAGGGTCACAGTCTCAGAATAAGGGGTCGGCTATTTAGGACTGAGATGAGGAGAAATTTCTTCACTCAGAGGGTGATGAATCTTTGGAATTCTCTACCCCAGAGGGCTGTGGAGGCTCAGTCTTTGAGTATATTCAAGACAGAGATCGATAGATTTTTGGATATTAAGGGAATCAAGGGATATGGGGATAGTGCAGGAAAGTGGAGTTGAAGTTGAAGATCAGCCATGATCTTATTGAATGGCAGAGCAGGCTCGAAGGGCCAAATGGCCTACTCCTGCTCCTAATTCTTATGTTCTTATTATTCTTGGTTGCTGCTGTCACTTAAATTGCAGCATAAAAAGTCCATACCATATGAATCACTACTCTGGGAGCTATGTTTATAGACCCCTCCACATGTACCTGGACATGCCAGAGAACACCTATCTTTGCTGCCTTAACTTCACAAAACGGGTAACCACAGACTTGTGCTTTCTGCTGCATAATGACCTGAGAGAATTTGGGTACTGGTCAACATGAAACTTCAGTGCTAACCGATCATTCCAAGCCACTCCAGGAGAGATGTGTCACATTAGGCAAACTCAAGTGCATACATGTGTTACATGGCAAGTGCCATATTTGCAAGGGGCAAGCATGAACTCATTTAAACTACAGGTGCACTGTGCCACCAGGGGGTAAGAATTCCTCGGGTTACTATGTGTAGTATTGTAAAGAATGTGCTTATGATTTTGCTAGAAAAACCAAACGGGAAATAATTTATGATGTTGCTATATATAGCAACCAAAGGATTATTATCTCCTTGTCACCCATTGCAGTTTGAAGAGTAAAACCTTATGGGATACATCCCAGATCATCAGTTCTGGGCATTATTTTGAACTCATGGTGATGGGGAACATGCCAAGAGGATAACCCAATGACAATATGACTGAAGACAGGAAACCACTTCAAGGGATTAGTTTGATCGGTACAATGTAGGGCAAGGAACAGTGTTTATAATAAAAGCAGCATGCCAAGACTGTACTATTAATTGGTACAGTAAGCTTTACAAAAATAAACTGGAGCAGCATTGATGACACTTATAGAAGAAATAAAGCAGCTGTGTTCTTTATAAAGTGTGGGAGCATCAAAGTTTACTTTTCATTCACAAAGGGACTCTTGTTATCATGTGCTGTATGACCTAGACATGTTATAATGAGGACCTACTGTGTTTAGAGATATAAACAATATTCCCTCCTCCCTTCCCACTGTCCAGAGCCCCAAACACTCCTTCCAAGTGAAACAGCGATTTACTTGTACTTCTTTCAAATGAGTATACTGTATTTGCGGTCTCCTCTACATTGGGGAGACCATTCAGTCCACAAGCGGGACCCTGAGCTTCTGGTCGCTTATCATTTTAATTCTCCGCCCCACTCCCACTCTGACCTCTCTGTCCTCGGCCTCTTACACTGTTCTAATGAAGCTCAACGGAAGCTCGAGGAACAGCACCTCATCTTTTAATTAGGCACTTTACAACCTTCCGGACGCAACATTGAGTTCAACAATTTCAGATCATTACCACTGCTCCCATTTTTTCAGACAGCAGGTGCTGGGAATGATTCTGCTTTTGTCGTTTTCAGTTCCTCTAGACCCATGTTTTATTTCTTAATAACAACAGAAAACGCTGGAAAAACTCAGCAGGCCAGGCAGCATCCGTGGAGAGAGAAAGAGAGTTAACGTTTCAGGTCGATGACCTTTCATCAGAACTGGGAAGAGCCGGAAATCAAATAGATTTAAGGCCAGGGTAAAGCTGGGAAAAGGGGGAGGGGATAAAGGAACAAAGGGGGAGATGAAGAGACATTAAGAGACATTAAGAGATATGCAAGGCTAGAGGTGGTGTTAATGTGACAGATTAAGGCTGAAAGAAGTGTGAAATCCACTGGCAGAATGAAGGACAGCTGCCAGCTTCTAGGAGGAAAAAAAAGGTGGGGGGGGGGGGCAAATAAAAGGGTGGAAAAAATAAAATATAAATGTGATTGGAGCTGAGGTTATGATCTAAAATTGTTGAACTCGATATTGAGTCCAGAGGGCTGTAGCGTGCCTAAACGAAAGATGAGGTGCTGTTCCTCGAGCTTACGCTGCGCTTCCGTGGAACAGTGTAATAGGCCGAGGACGGTGAGGTCAGAGTGGGAGTGAAGCGGTGAATTAAAGTGACAGGCGACCGGGAGCTCGGGGTCCCCCTTACGGACTGAACGGAGGTGTTCCGCAAAGCGGTCACCCAATCTGCGTTTGGTCTCCCCAATGTAGAGGAGACCACATCGTGAGCAGCAAATACAGTATACTAAATTGCAGGAAGTACAAGTAAATCGCTGTTTCACCTGGAAGGGGTGTTTGGGGCCCTGGACAGTGGGAAGAGGGGAGGTATAAGGGCATGTGTTGCATCTCCTGCGCGTGCACGGGAAGGTGCCGGGCGAAGGGGAAGGGGTGCTGGGGGTGGTAGAGGAGTGGACTAGGGTGTCGCGGAGGGAGCGGTCCCTGCGGAATGCTGAAAGGGCTTGTCCCATCACCAGCTCCTTTTGCTTTGCACCATCATTCCTTTTGTCATTTAATCACTTCTGCCTTCCACCTTATCACCAACCTTCTCTTTTATTCTTTCCTCCCCTCCCCCCTTTCCCTGCCTCTGTACTTGCTTAAAACCTGTTACATTTCTAACTTTTTCCAGTTCTGACAAAGGGTCATCGACCTGAAACATTGACTCTGTTTCTCTCTCCACAGATGCTGCTTGACCTGCTGAGTATTTCCAGCATTTTCTGTTTTTATAAACAATATTATATGTGTTAAAGGAAGTAAATAATTTATTTTAAAAAGGAGAAAGTTATGTAAATGTAAGTTCAGAATTACACATAGCTTTGAATCCAATGACTTGCGGGCATTTGTAAAAGCTCATTCTGTACCTTCAAAAATGTGTAAATCATCAATTTTCTTGGGACATTTTCTCATTTAATCATAGGCATAGTTGATCAAAGAGATTTTTTTTACTTGCTTTTCTTTTTATTTCTTTACTGTTTGAGTAGGCCTTGTGCCAAGTGGTTGGGCGCATTTGTTTTTTTGGTATGCTAACGATATTGGGATAATGGGTTTCCCAATGGGGAATGTTTGGAGGAAGCGGGGGAGGAACAATGGATGGATGCCAAGCAGGTTAGGCTACACCAGAGCCTGGTACCCTCCTGACTGTTTTTACAAGCAGTGGCACACATATCCATGTGGAACTGAATGGATAGGCTCCAGGTAAGCAAACAGTCAGATGTAGAAGTGTGCCATCTGTTGCAAGGACATCTGAAGCTACGATGCAACACACAGCTGGCACTGCCCATTGCAATTTTTCCCCCCAAGTTTTAGTTTGGTGTCTGTCCCTTTAAATCCATGTCACTGTACATAAGCAGCTTCAAAGAATAGAACTGCAGTTCAGGTCCCTGTACCAAGCTTATTTTGGTACAATGTTGCAACATTAGCAGTTACAAGTTGGAGCGAGGAATAATTCAAACTTAAACAATATTGTGCAATTGGTTCAGTTTGCATATGACTGATAGTTTTTTTTAAATTTGAAAGGTCAGATATCCAAAATTCAGGAAGTCCCAGTTAACTTAAATAAAAAGGGGTGTTATGTTTAAAATCAAAAGTCAACCTCGAGTTCACAGAAAGAAGGAATCAGCCAGTTTGAAACTCCTGAAAGAGAGGAAAAATTGGCTTGAAATTTGCCAAAAGCAGTTTAGATTATTATAGGCTCCCACAGTAATAAGAAATTCAAAAAGAAAGTTGAAACATGTATTTGAAGTTATTTGTGAAGGATTAGTTTAGTTCTTAGAGTTCCGATCTTTTTATTATATTATGCACTCAAAGGGGTTGGCTTTGAGTTTTGGGCGACTGGTCTCCAGCAGTCGAAGCGAAGTGGCAATGATTTTGAACCATGGCCTCATTAACATCAGGCTGGCAATCTGTGAGATGCCAAACAGGCGTGCTGATTCAGGTCACCGGATTGAAGCCTACCAATATTGGGTGGGCAGAAAGATAAATGTGGGGTGGTCACGATCGCAGAGGAGGTCCTGGGACGACAGCAGCCCAGATTATTTTATTATGAGGCCATTAGCGCCTCGTTAACACCAGGCAATCCAAGTTAAAATTAACCCTGAAGAGTTTGATAATAGACTTTCTACTGTGGATATATAACTATTATATGGCTGTTAATTATTTGCTTTTTGGTCTATTCTTAAATAAATTCACTTAATGATTTTAAACTTAAAATGAGGTCTGAAGGTATGATAGTCTATTTGCTTATTGAAGGCAAGTGAGATGCTGTGAAGGCTAAGGATAAGTCTGGTAACTAATAGTTAACAGGCAGGGTTTTTTGTTTTGTTAATCTTGGATGTTTTACTGAAAGCTTACCTAGGTCTCAAGGCTTAGGTCTGAACACTCTTGAAGATATGGGGAGTTGAGAATTGCCGAAGAGAGTGATCTATGATGTGAGAGCTGAAATAAGGTTACAAAAGACCCAAATATGCAACAGGCAGCTGTGTCCTCAAGTCCACTTCCAATGTGCTGTGCAGGATCAAACAAGAGGTTGCAGCACTCCTTCACTTGCCCACTGTAATGTATTATCACATGGTTTGTCACATGGTTTAGTATGAGCAATCTCAGTTTGCTCTGGCCTAATAAAGCAAGACTAGCAGCTCATCGTGTCGCTGTCTTTCATTTGTTCTACCCACATATATTACAGTTTGGCAATGAGGATAGGATCCCAAAGCCATTTTTAGGGATCATGAAAGGACACAGTGTTCAACCTTTGAGTGGACAAGTTTAAGGTGAATTTGTGACACCTAATCTGAATTTTTGTGATGTTTTACTGTTAATGCTCATGCAGAATAGTCTGTGGTTCGCCTTCATGTGTATGTATACACAGCAACAGCAGTGTTGATTCTCACAGGTACACAGGTAGTGTGCTGAGTCACTGTTCGACAGGATCTGGACAATCATGGCCGGGCCTACTGGATTCATTGGAAGCCTCGGCATGTATGACCAAGCTTGCGAACCATTCAGTTCTTACACTGAGTGGATGGAGATGTTTTTTAGGGCCTTATTGAGACCGAAGGTGCAGATGAGAATATTCAAGCTCAAAATAAAGTAATTTGTGAATGGAAAAAAGCAATTTTTCTAACGGAGATTGGGCCAGATGTCTACGGAATGTTGACAAACCTACTCGCGCCAGGGAAAGCTAAGGATGCATCGTTTGAAGATGTTGTCAAGAAACTCAAGGACCATTTCGACCCAAAGCCGTTAGAAATAGCAGAGAGCTATAAGTTTGGTACCAGAAACCAAAAACAAAGTGAAACCATCAGTGGGTATGTTGTAGCTCTTAAGAACTTCGACACATTTTTAGATTGTGCGTTGCAAGATAAGTTTGTGTGTGGACTAGTGGATGAGCGCACACAATCTAAGTTACTGAATACTCTGAACCTAATGTTTAACATAGCATGCAAAATTGCCCTATCTATGGAGATGGTGTCTAAGAATGCTAGGGTGCTCCGTCCAACTCAAGTGACTAGTGCAGCTGAGGTCTACAGTCACAAAGCCACCGCCAAAGCTAAAGTTGTGAGACCAAGTCAAAAGCATGTTGGTGAGAGCAGTTCAGTGAGTTGTTATTGCTGCAGTGGAAATCACTCACCACAGTCCTGCCAATACAGAAATGCGAAGTGTTTTCACTGCCAGAAGCAAGGCCATATTTCAACAGCTTGCAGAGCTGGATCTAAAGCAGGAAGTAAGAACCATTCTAGTGGCAATGCAAAGCAGCGACAACAAAAGGGAGGAGTTCACAATATTGAAGTGAACTGGATGTTGAAGAACTAGGCATCTACAGTATCTATGCCACTAGTGGCAACGCTAGCAATTGTGAGAAAGACTCCCATGGAAAACTTTTGATCAATGACCAATATATTGATATGTGTAGCCACACAGCGGCGGACTGCTCTATCATGAGTAAGGACACATATGAGAGTAAGTTTAATCAAGTACCACTTACAAAGAGTATCGTAGAGTTAAAAACCTACTCTGGAGAAATGCTAGAGACATGTGGACAAATGGAATGTACAGTTCAACACAATGGCTAGTCAGTAAAGCTGCCTATTATTGTAGTGAGCTACAATAGGCCAACTCTCATGGGCAAAGACTGGTTGAGAAAGACTGGAAAAACGTCTTCAGTGTAGATGCTTCAAAGAAGTGATTTGACAAAATGCTGAACAAGTTCGAAAGCATGTTCACAGACAGTTATGAGGGCATCACTGGGTATGACGCGCATATCCACATCAAGTCCAATGTCTATGTGGAGGAAGAGCGAGCAAGGCTCAGAGAGAACGGAGCGCTAGTAAAAACTGACAAAAGTGAATGGGCTACCCCGATTGTGGTAGTGCCCAAAGCAGACAAAACTGTACGCTCGTGAGGTGACTAAAAAGTTACTATCAACCAAGCAGTTGACGATGAGCAGTACCCGTTACCTACATCACAAGATTTGTATGTAGCACTCTCTGGGTGAAAGGTTTAATCCAAGCTTGACCTGTCGCCTGCTTACGCTCAACTGAATGTTGACAAGAGAGTCAACACACACATGGGACTGTACTCATACAACAAGCTGTCGTACAGTGTAAAGTCCTCCCCCAAAATCTTCCAAGCTACGATGGATAAGATTTTGCAAGGAGTTCCAAATTGCTTATGCAATCAAGACGATATGCTGATCACAACAAGCAGCGAGGAAGAAAATCTAGAAGTGTTAGATATAGTGCTTCAAATGTTGAATGCCCAGAATGTCAAATTGAAAAGGAGCAAATGTGCTTTTGTGCAGCCCGAGATTGTGTACATTGGTCGAAAAGTTGATGCAAATGGCTTACAACCTGTGAAGGAAAAGTTTGATGCTGTCATCAATGCTCCAAAGCCACAGAACGTGTCTGAGTTAAGATCTTTCCTTGGAATGGTCCAGTACTACGCAGGTTTCTTACCTGAGTTAGCGAGCATGTTAACTCCATTGCACGAGCTCCTCAAGAGGTGCAACAACAACTTGTATTTATATAGCGTAGTTATATTAATTGTATTTATATTAACATAGTAAAACGTCCCAAGGAGTATTATAAGACAAAAAAAATTGACACCAAGCCACATAAGGATAAATTAGGGCAGGTGACTAAAAGCTTGGTCAAAGAGGTAGGTTTTAAGGAGCGTCTTAAAGGAGGAAAGAGAGGTAGCGAGGTGGACAGGTTTAGGCAGGGATTTCTAGAGCTTAGGGCCTAGGCAACAGAAGGCACGGCCACCAATGGTTGAGCGATTATAATCAGGGATGCTCAAGAGGGCAGAATTAGAGGAGCGCAGATATCTCGGGGGGGTTGTGGGGCTGGAGGAGATTACAGAGATAGGGAGGGGCAAGGCCATGGAGGGATTTGAAAACAAGGATGAGAATTTTGAAATCGAGGTGCTGCTTAACTGAGAGCAAATGTAGGTCAGCGAGCAGAGGGGTGATGGGCAAATGGGAGTTGGTGCGAGTTAGGACATGGGCAGCCGAGTTTTGGATGACCTCAAGTTTACGTAGGGTAGAATGTGGGAGGCCAGCCAGGAGTGCGTTGGAATAGTCAAGTCTAGAGGTAACAAAGGCATGGATGAGGGTTTCATCAGCGGATGAGCTGAGGAAAGGGTGGAGACGGGCGATGTTATGGAGGTGGAAATAGGTGACCTTTGTTATGCTGTGGATATATGGTCGGAAGCTCATTTCAGGTTCAAATATGACACCAAGGTTGCGAACAGTGTGGTTCAGCCTTAGACAGATGTTAAGGAGAGGGATGGAGTCAGTGGCTAGTGAACGGAGTTTGTGGCGGGGACCGAAAACAATGGCTTCAGTCTTCCCAATATTTAA
Source organism: Squalus acanthias (assembly GCA_030390025.1). Classification (NCBI taxonomy): domain Eukaryota; kingdom Metazoa; phylum Chordata; class Chondrichthyes; order Squaliformes; family Squalidae; genus Squalus; species Squalus acanthias. The sequence goes on from CM059429.1 coordinate 143,891,753, forward strand.
TTGGAGAGAATTTTTGCTCATCCAGAACTGTATGTCGGACAAGCAGTCTGACAATTTAGAGACCATGGAGGGGTCAAGAGAAGAGGTAGTGAGGTAGAACTGGGTGTCATCAACGTACATGTGGAAACTGACGCTGTGTTTTCGGATGATGTCGCCAAGGGGCAACATGTAGATGTGAAATAGGAGGGGGGCCAAGGATAGATCCTTGGGGGACACCAGAGGTAACGATGCGGGAGTGGGAAGAGAAACTGTTGCAGGTGATTCTCTGGCTATGATTAGATAGATAAGAATGGAACCAGGCGAGTGCAATCCCACCCAGCTGGACGACGGTGACGAGGCGTTGGAGAAGGATGGAGTGGTCAACCGTGTCAAAGGCTGCAGACAAGGCAAGAAGAATGAGAAGGGATAGTTTACCTTTGTCACAGTCACAAAGGATGTCATTTGATGAGAGTCGTTTCAGTACGGTGGCAAGGGCGGAAACCTGATTGGAGGGATTCAAACATGGAATTGTGGGAAAGATGGGCACAGATTTGGGAGGCGACAACACATTCAAGGACTTTGGAGAGGAAAGGGTGGTTGGAGATGGGGCAGTAGTTTGCAAGGACGGAGGGATCAAGGGTTGGTTTTTTGAGGAGGAGGTGATGGTGGCAGATTTGAGGGAGAGGGGGACAGTACCTGAGGAGACAGAACCGTTAACAATGTCAGCTAACATGGGAGCCAGAAAAGGAAATTGGGTGGTCAGCAGTTCGGTGGGAATAGGAGGGAGCAGGAGGTGGGTCTCATGGACCAAGATGAGCACAGAGAGGTCATGAGGGGAGATCAGAGAGAAACTGGAGAAAGATGCGAGTTCAGGGCTAGTGCAGGGGGGAACCTTAGAGGAAGTTTGGCCCAGTTGGCTAGGGGAAGGAAGGGAAGTGGCAGAGGCAGCTGAATGGATGGTCTCAATCTTAGAGACAAAGAAGTCCATGAGCTCCTCACACTTGTTATCGGAGGTGAGGGTGGAGGAGACAGGGGAGAGGGGTTTAAGAAGAGGGTTAGCAGTAGAGAATAGCAGCCGGGGTTTATCTTTGCATTCCAGAATGATTCTGGGTTAGTGAGCAATTTTGGCAGAAACAGGAAGCTTATGACACTTGTAAGAGAAGTCTCTCTAGCGATGCACTAGGACACAGAGCGTGAGCTTAAGTTAGCATGTGATGCTTCCAGTTACGGTGTGGGAGCTGTCAAAAGCAACGTAATGGATGATGGCCAAGAGAAACCAATCGCGTTCACATCGTGAACCCTCAGAAAGAACGAAAGAAACTACGCGCAAATTGAAAAGGAAGCACTCGCCATAGTGTTTGGAATCAAGAAATTTCAACAGTTCCTGATCGGCAGAAAGTTTACCCTGATAACCAATCAAAAACCGCTCCTAGCAATATTGGGGCCAAAATCTGCCATCTCTGCAATGGCCGCATCAAGAATGCAATGTTGGGCAGTGTTGTTGTCACAATATGACTACACGATTGAATATCGCACTTCAAAGCAGAACGCAATCGCCAGGCAATGACTATCTCCAACAAGCGAGAGTCTAACCGCCCCTTGACATTCAACGGCATTACCATTGCCGAATCCCCCCACCATCAACATTCTGGGGGTCACCATTGACCAGAAACTTAACTGGACCAGCCACATAAATACCGTGGCAACAAGAGCAGGCCAGAGGCTAGGTATTCTGCAGCGAGTGTCTCACCTCCTGACTCCCCAAAGCCTTTCCACCATCTACAAGGAACAAGTCAGGAGTGTGATGGAATACTCTCCACTTGCCTGGATGAGTGTAACTCCAACAACACTCAAGAAGCTCGACACCATCCAGGACAAAGCAGCCCTGCTTGATTGGCACCCCATCCACCACCTTAAACATTCACTCCCTCCACCACCGGCGTACTGTGGCTGCAGTGTGTACCATCTACAAGATGCACTGCAGCAACTCGCCAAGGCTCCTCCGGCAGCACCTCCCAAACCCGCGACCTCTACCACCTAGAAGGACAAGGGCAACAGGTGCATGGGAACACCACCACCTGCAAGTTCCCCTTCAAGTCACACACCATCCTGACTTGGAAGTATATCGCCGATCCTTCATCGTCACAGAATTGAAACCATTCCAGAACCGTCGTACTGAATTGTCTTGTGAGCAAGGTTTTATCAATTAGGGAAACAGAGTGATGGTACCTACTTCTTTGAGAGATAGAATTCTGGCCGAACTTCATGCTGAACATTCAGGGATCGTCAGTATGAAATCAATTGTAAGAAGCTTTGTTTACTGGCCTGGATTGGACAGTGATCTTGAATCACTTGTCAGCAAATGCAACTTTTGCCAAATTTGCAGAAACAAACCACCCAAAACTCCACTACAACCCTGGTCATGGCTGAGTAGACCTTTTCAGAGAGTACATGTAGATTTCTGTGAGAAAGCAAATGATTATTTCCTGGTACTTGTAGATAGTCTCTCAAAGTGGATTGAAGTGAAACACATGGGTTCATATACTACAACTGAATGTACCATAGATGAGTTGAGGTCTATCTTTGCATGTCATGGCTTACCTGAAGAGCTTGTTTCTGACAATGGCCCTCAGTTCCGTTCTGCTCTATTCCAAGAATTCATGAAGTGGAACGGTATCAAACATACTCTCGTTCCACCATATCATCCAGCTTCAAATGGAGCAGCCGAAAGGTCTGTCAGAATAGTGAAAGAAGCTCTCAAAAAGCAAGTGTTGCAGGGTTGTTCGGGACTCAGCATGAAGCAACGTTTGGCAAATTTCTTGCTGAAGTACAGAACTACTCCGCACACTACAACTGGATATACCCCAGCAGAGCTCTTGAAGAAGAGGAGATTGAGAACACAATTGAGTCTTATCAACCGAATTTGGCCTCAAGAGTTGAACAGAAACAGTTGAGTCAGAAACGTTATTATGACACCAATCAGAAAGAATGCAGTTTCAAACAAAATGAGTGTGTTCATGTTCTCAGTCCCTCTGGCAAGTCAAGTTCAGTCAAGTGGGATATAGAAACCATAGTAGAGGTTGGTGGAACCAAGAGATATTTGGTTGAAATTGGTGACAAAATCCGAAGTGATCATGTAGATCAAATGATCTCTGCTAGAGATGAACCAAGACGTGATCGTAAACCACTTGATCATGAACACAGACATGAGTTTGACTCAGTTCAGACTTCAGAAACTGAAGTACCAGGTTCAACCAAATCTGAGATAGAAACAGGATCATCTTTGAGTTCGGAACCAAAACAAAACAGCCCGAAAATTGGTTCAACACCAAAACTTTCTGTGAGGAGATCAGGAAGGCTCCGCAGACCTGTTATTAAACTGGATTTGTAGTTCATTTAAAAGGAAAAGAGTCAGCAGTTTTTGTTATGTGGTACATGTAATGCTGGGAAAGGTGGGACCAGAGTTTTGCTGTATTTGAGAGGGGAATACATACATTTTTTTAAAGTGGGAAAGCAGTGTAATGTATTATCACATCGTTTGTCACATGGTTTAGTTTGCACATGCTCAGTTAACTCTGGCCTAATAAAGCAAGCACATGGACTAGCAACTCATCATGTCTCTGTCCTTCATTTGTTCGACTCACATATATTACACCCACACACTCGATTTTCTGTTTTAATATTTGTATTGCCAACCACTGTGGTTTGGCAGGTATTTTTGTTACCCAAATAATGTTTGCAACATTAAAAATATTATCGCTCTTTGTAAAGGCTCCCAACTGTTTTATCCACAGCGTCCAGGTAACTCTCCCCCTCCCTTACAGTCAGAAACGGGAGAATTTATAATGGGGAACAAGGAAATGGCAGAGCAATTAAACAAATACTTTGGTTCTGTCTTCACGGAAGAGGACACAAATAACTTCCCAGAAATGTGAGGGAACCAAGGGTCTAGTGAGAAGGAGGAATTAAAGGAAATTAGTATTAGTAAAAAAATAGTGCTGGAGAAATTAATGAGACTGAAAGCTGATAAATCCCCAGGGTCTGATAATCTGCATGTACTAAAAGAAGTAGCTATGGAAATAGTGGATGCATTGGTTGTCATCTTCCAAAATTCTATAGATTATGGAACAGTTCCGGCAGATTGGAGGGTGGCAAATGTAACTCACTATTTAAAAAAGGAGGGAGAAAGAAAACCGTGAACTACAGACCGGTTAGCCTAACATCAGTAGTAGGGAAAATGCTAGAGTCTATTATAAAGGATGTGATAACAGGGCACTTAGAAAATATCAACAGGATTAGACAAAGTCAACATGGATTTATGAAAGGGAAATCGTGTTTGACAAACCTACTGGTGTTTTTTGAGGATGTAACTGGTAGAATAGATAAGGGAGAACCAGTGGATGTGGTGTAATTGGATTTTCAGAAAGCCTTTGATAAGGTCCCACATAAGAGGTTAGTGTGCAAAATTAAAGCACATGGGATTGGAGGTAATATACTGGCATGGATTGAAAATTGATTAACAGACAGGAAACAGAGAGTAGGAATAAATGGGTCTTTTTCGGGGTGGCAGGTGGTGACTAGTGGGTACCGCAGGGATCAGTGCTTGGGCCCCAGCTATTCACAATATATATCAATGATTTGGATGAGGGAACCAAATGCTGACGACACAAAACTAGGTGGGATTGTGAGTTGTGAGGAGGATGCAAAGAGGCTTCAAGGTGATTTAGACAAGTTGAGTGAGTGGGCAAATACATGGCAGATGCAGTATAACGTGGATAAATGTGAAGTTATCCACTTTGTTAGGAAAAACAGAAAGGTAGATTATTATTTAAATGGTGCTAGATTGGGAAATGCTGATGTACCAAGGGACCTGGGTGTCCTTGTACACCAGTCACTGAAAGCAAACATGCAGGTGCAGCAAGCAGTTAGGAAGGCAAATGGCATGTTGGCCTTCATTGCAAGAGGATTTGAGTACAGGACCAAGGATGTCTTACTGCAGTTGTACAAGGCCTTGGTGAGACCACACCTGGAATACTGTGTGCAGTTTTGGTCTCCTTACCTAAGAAAGGATATACTTGCCATAGAGGGAGTGCAGCGAAGGTTCACCAGACTGATTCCTGGGATGGCAGGACTGTCGTATGAGGAGAGATTGGGTCGACTAGGCCTGTATTCACTAGAGTTTAGAAGAATGAGAGGGGATCTCATTGAAACGTATAAAATTCTGACAGGGCTAGACAGACTGGATGCAGGGAGGATGTTTCCCCTGGCTGAGGGGTCTAGAACGAGGGGTCACAGTCTCAGGATACGGGGTAGGACATTTAGGACTGAGATGAGGAGAAATTTCTTCACTCAGAGGGTGGTGAACCTGTGGAATTCTCTACCACAGAAGGCTGTGGAGGCCAAGTCACTGAATATATTTAAGAAGGAGATAGATAGATTTCTAGACACAAAAGGCGTCAAGGGGTATGGGGAGAGAGCGGGAATATGGTATTGAGATAGAGGATCAGCCATGATCATATTGAATGGCGGAACAGGCTCGAAGGGCCGAATGGCCTACTCCTGCTCCTATTTTTCTATGTTTCTATATATGGCTACTTACCTTTAAGTGATCACATCTCTCTAAATTTACCTATCACCTCATGTAAGAAGCTATTTAAAGGCTGCTTACAGTCTATTTCCCACTCCTATTTGACTAGTTCCCAATGCCAGTCCCATTATGGGTTAGGTGCTCACCCACATCGTGCAAATTAAGCTGATCTCACTAAATCTGCTGGGGTCAGCACACTAAAAGTTGGGCAGATACTAATAACACACTGTCTGACCAATGCCTAATGAGAGGCCTGATTGCAAGTCTACCCCACAGAGTCCACAACTGTGGGAGCAACTCCTATTCGTCTGAAAGGTTTAATCATTATCTCCTGATTTTCTTATGCATTTGGAGTACAAATTAAAGAATTCATCATTTGACAGAGAATATAGGACATTGCACAGTTCAATTGGTGTATGAATATAATTAATAAGTACACTATCCGAAGAGCAGTACTACACAATTGCCGAAAGTCATTTTTCAACATTTGGAAGCTTTAAATTTTGGCTTTGACACAATTATACTCACATACAAATAAGTCAAATTGCCATGTAAATGCATCACGTTCCACCATAATCCATATTAATTAAGAATTCTTCTGGTGGCACAATTGAACCCACCTTTATCAACTTCGATTCATTACAACATCTGTTCCCTGCACCCACCACCAGTTGGGGTAAGCACCATGACAAAAAAGCCAAGGCTGCAGCTAGTTTACTGACATGGTGCAGGAGAGAACACTGACATTCTTACTACTGTATATGGAAGGCATTGAGGATTTTCTACATTTCATGCAGCCGTGATCACACTAGTGTTGCTTATGTGCAGCTGGATTCATACGTTTTTCATCTGTTATGCTGATTATCAGGCAACTTAGTGATCGAGAACTATGAAACTGGCATTAGTTCAGGTGCAGTGTAGCAATTATCAGATTCATCTGTTTCCTGAATTCAATGGAAGTAAACCACCGCCAGCTAACATTAAAATTTTGAAAGAATACTCAAAGAAAAGTTTTCTCCAAAAAGAGCAAAAATTAGCCTTTTTTGTTTTACCTCTATTACCTGCTGTAATGGAGGGGACTCCTTATTTCTCCCCGCTTCTGTAGATAATAGAAATTGTTGGATAACCGAGAGTCACCAAGTTTTGGTATTACATACATAGTGCAGCAATACTCCAGGCATGTGTAGTAAGACAAGTAACAAAAGAGACATTGTGTAGTTTTTCTGTCTCATGCAAGGCTTTGTTCTGCAAAAGTTCTGCTGGATAATCAGACTTGGGATAACTATATCACCATATTTATTTTTTTGTGCTATCAAGGTGTGGTATGTTTGTGCTGGGAAATGGAAAGCTTCCAATTTTGGAGCACCCAGTTTTAAGAACTTCCAGGTTCGGTAATGTTCAGGTAGATGCAGAGTAAATGGGGATGAAATTGGTCTTTGGTGGGAGGGCAAAATGGGTGGCAATGAATTGACAGCCCGTTTTGCACCCCGCCCGATTTTCTTTTCCATTGACTTCAAAGGAAAAGAAAATCGAGCAGAGTGTAAAATGGGCCGTCGACTCTTTATTTGTGCTAGCCACGAAAATCATTTTCACCCCCAAACTCCCTTTACTCTGCATCAACATGTCTCAGCTCCAACCTCAAAAGAGCAGCCCCTAATGCACAAATGTGACAAATGTTCCACTACCTATATTTTTGAATGAGATTTCCAATTAGTGATAAATTAGGAACAGTTAGGTGCTGTAGGTCCATATTTGAAACTCATTTTATGCCCAGACTCATTTTATATAGGATTCTTGCAGGCAACAGACAGAGGAGATGTCCAATCAGCCTGGACTATATTTAAGCCCAGGTCCCTGAGGTAAAAGGTTCAATATCTAACTAACTGCACTATCCAGTTCCCCCATATCACCACATTTCAACAGATCGAAATCAGTGTCAGAACAGAGCAGTAACTTCCTGTCAGTTCTTCCTCCTTTGTAAATTTGCATAAGCATTGCATCTCTGTTCCTAACTGATATCCTGTTTTGATGTAGCTCTCTCAATGGTACCACCCTCCCAAGCCAACAGGATGTGTGCATTTACAACATTTAACAGTTAGCTTGCCTTTCTCAATAACTGAATTGCATGTGACTTCTATTTTCTTCCCTTGGGAAAGCTAAGCAGGAAATTGTACAAGTTAAGCCAGTGAGCCATTGCATCTACAGACCCGCTTTTATTCGTACACAATGTTTTCCAAAATATTAAAAACAATACCACACAAACAAAACTTAGCAATTTTTATTGTATGGTAAAGAAAGCATGTCATAAATGAAAATGCTTTATATATTTAATATAAATTTCATGTTATAGAGAAATTGACTTTAAAATAAACATGCAAGATTTAAGAATTTCTGGAATAGGAAAAAGTCATTCCACTTCCTTTTGATAAATTAATCCCACCTCTTTGCTTTCTCAGCATTTCAACTGCCGGTTTCGTTGGCTTTCCCTGGTAACTTGTTCTACAAGTATATGACCCTTTGTGTAAAAAAGGTTCCACCAAACTTCACTTCAAACACCTTCGTTATTTGGTATTTAAACTCATTTTTCACCATAGTGAACAATTTGCCAGGATCAACTTTATCCATCCCCTTCATGATCTTGAAAATTCTAAATAGGTCACATTGAAGTATTTTTTCCCAAAGAAAACAAGTCCAACTTCCTTCACCTTTTCTCATAACTCAAAATTCTGATGCCCTAATGTAACTAAGATAAAGTACAACACTTGAAAATTATACATTTTGTACATCTTTGGAGCCATGCAATCTGTATTTATATTCCTTATCTGATATGACAGTTGGGTCTAAATTCAACATCATTGCGCCCATGTTTCAGGTATTAAACGTGCGCAACGATGACGAATTTAGCAGTGCAATGGCCCATGCCCGATTTGCCACTGCTAAATTCGTCCTGCGATTTTTTTGTCAGGCGGCCCTAGCGGCCACCTGTAAGAAACACAGCATTCTTTTTAATATTAAAATGAGGGTCCTGTGCCTGAACGAGGACCCGTTTGCTGAATTTGTGTGCGGAAGCGCCTGAGTCGCTGGGTCTTAATCTCAACCAGGAAGTCGTTGCCTTAACAGTTAGAAAGTATACTGCAGAAGTGGTATTTAAAGGGATACTCACCTCCATTAAGGTAAGTCTCTGTTTCAACTTGATAGGCCACTGGAGAGTGTTATGGTGATTTTTGATGCTATTTTTGCAGCAAGGAAGGCAACAGAATCATAGAATCATAGAACGGTTACAGCACAGAAGGAGGCCTGTTGAGCCTGTGCCGGCTCTCTGCAAGAGCACTTCAGCTAGTCCCACTTCCGCGACCGGTGGGCACCGGAGGGACTGGAGTGCATCATCTTCACTAGAAATGGGATTTTAATTTGATTTTGTTAAGTTTCCTTTAAACTTTTTTGTTAAGTTACAGTTTTTATTGGTTGTGCCTCTTTAAAAAGGGGGCACATGGTTGACTATTAATTGGGCAATTGCCTATGATGGAGAAGAGTCAGCTAGTCCCACTCCCCCGCCCTTTCCCCATAGCCCTGCAAATTTTTTCCCCTCAGGTACTTATCCAATTCCCTTTTGAAAGCCACGATTGAGTCTGCCTCCACCACCCTTTCAGGCAGTGCATTCCAGGACCTAGTCACTCACTGCGTAAAAAAGTTTTTCCTCATGTCGCCTTTGGTTCTTTTGTCTATCACTTTAAATCCGTGTCCTCTGGTTCTCGAATGTCAATGGGAACAGTTTCCCTCTATCTACTTTGTCCAGACCCCTCGTGATTTTGAACACCTCTATCAAATCTTCTCTCAACCTTCCCTGTCCTAAGGAGAACAACCCCAGCTTCTCCAGTCTATCCACGTAACTGAAATCCCTCATCCCTGGAATCATTCTCGTAAATCTTTTCTGCACCCTCTAAGGCCTTCACATCCTTCCTAAAGTGCGGTGCCCAGAATTGGACACAATACTCCAGTTGAGGCCGAACCAGTGTTTTATAAAGGTTCATCTTAACTTCCTTGCTTTTGTACTCTATGCCTCTATTTATGAAGCCCAGGATCCTGTATGCTTTTTTAACCGCTTTCTCAACCTGCCCTGCCACCTTCAAAGATTTGTGCACATATAACCCCAGGTCTCTCTGTTCATGCACCCACTTTAGAATTGTACCCTTTAGTTTATATTGCCTCTCCTCGTTCTCCCTACCAAAATGTATCACTTCACACTTTTCTGCGTTAAATTTCATCTGCCACATGTCCGCCCATTCCACCAGCCTGTCTATGTCCTCTTGAAGTCTATCATTATCCTCCTCATTGTTCACTATACTTCCAAGTTTTGTGTCATCTGCAAATTTTGAAATTGTGCCCTGTACTCCCAAGTCCAAGTCATTAATATATATCAAGAAAAGCAGTGGTCCTAGTACCGACCCCTGGGGAACTCCACTGTATACCTTCCTCCAGTCCGAAAAACAACCGTTCACCACTACTCTGTTTCCTATCACTTAGCCAATTTCGTATCCATGCTGCCACTGTCCCTTTTATTCCATGGGCTTCAACTTTGCTGGCAAGCCTATTATGTGGCACTTTATCAATCGCCTTTTGGAAGTCCATATACACCACGTCAACCGCATTGCCCTCATCAACCCTCTCAGTTACCTCATCAAAAAACTCGATCAAGTTAGTTAAACAAAATTTGCCAGAAAGCTGCACAGGCTGCTGGAAGAGGGTGAAGGAAGTAGGGCAGAGGATACCTCACACTATGCGTGATGAGGGAGGAGGTGTTCTGTCACCCTAAGAGAGGACAGCATCTGCCTCTCCCATGGAGCGAATGCCACTCTCATGGGGCTGCACCTCAGCATTCCCACTGCTCTGTGCGAGAACACAGTGCAGAAGTGATGAGATGCTCCCAAAACCCCTATCCACGCTGTCCTTAATACTTTGAAAGCCAGAGGACATGCTGGACCCCAGAGCCTAGATGGCAGCAGTCTGAACTTTCATTGAAGCTGTCAGAGCTGCCACCAGAGTCTCCATCATTGTGGGTGCCAATGCAGTGACCATAGAGCTGACTACTTGCTCCATGGTCCATCTCCATTTTATGTCAGCCTTGGCTCAGTTGATAGCTCTCTCACTTCTGAGTGAGAAGGCTGCAGGTTCAAGCCCCACCGCAGAGACTTAAGCACTTAATCTATGCTCATACTTCAGTGCTGTACTGATGGAGTGCTGCACTGTTGGAGGTGCTGTCTTTTTGGTTGGTACATTAAAACAAGGCTCCGTCTTCCCTCTCATGTCGATGTAAAAGAAGAGGAGCAGGAGAGTTCTGCTGATGTCCTGGCCAATAGTTATCCTCCAACCAACATCATTTAAAGAGATTATCTAGTCATTTATCTCACTGCTGTTTGAGGGACTTTGCTGTGCTGAAATTGGCTACCCTGTTTCCCTAAATTACAACAGTTCAAAAGTAACTTGTTGGCTGTAAAGTGCTTTAGGATGTCCTGAGGTCTTAAAAAGCGCTATATAAATGTGAGTTGTTTCTTCTTTCTTTCATATGTAGGATTGGAAAGGTTTTGTCCTCTTGTCATGCTGTATTTCATGCACTGGAAAATGTTATTACAGATTCCAGCAGATATAAATGCTGAAGTTATAACTGTTGAAAACAAATCAATGTCATATTTTTGAAATTTGTGTTGATAAAATGTGTGAACATTCTAATAGGAAGAGAGCTGGCAATAATGTGTATAAAAAGTATACTCATTTATCTATTCAGCTAACCCAGCAACCGTGACATTGACTTATCCGCTGTCAATTTATCACAAACATGCAGTGATTCCAAAGAGTGAGACCTTTTTTTTAGATAATGAGTGCTGTGGTTTCTTGGGATTCAAAGAATTGTCATTTTAAGTGTTAATAGTCTGGATTTTCCTCCCTTGTTCCGCCTGATTTTTGAGTGATATTGCAGCAGCCAAATGAGAAAAATTGGTGGAAGTCCTACCCTTTATTTCCTCCTGACTGTTCCCATAAACCTTTATGGCAATTAATGTAAGTTATTTTTTTTCCCCCTAGCATCAATGATGGCATCAATAGGTTCTGATGCGGAGATGCCGGTGTTGGACTGGGGTGGACAAAATTGAGAGGTCGCACAATACCAGGTTATAGTCCAACAGTTTTATTTGAAATCACAAGCTTTCGGAGCTATCGATCGCCCCTTCCTCAGGTGACGTAGTGAGGAAGGGGCGATCGATAGCTCCGAAAGCTTGTGATTTCAAATAAAACTGTTGGACTATAACCTGGTGTTGTGCGACCTCTCAATTTTATCAATAGGTTCCCCAGTGGGAACCCCCTTACATGACATGTCTAGAGAGCAGAGGACCTACAGTGAGATTGCAGGCTACACAATAGTTGCTCTGTGTCCACCCACCACTGCAACTATCTTGCTTTGGCACACCATTAATGCTGGTGGAGGCTCCTTTTATAAAAGGAAAAGTAGATGAAATGAGACAGTCGATGAAATAGCTTCCTTGGAAGCACTCCCAATCACAATATGTCCTGCTTTCAGTGGCACTGCATGAAAGAAGGCATTCCAGGATGATCAAGAGCCAGTGTTGCCCAATTTCCTGCACTTGCCAAAATGCCATCAACCATTTCTGCAGGCCTTAGCACACCTACCTAGCAATGACTGTGGGGAACTGTCTTCCTAGGGTCTAGGTCACAGAGTGGTAGATTCAGTCCTGTTCTATCCTCTGCAAGGACACCTGCAGCTACCAGGCAGCAGAAAGCTGGGATAATGATAATGGTCAGCGTAGCCTGGGGCATGGCTCCACCTCCTTGCAGGCATACTTCAATGCTGACTGATGGGTATGGTGCCATGGAGTGGCATAGAGAACAAATCCCCTTGCATGCACTTCAAATAGAGCCACCTCCACATCAGCAAGCACCAAACAGGGGGTCAGGTGCTAGGCTGTCAGTTACTTGCCTGCAGATGAATGCCTGCAATTTTCCCTTCATTATTGCCTGGCTTGACTTTGATTTTTCCCTCTTCAAAGACTGATAATGAGGTGAGATGTCTTCTGAGGCTCTCCAAAGGCTTCCAGAATTTTTGTTCCCCTATTGGACACTCTCCTTTTAATTGCCTCCATTGCTTTAAAATTTACGTACATGCAGTTTCCTTCTCCCACCACTAGTCTAGTCTTTGGCTCCATCTGTATCTATACCTGAAGTTATGTAAATGAGCTGGCCATGGAAGATTCCATGTAGACATCCCACTTCCATTTGTATTTGTCTAGAACCCACCATTCTGACAGTAACTACAACAAGAGAAAAATCTAGAGTAGTGATTCTGTGCTATAATGAGACATTCCCATCAGAGAACACCTATTTAATAGGTACTTTCAAACCTGGGCTGTCATGTGGACTAGTATGAGTAGATATATTCTGTGCAATCTAACAGTGTAGTGAATTCATTTGATCATATTGTGCACTCATATTGTCACTGCATGATAAATGGAATTAGTTATATATTTCACTTTATAGGTGATATATGCATTTTATTATATAGTTTATATAATGTATATAAAGTATGATATATTATACTTGTGGTTATGTACTTTGAATTATAAAAATTCCTAACATGGGACATTCTCAATTAATAGCTTATATATGCTTATTACATAAGTTTTTCAATAGTTGAATTAAGTTTGCACAAATTTATGATTTGCAAGCTGGGGAAATTCTGAAAATAGCACATGGCAAAGTAGATCCCAAGTATTTCCATCAAAACACAACTGGGCTTTTTACCTTTCACAAATTCGACATCTTTCCTCACACTGAGGACCAAGTTATAATTCCTGCTTGAGGAAAAGTTAGAAGTCACAAATACCCCTTTGAAATTCAGTGCCCTGGGTTGCTGCCACAGGATGTGTGCTTTGGACATATATAAAGTTAAGATATTTTCCTTTTTGGCAACAACCTCCAGCAATATTTAGAGCCGTATTTTTACTGCTTAAATACCCCCAATCCATGGTTCAGCTTGCAGCTTATTTGCTGATAGCATCATCCTATTAATAAATTACAACTTACAATGGTCTGTTTCCTATTGATTTCAACAGGAAACTCGGCGATCCAAATGGATGGAGGTTAAAATCAAAATAGCTCTAACACAGCTATTAAGTTTTGTACAGTGAAACAAAAATGGATACAAGATATTTTATAAAAGGAAAGAAATGTCACCATTCAATTTCACAGGAAATGTTAGGTTGAACATTCCAAAGAAAATGACGGAAATTGACATGAACTGTATAATATTTATGAAAGCAAAACGTTATTTGATGCAGGCATGCTGAAGTTTTATTATCACAATACATACATATTAAGAAGAAAATAGGAAGTAACATATTCAAGAGTTATTCATTTACTTTAGCCTTTCAACACAGATTAAAATTCAAGCCCAATGCATACTGGATTTGTGTTTAGCTCAACTGAAGGTGTCTATTCTTAGCTAAACACATTTCTTGTATTGAGTCCAATGTTCCCTGTAATTCTTTTCGGGCCACGCAGCACATTCGAAATACTGCACATGTGCGGTTTTTCTATTGAAAAGCCAGCAAGTTGGCTGCGCGGGACTCCTGGAGTGCTGCGTGACCGTGCAGTTTACAGGGAACATTGATTGAGTCCAATTGTTTTACCATTAAAAATAAAAGCTTCCAGTCTACTCCAGCATCAGTAAAGTTGATGCTTTGCAAATGTGTTAAACTAAGGTGGTGATTTTGTCAATGGGGGCGTGTTGGAGGCGGGACTGCTGCTTGTCAGGTTTTAGTTCTGCCTCCATCGACTTGTGGCCAACCCACGCTATTTTCCCTTGATTGACCTTGTTAAGCCCGCCCAGCGGGCTTAGCAGGCCAATTAAGGGGAAGCCGGCTACAGAGAACGTCAGCCTATGACGTTTCATCTGTCAAAAATTTTTGACAGATGAATTGTCATCGTTTGACAGCTCTGTGAAGCTGTCAAACACTGACATTCTCTGTTGTTTGATGAGTCCTTGTATTCAAGACTCATCAAACCTCTTTTGTGAGCAGAAATTAGATAGCTGTTGCATCGCAGAATGCAGCAGCCATCTGCCATCTCTGCCGGTGAGATGCGAGAGTCTCCGCATCCCCAACTGTTGAAGCCTACAAAGGTAAGTAAACATTTTCTATCACTTTCCACTCACCTCACATACTTACCTCTCCACACTTGCACCCATCACTTACCTCCACAGCGCACTTTTGCACCCCGCAGACCCCTGCAGACCCACTGCTCGCCTCGGTGACCCTGGCAGGGTTTCCCGATGTCGGGAGGCCCGCGCCTCTGGTGGAAAAATGGGGATAATCCTCTTATCTGCCTGTTAACTAAGGTGGTGATTTTGTTAACAGGCAGTTAAGTGGCTGTAATCCCCTTTCCGCCTCCAGGAGACGGGACCCGGCGCGGGTCGGCTACCCGCCTCCTGGGAAGATGGCATGGAGGCGGGATGGGTACCCGCCCCAGATTCTGCCATTTTCCCGGCAGTCCCGCCTCCAAACCCGCCTCCCCAGGGCTGGCAAAATCCAGCCCTAAATCTGTAACAATTCTCTTAATTAATGCTTGGTGGCGGTGAGTAAAGCAAATGTGATGTTGGGATGTATTAAATGGTCAATATTGAGCTGAAATAGTGAGGGAATCCTGCCACTTTATAAATCATTGGTGCAACCACACTTAGAATACTGTGCATAGTTCTGGTCATCACTGTACAGAATGGTTTTTGCAGCTATTGAAAGGATACAGAAGATAGCAACCAGCATGATTGAGGGGATGGAGGGATTGGATTATGAGGAGCGATTATGTAAATTGAGTACGTTCTCATTGGAAAAGAGAAGGTTGAAAGGTGTTACGATTGCTGTTTTTAGGATTCTAGGGACTAGATAATGTAGACCATGACAAGCTATTCCACCTTGTCCAGAACAGTAGAACCACTCGAAGGCCTACACTTTTTTTTTATTCATTCATGGGATGTATGCATCGCTGGCAAGGCCAGCATTTATTGCCTATCCCTGGTTGCCCTTGAGAAGGTGGTGGTGAGCCGCCTTCTTGAACTGCTGCAATCCGTGTGGTGAAGGTACTCCCACAGTGCTGTTAGGGAGGGAGTTCCAGGATTTTGACCCAGCGACGATGAAGGATTGGCGATATACTTCCAAGTCAGGATGGTGTGTGACTTGGAGGGGAACTTGGAGGTGGTGGTGTTCTCATGCACCTGCTGCCCTTGTCCTTCTAGGTGGTAGAGGTCGCAGGTTTGGGAGGTGCTGCCGAAGAAGCCTTGGTGAGGTTCTGCAGTGCATCTTGTAGATGGTACACTTGAAGAGGGGTAAATTCAAAACGAATCTGCGAAAACAATATTTCAATGAGTGATGGGTGAGAAACAGACTCCCTAGGGAAACAATGTTAGCATTGATTTATTCAAATTAGATAAATTTCTTTCAGAAAATAACATTTTGGGATACAGTATATGAGTAATTTGAGACATGATATGTGGTAAGTGTCGCAAGCTTTGGCATTCACAAAGCTCTCAACCACTGGGTTTTCCTTGTGTCATTTCTGGGTCTCTTGTAAACTAATTGCTAGAGATTGATTGCTATGATTAGTCAGCAACTCCATTATTGTTGTATCATGTGACTACCAAGATGATAGAAGGCAAACTAGACAGACCTTGGTCTTTTTTCATCTATCAGTTCCTATGTCGCTATGTAGGATCAACGGCATGAGGAGGAGTCTGGGAAGAATTTGAATGAACCAACATGTGTTACTAGGGAAGTTCCTTAATTAACAAATTTAATTCTCAAGATATGGACTTCACTGGCAAGGCTGGCATTTATTGCCCATCCCCAGTTGCCATGAGAAGGCGATGGTGGGCCTTCTTCTTGAACCACTGTAGCAGTTTGATACAACTGATTGGCCACTTGAGAAGGCATTTAGGAGTCAACCATGTTGGTGTGGGACTGGAGTCACATATAGGCCAGACTGGATAAGAACAACAGGTTTCCTTCGCTAAAGGGCATTAGTGAACCAGTTGGGTTTTTACATCAATTCTACAGCTTCATCCTCACTTTTACTGAAACCAGCTTTTTGCTTCCAGTCTTTTTAAACTGAATTCAAATTCTCAATCTGCCATGGTGGGATTTTAACTCAAATTCTTTGGATTATTAGTCCAGGTCTCTGGATTACTATTATACAAGTAAAATACTGCGGATGCTGGAAATCTGAAATAAAAACAGAAAATGCTGGAAATACTCAGCAGGTCAGGCAGCATGATGCTGCCTGACCTGCTGCATATTTCCTGCATTTTCTGTTTTTATCTCTGGATTACTAGATCAGTAACATAACTACTACACTACCATACCCTTATGAAGTAACTTCAATGTACAATCTATTTATTCAATTAGGGTATAATATTGAGATATTGATTCTTGTATTCTCAGGTATTTGCTCTCGTTGCATCATCCAGGTCTCTGTTTCGAATCACTTCTTGGTTAACTAGTGTCCCACTCCAGGGTTATAGCACCTAATCTAGGCAGACACTTCAGTACAATAACAATTTCCATTTATCTGGCACCTTTACTGTAAAAAACATCCCAAGGAGTTTCACAGATAGGCATAAGGAAAATGAACACTATTCCAGGGAGAGATGGATTAGGAGGGGTAACTGAATGTTTGGTCAAAAAGGTGGGTTTTAAGGAGGTTGCAATAAAAGAGGTGAGAGAGGCAGAGAAATCTAGGGATAGAATTCTACACAGTCGGGCCCAGACGGCTGAAGGAGCTGTGAGCAATGGTTGGGTGAAGGGAGGAGGAGATGCACAGAAAGCCAGAATCAAGACTGAGAGCGATAGATTTTTGTTAGGTAAGGGCATTCAAGTGATATGGAGAAAAGGCAGGTAAATGGAATTGAGGTACAGCTGGACAGGATGTGGGGCTTAAAGCTCAGCTCAGGATTGAGCAGGACATTGAGATTACAGCTGGTCTGGTGCAGCCAGAGAGAGTGGCTGGGGAGAGGAATAGAATCAGTGGCAAGAGAGCGGAGTTTGTGGCAGGGAACAAAGGTTACTCACTACATAAGAATGAGAAGTCGCACAACACCAGGTTATAGTCCAACAGTTTTATTTGAAATCACAAGCTTTCGGAGCGGCTGCTCCTTCACCTGACGAAGGAGCAGCCGTTCCGAAAGCTTGTGATTTCAAATAAAACTGTTGGACTATGACCTGGTGTTGTGCGACTTCTCACTTTTGTCCACCCCAGTCCAACACCGGCATCTCCGCATCATGACTACATAAGAAGATTGACTACCATTAGTTTAGCATTGAGTTACAAACTATTTATTATTTTCTATTACATATATGGTGTTAGCAAAGTTTAACAACTACTGTGAAGATATATGTTAAGCTTCTGCTATTTATTCACTTGTTCATTACTGTTGACATTTGTTTATCAGTTAAAGCCTAAAACAAGCTCGGGTATAGCATCATTCTACTTCTTTCTGAATACAAGGAGGAACCTGTGGAGGCACAGGATCAAACCAGTAGTTAAAGCAATTTAAAGAAGGGTTTTTTGTATATTATGTTGGACATACCACATAACAAGCCAAGTATAAACATTCACAAGGAGCAAAAGCACATCTACAAGACTAGTCTGACACACAGAAGCATAAAATATCTACAGTAAAAAGGGTAAAAGAACTCAAGACTATAACATTTTGATGAGCTTCCGACCACATATCTGCACCATCACTAAGACCGCCTATTTCCACCTCTGTAACACCGCCCGACTCCGCCCCCGCCTCAGCTCATTTGCTGCTGAAACCCTCATCCATGCCTTTGTTACCTCTAGACCTGACTATTCCGATGCACTCCTGGCTGGCCTCCCATCTACCCTCCGTAAACTTGAGGTTATCCAAAACTCGGCAGCCCGTGTCTTAACTCACACCAAGTCCCGTTCACCCATCACTGCTGTGCTCGCTGACCTACACTGGCTCCCGGTTAAGCAACACCTCGATTTCAAATTCTCATCCTTGTTATCAAATCACTCCATGGCCTCGCCCCCCTCCCTCCCTATCTCTGTAATCTCCTCCAGTCCTAGAATCCCCCGAGATCTCTGCGCTCCACCAATTCTGGCCTCTTGAGCATCCCTGATTTTAATCGCTACACCATTGGTGGCCGTGCCTTCAGCTGCCAAGGCCCTAAGCTCTGGAATTCCCCCCCTAAACCTCTCTGCCTCTCTACCTCTCTTTCCTCCTTTAAGATACTCCTTAAAACCTACCTCTTTGACCAAGTTTTTGGTCATTTGCCCTAATTATGTGGCTCCCTGTCAAATTTTGTTTGATAACGCTCCTGTGAAGTGCCTTGGGGTGTTTTACTATGTTAAAGGTGCTATAGAAATACAAGTTGTTGTTGTTGTTGGCCGATTGCGCAATTAAATTAATTTGGCCTTAAAAAGTTGTGGTGTTGTTATACTCCTCTGTTTCTCGAGGATTCTGTGGAATAACAGGATAGATTTGCTTTAGCTACTGGGTTTAAAGATAAGTTTTTTTATTTAGCTTGCGCTATCAAAATGACCTAGATATCAGGACAAATGTAAACGCTCTGGGCAGGACAAAGGGAATAAACCTCACCAAAATGTGTCGCTCAGATACAGAAGCCAAAAAATACATCTCGAGTAACAAGGGCAAAAAGACCCCGAAAAGGTTGCATTCCCATGATTTCTACTTTTCTCTGTTTGACTGAGACTTAGTTCTGTGTTTACCCTAATATATTCTCGCCTCATTTTCCAACGAAATTTTTAAGAAGCTATATTACCTGCCTGTGATTTACGGTGTTGGGCTGCACCACTTAATAGGCAGTGACCATAGCCTGACAGCTCCTGCTGTATGGGTCATTTCAATTTGCTGATGTTATCTTCATTGCAGCGCATTTCCTTCACTTGGCCTGAAAGCTGGCTGGTTTCCGTTCAATGGCTTCCTTCCAGCAAAGCAAACAACCGACCTTCTCATGTCAGAAATGAAAAGAGGAAGTGCTCAGTAACTTACAGTGAAATACCGTTTAAAGGACTGAAACTTTAAGAAAAATTTCCGATATCAAACATTACACAATACTGTTTCTTTATCTGTTTGAACAGTTACACGGTAAATTACTAATGCAGAAAAGACCAGATATGAAATTGACTCCAAAACCCTAATATGAATATTTCATACGAATATTATAGAAAGTAGTGTCTAAAAGTTATGTATTCCTGATGCAGTGGCTTATTAATGGAGCTAATATCACCAGCTGAAGTCGAAAACATTTTAAAACTTTTTTTTTCTCGAAACGTCATAAAAAGCGACACAAATTTTTATTTTTTAAATTTATTTAATAATTGCATTAATCACCGAGTGTGTTGTAACTGTTGGGAGAAACTTTGACCAAAAGCACAAATCGGGGCCACTTTTTCGCTCTCTGCTGCCAAGAGGAACGCCTCGCAAAGAATCTGACATGCACACGCCGCTGAGAGGAGACCAGTAACTCTGTCGATTCGAGGAAGGTTCTCTGTCTACACGGTTACTGGTTAATTCATTGGGCGGACCAGCGATTGAAATTAAAGCTCTGGGTTACACTGTAAACACAATGTGAGTATTGCAGATTGGGGGAATCTGAACAGAGCCAAGCTGTTTGGGGTTTGACTCTGATTTCAGAGGCTTAAGACCCCCCTCGTGTCTGATGGTAGACTTGTCTACTGGGTCCGATCAGACTCTGACCCAGGGTTGTGTCATCGGGATGTATGAAGCTGTGAGAGAGTGGGTGGCATGTGTGTTATGCCAGAGCATGACATTGTGATCTGAGAAGTGAGAACGCAACGGCTGTGTCTCTCGAGGATAAGTTACACGCAGAGGCAAATTGTTGGAAAGGACTGTTGGGGAAAATGGAGGTAAGGTGAAATTGGCAGCAATTTTGCAGATTGCCTCTGTCGAGGTATGTGTCAGTATCATTGCACGGGGGCTCGGTCTGCATGTTGCCTTTTCAGTTTCTTGTCAACTCCATTTCGCTTATTCCTGTCAATATAGGTGCTCGTGTTAAAAGAGCATGGCGTTTATCGCGACTTTATTCACACTGCAAAATCGTTATTTTATTTTTAAACTGCCCCATGTACAAGTCACAGGTTAGACCATAGTTTACAATAGCGGATTGCTTCTGTTTAATGGGACGAAGCAGTCAGTTGACACTGGTAAATGTGTACCTTCAGTGCAATTTTGGTGAACCTTTTCCCCATCATACTGTAGTTAGAATGGAGTGCGAAGTTAAGAATCATATCTTTAACATGACACTTTGCAATATTATTCGTCGTTCTTTGAATTGAACCCGACAATTAAAATAAATAATAACATTTATGAACTTCTGATCCTAGCCATGGAGTATAACCAGTGCACAATGGTGTCTCAGACCTGCCAGGTGGAAGTCATATCACTGTAATCAAAAATATATTTAGAATATGTGAAAATAGCTTGAAATGCAAATACAGTTATAAGAAGCATTTAATCACAGAAAGCAATTAGAAAACAATTTTACACAAACGTCTATGTAGGAAAATCATTCTGACAATATATGTCTTTTTGTTTCTATAGAAATGAGAATGATCTGTTTTGCTGTCAAAAGTGATATCCCGTGCATATCGTTCCATAGTGCCCAACTTATTTCTCATTCAGTATGTTGCAACACACCAATTATGAGTGTCTCATCTTGTGTATGTGTCCCCCCCCTGTTAAATATGAGATCTCATTCTGCACATATCCTGAATGCTGGATGTCCCTGTGCATACCTTCGCCGATAGTGCTGAGTGTGAGATGTTATTTAACCTCCCCACCAGTGGAAGATACATTTACTGGCTGGAGAAAGTATCCAAATGTGCTGCTGGGGGAGGGGTGAGGAATCTTGTAGTGTACTACTGTTGGAAATGCAAACTGCAAACGTTGTGGGGTGCATTTTTACTATAAATAGTGCTATTTTCAGGGGCTTTAATTGCTCAGTTGGTAAAAGCAACAAGTGGTGTGGTACTGAGCTGCACAAGTTCGGATGGTCTGAGAGTCATTCTTTGGCCTGTGCTGAGTTCGCTGATCTCGGCAGGGTCAGCAGAGGGTTGTTCTGGGTAGGGAGACTAATAACAGCCAGGGTTCCCCATTCCTGATTATTATTGAGTGAATCCTGCTGGAAAGTGCATATATGCGGACACTGGGTGAGCATAAGATTGGACATGTCAGGAATATGCTGCACATTGATGAACAGTTTGCTGGCACTGGCTGGAGGTGCATGTGAAGAACTTGGACGAGCTGCTGGTGCCGGTGGAACTGTATTCCAGCTTGCTACTGGCATCATAAAAGACAGGACAAATATTGCTGCTTTGATACACAGTTTTTTTCTTTCTTGCTCAAAATCATTTACAGTTTTCAAAAGCCTACAAGAATAAAAGCATATTGATCTGGATACATAACATTTCAGGAAAATGTTGCTTCTTTTAAATTTACCTCGGTGAAGTACTAAACATTTGGGCTGGTATGAATGAAGCTTTTGTATATAAACACAGACACTTCATTCATTACCAACACATAAAAAATGCTGGTGAAAAAAAATCAGGAGATGCTGTGTAAAAGACGTTCATATTAAGATTACTTAATTTTATTATATAAGCTTTGAACCATGGCAGATATGAGTTTATACACAGAACACACTGGAAGTTTAACACTTCTGAGGCACAGTAACTACAGTAATAATGATTTTTGGTTATTTTCTCACAACTTCAGTGCTATTCTGTACACAATTGATAGAAGTAAAGCTCTAAATATAACTAATAATAATTCCATCCACAGCCACAAGGGGAGGGTAGGGAGGATAAACATAAGAAATAGGAGCAGGAGTAGGCCATTTGGCCCCTCGAGCCTGCTCCGCCATTCAATAAGATCATGGCTGATCTGAACAGCAATCTCTCCTACCCTTATTTGGGGTGGCAACATCTGAAGTTCATTTGTGATTTCTTAGACTGCGGCTGCAGCTACTGTTTTTAGTGAGGTGTGTGAGAGAGATCTAAGTTATGGAGACCAGCCTCTCTGTGGATAACTAATCTTTTTTTCACATTATCCCGGAATCACGCTGAGTTAGTATTTGTAGGGCGGAGACCAGATGTTACATTTGTTTTTATATATAAGTAAAGACAGAGAAGTGAATTTCTATGTCCTGTTGTCAAAATTCAACTGAGACAATTTCCTGTGGTCGCCTCAATGGGTATTAACACTTTGTGTACAGAAGACACAGTTTGTCCTTTGAGCACAGAAGTACATTCTAACATATGATTGAAAACACTGCAAATTCAGGAACGTTCCATTATCTCATGCATTTCTTGACTTCCATCTTATAATATTCAGCATTAAAAGAGCCATACTGTGATTCCCCTGCAGGATAACAAAGCCCCTTGTAATCCTTTTAATTACAATGTGCCTATTTTTCTCTTGAAATGAGGCTCTCAAGAAAACCTATTATATCTACTGTATTTTTTTAAAGTAGCACATTGAAGTACCTTGGAAATCAAGGGGTAGATTTCGGTCTAGGCCTGAACCTGTCCTGCTCATCGCCAACAAATTTCTCGTTGGGGTCCTTCAACAGGCATTTGTCCCATATTTAAGGGACCTAACGCCAGTTTCACGCATCTGCCCTGGGACACCTAAAAAAACGGGCCCCACAAAGTTAGGAGTGGGACCAACTCCTGCGCAGATTGGTGCTGGCCGTCCCACTGCTAAATTGGTATGCTTCACGCCCATTTTACACCTGGTCACAACGCATGCCAATTTCTATCCTCAATTATAAACTAACTACAGGAAACTCTTTGGTATCCGGCACGTACGGGACTGGGATGGTGCCGGTTTATTAAAAATTCCGGATGAGCCCCGTTACACAGTCACAGGTGCAGGAGTCCCGGTTACACGGCCACTTGTGCAGGAACCCCGGTTACACGGCCACAGATCCAGGAGTCCCGGTTACATGGCCACAGATCCAGGAGTCCCGGTTACACGGCCACAGATCCAGGAGTCCCTGTTACACGGCCACTTGTGCAGGAACCCCGGTTACACGGCCACAGATCCAGGAGTCCCGGTTACATGGCCACAGATCCAGGAGTCCCGGTTACACGGCCACAGATCCAGGAGTCCCTGTTACACGGCCACTTGTGCAGGAACCCCGGTTACACGGCCACAGATCCAGGAGTCCCTGTTACACGGCCACAGGTGCAGGAACCCCGGTTACACGGCCACAGGTGCAGGAACCTCGGTTACACGGCCACTAAAATACAGTAAAACTTACCTGAACCTACTCCTGAATTTTGCCGGTTAATAGAGAATTCCGGATATTTAGGTGCCGTTTAAACGAGAGTTTCCTATATAGAAGGTTATACGATCCTCTGCGCATTCATTTATGCATAAAAAATGGAGTAAAGCTCCTCTGATATTATGTTTACTGCTGTGATAATGTTGTTCACTCCTGACATATGCTCCTTGTGCACCTCTTGGCAGCACCACATTAAGCTCGTAGCCAGAAAATGGCGGTAAAAAAAGGGAGACTCAGACATTGTGGGGCGAGACAGAACATTAAGAGCAATAGAAAGTAGCAATGGACTTTTCGTCTGTTTGTACTGCTACTTTGACTCTTGCTTCCATTCTAAAATGTCTCAACAGAAATTAGCAACAAACAAAAAATGTTTGTAAAGGACTGTAATCATGCAAAGTTGTTCAGGTAAGGAAGGGAGCATAAAAATTAAAAGTGAGCCTTGAACTCAAACTCTGAACTGGTATCACTTGGCACTGGCAGAAGTAAACACTATAAAAGAGTTTTGAGTCTTAAAAGTATGGGCGCAGTGGCTCTTGGTGCAGTCGGGTGGTGAGGGCAGCCTGGGAGTACAGAGGGCATAGGAGCTGCATGGCTCACAGAGCAGCAGATTTACTGCAACAGAGTCAGATGTTTATGACTGACAAAGGAATAGTACACGATGAAGCTTAGGCTCAAGAGGAGGTTGTGTGTTTCATGATAAACAAAAATCTACAGGGACAGTCAAATGTCTATACTGCACTACCAGTGGCAGTGAAGCTCACGACCTCCTTCAACTTTCAGGCATCCACAGGAGACCTCACTGGACTCAGCTGATTTGCTGTCCACAGCTCTGTTAGGGAGGTAACTGAAGCCTTGTTTCAACATTCACCAGTGAGCGCAACAGCAGAACCAGCTGTGATTTTACCGCATTGATGGCTTCCCCAAGGTGGAGAGCACCATGGATTGTGTGCATGTGGCCATTCATTCACCGAGCAACAATCCTATGCCGTACATAAATTGGAATTGCTTTTATTCCATCCACTTATAGGCCGCGATTTCGCCTACCGAGGTGGGCTAAGTGCGGGCGAGGTAGGTGGCGGACGGCGACCCCACTCCCGGTTCCATCCTGCTCTGTGAGAAGAATTTTCTGTTGATTGGGCTTGTTAAGCCCGCCCAGCTAGGTTCCCGGCCAATTAAAAGGAAGCGGGTCTGAAGACGTCATTTGAAGACGCGTCATCAGCCGGTTTCCTTAAAGGGACCATGTCCACATTCATTTTGACAGTTGAGCTGTCAGTGTTCTGCAGCACTGAGGTGCTGCAAACACTGACAAGCACTGCACAGAGGTGCACGGCTGCTCCCAGGTTCTCCCATGACTCCCTCCATATGCTTATGGAAGGAGTCACAGCACGCAGGGAGGTTCGCTTCCCTTCCATTGGGCGGAAGAGACCCCCCCCCAGGACACCAAAGCAGCCTGGTTGCACATTGCACAGGAGGACACAAGCAGGGATGTCGTCAGGAGGACCAGGCTGCAGTGGTGCAAACCTTTCAATGATCTCAGTAGATCACGAAGCGTTACTGTAAAGCCACACTCAACCTCATCCTGATCCTGCAGTGCCACTCATCACATCCCCATCACTCTGCCTTCCCTACCCTAGTCCTGCACATCCTTACTCACACCAACTTACCTTGCACCTGCACCCATCCCTCTCTCTCTATCTACATCATCACATCCCCATCTCACTCGCTACCCCACACATTCACCCTCATCCTTGTCCAATCATACCAACTAACAACGCACAATGGTAGGCACTTGGGTGTTTTCACCAATTTTCATGTAAAGTTTCTGTTGATGTGTTGCCAAAACATTGAAATCTTTATTTTCCACACTTTGCCTCCTTGGACATATTTGTGTGCACCTTTGGAAGTGGCTTAGTGAGTTGCAGTGAATGGTGAGACATAACGGTACCCCCCGCAATGGTGATGAGTGTGAAAGGAATGGCTTGGGCATTGTAAGGATGCTTTATGGTGCTGGTGTGGGGTGGTGCCAACCTGGCGCATCATGTGGCAGCCAGGGTGTACAGCGTCAAGTGAAGTAAATCTGGCCATGGTGAGGCCATTGCTGGCCTCCCGGGCAGCAATGTGGTCGAGTGCTGATGCTCTGTGTCCTGTGCAGCATCAGGTGATGGCGGAGAAGGTTGGTGTTGTTGGTGATGCTGGTGTGCCTGGTGATGTTGGTGTTGGGGCTTATCGTGGTGGGATTCTGAGGACCAAGGTGAGATTTTTTCAAGGGTACCGATGCTGCTGGAATAGATGGCAGCTGAAGTTGAGATGACAGAAGCGATCTATCAATGGTGAGAGAGCTTGCTCCAAGGAGGTGACAGTGGATAGAGAGTTTACTCCAAACACTTCCAAACTGCATAAAGCTGAAAAGTGTATTCCAAATCCTGAAGGCTCCAGCTTCTAACATTGGAAAGTGAACAGCTGTGAAATGGTAGCTTTTATACCAATTTTGCAGCTGTCAACTATTCAGAGGAATGGAGAGTCATTGAGAACCCGAACCTGACGTGATCCCTGAGCGCTGGGAACCTGTGAAAAAGCTGGTAAAATGGTAAGTACATGGTAAAATGCTGCTTAAGTACCTTTTAACAAACTTTTAAGTATCTGAATTGGCTGACCCGCCGCTTGGTGTCGGGTCTGTTGTAAGGGGGACGTGTCTCAGACGGTGCTGGTGCGAGGTTAGGCCTTCGTTGCCTATACTATTGCTTGCTCTGGTCTCCGGCCAGCCTTTTTGCAATAAGCACCTGTGAGTGGTTCGACCCACTCGCCCTTACGGTTCTGACACCTGGACTTAGATGCAAGGAGCAGTAATGCAGAGAAAAACTCAAATAGACCCGGTTGAATAGCACAAAATGAAAATCTTTATTGCATGGCGTCTAAAATCATGAAATACATGTCATAGGCGCAAATCAAAGAGAGTACAAGTATACATACATTCATAAAGCTTGGTCTATGGAAATGGAGAACACACGGCACATCGTAAAAAGGGGAACACATTATACCTTAACCTTATTAAAAACCACCCTCCCTTAACAATACCTAAACTACGTCTGGATTTGTAGGATCGGAAAACATGCTCACCACTCGTGTTACTTCGGAGATTTTTAAAGTGAGCCACTCAGCTCGTTTCGCTGCAGCGCCTGACTGTCACGTGTTTGGAAGGGTTTCTGCACCCCACTTGTTTACTTTCGCTGCTGCGAAAAACAGGCCAGACTCTCTGTTGTCATGAAGAAATCGATGGAACTCAAAACGTTGTAAAATTCAAAGAAGAGTCTTCCTGTGTTGCGGTACAGGTAGAAGTTTGTAGAACTCAAAGAAGAGTTCTGTACTTATATTTTCGGGCGCGGTCGGGGTTTACTGACCGTGGCGGCACGTGGAATTTCTTCTCGTCTTCTTCTCGTCTCGTCTCCTCAGGCCTCCGGGTCCAGACACCGTTTACCGACACTCGGGATGGTGTACCCTGTTACTTGCCCTTGTCGGGGCGGCTCGTACCGATTGAGCTCCACCCAACACTCGAATAACCGACCAGTACGGCTAAGAGTCAAGAGTCAACAAAGTCCAGAGAAACACAAGAGGCAGACCGTCCAGGAAAGCGATACTAGAGAATAAGAGTCGAATCAAGAGCGCGATGGACATTTGTTCTCTATAGTTATAGTGATGTGTCCGTTTTATCTCCCGCTCAAATCTTAATGTTTTTCCTTTGTGTAATATTGGCACTCAAAACTCCCAGCATGGGGCGATTATCTTCTTAACGGGTTTCGGTAGCACCTGAAACTGGCCAACTATCCATTAATGTTTTCCCCATTGTAGAGCCAGCCAGGATGTGTATGAATCATCTCCTCGACTGGTTTTGGGGCCCCCCGAATACTGGCTTAATCACCCGTAAATGTCTCTCTCATTGTTGAGCCAGGGGGGTATTTGTGTATTGATGTGTCTGGATGGGCCTTTGATTGCCCAGTTCAATGATCCTTACTGTGCATAGGAAAACGATTCCAGCACTTATATCATTGCTATTGTTCAAAATGCAAACGGGTTGCATCCTGTCTTTATCAGTGTTTACCGAGTATGATCCAATCTTATACTGAATGTATATTCGACGCCATCTTGTCTGCCCACTGTGTTTCTGGAAGCTTCTGCCACGATGTGCGGCGGCCATTTTACAGGCTTCTGTGTCCTTTATTATCAGGACAGCATTTCGTTTAATAAAACTGATCAAATGAATCTGCTTCTCTCATGTTATTTTGAATCGCGATAATTGCGAAACTCTACACTGTTCAGGGATGACAGACTTGGGAAACTGACACAGAGGCGGGTTGACAGTGGGATACTGACCCACTGTCAATCTTTTTGATTTTGACAGCGGACCCTGCCGCCGAACCCGCACTCTGAGCACCGGTAAAATTCCGGCCATAGAGTGCAACTCCAACAGAAAATAATGCACATGAATGCAAGCTTCCTGAGGAGTACAATGATACTTTCTTTCTGAGCAAATGAAACATCACCCAGCTTTTTGAAAAAAGAGAAAGAATGGACTGCTAACTCCTTGGAGATATGGGATGTGCAGTGAAACCATAACCAATGACAGCTCTGCACAACCCCCATATTCCAGGAAAGATCAAATGCAACAAGGCATATGGGCAAATAAGGGTCTTATTGAGCAGGCACTTGGATGCTACAGCAATGCTTCTGATGCTTGCAGCAGCCGGAGAGAAGCATTATAATATCTTTTAGAGTAGTTCAGAAAAGTAATAACTGTATGCTGCATGCTTCATAATATTTCCACGGACAGTGCCTCACCATGGGCTTTTAAGAGGAGCTTGTGCAAGCCATGGAAGATCAGGGAAAAGATAGTGTGCAGCGGCAGCGCAGCCATTGTGGCCAGTGAGATAGAACCAAAGAAGATGAGGAGGAAGCGTTCTACAAGCAAGTTGCAACTAGTCATGGCTTCTTGTTCCAATCAAACCATAGTCCCTTCCACTGAGTGTGTATGGATGCAAGTGACAGCTCAACATAGTCCGTGTGTTGTAATATCTTCCACTGGAAAGTAGGCTTACTCTGGTTGGTATCCCCAGACAACTCAGGAGGAGCAGAAAGCATGTTGGTCCTCACCCTGGACCTACTGGCTCTTCATCAACCTCCACCTTTATTAGCACTTCACCACAGTTGTTTACTTAAAGTGTGTGGTGACAGTTGGGCGATGCTGACTATTCCTCTCCGTGCAGTGCAGCTGACTTGATTCTTCTTGCTGTGTGAATAGAACAGATGGGACATTATGAATACCTAGCACACTTATAAATTTAGATATTGTATTATTATAGTACAATTAGGCATTTGTGCATGATCAGCATATAGATATGGTGTAAATCATAGAATATGTGAATCATTTGGTGCGTACTAGTTGGTCTGCACATCTATCTAATCTCTTCAGATACCACACTTTTAAGAGATTGCCTAAAACAACTCTCATTTCACAATATATTCAGATAAAAAAACACAAACCTTACCATTTTTCTCATTATGCGATCTTGCTGTTCTTTTAAATCAACCCAATGCCTTGGCCTTGACCACCATTCCTAGAAACTCATTGCCTTTGTGCAAAGAAATACTCTCCGATGTCTGTCTCAAACTTGACCATGACAACTCTGAACCTGTTGTGCCTTCCTGTCCTGTTGTTTTGTCTGAAAATATTGTTCTAGGTTTACTTTCTCTATCCCATTAATATTCTTGTGTATCTCTACAAGATCCCCTCTGAAAAGTCTCTTTTTGCGCCTAAAGACCCCCAGCTTATGAAGTCATATTTCATAGCTCATGGACTGTAGTGTTTTTTGGATGGATGATTAGTTGGTTGGATGGATGGGTGAATTGAAATAGACCAGATGGCCTTCCTTACACATAATTTATCTTGTGAATTTGGGATGTCACCTCTTCAAAAGAAATCTGTGAAGTCTATTTCCCATGATGTTAATGGTTTCTCCTGGGTGGGTCCACCACCTGTTCCACCATTTACCCTCTTATCATAAAGAAAGAAAGACTTGCATTTATATAGCGCCTTTCACGACCACTGGACGCCCCAAAGCGCTTTACAGCCAATGAAGTACTTTTGAAGTGTAGTCATTGTTGTAATGTAGGAAACATCGAATCATAGTATCATAGAATCTTACAGCACAGAAGGAGGCCATTTGGACCATCATGCCTGTGCCAGCTCTTTGTAAGAGCTAGCCAATTAGTCCTGTTACCCTGCTCTTTCCCCATAGCCCTGCAAATGTTTCCTTTTCAAGTATTTATCCAATTCTCTTTTGAAAGTTACTATTGAATCTGCTTCCACCACCCTTTCAGCCAGTGCCTTCTAGATCATAACTACTTGCTGCATTATAAAATGAATTTCTTCTCATCTCCCCACCCCCCCCGCTTCTTTTTCCAATTATTTAAATCTGTGTTCTCTGGTTACCGACCAGAGAATTATGTGTGAATTTTACACGTGACAGTAGCATGAATTGAGAGGCCATGTTGACACACAGTGAGTGAAGCATTTCTTGCATTGATCTATACAACAACAACAATTTGTATTTATATAGCGCGTAGTAAAACGTCCCAAGCAACGGTCCCTATAAGCTGCAAGGCCACGCAGCCACAGAGCTCTCTGCCAGTCCCGCACAGCCTGTGCTTGGCTTTTGCAATGTTAAAGTACGCGCATGCGCAAAACTGTGAATGGGCCGCGCACCCAAAAAAAATTATGGGGAGCATTGGTCCCAAGGCACTTCACAGGAGCGTTAACAAACTTTGACACCAAACCACATAAGGAGATATTAGGGCAGATGAACAAAACATTAGATATGAGGTAGGTTTTAAGGAGCGTCTTAAAGGAGGAAAGAGAGGTAGAGAGGTTTAGGGAGGGAATTCCAGAGCTTAGGGCCGCGACAGCTGAAGGCACAGCCGCCAATGGTGGAGCGATTAAAATTGGGGATGCTCAAGAGGCCAGAATTGGAGGAGTGCAGAGATTTTGGAGGGTTGTAGGGCTGGAGGAGATTACAGAGTTAGGGAGGTGCAAGACCTTGGAGAGATTTGAAAACAAGGTTTTGAATTTTAAAAATCGAGGCATTGCTTAACCAGGAGTCAATGTAGGCCAGCAAGTGATGAGTGAATGGGCCTTGGTGCAAGTTAGGACACGGGCAGCAGAGTTTTGGGTGACCTCAAGTTTATAGAGGGTAGAACGTGGGAGGCCAGCCAGGATTGCGTTGGATTAGACAAGTCTAGAGGTAACAAAGGCATGGATGGGGGTTTCAGCAGAAGATGAGCAGAGGCAGGGGTGGAATTGGGCGATATTGCGGAGGTGGAAATAGGGTCTTAGTGATGGCGCGGATGTGTGGTTGGAAACTCATCATGAGGTCAGATATGACCCCAAGGTTGTGAACAGTCTGGTTCAACCTCAGACAGTTGCTTCAGCACCATATCTGTCCTTTGCTTTTACTTTGCAGTACGATTCTTACTTTAACTTGGAATTTTCAGCTTCTCATAGTATTCAGTTTGTGTCATCTTGGCATGGTTTTTCTCTCTGGAGAATGATTGCGAGCTGCCTTACCCTACCAAAATATTATCCTGTTTCACCACAATGCTATCTACTAGAACACTTATGCTCCAGTTGTGAAACAGGCTTTTTGGATTTGCTGCTGCATTTTGTGCACTCCACAGTTGAATGAATTAAAATGTCATCACTTATACTGGTTAAGGATTTTGTTAGCTGATTGAGAAGTGTGAAAGTGCTTCATGATTGGCTGGTTTTCTATCATTCTATAAATGGCATCAATTTGCACGAAATTGCTTCAATCTGCCATTTTGGCTGGTCATCATTAAAATCTACAAAAAGGTATTTTTTAAAAGTGAGAAAAGTATTCTACAGCCAATTTGAACCAATAGTACTGTGAGGTAAGTGCATTTCCTGTCAGCTGATCAAACAGTGACTGATGGAACTCAGTGATTAGTCTACAACTGAAACATCCTGCCCTTAATCACAAGCATGCTGTATCTATTGAATCATAAGCCTCTGTGGGAAAACAAAAAGTGTGTGAGGAAGATAAATATTGACGTAAGTCTTGGACAGATAAAAATTAACTTGTGTTATTTTAGATGCAGTAAGTGGGGAAGCTATTGCAGTTTGAAATGTTTGAAATCATAATCCCATGAGATTTTTATCATTTTTTGTTGTTAAATTGGCAACTGATTTCTAATGTTGCTTTTGTCCCTAATTGTATGTTACACCACCCTGTTGAATCAAGTGAAGAGGATGTTGTGTAGTTTCCTTTATAATATTAGTTTCTTTAGTTGCATTGTCATTCTATCTGTTAGCATTTTCTATGTATAAATAATAGGAAATTAAGCAATTTACATTTTAAACAGGCACAGTCTCCCTGTTTGGGAAACATTTTTTATTTATTTAAAAATATGAAATTCCTTTCAAGCTCATTGTATCACTCATGCATGTCATCTGCACTGTTCTTCTGACTCTTCTCCCTCTTCAAGATAAAGGGATGCCAAAGGCTTTTCATGAAGTCTGCGTACCTTTAAATTTCTGTAAATAATCAACCCAATACATTTTCAGAATACTATCAATTCTATATTACAATATTCAGCTTTGTAAATTTGCAGAAAATATTTATAATGTATGCATGTGCTTTTTTGGAAGCAGAAGTGGCAATCTTTTGTCAGGGCAACAATTAAACAGGTAGGCAGGCAGCATAATGATCACCAAGATATCTTTGGAGCGTATAAAGACGATAATGCAATATTTCCAGGTGAAATTTTAAAACTTCGGGTGTATGAAATGTTACCGTTCTTCCAGAATGTGACTATTTTAGGAGCACTTTTGAAATGCTGCATTTCAAATGTAGATTTTTGGAAAGTACCAAAACTTTAAATTCTACCTTTTAAAAACACTGATGAAAATATATACTGTGAACGCAGTGGCATAAATACTGGTTGATGGTGCTCCCATTTTACAAGCATCCAAAATGGCAGCCAGAGTACGTGTGCATATTTTACGCCAGATGTGCGCCACCCACCATATTGGTATAGGCAGAAAAAGAGGTGCCCTGGGCACATGCCTAAAACAAGTATTAGGCAATTTGCATATGTAACTAAGGAGCCTAAGGCCTGTTTCGGGCCCCTTTTGCAAAATTAGTCTGCTCTGAACACATCCAGTGCAGGTCCAGCTGTGGTCAAGAAAACGTGGTCTATCTGTGGCCTAACCAGTGGTCCTTAAAGGGACCACTGAGGCTGTCATCAAAAGGGTGCAGTTGTTTTTTTTAAACTTACCTGAATGCTGAAGACGCTTGCTGGCTCCTGCTCAGCCTCCTCTTGATCGCTTCCATCTCCCTCCCGATTGGGAATGTTCTCAGTGCCCAGTTTGTGCCTGACAATTTCATTTCATCTGGTAGCCATTAGCAAATTGTATGTTTATTCACTCCATGCAATTTGTTAATTTTGTGGGGGATTTCATGTGTACGCTGAGTGTAGTTAGCTGCAAATTTGTATAATGGCTTTAAAACCCATTTCTATTAGCTTAAGACACAAATAATGTAAATGTAGCGCAGCTAAACTCTTGCCTCTACAACCTTTGTCTATAAAGGGAATAGGTGAGCTATCTGTTATTTACCTCTAACTTTCACATCAATGCTTACAGTTGTGCTTGAAGAGTGAGCTGCTCAGCTTTTCCTCCATGCCCCATACTGACACTTTTAAGATGTCCCAGCCTACATCCAATTTCTTTTTAAAAAAAAAAATCACAGCAAATGCTACACATTCATGGGGCACTCTGTATTCATCTTGCACTCAATCCAATCAATAGGACTGCATTATTCTGTGTAATGAGCCAAATATGGCTTTCCTGCCCCTGCACCACCCCCTCCCCCATAAAGAGAGGGTGACTTGAACTAGTAAGGGCCAGTTTTGTGAATCAAGCTCGCGTGCTCAATTAAATGAATTTGAATTTTCAGTGTGTGAATATTGAAAGTTCCAATCACCTCTCTTCATTTGGGCTGCGTTGCTATGTTTGCCACGTTGGTGCATGCAGTCCTTATTGTAAGGGAGCATATTTACCAGGCCAACCTGAGGGTTCTGTGGATATGCAATGGATGTATTGCCAGATGAAGGAAATTGCAGCAAGGGAGCTTTTGAAGTCCTAGGTGACTCGAGTGTGCCAACCAGCTACCCCAAGACGAGGCGCTTCTGTGCAAGGCGTAGTTACTTGGAACTGACCAAGGAGAAGATGAGGCTTAGGCTGAGTAAAGGAGCTGTTACTGAGTGGCACTGCTTGGTACAAAATAATTCGTAGGTGAATTCAGTAAGATGAACAGTATTGGCAGCGTAAGGGCAACACGGTGGCATAGTGGTTAGCACTGTTGCCTCACAGCGCCAGGGACCAGGGTTCGAATCCGGCCTCGGGTGACTGTCTGTGTGGAGTTTGCACATTCTCCCTGTGTCTGCGTGGATTTTCTCCGGGTGCTCCGGTTTCCTCCCACAGTCCAAAGATGTGCGGGTTAGGTTGATTTGTTGTGGGGGGGATTAAATACGTGGGGTTACGGGGATAGGGTGGGATATGTGTCAGTGCAGGCTCGATGGGCCGAAATGGCCTCTATCTGCACTGTGGGGATTCTGTGATTCTGTGATAACAACTGTTCTCAACTTTGCTACCAGCATTTTCCAAGCACACCAGTTTATATAGTTCAGCCGACTCACTTTGCCAAAATACAAGGCATTATTGGCTATGTATATTGGGTTAACTTTTTTAAAAGGAAGTAGTATTGTGTGTTGCTTTAAAAATACTCATTGTGAAGCAATTCCCACATTTGCTTATTTCAAATTTGCCACGCCCTTCAACTTTTGAAGTCTTATCCTATGATTAATATTTAAATATAAAGTTTTATCATGAAATAGTTCCAATTAGTGCTGTAGTTTTTTTTGACATTTCACAAAAATAGCACCTCCTGTTTTATAACTCTGATGTGCTGTGGTGTTAATCTAACAGTGACATCACGTAAGTAGTTAATCTTCCTTTCCCAAAATCGTTCTTCAGTTACATAAAAACAAAAATAAAAGGAATGTTGAACTATTTGTTTCTTTGTTTATAATTGTTCCCTTTTAGGTCACCCACTTCCTTTAGCTCAAAGAATGGGACAATTATAGGCTGTAGACTTCCACTACCATGCCACTTTATGACTTACTGGCAGGAGGTATACTTTTGCAGGGCAGACTTACTCCTGATTGGGTTTTCTTTCTTCCATGCTCTGAGATGGAGTGCTCTGCTGCTGAGCAATGCTCCATTTCTTAATCACTCAAAAATTAACACATGGGATCTAATAAAACTCACCCAATGAGAGTAAGAAAGGTACGGCTGACATTTAAACATAACCTTCTGGTAGGAGTTCAATGATGTATAGTTGGAACTGCACAACTTGAGTAAACTCCTTGAAGTACCAGATCTTGTTGTGAATTACCTTTTATTTATATAATATTTGGATACATTTTTTTTCAGTTTATTGACCAGTTTTTATGTTTAAGCAACTAATTCACTGAATAATGCAGTGTGATGGAGGGGAGGGAGCTATTTGTTTTAATTTAGGCCAGAGAACTAATCAACATGTGTTGACTAATTATGAAAACAAGACAGAAAATTAATCTGTTAATTTTGTCAACAATGAGGACATAGTGGATGATGATGCCTCTTTGCGTAGCACTAGGCCAAGTTTCAAGAAGAAAGAAACAACTTGTCTATTATGATATAATGCCTTGTCATATCCCAAAGCACTTTGCAATCCATGGATGACTTTTGAAGTACAGTCACTGTAATGCAGGCAAATGCTGCTGGCAAATTTTGTACAGAGCGAAGTCCCACAAACAGTGAATGAATGACTGGATAATCTGTTTTTAGTGGTGTTGGTTGAAGGAGGAATGTTGGGCAGTGGGAGAACTCCCTGTTCTAATAGTGCCATAGTATATTTTTCTGAGCAGGCGTTAACATCTCATCCAAGAGATGGCACCTCTGACAATGCAGTACACCCTTAGTACTGCACTGAAGTATCAGCCTAGGTTATGTGTTCAAGTCTGCTTTGGGATTTGAACTCTGAACCTTCTGACCTCAGACTGCTATCAGTTGAGCCAAGCTGATTGTGCCTATTTCAATTCCCAATTTGTGTTGGGCTAGCTGAACTCCGCCAAGCAGCAGGCAATACAATAGGTCACAGCATCCCTGGACTATGAGAGGGAAAATCAACGAGATTTCTATGGAAATGTGTCTTTAAACTAATCATCAGATCTTGTTTGTGACTGACAATCATTAGGTGTGCTGGTTTCCTATTGGATCATTTGTTGCATGAAGCTACAGAATTTGTTAATTTGAGAGTCTTATGAGCAAATAATTTATGTGCCACGAAACCAGTCTAAATATTAACTAAGTAATTGTTTGTTTTCTATTTATCAATGAGGTCTAATCAACAAAGAAGCATTATTCTGTTTATGCAAATAGGCTCACTGGAAATGTGAACTTTTTTTCACCCGATTTAATTTTTAAAGTATATACATTTTAAAACGTAACTCCATGCCTTCAAAAATAGTGGGCAGGAGTTTCCACTCCTCGGTTGCGCTTTTTTTTTTCAGCGCAATTCGTCCTAAATCGGCCAAACCAGCGCAAAAGATTGAGGAATTTCAAGCACAAATTATGTTCCGTGCAAATCAAGTTTCCCCGATCTTTTGCGCTGGTTTTAAAAAAACATCGAGCTAGATGCTGGCCCCACCCACAAAACTGTCCACGCCCCAAATCGAATTACTCACCCATGGCGAGTTTCCGCTAATTGCGCCCCTTTGCGGGCCTTCGAGGAGGCTCTTAAAATTAAGCTGTTTTTTTGAAGGTGCAAGGACACTAATAGGCACGTCCTAAAAGCGTTAAAAATGTTTTTTAATTTACTTAGAAACTGACCAATGTAACTAATAAATGGTTCTGTCTAGTGTTTTTTAAAGTCATTTTCAGTTATTTACAGCTGGTGGACTCGACGCTGATTAAAAATGCTTGTGTTTTTTGTGTTAAACCCATTTTCAGCTGTATTAATCAAACTGCACCAGGTTACCGCTCTTAAATATATCAAGGAATATCTTTTAATGCAAATTTTTAAAAAAAAAATTACGTTCTATTGCACTGCTTCATGGAAGATTTTATGTTCAGCGATTATGCAAATTAGTTTAAACGGAAATTTGAGCAAAAAGAAACTAGTGTAATTTGCACCTGGATTCGGCCCAAAGCAGAAACTCTTGCCCAGTGTATATAATAGTGATTACGTTATTTGGTATCTCAGTGTAACAAATAACTTTACAATACTCTTCTATCAGGCACATGTTTGATGAAGTTACACGTTGTCCCTTTTTTCTACAGTTGGTATCACAATACTACTAATCTTTAGAGCTGGAGATCTCAGGCTTGATGAAATAACTTGTGAAGTGGGGTTTGTCAATCCTCCTCAAATCAAAAATTCTATATACAGAAGTTATTATTGTAGAAGAGCTAGACCCTGATAACACAAACCTTATATACTAGTCACCGTGTTGGGTGTGGCTCGGTGGGTAGCACCCTCGCCCCCGAGTCAGAAGGTTGTGGGTTCAAGTTCCACTCCAGAGACTTGAGCCAAAATTCTAGGCTGACACTGAGGGAGGGCTGCACTGTCGGAGGTGCCGTGTTTTGGATGAGACGTTGAACCGAGGCCCCGTCTGCTCTCCCTGATGGACATAAAAGATCCCACGGCACTATTTCGAAGAGCAGGGGTGTTATCCCCGGTGTCCTGGCAAATATTTATCCCTCAATCAACACCTAAAAACATCAGATAATCTGGTCATTATCACATTGCTGTTTGTGTTAATTGGCTGCAGCGTTTCTTACGTTACAACAATGACTACCCTTCAAAAGTACTTAATTGGCTGTAAAGTGCTTTGCGACGTCCTGAGGTCGTGAGAAGCGCTATATAAATGCAAATCTTTATTTCTTTTTAATGGAGGAAATTCCATCAGAGCACAATCAACAAACCGCAATTAATTGGAGTTAAAAGACTGCTGGATGATCTGTTGCTGATTGCCAATAATCTATTCCAGGACTGACTCTTCACTTTTTATTTCTCTCTCCCTCTCCAAGTCGTTCACCTCCATGTAGCCTCATTCAGCTGGGAGCGTGGGAGAGCTTTCTGCAAAACATGTGTGGTGTCAGCTTTAACATTTTTCTACTGTACATCCGATCCTCCTTTAACAAATTGCCAGTTCCTACATTACTAGCTAAAAATAGGAGTGGTTTTGTATATTCCGTGCTTTCCCATAGTAACACCTTCTCCTAGATGAAAAGCATGTAACATGGGCACTATCAATTTTTCTTGATGTGGTTTCTGTCACTTAAGTGATTACTTAACATCAAAAGTTTAAAGCTGCATAACAAGCATATAAATCATTTGTAAGAATCTAAACAAACTTATTCTGGCTAAGCCATGTTTTAAAAAAAAAGTTTAAATGCTATAAGATTCCATTTTATTTTTTGCTGTTAACATTGCTGTTAAAATCGATGGTAGGTAATGGATGTAAATTCCAACAGTAAAACAATAAAATATCCATTTCATTCAGTTGCTTGTAACTGTAAATTAATGTCACACTACATATATGCAGGTACTAATTTCAACAAACATTCTTAGGTTTGTGAGTACTCCCAGACCAAATACAATTGCTATAGATTTCTGTGAAACTATCCACTCCTGTCTGTTTTTACATTACAGAGGCCACATTGTACAGCGATGCCGTCATTGTGCACATGCCATTGTGTACATGTGTGAGATCTAATCAGAATTGCCTTTTATGAAAATATGAGTGTTCCAAATCGTACTCTGAACATAGCTTGTCTTTTACTAAGATTGCACTAAGTACTTGTGGTAGGTACTAATGATTTATCTAGCTGATTGTGGCATTATGCAAATTTCAATGAATATAATTTTTTTTAAATCAACCTTTCACTGATTTTTCTGCTTAAGTCTGACCTTTCTGACAAGTGACAATATGCTTATTCACATAAGTTAATTAACTTCTTAAATAAAATTACATCAATACTTAACTTTTTCCTTAACCACCCCTCCCCCACCCCTCGCCCCCAATTTTAATGTTATTTTCCACTATTCTATTCAAGCCAGTAACTTGGTATGGACCAGGGATCTTCCTCATCTGTATGGCTAAACCATTCAATAAGTTTATGGAGCCACTAAGGGAGCTGACAATAGATGTTTGATCATTTCCATGCAAATTCCATATGATGCAAGTAAATTGGCATCTGCTTGCACCTAATTAACTCGCCCATGAGGAATGTTACTAACATCTTGATGCTGCCATGGGAGAGGCATGGAATGTTGCACTTTCCTAAACGGGAAAGGAAAGCTCCTTTTAATAGTTCAATTGATGACATTTCTGAAGGAGCTGATAATGTTAATGCTATTGTTATGGTATTGATATAAATTTGTAAACTAACGTGGCTGAATAGGTTGTTAGTACAACTACAGCACTTTTATTTTTAAGGCTGGGATTCTGGGGCAAGGGGCAACGGTCTTCAATTGGGGAGCCAAGACCTCTGCACTGCTATTGTCTACTTTATCTTTATCTTCCTGCCACTGCTCCAAATTAAGACCTGTTGGGGTCCGCAGACCAATAAATAATTTGTAAAAAGGAGGGAATCAATTTCATTGGTTTAGATTTAATTGGCAACCCAAGAATAGCTGGCAAGACCTGTGGAAAATATAGCGCTCCATTGTCTTTTGGTCTCCCTGCCTTTTATTTGTGTACCATTAACAGGGAAAGAACCACAAGTCTATTCTACAACATCTTCTTTCATAGAAACATAGATAGGAGTAGGCCATTCGGCCCCTCGAGCCTGTTCCACCATTTAATGAGATCATGGCTGATTATCCAAATTCAGTAACCTGTCCCTGCTTTCTCCCCATATCCCTTTAGCCTTAAGAAATATATCTAACTCCTTCTTGAATATATTTAATGAATTGGCCTCAACTGCCTTGTGTAGTAGAGAATTCCACAGGTTCCCCACTCTCTGGGTGAAGAAATTCCTCCTCATCTCAGTCCTAAATGGCTTACCCCTTATCCTTAGACTTTGACCCCTGGTTCTGGACTCCCCCGCCATCGGGAACATCCTTCCTGCATCTAGTCTGTCTAGTCCTGTTAGAATTTTACAAGTTTCAATGAGATCCCCTCTCATTCTTCTAAACTCTAGCGAATACAAGCCCAATCGTCCCAATCTCTCTTCATACGTCATTCCTGCCATCCCAGGTATCAGTCTGGTGAATCTTCGCTGCACTCCCTCCATGGCAAGAACATCCTTCCTCAGATAAGGCGACCAAAACTGCACACACTACGCAAGGTGTGGTTTCACCAAGGCCCTGTACAACTGCAGCAAGACATCCTTGCTCCTGTACTCAAACAATTAGGTGAGACTTGCCTAGATGGGTAGTTTGTTGCTACAGTACCACTGGCAGCACACCAGAAACAAATATGTAATGACCTCATAACATTGTGACATGTTTTGAAACCAGTTTGTCTACTTACCATCAGAAGGCCAAAACCCTACCACTCCAAGGCCAGTAGAGTCTCACAAGCAAGTAAATATGAGATGTATTTCTTTTATGGTATGAGGATACTTCCACTTGGAGCAGCTCCACAGTGTGATAAGGTAACAGTGCACTGGAAATTGTTCCATTGAAATTCAGAGTACTAGCAGTAACAGTCAAACAACTGCACATTTGTAATCTTGAAAAGTCACAATTTGTGACTGTGAGATTAAGTTTCAGCCATGGATGCCAGCGAAATGGCTGTAGGGTCAGGCTGAACCCTCAGCTCACCTGTTGCCAGATGAAATGGTGCGCTGCAGTAATGGCTGTTCATGTTTATCACCAGTGACTCAGTTGAAACCACCTCCTTGAAGTGAATCTCTGCCCTGCTCTGTTTAAAGACACTTCTTATTGCTGTGATGCCATTTTCTTACTGGGTCTTCCCAACAATCTTCCCTTGTGAAATCTCTCCAGTCTATCTCTGGTATTA
The DNA here is from genome assembly GCA_030390025.1 of Squalus acanthias. NCBI lineage: Eukaryota > Metazoa > Chordata > Chondrichthyes > Squaliformes > Squalidae > Squalus > Squalus acanthias. The sequence continues at coordinate 143,932,877 of CM059429.1, forward strand.
CAACTGGCTGTGTGAGAACCATGCGATGAAGCTGATGGCACCAGTGCAACACTAGAGCAAGATTTGTATGAAGAAACTGGCTTTGTGTCATTATACATATCTGCACATCGTCGCCTACAGTCTGCAAGGGCAGTGGCACTGAAACCAGAGTGACACTATTGTGGGTAAGAATGAGCCCGCAGTGTGTTTGATGCACATCCCTCATGCCAACACCCTGAGTATAATGGCAGCATTAGATCCCCTTTCAGCTTTTGGAGTGACTGAAGGAACCTGCACTAAAGCAAAATTATCAGGTGTGTGTTCAGTTTCCAGATTCATCATAAAAGAGAAAGGGGAAAAGACCTGACTTCTCACCAAGATCTGTGAATGAAGACCTGCAGTTTCATTTTTTTTTTAAATAACACCTACAATCCATTTTAATAATCTTCTCTCATTCTGATACAAATGAAAAGTGCTCCTAGAATCATCGAACCTTGCAGCACAGAAGGAGGCCATTCAGCCCATCGTGCCTCCTTGAAAGAGCTGTCAAATTAGCCCCACTGCTGCTCTTTCCCCATAGCCCTGCAAATTGATCCTCCATGAGTACAGTTGAAGCAGTGTCCTACATTCATTGCAGGATGTCACTCAGGCTGCTGCCCCAGAGTGTCCTACATGAGGATGTCACTTGGGCTGCTTCTCTGACCGTGTTATACTTAGAATAAGTGACACGCTCTGAGCTTTTGTCTAATTAATGTTGCAAATGTAGTACTGTAGTTGCCACAGTACTGCTAGAAAGGGATGAGTGTTTATTTTCAGATTCAAATCTAGGCTTCTGAATCCGAATCCGAGGAAGCAGGAGGCACTGCCAGGAATAATGGATCCGTATATATTTGTTAGTCAGGACGCTCGTGTGAACATTTACCATGCTTCACTTTTATCATTTTCAACCTTCGTGGTATCATGCACTGTGAGCCTTGATCTTGGTTTCTCAATTTATAAAAGCTGCAGGATGGATAGACCACACTAGAAAAATGCCAAAATTAAACACACCTACACAAAATATTTGTCACTTCCAGGGGGAAGATTTCCTCTGACATTGCAAAATCATTAAATGTATTCTTTACAATTCTGTTACACCTAGCGCATAGTAGAAATGTTCCAAATTGTGTTGTGTGTATGTATACTGAGCAGACAGAAATATCAAAGTGGGCCTTGAATATTTTTTCTCTATTTTGTGCATGCCAATTCCATTTGACTCTCCTTTCCACAATGTTTTTAAATTGCTGTATAATCTGAGTCTCAAAGGATTCTGATGAAAGTTAGTTTGCATATTTAGTAGAAGGCACAACATTTTTGAGTACAGCCAGCCTTGTCTTTCTGCTTTTTTTGTGTCCAGATTTTTACTGAGATAGTGAACTTCTATCTCCCTGAGCAGAGTAGATTACAATGACCTCAAACCCAAGTCTCTGAGCCTTGCATAACTACATTCTGTTTCTAACCTCTTGCCTCACTTCCACTAATCTGTGAGAGACTAGATTTGGATACAGCTGCTTAACAGGGTGGGCACAGCTGTTTGTGTAAAGCAATGGCAGATCCAACAGTACTTTCTACACTCCTTGAATGTTCTTGCAACATAGAACAGAAGTCTGGTTTCGAGAACTAACTGGCCATTTTTCACTAAAATATCATAAAAAGATATAAAAAAGAACCATTTGATCCAGGTTTATCTCTGCTGTGAAACTCATCCCCAACCCAGGATGTTCCAATGGGAGAGTGGTTTGACCTGGACTGCAGATTTCTACTTCTGACAGTTTTGTTCCCCTCTCTCCCTTCAGAATCAAACTTTTTCCTCCACTTGCTCATCTATCTGGCAGCCTGGCCCAGAACTGAAGAAACTATGTGAATGAGAGCGACTATGTTTATATATTTGGTAGGGATGGGATTCTGACTTGTAATGCTCTGATTGGCAGTCTCAGTCTCCATCACAAGAACTTCTAGGCTGCCAGAAGTACAAAAATGCTGAAGTTCTTAAAAATGTAAAAACACTGCCTGACTTTTAAGAATGTAGTATATCAAACAAAATTAAAATGTATTTCATCTTGTAAGAAAATAAATACTTTCATGACAGGTCTGTGTAAAGTTAAAGAGAAAATATTTAACTAAGCTGTCACAGTTCAATATAGTATGTTTTACACAAAAAGGAAAATGTACTCCCAGCTAGCAAAATTTATGGGTTGTAAATGATGAATGAATCAACTAGGAAAGCGATTATTTATCAAGTTTAGAAAATAGTTTCACAGAATGTTACAGTACAGAAGTAAGCCGTTTGCCCCATCAAGTCTATGCTGCTGTTTTTCTCAACAGTAATTTAAAACTGCTATTGGTGCAGTTTTGAGTCGGTGGGTTGACATTTGGCCGATACCTCCCACGCAACAGGCCAGCTAACAGCAAGGAAGAAACACTAATCCTCCTAATCAGCTGTGAACTCAATTAGAATACATTTAAGCAGCTCAACTAACAGTGGGAAGGCAAAGACATAAAAGTTGTAATGTTGTTTTTATTTTCCATTTGTTGCTTCATACTTATGGTCTCCTCTGTGTTTGTTCTTTTTGAAGGGCTAACTGCCACAAAGTTCAAAACTTGTTGAAATTGAATCGAGAAACATCGGTCAGATTAAAACAAAGATTGTGTTCATTATTCAGTCACACTTACTGCGTTAGGTTTGCAAGGGAAGGACAAGATGTAAAAATTTAAACAGAGCACTGACGGAAGCAGTGGCAGATTTTGGGGGAATGCGGGGATGTGCCTCGTTTCTGCTCCTCAACCCAGCCCAACACCTGGTGGCAGCGCACATGCTTGGAGCTGACCAGATCATCACGTGCCAGCTATAAATTCATTCTGTCGAGTGTGTGTGAGCGTATTATTAATTTCATCCAGATCTTACAAATACTGGCATTAATGAATGTATTTCCCTAGATATGTCTATCCTCTCCATAATAAGTGATCTACTTGTCACCTGTAAGATCATTTGAGTGCATGAACTGCTAGTGGGAGTGAGGTTGGGATGTGGCTGGCAGTGGGAGTTGGGGTAGATTGGGCTAGGAGTTGGCCATGAATTCACAAGATATTTGTTGGGCCCTTTTAACTAAGCTTTGCATACTTTACAACGGGATTACAGAAATTTTCAATAATTTAGAAGCTTGAGAAGTGTGAAATAGCATTATTACAGGTAGGTGCAGATTCACTGGTTCAGATTGCACACAAAATTCAGAAGCAAAATTCACCATCCCTGCCACCTTGGTTTTCATTCCTTAAAGTCTACAAAATAACAGTAACTAGCCCTTTATTTATGAAAAGAACAAAAGTATCTCTTAATATTTAAAACGGCATTATTTCACATGAATCCACTTAGCTTCACTCAGCCCTTGGCCTGGGTTCTGTTGCACTTAAGAACAGCACAGATACTCCGGTTACTTCTGAGCTGCTAGGGTAAGCTCAAGAGGTCACTATACTGATGTCTGGTTGCTGGGATGCATGTAGCAGACTTAAAGGCTAGGAGTCCACTCTGAGTTTAAATATATCTAACTTCAGCATCCAAATGAACACCGATTGGATTCACCTTGCTCGAGCTGTGTCACAATGTCGATGGCAGAGAAGTCGTGGTCTGAATTATTCTACTCTCCCAGTTATCAGGGGGAGAGCAGGGCCTGTGCAAGAGAAAACAAGTAGAAATATATTCTATTACAAAACTGCTATTGTAGAATTCAGCTTTACTCAAAACATGTACTTGGTGACAATCTGAAGATTTAAAAAGAAAAGTAGATTGACTTCTTTTGTAAAATATAGTTTTCATTCAGTAGGGAGGCTTATTTATACATTGACTACCAAGTGTTCACCCAAGAAACAGATGTGTATACTATGTTGCTGTTATAAGGATCTCCCATAAACGTTAACCTAAGAACATAAGAAATAGGAGCAGGGGCAGGCCATTCGGCCCTTCAAGCCTGCTCCGCCATTTAATGAGATCATGGCTGATCCGATTTTGGCCTCAACTCCACTTTCCTGCCCGTTCCCCATAACCCTTTAGTCCCCTGTTGTGCAAATATCATAGCAAATAGTACTAAGTTAGTGTTATCAGTGTTATAATATCAAATGAAAACAATAAAGATACAAATAATTTTGAAGTGTTTTCATATGTAGTCTTCTAGCTCCAATTGTAGGATATTAATTAAATAATCTGCATTTAATATAGTGCTTTTCATGTCTTCAGGACATCTCAAAGCTCTTCAAAAGTGATGTGCAGTCACTGTTGTTATATAGACTCTAACCATAAACTTGTGAGCCTGAATCCCAGCTTTGATTTCTATTCGGATTTATCTGCTATCATTGGGAAGGTTTAGTCAGTTGTTCAGCTGAGCCACGAGATAGGGCAGCATATAGCAGTTGAGTGCTTCAGGGCATAGGAAAGCCTGACCGCTTGAGCACCGAAATCAAAGGCATGCCTTCTGTTAGTTGACCATGGAATCGCATCAGTGACAGCAGTGAGAAAGCCCATGGGCCCACCATTCGGATAATTTCACCGACCTAGCTGAATCTAGAAATACAGCAGCAAGAAGCAGTTAGCCTAATGGGAAGAAAGTTAACTTTATGGGGCCAGTTTTCTGAGTATGGGTTGCCAACAGGGAGCCCTGTTCATTGGGACAGCTGGCTCCTTCTTTCAACGGTGCTCGAATCCCAGTGAGTGGTGTTCTGTACTCGGCATACACCTGCCTTAGCTTGGTAGTCAGTGAACGGGACTCCACAATCGAAGAATTAAACACTTCTTCAGCTGAATCCAGACCTCCAGTTCTACTGTGTGCATGTAGCACATATTGGCCTTGAACTGGATCGTTTTAGGGCCTGGGGTGTCAGTACACTTGGAGTATCAGCTGCACTATAAGCTCTTTGTGCCTTGGTTCTGCTTTCTGTATTTGAAAGAATTGGCCCTTATAAATATGCAACAGAAGTTATACACCAACTTTTTGTTGAGGAATAAAATACCAATGTCTAAATCCTGGCCCTAGCAACATCCCAGAACTGATGAGTTGTGGATGAAGACTCAGGGATACGTGTGTTTACTGAGGACCACGGGTGAAGGGAAGCCCTTGAGCTGCATTATGGGTACCACCAGGGAGCAATGATGCTGACTCTGGGCCCAGTGATAAATTTTGTGCTATTACTAAATGTACTTTTGTGCAGTTACTGGCACAAACAGAATTTATAGTGGGACAGATTTACAAATGAAAGGTTTGATCTGCCAATGCATGTATGAACTAACTTCCTGGGAGCCCACCTCCTGTTCATCAAAGACACGGGGATGTCCGAGGTTGTTCCCAAGTGCATGGTCCAAAAAATGCTACATTTCTGACTGATGGAGGAAGCATGGCAACAGGATGTAACCAAGTGTGATATTAAAAAGGTCAAAGGTGGGGAAAATATAAATACAAAATTAGTTTTGTTTTTTGACACCCTTTTAAACATGGGTGATTGGAAAAATAATAGACTCCAAACAGTATTAGATATATTTTTACTGGTTCAATCTGGCATTGCGGTCCATTGATGTCAAAAAGGGAACAATCTAAAACTTCCCTATTATATACTCTAAAACTTCCCTTTTATGTATATGGCATTAAGCAATGTTGAACAATACTGTGAGGAAACAAGTTTCACTTATTATTTTACACAGCAGGAATATGTTTCTTACCAAAAAATAAATCAGTTTTGAAAATAAAATACAAAAACAGGAACAGAAACTGCATTTGTCTGTTCGAAGTCCTCCTGCTGAGTTACCAGAACAAGAAGCTGACATCAGTAGCTTCTCCTTTGTGTTATCTATCTCGCTGTTACCCTCTGATTATTGTCACTTCTTTCAGTGGACCTAATTCTTCGATCCACATTTGTTTTAGTTTTGTAATGTAACTTCTTATCACTGTTATTTTTGTCTGCAATATTTTATGCACATAGTGAACACTTTATCATATATCTTTCTCGCAGCAATCAGATGTAAATATTCACAGCTTCCTCTGAACCAGTGCAATTAAAATGTCCACTGAATCACACAACCGTGTAAAAGGTGACTGCTTTTATCATGATCTTACTCCCAAATGATTCATCTTAGTTTTCTTCACAGAAGCACACATCATATTGGAGTAAAACGCTACTGATGATTCTATCGGCATGACATCACGAGGCATTAATCTAAACATTACTGATTTTAAACTGAACTTTCTCTAATGCCTTTTCTCAATTTATTTCACTTTTTGTGAAATGTTTGGATATTAGAAACAACTTGGGATTATGTTTTTACACTAGGGATGGCATATCATTTTGCTCACTGTAACCTGCTGGTGGTGACATTTCCTTCAGTATAATATATATCAGAAATGTAGTAAACAATGAGGAGGATAGTAACAGACGTCAGGAGAACATAGACAGGATGGTGGAATGGGCGGACACGTGGCAGATGAAATTTAATGCAGAAAAGTGTGAAGTGGTGCATTTTGGTAGGAAAAATGAGGAGGGGCAATATAAACTAAAGGGTACAATTCTAAATGGGGTACAAGAACAGAGAGACCTGGGGGTATATGTGCACAAATCGTTAAAGGTGGCAGGGCAGGTTGAGAAAGCGGTTAAAAAAGCATACGGGATCTTGGGCTTTATGAATAGAGGCATAGAGTACAAAAGCAAGGAAGTTATGAAGAACCTTTTATAAAACACTGGTTTGGCCTCAACTGGAGTATTGTGTCCAATTCTGGGCACCGCACTTTAGGAAGGATGTGAAGGCTTTAGAGGGTGCAGAAAAGATTTATAAGAATGGTCCTAGTGATGAGGGACTTCAGTTACGTGGATAGACTGGAGAAGCTGGGGTTGTTCTCCTTAGAGCAGAGGAGGTTGAAAGGAGATTTGATGGAGGTGTTCAAAATCATGAGTGGTCTAGACAGAGTAGATAGAGAGAAACTGTTCCCATTGGTGAAAGGGTCGAGAGCCAGAGGACACTGATTTAAGGTGATTGGCAGAAGAACCAAAGGTGACATGAGGAAAAACCTTTTTACGCAGCGAGTGGTTAGGATCTGGAATGCACTGCCTGAAAGGGTGGTGCAGGCAGATTAAATCACGGCCTCAAAAGGGAATTGGAGAAGTAGCTGAAGGAAAAAAATTTGCAGGGCTACGGGGAAAAGGCGGGGGAGTGGGACTAGCTGAAGTGCTCTTGCGGAGATCCGGCACAGGCCGAATAGCCTCCTTCTGTGCTGTAACCATTCTATGATTCTAATTCTGGGAACCACACTTTAGGAAGGATGTCAAGATCTTGGAGAGGATGCAGAAGAGATTTACCAGAATGGTACTGGGGTAAGGGAACTTCAGTTATGTGGAGAGACTGGAGAAGCTAGGGTTGTTCTCCTTAGAGCAGAGAAGGTTAAGACAAAATTTGAAAGAGGTGTTCAAAATCATGAATGATTTTTGATAGTCAACGACAACTTGCATTTACATAGTGCCTTTAATGTAGTAAAACGTCCCAAGTTGCTTCACAGTAGCGTTCTCAAACAAAATTCAAAACCGAGCCATATATGGGGATATTATGGTAGAGATAGGTTTTAAGGAGCATCTTAAAGGAGGAAAGAGTGGTGGAGAGGTTTAAGGAGGAAAATCCAGAGATTAGGGACTCGGCAGCTGAAGGCACGGCCACCAGTCGTGAACAATTAAAATTGGGGATGCGCAAGACGCCAGAATTGGAGGAATACAGATATCTTGGAGGGTTGTAGGACTGGAGGAGATTACAGAGATGGGGCGGGGCGAGGACATGAAGGGGTTTGAAAACAAGTTGAGAAGGCTATTAAAGCATGGGGATCCTTGGCTTTATTAATAGAGGAATAGAGTACAAAAGCAAGGAAGTTATAAGTTATGAGAATTTTTAAAATCGAGGCGTTGCTTAACCGGGAGCCAATGTAGGTCAGCGAGCACAGGGGTAATGGGTGAATGGGACTTGGTGCGAGTAAATAAGGAGAAACTGTTTCTAGTGGCAGAAGGGTCGGTAACCAGAGGACACAGATTTAAGGTGATTGGCAAAAGAACCAGCGGTGACCTGAAGCATTTTTTTTTTACACAGTGAGTTGTTGTGATCTGGAATGCACAACCTGAAAGGGTAGTGGGAGCAGATTCAATAGTAACGTTCAAAAGAGAATTGGATAAATACTTGTAGAGGAAACATTTACAGGGGAAAGAGCAGGGGCGTGGGATTAATTGAATAGCACTACCAAAAAAGAGGTGGCACAGGCATGATGGGCTGAATGGCCTCCTTCTGTGCTGTATCATTCTATGATAGTGAAGCTGCATTCAGTGCAAGTTAAAATGTTACTTATTCCTATGTGCCAATCCATTTTCACAATGTGCTCTCTGCAAAAATCAAACACTCTGAGCAAATCTGAGTGGCCATGACTCTTAAAGGCTGAATCTTATAGAATCATAGACTGATGCAGCATACTCGGGAGTCATACCCTTTCCCCATAGCCCTGTAAATTTTTCCCGTTCAAGTATTCATCCAAATCCCTTTTGAAAGTTACTATTGAATCTGTTTCCACCATCCTTTCAGGCAGTGCATTCCAGATCATAACAACATGTTGTTTAAAAAAAAAAAAAAGATTCTCATCTCGCCTTTGGTTCTTTTGCCAATTACCTTAAATCTGTGTCCTCTGGTTAATGAGAGTTCTGCCACTGGAAACAGTTTCTCCTTATTTACTCTATCAAAACCCTTCATGATTATGAACACCTCTATCAAATCACCCCTTAACCTTCTCTGCTCTAAGGAGAACAAACCCAGCTTCTCCAGTCTCTCCACGTAACTGAAGTCCCTCATCCCTGGTACCATTCTAGTAAATCTCCCCTGCACCCTCGAAGGCCGTGACATCCTTCCTAAAGTGTGATGCCCAGAATTGGACACAATACTCAAGCTTAACCAGTAATTTATAAAGTTTTAGCATAACTTAATTTTGCTTTTGAACTCTATGCTCATTAATAAAGTTAAGGATCTCGTATGCTTTTTTAACAGCCTTCTCAACTTGTCCTGCCACCTTCAAAGATTTGTGTATGTGAACCCCCAGGTGTCTTTGTTGCTGCAACCCCTTTAAAATTGTACCATTTAGTTCAAATTGCCTCTCCTCATTCTTCCTACCAAGATCTATCACTTGACACTTCTCTGCGTTAAATTTCATCTGATATGTGTCTGTCTATGTCCTCCTGAAGTCTGTTACTATCCTCCTCACTGCTAACACATGCCCTCCATATGCTGTGAGTGTCTTTATTCTGTGGTGTACCACAAAGAAGGCGGTGGATACTGATTTAACAATTCACCCAGGCACGGCCCAAGGAATTTGTTTATTTTAAGTCACTCTGCCTGATGAACTATGCAATATTTATTTCCTCTGTCGACTGCTGACAGCACATTTTTTTTTAATGAACATAGTATAAAATCTTATAAAATATTTCAATTACTTCTGATGTCCAAATTGTCTTTTTGAAAAAAGGAAACAGAGATTTCTCTAGGCGGAATTAATTGCAATATCTGAGTTGCTGCAAAAGATTATTTGTTCACTCATTCAGCTCTGGAATTCTAGTCCAGTAATATAAACGTTCAACAGAAATCCATTGGCATGAGATAGGAGTATTTACTTAGTAATGCTGCCAAATAGAATAGCTGAAACAGTGTGTTAAGATCCTGTGAAGCAGTGTTGATGCCAAAACATCTTTATCAGAATAAACTGGCCCACTCTTGTGGTGGGAAGGGAATGGTGAGATACAGGGAAATGAAATCAATGGGAGTAATTCTCCAAAATTGGGTGGGATCGTGACCGAGGATGTCAGAACATTTGGCTGGTGAGGCCTATCACTGTCCAATTGAGATTTCCCTCTTCCCTGTCCCTACCAAAACTGCCGCTGGCCATGCCATCCCTGCCCACTGCATGCAAATAGTCGTGGAGATGGAGTCCAGGACCCTGTCGGATTTTCTTTCTTTGTGCAGTAAAGGCCAAGAGTTTGCCATTGGTGTGGCTTTCTCTCCCTCCAGTCAGCCCCAGAGACTTACTGCTGAATGCCTTGGTTTTGGCCAAGGCATTCAGTGGGAACCTTCCGTCCAACCTTTGAGGTGCTTCTGCTCTTTTAAGGTCCCTTGTCACATCTTCTGATGTTGCCGCAACCTTCCCAGTGCAGACCTGCCAGAATTTTCTCGCTCGCACTGACGGTCTCTTTATTGTATGCATGTGCAATTAGCCCCCCACCCAGGAAAATGGGTAGGAGCTGGGATGGATATGGAGGGTGGACAGAAGTCTTGACCCATGGAACTCCGCCTCAGAGGAGAAATCCACCCCTTCCCCACTGTGTCCTGTCAATCTGATTAGAGTTATACGTGGGTGAGTGGTTATTCTCCTTTTTAGGGCCAGACTTCCATGGGGTCATGTTGTCCAGCCCTTCATGTCGATCCCAGAACTGGGTTGGGGCTCATTGCACAATCCCTGTTGAAATGGTGAGGTGGTGGTAGGCCTCAAGACGAAGACGACTTGCATTTATATAGCGCCTTTCACGACCACCGGACGTCTCAAAGTGCTTTACAGCCAATGAAGTACTTTTGAAGTGGAGTCACTGCCTGAATTTTTATTGACATTCTCTGCTATGATCCCACGTGATTTTGGGTGGGATCATGGAACAGAATTCCCTCTATAGTTTCACTGATATGGGATAGAGGCCATTAGAGATTTCAGAAGTATTTGTATCTGATTGCGCTAATAAGGCCTGGACTTGGAGACAACAGGTGGATAGCTTTTATGGGCTCCTATCCCAGTTGTTCTTGAACTATATTTAACCACAAGGATAGATGAAATCTAATTATAAAGTTACTCCCAGGCAGGAAACACTGACACTCTTAAAATGTCAAACTAGCTTTTAGCATTCAGAGTGAGAATTTTCCTGCCTGTCAAAGGAAGAGGCTCAAAGATTATCCTAAATACAGTACATCTTTAGTGCTTTTAGAAAGTGCAGTAATTAGAATATTGTTCTGCTTCTATATGACGTAGAATCAAAACAGCAATAGGTAAATAAATAGAAGTAAAGTTTATACATTTATTGTCTTGCATACAACACTACTTTTGTAAGTGGTGGGTCTTAAGTGCGTTCAGAATTCATATTTAACATCATGACTCAAATATTTCCTTGGACACAATGATATAAATACCATTTATACTGGAACAAATAATACTTGTGCTCACACAAGTACAAAAAACAGGGATAACTAGATGTGCTGTTTTGTTTGGAAACAGAAGGCATATGCCATCTGAAGCTGCAGTAGACTCTGGTGTACCTGCGTGATATTCTCCAAACAAAATGGGATGTAATCTGTGGTATAGTGGCAATTGTAAAAATGGGTATATTGTACATCAATGGCAAGATTTACTCTCGTGCGGAGTCTGGGGGTATTTCCTCCTCCTCCCCAAATTTTTTGACAATTTATTTGGTGCGTTTGCAGGTAGACTTGTTATGTCCGGGGCTGAAAATCTGCAGCTCTTTCAATGCACTCTTGCTGTAACTTTGGCGGGAGTGCACCGGAAGGGCCACAAATTAGGCCAGGACCAATTTATATATTGGCCCAGTAATTGGTTTGTGCTGACCTATGTTTTGTCCCGACAGTGGGACTTTTACCTGCTGATCATCTCCAGTGCTGACCCTGCAATAAATTGTGGGGCTAACTCATTTGCATATCCTTTGGCATTTCAGTAGCACAACTGCCATGTAACATGAGAGCACTGCACTGGTGGGGTTTGAAAAGCAAAGAATGGCTGAAGATTGAAGTAATAGGCTGGGGGCGCAGCAGGTAAGTGGGAAAGTGTTTGGCTGGGAGCTGACTGTCTGGTAACTGTAAGGACTGCAGGTCAATGACCAGACGAAGGCAGGCAAGGTAACACACTGGTTGCTGCCTTTTCTTGCTCCAGCACCATGGGCACTAATACACTGTTCATCCTATAAAAGTTAATAGCCGCACAAGTAACCCTTCACACTGCACTGTGGTTAAAGCGGTCAGTAACTCTAGATAATATGTTGCCAACTCTCCTAATAGTAATTACTTGCATGAAGAACCTCTTCCTCTATGTTAACAGGTTGAAACCAGCAGAGCTATTACATTGGCTGTCTGTCTGATACCACCTGGGGGACATCCCTCAAAGGCTAGCCCTTGCCTAACTCCTTGTATGACACGCTGATATTCAATTCTATTGAAGTCAATAGAGCTGAATATCAGGGCATATATCGGGCGACTGATGAAATACCACCTGTTTTATATCATTGCCCATATCCAATCTCGCCCTTTGTATTTTAATTTTATTGTACTTTACCTGCCTTCACCCAACAGACAAACCACTTGTAAGGTTAACAGTTGAACCCTTAGAGGATGAAAGAAATGTTACAGTTTGACAGCCTATTTTTGTTAGATTTTTTCAAAATGGCATTCTTTTGTATTCATAGTGCATTCATAAAATACAGCACAGCAATCCAACTGTAAGTTCTGAAAGGGTTAAGCAGTCTTGCCTTAGTGCTGATGATGGCTTTTCTGGCAATGTCTCATCATAGAGGCTGGGCTTCCTGTCATTGTTTTCCGTTTGAACTTCAAAGATTATTGTGAGAGGCAATGCAGATGGCTATGTTTAAAACTAAGTCTAATAGGGGTCATTTAAAAATATCACTGGTGCTACTGCACATGAATTGCAAAGATGATCCAGCCATGTAAGCACTTACTGCTTGAGCACCTTTATCAGCAGATCATGTGAACCTAAAGCTCCCAGCAGTGCACTGACAGCTGGATATTATATTTAAACCAGAATTATTCTATATATACCCCATACATGGAAAGAAAAATATACTCAAAGACAAAAGTGTGGACAGGATGCATCAGTTGGGGTGTAACTAGTTGGGTGTTGGCTGCTAAAGAAAAAAAATTGTAAGCAAACCGACTGAAATGAAAACCAACAACTACCATTTCCTCTGCCCATCCAGTTACAGTTTAACATTGAGCGAGCCCTTGAGCTATAAAACTATGGCGAGATGTCAATTGAACAGTGTTACACTGCTGAGGATTCTGGGTGATGATGACCATAATTATACTGTGAACTTCTCAGAATTTTTTTTGATCAATGTTTTGTTATGAGTAAGGTGAAGGATATCACTAATGGGGAAATAATACACTTTTCCATTGTGGGGACCTAACCCCGGCCTCGAGCACTCCCTGGCCCACAGGTCGAGCAGTAATTCTATGTTGTGCCCCATCAACATGCCTTAATCCTAGGCTCAGAAGTAATATACAGACGTATATGTCTCCATTTCTGCAAACCAGCTGTCCTTATACCATCTCTGCATGTAATTTAAAGTCTCAAAATTCTGAGAAACTTTGAACTGGGACCCACACTCACTGGAACTAGGTTGATACAGCAAGTCTCTCTTTTCTATGCTGGTTGTAGTATCAGCTTGAACTGGATTTGAACCTACGTCCCAAGGGTGAAGGAACATAGTGCTAACTCACTGCATCAGTTTGGGTTCCAGTCCTCATTAAAATTAGGTTTTTAAATATTTGACTAAAGTGTCTTTATTACAGTTGGCATAGTTTCCACATGGGGATCTTATATGGATGACCTCTCAAAAGAAATGTACAGTAAAACCTGATCGCGATGCTGATGACCTGTGCACCAGATCTAGGACCCTCCCAGCCAAGCTTACTCTAGTATAGCTGTGCTGTAACCAACGTGGAAATTGCCCTGGCACTTCCTATCCACAAAGGATGAAGACACATCTAACTTGGCCAATTACTTCCTAATCAGCCTTCCTACTCCCCGGTTATTGGCAAAGTGACGGAAAGAGCGATTAATAGTGGTATCGAGCAGCAGGTACTCACCAATAACTTTCTCACTGATGCTCAACTTGGATTCTACAAGATCCCCACAGCTGCAGGCTTTGCCGTTGTCTTGATCCAGACATGGCATAAGAGCTGAATGCCAGTTGAGAGGTGAAAATAAATGCCATTGCCATCAAGATAGCAATCAACCAAATATGGCACCAAGGAGCCCTTGCAAAATAGTGGCTTTCCCTAACACCCACAAAGATGGTTGTAGTTGTCAGAGACCAGGGATCGCAGCCCCAGGACATCACTGCAGGAGTTCCTCGGGGAGGTGTCCTTGGTCTATCATCTTTTGCTGCTTCATCAATGACTAACCTCCCATCATAAGGTCGAGTAGGGCTGATTACTGATGATTCCATTGTGTTCAGCTCCACTCACAATTCCTCCGATAAAGAAATAGCCCATACCAGCGTACAGCAGAACTTCGACAATATCCAGGCTTGGAGTGGCATTCATTTATGCCACACAAGTGCTAGGCAATGACCATCTCTAACAAGAAAGAGCCCAACCACCATCAACCAAGGCATCAACCAAGCCTGCAATCATCAATATCTTGGGGGGTCACCAGCGAGCAGAAGCTTAACTTCACCAGTTATATCAATACCATGGAGACAAGTGCTGGGAAGAGGGTTGTTACTCTGCAATGAGTTTTTCACCTCCTATCCCCTCAAAGCCTCTCCATTTATCTACAAGGCTAAAGTCCGGAGTGTGATGTAATATTCAATACTCAGCTGGATGGATGCATCTGTAACAACACGCAAGGAGCTTGACTCCATCCAAAACGAAGGGTCTGCTTGACTGGCAGCCCTGTCACTGGTGCACTGCAGCACCAACACACCAAGTTTCATTCAACAGCACCTCTTATCTTTACCACTGAGCAGGACAAGAGCAGCAATATTATGGGGACACCATCACTTCCAAGTCAATACCATCTTGACTTGGACATATACTGCTGTTCCTTCATTGTTGCTGAGGCAAAATCCCTACCAAATACTAACCTGGGAGTGTCAGCACCACAAGGATTGCAGTGATTCGAGAAGAAGGCCCACCACCACCTTTTCAGGGCAGCTCGGGATAAGCAATAAATGGAGCCTAGCCAGCACTACCCACATCCTGAGAACATATTTTTAAAAACACGTGCTTCCGGATGAATAGTTAAATCTGCAACTGGGGGAAAAAAACAGCTGTGGGATTTCTTTGAAGAAATGATGGATTACTAATAATGAGAATCAAGACTTCTATTTTTCTGTATGTCGTCAGTAATTTAGTAATGCTGTACAGAACATAGGAAGGAAAAACAAGAGAATACTATTCAGCCAGCCTAACTAGCCCTATCATTTAGATTCCCATTTAAAATCTACACAGACCATTCTCATCTCTATCCTACCTTAACTTTAAGGCCATATCTCTTCTACCTAAGATCCATATCTGTTGTTTTTTGTGTGTGTGTGTTTGCTGTTAAATTATAAGAAGCTCTGAAAGTTGATTTATGCCACAGCTTTGGTTACATTTTTTCATAAAAGTAATGCACCACAGATGTGAGCTTTGATCCACAAAATCATTAAAAAAGGAACAAATGTCCAAACCGAATGCAGGCTGCCAGCTGTGGTGTGTGATTTCTTTATCATTTGTGACCTTGACCAGCATAACTGACTTGCAACATGTATGCGGGAGAAGGGATACAGGGGCAGGGTAAGGAGTGGTAATTAGAGTGGCAGGAGGCTCTTGTGGATTATAACTACCAGCATAGACCAGTTGGGCTGAATGGCCTGTTTCTGTACTGTAGTTTCTATGTAATTATGTGGTCTGATTCCCTTGTGTAAAATTCATGTATCACAGCTGCTGTCCATGTTTCTTCTATGAATTTACTGCAATTACTGGTAACCATTTACAGCTTTAAAACTTACAGCAACTACTTTACTTACCTCAAGAGAACTGTATACATATCTGAAACAAAACAGAAAATGCTGAAAACACTTAGCTGGTTATTCAGCACCTGTGGAAAGAACAGACCAGTTAACATTTCAAGTATAACTTCATCAAAATACTGTCTGCTGGAAATCTGAAATAAAAGCAGAAAATGCTGGAAACACTCAGCAGGTCTATGGAGAGAGGAAGGTAGGATTAATGTTTCTGGTTGAAGAACTTGCATCTTTCCAATGCCATTGTTCTAAGATTTCACAGATTTAAAAAAAAAAACTTTTAAAACATTCATGGGGAACTAAACCTTGTTTCTGGGGCTGGCCTTTTTGACCTTGCTGCAAAGCGATATATCTAGTATCATGGGTGCCTGTCAATGGAAGGGAAACAAGGGACTTCCCATATCTCAAACTTTTTGGAGGGGTCTGTGGTGGTGCTGGAAAGTGGGCTCATATTGGCACTTATGCTGAGATACACCACCAAACTCTTCTGTGTGGGGAACGCTCTGTAAAATATTGACATAAACTAAGGACCTCATCCTAATTTACAATAAACAGTGTCAGCTACCCAAAGAATAGGAGCGCTGTCATTCACGTGATCAATACAGATTTGGTAGACCATTCAGTTAATTTTGGCTCATCCACCCAGAAAAATAAAATAGTTCCCTCCCCAAACACCATCCAATAGGTTCTTGAATGAATGTAAGAATGACTGACCAGCTTCTTATCATCTGCAAGTGGCTCTTCTGTGGCTGAAGTTCTTTGAATGCTTTGTTTAGCTGCCCTCTGGCATGCATTCAGTCCCAATGTGAGCTGCATACAGTGGCGCCACTATTCCCAGCCAGAATGGAGATGATTGGGTTATTTCTCCCGTCAATCACACCTGGAGACCGCACTGCTGTAAGTGACTAGGATTGATTTTACACACGGAATTTTATTATGTAACTATCCTCCACTCACTGCATTTAGCTGGAGAAATTGCTGCAGTTCTGTTTGTTGCAGGCTCTCTTTAAATAGACTTTGTTTGCTGAAAAATACATTGTTTGGCTGTAAGTCCCGCCCTGCCTCCAGCTCATTGGCTGACACAGTGGTGGTCTTCTCTTCTTAGGCAGTCCTTCGGAACCGAGGATGACTTGCTTCCACATTAAAAATGAGTTCTCGGGTGACTGATGAGTCCAATGCGGGACCTACAGTCTGTCACCGGTGGGGCAGACGGTGGTTGGAGGGGCGGGTGGGTGGGGTGCTTGGGTTGACTTGCGCTTGGCTTGCGCTTGCTCCCGGCGAAGAGACTCTGTGTTCGGCGCCTTCCCTGGATGCTTCTCCTCCACTTTGTGCGGTCTTGGGCCAGGGATTCCCAGGTGTCGGTGGGGATGTTGCACTTTTTTCAAGGAGGCTTTGAGGGTGTCCTTGAAGCGTTTCCTCTGCCCACCTGGGGCTCTCTTGCCGTGTCGGAGCTCCGAGTAGAGCGCTTGTTTTGGGAGTCTCGTATCGGGCATGCGGACGATGTGGCCCGTCCATCGGAGCTGATCGAGCGTGGTCAAAGCTTCGATGCTGGGGATGTTGGCCTGAGCGAGAACACTGACGTTGGTGCGCCTATCCTGCCAATGGATTTGCAGGATCTTGCGGAGGCAGCGTTGGTGGTACCTTCTCCAGTGCTTTGAGGGGCCTGCTGTACATGGTAAATAGACTTTGTTTGCTGTAAAATACATTGTTTGGCTGTAAGTCCCGTCCTGCCTCCAGCTCATTGGCTGACACAGTGGTATCAATCGATACTCCACCTATTGTGAGAAGTGGAGCCTTTTGAGTCTTTGAAAAGATTGGCAACCCTGTTGTAAAGTTTTTGTTTCCACCACTATTCCTGAGGTCTATTCTCAACATCAGAAAAGTAAAAGCCCATGGGATCCAAAGGAAAGTGGCAAGTTGGATCTAAAATTGGCTTAGTGGCAGGAGCAAAGGGTAATGGTCGATGGATAATTTTGTGACTGGAAGGCTGTTTCCAGTGGGGTTCCGCAGGGCTCAGTACTGGGTCCCTTGCTTTTTATGGTATATGTCAATGATTTAGACTTCAACATGGGGGCATGATTAAGAAGATTGCAGATGATACAAAATTTGGCCGTGTGGTTGATGGTGAGGAAGAAAGCTGTAGACTGCAGGAAGATATCAATATACTGGTCAGGTAGGCAGAAAAGTGGCAAATGGAATTCAATCCGGAGAAGTGTGAGGTAATGCATTTGGGGAGGGTTAACAAGGCAAGGGAATACACAATAAATGGTAGGACACTGAAGTGCAGAGGGACCTTGGAGTGCATGTCCACAGATCCCTGAAGGTAGCAGGACAGGTAGATAAGGTGGTTAAGAAGGCATATGGGATACTTTCCTTTATTAGCCAAGGCATAGAATATAAGAGTAGGGAGGTTATGCTTGAAATGTATAAAACACTAGTTAGGCCACAGCTAGAGTACTGTGTACAGTTCTGGTCACCACATTACTGGAATGATGTGATTGCACTGGAGAGGGTACAGAGGAGATTTACGAGGATGTTGCCAGGACTGGAGAATTTTAGCTATGAGAAGATTGGATTGGCTGAGGTTGTTTTCTTTGGAACAGAGGAGGCTGAGGGGAGACTTAGTTTTATACACCTCAATCATGAGGGGCCTAGATAGAGTGGATAGGAAGGACCTATTTCCCCTAGCAGAGAGGTCAATAACCAGAGGGCATAGATTTAAAGTAATTGGTAGAAGGATTAGAGGGGAGTTGAGGAGAATATTTTTCACCTAGAGGGTGGTCGGGGTCTGGAACTCACTGCCTGAAAGGGTGGTAGAGGCAGAAACGCTCATCACAAGTACTTGGATGTGCACTTGAAGTGCCGTAACCTACAAGGCTACGGACCAAGAGCTGGAAAGTGGGATTAGGCTGGATAGCTCTTTTTCAGCGGGCACGGACATGGCCGCCTACTGTGCCATAAATTTCTATGATTGTATGATCAGTTCTAAATTTGCCCCTCACCGGTTTGAAACTATGCCCCTTGTCCTAGGTCTTCATTTACCTTGAAGTAATGCTACAGGTTTATATTCTCTATATTGTTAAATATTGTGTGTACTTCTATAAGGTTTTGCCTAAATCACCTTGTTTTATGACCAAAGAGCCTCGGTTTCTCTAATCTACCCTCATATCTTATTCTATTGGTGCTGGGGATCAGCCTTCTGGTGCTTCTTTGAACTGCCTCCAGGGCTGAAATGTTTCCTTTGTGTCTTGGGAACCAATATTCTACAAATTGTTGCAAACATGCTTTATGATTATACAAAAGAAACAATGTGCCAGAAAATCATCAAATTGATATATTTGCTATGTATGTGGAGCACTCCTTATTTAGGCATCTCTTTTTTTGATGCTCAGTCACCCCTGCAGCTTCACACTTCTACCACAAGATAGACCTTCATAAACTCCAGAAGCTGCATAGCTCCATACCTATACCTGAGGCATCACAACTACACTCTGAGGGAAATTTGCTTGGTCCTCATTTTATCTGGATAAAGCCATGGGAAAAAATGTACAATATAGAATTCATGAGGCACTGTGCTTGGGGCCAATTGCTTGGCTGTTCTGGCAGATACCTGCCATAACTCCAGCGGATTGGCTGCAAACTTCCAGGACCCAAAGTGCTGGGTTCCAAGCTCACGTTGAAGTTTCCAGTGGCTTGCTTTGTGTCAGTCCCGAACAAGGTCACTAATAAATGGGGATGGGTACTCGCTACCTTCCTCTGCCTCAGACACCTGCGTCAGATTGGGGGCCAGTAAGCTCAGTCAAAGGAGGCATACCTGAAGGGGAAAGAACATGGGAGCTGTTTCCAAGAGCCAGCACAGGCACAATGGGCCGAATGGCCTCCTTCTGTGCTGTAAGAATCTATCTGTGAAGTGGATCCTGCCAGAGGGAGGGGGGAGGGTCCATGCCAGGGGAGTAGCCTAGAGCCCCAAAGGTATATCTTTTTTCAATTACTGACATTATCGTCCCCTGACAAAGGGGGCCAAAAGGGTGCAAAAATAATCGTTCGGTGAGGGAGAACCGGGCAACCCCCCCCCCCCCCCCCCCCAATCTCAGGAATGTAGTATCCTGCCCGTGTGGGCTGTTGGGCACCTAAGGTGTGCCTGCCGATCTCATGCTAATTGAGTGCCACCCCCTGATGCTATGTAATCTGGCAGGGTTAGCACTGGTGGTGCGATGTCGGTGTGACTGCTGGGATGATATCTCCGAGCAATTTTGGGGTCCTATTCTCTTCGTCTCATTAAAGTTTGGCATTTATGGCTGGTGTCCTAGAAATCAAGATAAAATTTCATTTTCATTTTCCTTCCCTTCCCCCCCCCCCCCCCCACCCACTTTCCCCAGCATAATCAGTGCACTTGTTGCTAACACCCAGCTGAATGCAACTGGATTTCCTGGTTCAACTTTGTTAAATGGCTTTTGTGAGCACTGGGTGAGAAACAGCAGCCAAAAGGCTTCCAATCCTTCTGGGCTGCACCCTCAAAAAAAACTTTCCTGGGATCCCAGGAGGGCACTGGCTGCCCCTTTTACAGACCGACTGTGCTGAATGGACAGTCATTAATCCCTCCCACCCAGTTTCCTTGCACATTCTTGGGGCAGGTGGATTCCCCGTACAATGACGTAGGAGGCATTATGGCTTAACTCCTGCATCATTTACCAACAATTTAAATACTTATGCCCATGCTGGAGAGTCTCAGGAAATTCACATCAAGCACAAAGGGGACAGAGACCCGGTGTTATGATTCATTAAACACTTGTCTGCTGTTATTGATGATAATCATTTCCACCCTTGTATCTTTTAAAGAGTAGTTCAAACTGTCACTGTAAAGAGTTAACACAATCAAATATTTCCAATATTGTACTGCCTCCTACCCTGACCAATAGTTGTTGGCAATAAGTGAATTTCCTCATTTTGTATTTCTGTTCTTTTCCATTTTAGGCGAGCTCAGGAGACACGATCCAAACCATGGAAGAAAAGCCCATGTCAGTTGCTGCATTAGCTTCAAAATTCAGTCACAAAACAAGCAACACCTTGGAAAAGGATGAGGTAAGTATTCAAATCATTTTACAAGAACAATATTTGCTGTGGCTTTACTAATGGAACTATATACAACAACAGGCAGTATTCATAGTGGTTCTATCATTAAAAACATAGGCCTTGAAATTACGCTGTACAAAACTTAGCAGACAAATGTTTAATCGTATGAAATTCCTTGTTCCATTTTCAAGTAAATGGGTTAACACCTCCCAGATTACTCGCACTCGCACTCGCACTCTCACACTCTCACACTCCTCACTCACACTCACTCACACACACACACTCTCTCTCACACACACTCTCACTCACGCGTGCACACACACACACTCTAAGCCTTTATACACTAATCTTCTCTCGGTATTACTTAGAGGTCATAGAATATTAAACTTTATACTTCTTAAATCTACATGTTTTTAAAATAAAACCTGTCCCTTGTAGCTCAGCTGTAGTTCAGGCAGCTGCAACATTCAATACTCCGCATCTGATCTGTATTTTCTTGCCACTTCTCCCTCCTTTTACAAAATGCTCTCCATCTTGGATTTTCCCATCTTACTCTTCCCTTTCATGATTTGAATGTGGGATTCTCCCTGTATGTCAGTGTTCTACTTTTGGTTCTGTTTCTCGCTGCCTCTTGTTACTTCTGCCTCTCCCTCTATTTATGGTCTCTCCCATTCATGCCCTACTGCTTTTAAGCCACCTCTTCATCTATCTTGATTTTTTTAATCCTCTAATAGTTTTATTGTTTTCATATGTAATAATTTATACAAACATATTTTTAAAAAGGAAAACAAATATAGTGTATTGGTCAATTTTACTGGGAATGATTTTTTTTCTGTAATCTTTACAAATATTGGCCAGTAATTACTGCTTTTTGTTTCCCCACTGAGAAACCAATGTGAAAGACCGAGCCCATAGCCCAAGATATCACTAAGTTGAAAAGAGTGAAAATTAAGTTGAGGTAAATCAGGAAGTAATCATCAGGTGATGGTAAGCTTGATTTTTAAAAGCCTGAAGATTGTGGGAAGAAGACAAGGTTGAGGGAAGTAAGGAGTTCCACAGTTTTGAAATCCTGGGTTCAAGAGCCACTCTAGGACCTGAGCACTTACCTAGGCTGACACTCCAGTGCAGTACTGAGAGAGTGCTGAATTGATAGAAGTGCTATCCTTTGGATGAGTGGTTAAACTAAGGCCCCGTCTCCTGTTCAGATGGATGTTAAAGATCCCATGGCACTATTTGACAATTGTCTTAACTACTGTCTTAGTTAGTAATCTCCCCTCAACCAACACCACTAGAAATAGATTAGCTGATTATTCATCTCATTGCTCTTTGTGGGATCTTGCTGTGAACAAAATGGCTGCTGTATTTGCTTACATAATTGTGACTGTACCTCCATTTAAAAAAATTTGTTTTTGGGATGTGGACAACACTAGCGAGGCAGTGTTACCCATCCCTTGTTGCCCAGAGAGCATTAAGAGTCAATCAACCATGTAATGTGGCTGGAGTCACATGTAGGCCAGACCCTTTACATTAGTTCACTAGTTGGGTTTTTACAAAAATCTGGCAGCTTTTTAATGGTCATTTTCTGATTGTAGCCCACAAATTACCAAATACTTCTATTCAATTCATGACTTGCAATAGCAGCATTTGACCTCTCAAAGGCTGGGTTGCTAGTCCAGTACCATAATCATTAAGCTACTGTACCCCTGAGTTGCTCACTATGAAGCACTTTGGGATATTCTGAAAGAATTGAAAGGTGCTGCTTAAATGCAAGTTTGTTCTTTTCTTTCCTTAGAAACTATTCAAGGGACCAGTTCGTAAAAAGCCTCCTTGCTCTCTTCCTTTGTGTGGTATTAAGAATAACGCAAAAGCAGAAACAGACCATAATGGAGATGAGGTAAAATATTCATGTTTAGATATCTGATAAAGTACCCACTTATCTTAAGACTCTTATATAAAGTTAATCCATAGGTGACTTTAACCCTCAAACTTGAACCTATTGCATATGTCAAGGCTGCAATTCTGATTACCTGAGATCAGGCCATGTATATGAAATAAATGTCGTAGCTTAATGGGCTCATTGACCTTTTCTCATTACATGCTTCTCAACATACTTGTTAATTTTTTTTATGTACACAGAAGCCATCAGTTAATGACTCCTCTCGACATCCAAAGTTGAAATTGAAAACTTCCTCTCCTCTCATTGAAAAACTCCAGGTGTGTTTCTGGGAATATTTACCACTTTCTGTGACTGTGGCTTGTTCTGTACAGAGTAATGGACGTGTGGCACAGAGAGTTAAGCAGTAAAGATAATAAAGCAGAAAATGCTGAAAATAACAACAGGTCCATCAGCATCTGTAAAGAGAAAAGGCGGGTTAGCATTTCAAGGGTATACCCTTTGTTTAATGGAGTGTTATGGGAGGTGCCACCCACAATGGGTGAAGGTTTCCACTGGGCGAAGACATTCAGAAAATCGGCTCTTCTGTTCCTGAAGATAATCAAGCAGTTTAAATAACATTAAAAATCACAAAAGTTGAGCTTGTACACTTCACATATTTTATCCGCAGCCTTCGAGTAAGCTATTGGTTTTTTACTCTTTCTCTCAGCCATTTAAAAAAAGAAAGCCTTTCACGACCACCGGACGCCTCAAAGCGCTTTACAACCAATGGAGTACTCTTTTGAAGTGGAGACACTGTTGTAATGTGGGAATTGCAGCAGCCAATTTGCGCACAGCAAGGTCCCACAAACAGCAATGTGATAATGACCAGATAATCTGTTTTTAGTGATGTTGATTGAGGGATAAATATTGGCCAGGACACCGGGGATAACTCCCCTGCTATTCTTCAAAATAGTGCCATGGGATCTTTTACGTCCACCCACTCGGGGCCTCAGTTTAACGTCTCGTCCGAACGACGGCACCTCCGACAGTGCAGCACTCCCTCAGCACCGCACTGGAGTGTCAGCCTAGCTTTATGTGCTCAAGTCCCTGGAGTGGGACTATGAACCCACAACCTTCTGACTCAGAGGCGAGTGTGCTACCACTGAGCCACAACCGACACATTTAGTGAATGTTTTATAATGTAATGAACACTTTCACTTGTAGAAGTTGTACTTTGTAAAGTGTGATGTCTAACCAGCAGAGCAGAATTCTGCTGGCAGCTGCTCATCTTGTTAAATGAAGTTTCCTAACATTGACAATTCAGTTCAAAAAAAGTTCCTACCCCATGCAGTGAGAAAGTTATAAACTTGGCTTTTACTTATTTTCTAAATGGTGAGAAGCTAGGAGCTGTGGAGGAGCAGAGAGATTTAGGGGTCCATGTACAGAAATCGCTAAAGGCTAGTGGACAGGTACAAAAAATAATTAAGAAGGCAAATGGAATATAACTTTTTTTTCCTTTTTATTTATAGGCTTCCTTGCATCTCTCCCCAACTGCTCTCTTGCCTGGGGTTGGTCCAAAGAGTCCATTAAAACCTTCCTTCTCGCCTTTTGCTAGTCCTGCTTCTACTCCTGATAGCCCTGGAGCACGCTCCCAATCCAGCGAATCAGACGGAGGTCCAGTTACATTTGACCAGCCCACAGAAGCAGAGCCTTTGCTCAGTTTGCACAAGGTAAAGTAGAGCAAGATGCAGCATCGGTTTTGTGTCATTATTGGAGTATGCAAATCTCTTTCAATTGAGAGAGGTTTTTTTTTTTAGATTATACAGGGGAGCTGATGTTTAGTAAATAATTGTTACGTGGTGTCTGGAAGCCACATTATTACCCACAGTGCATTCTGTAACCAGTGCAACTGCATAAGCCTGGTGAGGCCTTGTGTACAAGCTGTTGATCTCAAACCTGGAACTGAAAGAAAGTCTTGCAGCATTTATATAGCGCCTTTCACGACCACCGGATGTCCCAAAGCGCTTTACAGCCAATGAAGTACTAACATACTGTGAACATGCAGGCAACTGGATAAAAATAGAAAGTGCCAGAAATACAGGGCAAGATTGTCAGCATCTGAACAAGAAGAGAGGTTAATTTCTGATGGAGGTCACTATTGCATGTGGGGCAATCCGTGTTCCCAGGCACAGTGAAGAGGGAAAAAGGGACAGAGACCTGTTCTGTCAGGTCTCCGTTACCACCTGTGCTTCCCTGGGATTGATTCGGCCTTCTTAGTAGACCTGCCTGGGCCTGGGCCTGAGACTAGGAGCTGTGCGGAGCAAAAGGATTTGGGTGGCCACATGCCGGATCACTAAAAGCTAGTGCGCAAGTACAAAAACTAATCAAAAAGGCTAATGGGATGTTGGCCTCGAGGGAGCTGGAGTGCAAAATTGAGGAAGTGATGCTTCAGTTGTACAGAGTCTTGGTCAGACTTGATATAATTGAGTTGTTTAAAATGATAAAGGGATTCAGTAGGGTAGATGCAGAGAAGCTATTTCTTCTGGTAGGGGAATTTAGAACAAAGGGGCATAATTTAAAAATTAGAGCTGGGCCACCTGGGAGTGAAATCAGGAAGCACTTTTTCACACGAAAGGTAATCTTGAACACTCTCCCTCAAGGCTGTGGGTGCTGGGTCAATTGAAAGTTTCAGGATTGAGATTAATGCAGACCATCCCAGTTCTGAGGTACAGAGTTTTTTGGTGCACACAGCAAAATAATACATACGCGTGCACTAACATCAGCTGTTTACTCCGACCGTGAAATATAAATGCATTTCAGATCCCAAATTTGTTTGGATGTGTTTTAGTTGTTTTGTTTGGTTTGACCTCTTAGAATCGAGCACGTCTATCACTGAAACGACGACCACCTAGCAGGCGATTTAGAAGATCAGTCACTGAAGATACAGGTGACTCTGGCTCTCCAGAAACAGAGAAACCTGCTAACTCTGCCAAGAAAATAGAGCCACAACAGAATGGAGCAGCAGAGGAAGAAAGTGATGACGTTTTTGCTGATCAAGGAATTCAAACCAACATTGCAGACTCGAAGAACACATCCTCGCCTCAAGAAGACTCTCACCCCTCGCCTAAAGAAGACTCTCACCCCTCGCCTAAAGAAGACTCCCAATCCTCGCCTAAAGAAGACTCCCAATCCTCGCCTAAAGAAGACTCCCAATCCTCGCCTAAAGAAGACTCCCAATCCTCGCCTAAAGAAGACTCCAATCCTCGCCTCAAGAAGACTCTCACCCCTCGCCTAAAGAAGACTCCCAATCCTCACCTGAAGAAGACTCTCATTCCTCGCCTCAAGAAGACTCTCACTCCTCGCCTAAAGAAGACTCTCACTCCTCGCCTCCAGAAGACTCTCATCCCTCATCCAAAGAGTCTTCACCTGAAGAACCAGCCCATAAGGAGCTCAATGACCTCTCGTCTTCTCAAAGCCAAGAGTCTGAAAGGTGTTCTAATCTAATCCAATGTGAACACATCAAAGACAATAATATCACTGCAAAAAAAACTGAGGAGCCTTCAAACCAGGACAGTGAGGCCTCTGACAGTATTGATCACAACACAGCAGGAAGTGAGACTTCTGACCAAGAACCAAAAATTGAAGAAGCAATAGATATTGAGCAGCAGATCTCCAAAGCAGAGGTAGGTGAAAGGGTTTTGTTTGAACAAATTAACTCGCATGAACTCCAACAGTAGCACCAATTGATTTTGTGCCTCTTTAGGAATCTTTGGTCACGCGACCTTCCCAGCAGCAATACGAGGCTTTTAGTTCCAGCAATCTTAGTACCATTCTACCAGGGGGATTCCTAAAGGGAAGTGGCAAACTCAAGCCTTCAGCAATAATCTGAATATTTGTCTTGCTGCAGTGTAGCTGACTTATTTTTATGGCTTTTCATTTCAGTTTTTCGATTTTTTCTTTTTACCAAAAAGATTCACCTTTTCACTCAGGACACTTAATTTTTCAGCAAATTCCTCACCCCTTTTTTTGGATTTGCATTCCCATCATTTTGTGGGGCGATTTTGGATTACTGCGTACCATAAAACATGGCGGTAGGCAATTAAAATCACCCCCATGTGTTTATGATCTGTATCATGTCATATTTAGTTTCTATTTATGAACCGAAGACAAGAAGCCCATAATGTTTTGGTTCCTGCTCCTCCTCCGCCTCTACCAGCTGCTGCTGCAGCACACTCGTGATCTGTGATGCACCACCTCAGACTGACAGCCTAAATTCCCCTAGGCTGGATGTATCTGTGCTGGTGTCTGTTACAGATGGAGTAAGTGATGCCAGGTGCCGTGAGGTACTGGGTTCATGGTCACCACTGGGACTTGTGACTACTTCTTCAGGAATTCCCATAGTAAGAAGGAACTTGCATTCATATATTACGTAATAATTTCCTCAGGGCATCTCAAAGCTCTTTACAACGATGAATTACTTGAAGTGCAGTTGTTATTATGTCGGCACGTGCAGCAGCTAAATTGGTGCACAGCAAACGAATGAACATCTATTGTTGGTATTGTTAGTTGGCTGAGAAATATTGGTCAGGACATTGGGAGAATTCCTTGCTTTTCATCGAATAGCGCCATGGGATCTTTTACATTCACCCGAGCAGGCAGGCAGCTCCTCAGTTTAACATCTCATCTGAAAGATAACACAGAAGTGCCAGCCAAGATTATATGCTCAAGTTCATTGTGGGTCTTGAACCCAAAATCTTCTAACACAAAGACGAAAGTGAACCAAGTAGTTGAAACAGATAAAAATGAGAGTTATGGCTGAAATGTACCCCGAGAAAAAGAAAGACTTGCATTTATATAGCGCCTTTCACGACCACCAGACTTGTATAGCTGAAGCGTGTCATGGTGCAATGTATACATGTGAATGAATGAGCAAAGGGAGAAAGAATAACAAATAAAGTGCGGTACTAGCTCTGAGCTTTGGGGATGCCGTCAGCTTCACCATGGCCACTCGCTCCATGGTCTCACACGCCACCATATCTAGCATAGCCTATTCATGTTGACTGAGGTGTCTAAAATTAGGAGGCCTCCTCGAGTTCTGGCCTGCTCCTTTCTGTTGTGTCATTTGTCCTGCCAGCAGAGAAGAAGCATTGAACTGCTGGAGGTTTGAAGAACACACAAATGACATCGCCAGGTGATCATCTTGCACCCCAACTTATCAGGGAAGTTGTGTGTAGTAAGCTTAGTTAATGGGTGTCGCCTTTCAAAATAGTCACGCAATAGCAATTCCAATTTGAAGTGCGAGTAATAAAGTGTGCCCTGGTGCAGTACGGGTATGCATGTGAGGATTGGCCTGCAGCCTTGGTCAGGATGTAAATAGGTGAGAGGAAACTGCTAATTCCTTCATACTTTGCATATCTACTTGATACAATGCAATGGTGGCTAGCCTCGCTGGTGGACTTTTTCCTCGTCTGTTTTGGTAAGATGTGACCGCAGTGACGAGCATCCAAACAACCGGGGCATCTCTTCCATGAGGAGTATGCTGTGGGATGCTGCAAACTTTCTGTCGGCACCTTCAAAGCTCAATCTAAAAATGAAGGTGCTCTGCCTCTTTGCCCAGCCATGGGCAATAACCCAACAACAACTGAACAGTCCCTTTTAAAAATCAGCTGTGAACTTTAGGAGCTGCATCCTGACACTCACTCACTGTGCGTTCGTGTAAACAGGCCCAGTTCACTGAGCAGTTATAGCCAAGCTCAGAATGTTCGGTGAAGGTTGGTGCAGAATGGTATTGGCGAGCATTAAATCCATTGCTCCACCGTCTTACCGCTGTAGCACCCATATTAGAAAGATTCACCCTTGTATAACATCGCAAATCCAAAAAGATATGGCGTGCGCGATGTTTAACATGAAAAAGCACAGCAGAGTTCAAGTGTGTATTGTGATTTTGGACAGTGTCAACTATCTTTTTATCTATAGAGGGATTCGGTGCGCACTGTACATTTAATGCAGCCTGTGTTTGTTTATTTTCTAGGAAAAGTCTCCTGGAGGTACTGAAGACTAAAGATGTGCGTGACCAATCTAACTAAGCCAACATTCATTGGCGACTGCTAGGCTTTCAAAGCAACTCCATTTATTTTGCACCTATCTAGGTGACAGGTGAAAAAAACAGATTGTCCTGATTTCTACAGAACTTTCAGTTCTTTTATTTGCTAGGCTGTGTGTGAGTTTCTGTAAAAGTTCGCCTGCACATTCATGCTTATTCTACCGGTTATGGGCTGGACTCATTCACACACCATCACAGTTTGTTCTGTGTATCTCCTTAGTGAAGTATGATCTGAATATTTCTCTTTTGAATAATTGTTTAATTCAAACTGCATATATCACAAGGAGTGACTACAACTAGTGCTAATCAACAAAATAAAATTGAACTGCCAGTTTGTGAAAAAGTTTGGGTGCTCGACCTTAAGACTAGATGTGCATGTGCAGATAAATGGATATGAAACTTGTGCACACACACACACATGCAATTAAAAGAAGAACTAATAATTCCATGAAACCAAAGATGTTGATGTCGGGGGGGGGGGGAAAAAATGAGAAGAACCCAAACCAATATGAAAAATCATTGGCACTAATTATTGCAAAATGCCAAAAAGCCACAAGTAGCCAGGTCCTGGATATTGTTCATGGCTTCATTTGAGAATGAGAGGATGACTTTCGACAATCCAAAAATGAATGGAAGGTTACAGACATGTATATATTATAGTTGTCCTGTCTATTAACTAGACACATAGGCCTCGATTTGAACTCTGGGTGGGATTGCTGCGTATGGGGGCCGAGGCAAGCGACACGAGGCCCGGTGAGATTTTAGCTCCTGGACCTCATTTCCATATTAAAGATTGGACTCCTGCCCGAACATGGCAACAATCACTGCCTGGCTGGCGGGTGGGAGCGGGATTTAGGGCAACAGGAGCAGGAACAGTCTCCGGCAGTTAGGTAGGTCTTGGGAACCTTGCTGGGCCTCTTCAGGCCCTCGACTTGGACCCCAGCAGGTTTGGCCACCACTGCTCCACTACTCGGGCCTCCGGTTAAAATGGCAGATTGGGCCCTGACGACATCATCGCAGTCGGTCAAATCGGGGCGGGTTAGGAGTGGGTAAGTCCCCCAATCCATTTTAACACCCGCCCCGCCCCGAAGCCAGGCAGGGGGAGCTAAAATCGAGGTGATAGATGTTTCAGTTAAGTTAAACTAATACTTAAGTTTAACAAAATGAATTTCAGTTTTCTTGTTTGCCTTACTATTGAAAGCAAAGCTATTGTGCTTCCAAAATCTACCTAGCCTGTAGTTCAAAACTAGCACCAATATAAGCCACAAAGTATATTTTTTGCATAGAAACTTTGGCTTTTGCAAAGCTTTCACTCAAGCTAGTTTGTTTAAAAAAAATTTATAGACACTTTTTTTGAGGGGTACTTTCCTCTGCTTTCATTTTCCCCTTACTCATGGTCTTTGTTTCCAAATAACTTGCTTCAAGCAGATGAGCAGACTTCTGCGTGACTTTGACGTCAGTATTGCTCCAAACTCGGGGACAGAAGAAGTGCTCGGGTGCACACATTCCGAGAGGTCTGGACAATTTTCTCGTAAAGATCCAATCTCTCACCTTGTGACTGCCAGGAGTTGTTCAAACTCTCCACAAATACAGAATTATTTTATTTGTACATCTTTAACCAGGACAGTGTAGTGAGGTGCTGCATTTACATGGAAACCCTTGGCGAAAGAGGGCACTGGAAGGGTTCCTTATGGTAAAATTGACTGATGGAAGGTTTAATTCTCTGCTTTTTGTAATTAATGCTGTGGGATCTTTTAGTCTCTCCATCAATGGAAGGCAAAATTTTGACCCCCACCCAATGGACAGTTCATTATCACCTAATTGCAGCACATCTGCAGATGACCGAGATACTGACGTGGTTATACTTAACTGCTGAATCAGTTCTATTGCTTAAGCACATTAAAAATACATCATAAATACAGGTTTCAAGTCCAGCTCTTACCAGGATGACAATTCCCATTTCAAAGTTTACAAAACAGATACATGTGGAAACGGTACGATTGGTAGTGATTTGCATCAGTAACTGTGCCTCTCATTAACTTTTTACATTTGTTACTTTTCATGATATTTACAGAATCAAAATATGGAAACCACAGATTGATAACTGCTGCAGCAGGTGGCCTTTTCTCCCACAGCGCCTGCCTTTTCCCCCACTGCATTTAAAGTAAGCTCTGGGACTCGAGCCAGCCTGACAACTCCCTAGTACCACATTATTAATTTGCAATGTCACCATGACTGTATTGATCTTGTCACTCCCCACTGCACACATGGATGTTTATTTTTAGTTGCTTTTCTGAATATCTCGAGGCTCACTGGCTTTCTTTACATGGATCATGATTGGGGCTTGTTCTACTGGTTAAGGAACACTGTTTTCATTAAAAGCAAAATCTGGATGTAATTGGCATGTTAATATTTCAAATTTGATTTCTGGTGGCGAATACATTGGATGAATGCCCATGCACTCCATTTGCAAACTTACACTGCTTATCCTTATCCTGAGTTCCATCACTATGAATGCAAATACAAGACGTTAATCCTTCACATTTACTGATTTTCAAATTGTCTTTTGCGTTTCCCGGAACACACCAGGAGCTCAGTGCAGTCCCACCTCACTGAATACTTTTTTAAATCTAATGAGTGGGACGATGAAACTGTTGTGTAGCAAGTTATATAAACCAGAGAATACAAATTGACGTTATTGCAAGCCATCATTGGCATCTTTGGACAATTGTGCAATGGCAATTTGTGACTTTTTTTTAACGGTAAGGGGTTAAATAACAGGAACCTCGCATTCCTGTAAATCTGAGTTGGGAAATAATCGGTTTGTAGAAATGTAACTGTTTAAATGATCAATATATGACTGCTTTAAAATTGCCTGGATTGTGGTTTCATTGGCAAAAAATTAAATTTGAATTTGTTCTAGTGTATCGACTAAAACGTCAGATGAAAATAAATTTACCACCAAATGTTGCCCGATCAAAGTGTATCCATGAACCATGAGAATAGTAGGAATTGATTCAGTGGCAGCAAGATGTTGTTCCCATTTGAAACGTGCGATGACTTTTATTTCTATGACTACTTGTAACATGTATATGGGAGCACAATATTACTGTGAATAACCCTATTGCCAAATCTTGCCACCATGTCCACTTGTTTCAACTAAAGGTACAATTTTACTTCTCATTGAATAACCTCCTCTATACCATTATGTTGCAAAATGCTGGTTTTAAATTACTCAAGCAAGTCACATTAGTCAACGTTTCACACATTGGTCTAAATCTGGATCTTTTATCTTCCCATACAAGGTTCTCTGAGCTTATCAATAAAAATTATTAAGTTTATGAGAAGAGAATAATAAGATTAATAAGAAATCAATCAGAAGGAAAGCTTTATCAAAGTAGCCCCAAAAGATTCAAGACAGCTGCTAGCATTGGATAACAGAAAAGTGAGAAAGATACTATATATAACATTTAGTTCGGGCAGCAGAACAATCCAACGGTTATTAACCAAAGGACAGTATTAATACTGATTTTAATGAGATTAATTTTGTGTCTTTCCATCACAAACCAAAAACTGGAATTGAAAACCCTGCCTTTTAGCCTGGGTGATCTAAACTGAATGTCCTTTTACAACTTTCACAATCTGCACATATTCTATATAAAAAAAAAAACTCTTGGTGATTTGCTGAATATTGTAAAGTAGAATTAGAGAAATATAACGAACTGTGTACAACTTCTTCTTTACAATCACCGAATAGACTTCAGACAGGTTCATTTGATCTCACTTAAATGGGGCGTTGTTAATCAGATTCTTCGGTAAAGGACATTTTCTCCGGCCCCAGTTGGAATATCAATGTAATTCAATGCGTGCTGTCAGTGGTCCGATTAATGGAGATGATCTGAAAAATGGGACAATTCCACCTCGACGAATGTGTCCTAATTAAGAGGCTTCACGTGTATTTTCTATTTTAGTGTAAAACTGCTACTATAGTCCTTGGAAGATGAATCCCTTGATCGCGCCAGAAAATGCGCTTCTATTGAAGTGGAAGTGCTTCTAGTGAGATGGCGACTCCCGGCGCGAGCATTGGATTTGCTATTGCACAAATTATTGCATTACCTTGCAATTAATACTGTAATGTATAGCATACAGTTACGATTCATGGATTTATATATAATATATAACGTGTTTGAACTACTGTATGTGGAACTTTCTGTGGAGTGAGGTATATGCAAGAAGTGTGTGCTTTCCACTCTTTTTTGATAAAATTTGATGCCAAAAATGTTGCTTTTGTAAGCTTTTAACTTAAAATAAAAAATGCATTATGAAAATTAAATGAATTCTGATTTCAGCCTTTTTTCAGACAAGCATTCCTTAATTCAGTGCTCCTAACTCTACTGGAATTTCTGTAATTTAGAGGAAAATTTACTTTGATATCCATTAAGACAGGGAAAGCTACAATATGACCGGGAACGTATGCCCTTGTGTCTCAGTAACAAGTTGCAGTAGTTTTAAAACTGGGACATTTAAAGTGTGTTTGGGAACGACAACAGTCCAAGATGTTCATGTCCCACAGGGACTGAGCGGGCACTGGTAGCAGATGCAGATATTGGGTGGAACTGATTTCAACCAGTTTAGCAGTTGCATTTCTTCATTATTTAGTACAATATTAGATCTATTTGAGAGCCTGTTTTTGCACGGGCCGTGTCTGTACTGCCTGCTTTTCAGATGCTGCTGCCCAACTTCCAGCAGCTTTCGCAATTTCCGCTGACTAACTGTTTCTGTGGCTATTTCGTGATGTAAATTTTAACTGTCTCTTTATCAAGAGAGTGCTTTCTTCATGAGGCAGGGCAAATTGCAGCAGTGTGGCGAAGAGAGGGGGCTGTGCCTTTAAAATAAGCAAAGAAAATAAGCACTCTGCTTGTATTAATGCCCGCATCAGATGCACCCTACTTCCTGCCTGCCAGTGGTCTTCTACATTCAGGCTCACTGGCATAGACTTTCCATGTTTTAATTTGTGCCTTACCAACAGAATTGAAAGTTTGCTACAACAGAAAAGTGACTATTTCATTCACTGAGAATTTACCAGCTTGTTTTCGTATTTTCCTTGATGCATCTTCAATCGTAGCCAGGAGAAAAATATGATGGGAAATCATCAAATAAATGCAGGAAATAAGTGGCCAGCCTTCAGGAGGAGTCGACAGCATTGTGTTGTTCTGCTTGTTGAAGCCTTGCCTGAGGCTCGGTGCCACTTTAGTTTCAGATCAGTGATGGAGGGGGAGCAGCAGGAAGCAGACAAACTATCTCAGAACATCCCAGCCTGCCAGTAAACATGGCAAATCCGCTGACGATGTCAGAGGCCCCTGTTACTTACTCTGTCAGTTCGACACTCTCTTTAATTTCTCTCCGTTTGTGTTGGAAACTCTGTAACTTCAATCTGTCAGTAGTGAGACCTTCTGTAACTTCAGTAATATTGCAAGACTTTCTTCTGGTTGGGGAGACACTGGCGAGTAGGCATCAATTTGAAATTGGCGCAGAGAGAGGGAAGCTGGGAGACCTTTTATTTATCCCGAGAGCTGTTGGAGCATAGAATGCTTTGTCACCGGGGTAGTTGAGGCAGAGACTATTGCATCTTTTAAGGGAAGGATAGACAGATATTTGAAACTGAGGAGGATACAGGGGGCTGTGGGAGAAAGCAGGGCAGTAAGATTAGTTTGGGATTTCATAGAGATGACACAGTCACGATGGACTGACTGGCTTCCTTCTGTGCCGTCAACTTCTATGTTTCTACGAGTATAAATGCTGAGAATCGCTAGCAGAGTGTTTACGCTTGAGATTCCGTTCTTGAGGGAGACTGGGAAATAGCAATCTCCGAGTGTGTCTGCAGCCAAATATGAGAGTTGGTAGGTCTATTGTACTCCAATTTGGTCTTTATTAGGACCTCAAAAGTATGGAATCTCTTGCCTCCCTTAGTCTTTCCTGCCGCCTACAATGTTCAGGCTTTTGAAACTTTGGTGTCCTTTAAATCACATAATCTGATTGAATGCACCATTCTGACTCATTTCAACCTGTGCTGGTTCTTGCATTATGGGCTTTGGCTCTTCACCTACATTTCACAATTAAAAACAACCATAAGGTGTAGTAGCACACTGCCACTGATTGGTAATATGGGAAACTGCAATGACAGAGGTTATTTGGTTTGCTTTCTGTGGCAGCCATTTTGGGCCCACACAACTATTGGTCGAACGAGGCCTGGTTTTGGACAGGACAATCTCGTCTTTCAGCAAGCTATCTGGGAAACTTCTAAAATGCAAACTGGAACTCAAAAATCCAGTTTTAAAGAGAAGTCACAATTCCCCGACACGCCTGTAGAATAGGATGCCGAATTCTGCTGTCGTGATGACATTTTGATGTCACATTGTCAACAACGAGATAATAAAAGTTCCTACCTCCAGACATCCTCCAATGGTACAACCTGCGATGGGCTGCTATATTGGACGACATTATCCCTGCAGTCTCTTTGAAGTACGTCGTTAAACAAGAGATGGTGGCTGGGGATTCGGCCAAATTCTGGTTTTGGACTCTGTAAAAGTTAACATATGAAGAGGTGATTCAAACAAATAAAACAAGATATTTTTTGGTATTTGTTAATCGCAAGGGTTCCTGTTGATACATTGCTGTTCCATGTGTCAAAACAAGCTGGACTATTTTCTGTGGGTGAACTAGTTTATAATCCTGTATCTACCTCGACAGATATTAAAAAGCCAATAACATAACACATCATTGACAAAACTGCTGCAGTCCTCCGATTCTGACCTTGTGTGTGTCCTCACTCCGTTTGCCCCATCTCTGGTGGTGGCGCCTCAGTTCTATTCTCTGAAACTCACTCCCTAAATCTCTCTGCCTCTCTTCACCTTCGCAAGCCTTCTTAAAACCCATATTTCAGACCCATATTTTGGTTAACTGTCTAAGCTCGCATCCCTTGGCTTGGCATCCATTCATTTTTATTTTTCCATCTGTGAATCAGCTATGGACAATTTTCCATATTAAAGGTGCTATTTAAATGCAAATTGTTATAGGGCATGGTGCAAGGTGTTCTACCTCGTGTTGGAAGATCAAGCTTGATCTCGCCTTTCTACATTATTAACTTGCTCTGTTACTGATTTCTCGTTTCCTCTTACTAAACCCAGGCCGTCACTGTCTCTCTTCCACTCTCCCCGGCTCTCACTTGTGAATTGCTTTCCTTTCTTTAGGTCACCGTCTGTGACCAAGCTCAACCACCAGCCTTCTCCCAACTGGCAGCAGAGAAGTAATAGCACATCTTATAGAATCTTACAGCACAGAAGGAGACCATTCGGCCCATCGTGCCTGTGCCGGCTCTTTGAAAGAGCTGTCCAATTTAGTCCCAC
Organism: Squalus acanthias; assembly: GCA_030390025.1. Lineage (NCBI taxonomy): Eukaryota > Metazoa > Chordata > Chondrichthyes > Squaliformes > Squalidae > Squalus > Squalus acanthias. Next base: position 143,969,199 of record CM059429.1, read on the forward strand.
ATCAGCTTTTCCCCATAACCCTGCAAATTAGTCCTCTTCAAGTCCATGCCCAATAGACTTTTAAAAGTTCCTATGGAATCTGATTCCACCACCCTTTCAGGTAGTGCGTTCCAGATCATAACAACTCTCTGTGTGAAGCAATTTCTCCTCATTTCCCCTCCAGTTCTTTTGCCAATTATTTTAAATCTGTGACCTCTGGTTACCCACCACTGTTCTCTATCTATATATGCTTTGACGATTCTGTATCTCCTCACTTCACCCGACGAAGGAGTTTTAACTCCGAAAGCTTGTGATTTAAAATAAAACTGTTGGACTATAACCTGGTGTTGTGCGACCTCTCAATTTTGTCTACCCACCCACTTGCCAGAGGAAATAGTTTCTTCCTACTTGCTCTATCAGAACCCTTCATAATTTTGAATACCTCTATTAAAGGTCTCCCCTTAACCTTCTCTGCTCCAAGGAAAACAATCCCAGCTTCTCCAATCTCCTTCTTAAAGTGTGATGCCCAGAACTGTACGCAAAACTCCAGCTGAGGCCTAATCAGAGATTTGTACAGGTTTAGCATGTCTTCCTTGTTTTTGTATTCAATGCCCCTATTTACAAAGCCAAGTATCCCATACGATTTCTTAACCACCTTCTCAACTTGCCCTGCCACCTTCAAAGATTTACGAATATGCATCACCAGGTCCCTCTGTACCCCCTCAAAATACTGCCGTTTATATTATACTGATTCTCCATGTTATTCCTCCCAAAGTGCATCACTTCATACTTATCCGAATTAAACTGCGTCTGCCACGTGTCTGCCCATTTCATCATTTCCTTGCTTGAATATATAATTGAGCCATAAGACTCCTAAAGAGCCCAACAATTTCTGTTAATCAGGAAGCAGAACTCATGACATGCTACAATAGTTGTGACATCTGTAGGCTTCGCAAAATCCCCCAGAAACTCAAACAGAACCCTAAAGGGAGTGATTTTTGGACCTTTCATACAAACTTGGGATGATGGGACCTAAGTGAAGTGATTTGAGGTAAAAACCTCAGTTTTGGACATTTTAAAGATCAGGGAAGAAAAACCCTGAGGAAAATGACTTTTGAATCTTACTGTTGGGAAAGACACCTTTCACAGACACAGACAGGCTGCGGAGGGGCGTGGCCAGGCAGTGGACAGCTTTGGGTATTGGGGCCCAATCAAGCTGTCTGGGAATTGTTTACACTGCATTCCTACCAAGGAGGAAGAGACAAACCCAAAGCCTCACACATACATCAAAATATGAATAATCCAAGACCTCTTTTGAAATTCCCAGGCCCAAACAGGATACCAGAAGCCTGAAATCAATAAAACATTTAGTACCCCGATTACTTCATCAAAAACTAATCAACCAGGTATCCACAGGGACAGATTTACAAGCCTGCCAAAAACCTAGGACAATAGGGACAAGATTTGGCGCGCAGATAAAGGCCCTGCCTAAATGGGAAACATCGGAAGCCATCAGGACATGTTTAACACCAAGTTAAAGCCATCGAAACTAACAAACCCGCCAAAACTAAGACAATGGAATAAACAGGGCTCATTTGAAATCTAAAGGAAACCGATTTAGTAAGGGGTTTTGGGCGCGAAAAGGACAAAGGGGCTGAACAGTATAATTGGGGGCCTAATCCCCCAAGACGCTCTCTCTCTGGACTCTCTGACAACGCTCTCAACGCTCGCACAGCTCTCTCTCAGCTCTGTTCCAGCAAGACACCACAAGCCACGAGCAGGAGGAGGAAAGAAGGCCAACAACTTCACAAGCAGACCAACACGCAAGAAGAAACCAGAGCGACTGCCTCAGTGACCATCGGACACCTCGCGGCAACAAGGGCCTCACGAAACCTTTTACTCAAAAGACTCTAAACCCTAACTCTCAACTGTCAAGGATTCGTTTGATGAGCATTATCCCCGATCTCCTGAAACCAAAACCTAGCTAGATAGTGGGATTTTTGGGAGGGATAAGGTTTTTTTTTGTATATTGTCATTCTCCCTCGCCTGTACCGTGTGTTCCCCAACCTGTGTTTAAGTATTAAGTGTGTTTTAAGTTTGTTACCTTTTTCTTTTAATAAAGTCAAAATTCTTTCATGAGAACCTGTTGTCTACTGCATCTTTGTTCACAACCCCTAAATAAGTCCAAAGTCTAGAACCAGGGGCGTGGGAGCGATTCGAACCGCTCACTGAGTCAGAGGTGAAGGCTGACCCCACATACCACCCCCTACACATCCCCTATTCCTTTGGCTAGTTATTTAGGCACTTCATTGGTTTTATTTGTCACTTTCTCACCTTAAATGCATTTGGATACTTGCACGTTTCCACATCTCAGAATGTTAAGTTGTATTTCTATTTTTCCCCTCTCCTTGTTAACGGCTGCTGAACTGATGAGGTCCACCATTCAGTGCCATCAAGTAGTACAAACCATATTCAAATCTTCAACAACGCACCTATTGGAGGGTACAAATGTAATGCCACATTGCCACATAGTGGTAAGAACAGAAATTACAACTGCAGTATAACAGCGTCACCATGTGGTGACGGAGAAAATATTGTAAAATTAACAATATGCTTAAAAATAGTTTTGTGTTGCCACTAGGTGGTGTTGAAATAAAAAGCATGGTCAGAGGTGCAAAGGAAGATCTGGGAAATAAAGCATTGCTGCAGTAAAATAAAAATCAGTACTATAAGAGGGAAGTAAGAGAAGAAACAAGAACCCTAACAAAGTGCAAGCCGGGTTGAGATAAGCATAAGATGGTACACTAAATGATTACTGTCTCCAAGTATTTACTAAGACATGGGCAAGATGCTATCTCAAAATGCCGATAACCCGAGTAGATTTATCAACATCAATATAAATGGGAAGAAAGTCCTGAACAGACTTAAAGAGTAACAGAGACGAGGGAGAAGACTTGAGGCCCTGACAATCGTTAATGGCGGCGTTGTAAATGGCTCCTTCTACTCCTCCCTTTAAAACCGCCATCATCGCCCCCTCCCCAATAAAACCACCCTCGACCTCTCTGTCCTTGCAGACTACCGCCTCATCTCCCTTTATTTCCAAAGTCCATATTTCCCAAAATTCCATGCTTGCATCTCTCAAATCAGGTTTCTGCCCCTGCCACAGACCGAATCAACAACAATATACTTGAAACGGCCTTAATCAAAGTCCCAAATGACATCCTCTGTGACAGTGACCATGATCCACTATTCCTCCATGTCTTTCTCAACTTAGAAACTAATAGTAAGATTGGGCAGAGTCAACATGGATTTATGAAAGGGAAATCCTGTTTGACAAACCTATTGGAGTTCTTTGAGGATGTAACTAGTGGAGTGGACAAAGGGGAACCTGGTAGATGTGGTGTATTTGGATTTTCAGAAGGCCTTCGATAAGGTCCCACATAAGAGGTTGGTAAACAAATTAGGGCACATGGAATTGGGGGTAATATACTAGCATGGATTGAGAATTGGTTAACAGACAGAAAACAAAGAGTAAAGATAAACGGGTCTTTTTCAGAATGGCAGGCTGTGACTAGTGGGGTACCGCAAGGATCGGTGCTTGGGCCCCAGCTATTCACAATCGATATCAATGATTTGGATGAGGGGACTAAATGTAACATTTCCAAATTTGCTGATGATACAAAGCTAGGTGGCAGTGTCAGTTGTGAAGAGGATGTGAAGAGGCTTCAAGGGGATCTCGACAGGCTCAGTGAGTGGGCGAGAACATGGCAGATGGAATATAATGTGGATAAATGTGAAGTTATCCACTTTGGTAGAAAAAACAGAAAGGCAGAGTATTTCCTAAATGGTGAAAGATTGGGGAATGCAGATGCTCAAAGGGACCTGGGTGTCCTTGTGCGTGAGTCACTGAAAGTGAATGTGCAGGTGCAGCAAGCCATTAGGAAGGCAAATGGTATGCTGGCCTTCATTACAAGAGGATTTGAGTACAGGAGTAAAGAAGTCTTACTCCAATTATATAGGGCCTTGGTGAGACCACACCTGGAGTACAATTTTGGTCTCCTTACCTAAGGAAGGATATACTTGCCATAGAGGGAGTGCAACAAAGGTTCACGATATTGATTCCTGGGATGGCAGGACTGTCGTATGAGAAGAGATTGAGTAAACTAGGCCTGTATTCTCCTGAATTCAGAAGAATGCGAGGGGATCTCATTGAAGCATACAAAATTATTACAGGGTTTGATAGGGTGGATGCTGGGAGAATGTTTCCCTTGGCTGGGGAGTGTAGAACCAGGGGCCACAGCCTCAGGATAAAGGGTAGGCCATTCAGGACTGAGATGAGAAGAAATTTCTTCACACAAAGGGTGATGATTCTTTGGAATTCTCTACCCCAGAGGGCTGTGGAGGTTCAGTCATTGGGTATATTCAAAACAGAAGTCGATAGATTTCTGACTAGTAAGGGCATCAAGGGATATGGCGATAGGGCCGGTGAATGGAGTTGAGGCAGAAGATCAGCCATGATCTCATTGAATGGCGGAGCAGGCTCGAGGGGCCGAATGGCCTACTCCTGCTCCTATTTCTTATGTTCTTATGTTCAACCTATCTGCAGCCTTTGACACGGTTACCACACCATTCTCCTCCAAAGCCTCTCCTCCATTGTTCAGCTCAGTGTGACCGCTAACTCCAGAGTCCCCCAAGGATCTACCCTTGGCCCCTCTTCTTCCTCGACTACATCCTTGGTGACATCATCCGAAGACATGGGGTCAGGTGTCACATGTACGTTGACAATACCTCTTTAAAATTCTCATCCTCGTGTTCAAATCTGTAACCTACTCCTGAAGTGTGGTGCCCAGAATTGGACACAATACTCCAGTTGGGGCTGAACCAGTGTTTTATACAGGTTCATCGTAACTTCCTTGCTTTTGTACTCTATACCTCTATTTATGAAGCCCAGGATCCCGTCAGCCTTTTTAACTGCTTTCTCAACCTGCCCTGCCACCTTCAAAGATTTGTCCACACATACCCCCAGGTCTCTGTTCATGCACCCCCTTTAGAATTGTACCCTTTAGTTTATATATCCTCTCCTCATTCTTTCTACCAAAATGTATCACTTCACACTTTTCTGCGTTAAATTTCATCTGCCATGTGTCCGCCCATTTCACTAGCCTGCCTATGTCTTCCTGAAGTCTCTCACTCTCCTCCTCACTGTTCACTATACTTCCAAGTTTTGTGTCATCTGCAAATTTTGAAATTGTGCCCTGTACACCCAAGTCCAAGTCATTAATATATATCAAGAAAAGCAGTGGTCCGAGAACTGACCCCTGGGAACACCACTGTGTACCTTCCTCCAGTCCGAAAAACAACCGTTCACCACTACTCTCTGTTTCCTGTCACCTAGCCAATTTCATATCCATGCTGCCACTGTCCCTTTTATTCCATGGGCTTCAACTTTGCTGGCAAGCCTATTATGTGGCACTTTGTCAAATGCCTTTTGGAAATCCATGTACACCACATCAACCTCATTACGCTCATCAACCCTCTTTGTTACCTCATCAAAAAACTCGATCAAGTTGGTTGAATACGATTTGCCTTTAACAAATCCGTGCTGGCTTTCCTTAATTAATCCACACCTATCCAAGTGACTGTTAATTTTGTCCCTGATTACTGTTTCTAAAAGCTTCCCCACTACCAAGGTTAAACTGATTGGCCTGTAGCTACTGGGTTTATCTTTACACCCTTTTTTGAACAATGGTGTAATATTTGCAATTCTCCAGTCCTCTGGCACCACCCCCGTATCTATGGAGGATTGGAAGATTATAGCCAATATCTCCGCAATTTCCGCTCTCAATTCCCTCAGCGTCCTAGGATGCATCCCATCCGCTCCTGGTGATTTATCTACTTTAAGTACAGCCAGCCTTTCTAATACATCGTCTTTATCAATTTTTATCTTATCAAGTATCTCCACTACCTCCTCCTTTACTATGTCTATGGCAGCATCCTCTTCCTTGGTGAAGACAGATGCAAAGTACTCGTTTAGTACCTCAGTCATACCCTCTGCCTCCATGCAAAGGTCTCCTTTTTCGTCCCTAATCGACCCCACCCCTCCTCTTACTACCCTTTTACTATTTATATACCTATAGAAGACTTTTGGATTACCTTTTATGTTGGCTGCCATTCTATTCTCATACCCTCTCTTTGCCCCTCTTATTTTCTTTTTCACTTCTCCTCTGACCTTTCTATATATAGCCTGATTCCCAGATGTATTTGCAACCTGACATCTGTCATACGTGCTCTTTTTCTGCTTCATCATATTCTCTATCTGTTTCATCATCCAGGGAGCCCTGACTTTAGTTGCCCTGCCTTTCCCCCTAGTGGGAATGTACCTCAACTGTACCTGAACTATTTCCTCTTTAAAGGCAGCCCATTGTTCCATTACAGGTTTGTCTGCCAATCTTTGATTCCAGTTTAGCCGAGCCAGATCCGTTCTCATCCCACTGAAATTGGCCTTCCCCCAGTTAACATTTTTACTCTAGATTGCTCCCTGTCCTTTTCCATAGCTAATCTAAACCTTATGATACTATGATCACTGTTCACCTAAATATTGCTCCACTTGTCCTCATTCCTAAGAACCAGATCCAGCAACCCTCCTTAAAACTCATCTCTTTTAGTCACCCCATCTAATATCTCCTTCTATGGCTGGGTGTCTATTTTTGACTGATTGCACTTCTGTGATGTTTTTTCTATATTAAAGGCGCTATATTGTGTAGTCACTGGACACTGGGAAGGTGCTGGTAGATTGGAAACAGGCTAAGGTGGTGTCCATTTTCAAAAAAAGTGATAACATAGTTGGACACAACCTCAGATACTTTGATACTGTGCAAAATAGTGACATCAACTATCAGGAGTAAATAAGAATCTAGTAAACAGCAATTAAATTAACTCATGCGTTACGACTAAGTGACGCTGTGGTGATAAGGTTGCACTACTCTGTAAGGCCACTCAGAGGCGCTGTGCTAATTGTATTACCCTACTCGGCACTGCCACTGGGTGGCGATGGTGCGACACGGTTGTACTACTCCGCGCGGCCGCGTGGTGGCGATGTTGTCGATTGCTGCCCGATTGTAGTGCTGTATGCTACCACTGGATGGCGCTGTGGCGGCACGGTGCGTTTCTCCTGCGCCACTGGTTACCCCGCGCTGAGGGTTTTCAGCCACCGGCTCCCGGGGAGAAGCCGATTCATAACCTGAAGGGGCCTGAGATGAAGCTTCCGTCCGTCTCGGGGCAGGAGCCGAACCAGAAGCAGGAGATCAAAGCGAAGCGGCGCGGAAGCGTAGATGGAGAAAGCGGCTGCCAGTGAGTAAAATGGCAGCTGGCTCGTTGGTCTAGGGGTATGATTCTCGCTTCGGGTGCGAGAGGTCCCGGGTTCAAATCCCGGACGAGCCCAATTTTACTTTTGAAGTTGTTTCTTTTTTAATTATTTTTTTTTTTAAATCTCTTGTTGGGCCCCATTCTCCTCCTCTCTGGTTTTCCGCGTTTGCTGATCCGTTTTGCAAATAACAGAGTTAAAAAAAAGATTTGCAGAGGCAGAAATTAATCCAAAATAGGGCTCGTCCGGGATTTGAACCCGGGACCTCTCGCACCCTAAGCGAGAATCATACCCCTAGACCAACGAGCCAGGCGGAAAGCGCTGCCGCAGCCGGGCCTGTCTGCTCTGGCAACCAAAGACCAGCTGCAGCTGCAGCTGCAATATGCCATCTTCAGCATTGCAAATGTTAATATAATTATTCATTATCATTTCCTTTTATTGATCATCACAATGTGCTGGTGATGCTAAATCTTATTTAAAGTGTCAATATTCTTGCTACTGTTTATTCGTTAATGTATTGTAGGATTATTCCTGAAGTGCTGTATTTGCTTCTAAATAATTTTCACAGCCTGCACAGTACCTCACAGTAACAAGAAATCCTTTTTTTGTTGGTCAGCTGGGTCTCTGACAAGTGTAGAAACCCATCACTCGTGAGCAGCGAATGCCGTATGATAAATTGCAAGTACAAGTAAATCGCAGTTTCGCCTGGAAGGCGTGCTTGGGGGGTCCTGGACGGTGGGAAGGGAGGAGGTGAAAGGGTAGGTGTTGCATCTCCTGCGCCTTCACGGGAAGGTGTCGTGGGGAGAAATGTTTCACCAGCCAAAACCATGCTGCCTACCAGCACGTAACACTGGCAAGCTTCATTCTGCTTGTCCAGTTTTGGCGAAAGGTCATCGACCTGAAACGTTAACTCTGTTTCTTTCTCCACAGATGCTGAGTATTTTCAGCGTTTTCTGGTTTTATTTCAGATTTCCAGCATCCGCAGTGTTTTGCTTTAGGAACCTCCAAGTGAGTGTATACCAGCCAAAACCATGCCATAACACTAGTGAGCTTCCCTCTGCTTGTCCAGTTCGGACCACCCTACTCATTGCAGCATTGACTCGAAGCTGCGTGTGAAGAATTCAGTTCTCAGTGCTAGCTCTACCCCTCCAAGTAACATTAATGAGCCAGACTGGATGGTCAATCATCAACAGAGACCTGGAGTACTGCAGATCTCCCTGGTTCAGGTACTGGATTACTGAGTCTGCCACAGCAGCTTGGTTTGAAACTTCCATCACCAGTAATGCTAATTTGGAGCCACCTTGACGCTGAAGAGAGTGTGCTTCAGTGCCCCACCCAACCCCCAAAATAGGTAGTCACTTTTTTATATTTGTTCTCAGAATGTGAGTGACCTGGTTTCCCTGAGAAGGTGGTGGTGAGGAACCGCTGTAATCCTTGTGCTGATAGAGGTCCCACAATTGTGTTAGGTAGGGCATTTCAGGATTTTGACCCAATAACGATGATGTGCATGTTTAAAGCAGAATGGTGTATGACTTGAATGGGAACTTGGAAGTGATGATGTTCTCATGACACTGCTGCTTGTGTCCTTGGTAGTAGAGAAACTGCAGCCACCATGCACTGATGATGGAAGGAGTAGATAATTGTTTACCTACGTATTAATTTTTAGCACTTGTCCTTTTTAAAGATGAGAATATGCAGCAAGATGGTATGCAAAATGTCCCAAGGTGGTCCTGTGGTTTGGCAGAACTGGGGTGAGGATCCTGGAGCTTGACAGCACTATTTACCTGAGATAAGGGTCCTAAATAGGGTTTCCAATCCCTGTGGATTATCCGTGAGTCTCCCAGAATGGAGGATGGATCTCCCGGGCACTGCTTCGAGCAACGCAGTAGAAAATAGGAAGTAGAGTTAATGGGCAGCCCCAGTGCACCAATGAAAGGAGGTGGAGCTTTGACGGGCGGGCATGGATCCCAATAGGCACGGGGGTGGGGCCGGGTTCAATTAGCAAGTTAGGCTGCGCTGAATCTATGTGAGCACTGTAGACAGTAAAGTCCCCAAATAATAGCTGTTTGTATTTTGGCTGCAACAGTACCACCCCGTCCCCCCACTTTTGTGCATCTCCTCCTAAGTCCCTGCGAGGGAATTACCACATCATTTTGGGACTGAAGTGATTGGAAACCATTGCTGGACTTTTTTTCTCCCCTTCATTTTACATTGAAGTGGAGAGTGAAACGCATTTAAATTCCTTCAGCTCCCAGTGCCTGTGTGTGTGGCAGGGTTGCCAAACCTCCCAGATTGCAGATGCTGAAGCAAAATAGTGTGCAGATGCTGGAAATCTGAAATAAAAACAGAAAATGCTGGAAATACTCAGCAGGTCAGGCAGCATCTGTGGAGAGAGAAACAGAGTTAATGTTTCAGGTCGATGATCTTTCAGATTACAGATGCTGCCTGACTCGGTGAGTGTTTCCAACATTTTCTTCTTTTGTTTGAGATGATAAAGAATTGACCACCTTCGATTTCTCGGGGGCAGGAGGTGGTCAGAGAGCAACTCTCGGGGTGGTGTGGGGTCAGAGAGCAACTCTCGGGGTTATGGGGGTCAGAGAAAGCAACTCTCTGGTTATGGGGGTCAGAGAGAGGAGCTCTCGTGGTTATGGGGGTCAGAGAAAGAAAGACTTGCATTTATATAGCGCCTTTCACGCCCACCAGACGTCCCAAAGCGCTTTACAGCCAATGAAGTACTTTTTGAAGTGTGGTCACCGTTGTAATGTAGGAAACGCGGAAGCCAATTTGCACACAGCAGGCTCCCACAAACAGCAACGTGATAATGACCAGATACTTTTTTTTAGAAGTTGATTGAGGGATAAATATTGGCCAGGACACCAGGGATAACTCCCCTGCTCTTCTTCAAAGTAGTGCCATGGGATCTTTTCCGTCCACCTGAGAGAGCAGACAGGGCCTCGGTTTAACGTCTCATCTGAACAACAGCACCTCTGACAGTGCAGAACTCCCTCAGTACTGCACTGGAGTGTCAGCCTAGATTTTTGTCCTCAAGTCTCTGGAGTCAGACTTGGACCCACAACCTTCTGACTCAAAGGCGAGGGTGCTACCAACTGAGCCACAGGTGACACTGGCAACTCTCGGGGTTATGGGGGTCAGAGGGCAACTCTCGGGATGGTGGGAGGTCAGAGAGCAACTCTCGGGGTTATGGGGTCAGAGGGCAACTCTCGGGGTTTGGGGTTATGGGGGTCAGAGAGCAACTCTCGGGGTTCGGGGTTATGGGGGCAGAGAGCAACTCTTGGGGTTATGGGGGTCAGAGAGCAACTCTCAGGGTCAGCTGTGGCTCAGTTGGTAGCACACTTGCCTCTGATCTCAGAAGGTTGTAGGTTCATAGTCCCACTCCAAGGACCTGAACACATAAAGCTAGGCTGACACTCCACTCCAGTGCAGTGCTAAGGGAGTGCTGCACTGTCGGAGGTGCTGTCTTTCGGATGAGACGTTAAACCGAGGCCCTGTCTGTTCTCTCAGGCGAATGTAAAAGATCCTATGGCACTCTTTTGAGGAAGAGCAGGGGAGTTATCCCCGGTGTCCTGGCCAATATTTATCCCTCAACCAACATAACAAAAATAGATTATCTGGTCATTATCACATTGCTGTTTGTGGGACCTTGCTATGCGCAAATTGGCTGCCGCATTACAACAGTGACTCCACTTCAAAAGTACTTCATTGGCTGTAAAGCGCTTTGAGACGTCTGGTGGTCATGAAAGGCGCTATATAAATGCAAGTCTTTCTTTCTTATGGGGATCAGAGAGGGCGGCTCTTGGGATGGTGGAGGATCGGAGAGAGCACTTTCCAGGGGTGGTAGGGAACTATTCATGGGGGCACTCGTTATAATTCCCTATTTCCCGATACACAGTCTACCACTGCCAGTGAGTAAAAATATTTTTATAGGTTGTCAAGGTGCAAAGACACTCAACAACAGGGGACCCAACCTTTCTAAGGCAAATGCAATAACATTTGCAAACTGCGGGCAAGTGTCACGTGATCAAACCTTCAGGAATATGTTCTAGGCAACCTTTGTCCTAAATATTTTTTTAAATAAAAACCTGATAACAACAAAATGGTTTACATAGTTAGCAGGTTAATATATAAAAAATAATTATCTCACACTACTTCAGGATTTTCCACTTAACATCAAAGATCTGAGTGGAGCCTAAGTGCCACCTCTTAGACGCATGCAGAAGTTAAGTACAATACCTTCTTTTGTAGATACCGGAGTAAAAAGATCGGGGCTTTGGGACCTTCTGGCCGCTAATTTTGGACAACAGCCAGCAAGCCCTGCAGCCAGTAGCCATTAACACATCAGCGACTGATTTTCTTACCCTGCCTCCAGGCATTAGGCTCTTCCCATGGAAGGGGGATGGGTTGCCTGTGCCAGGGAAGTAGCATCTGTCTTATGTAAATGACTTGAAACTGAAAATACAAGCGAATTCTGAGTTATGTCAGCTGGAGTGCACTTCAGAGGCGCATCACCTGATTGGCACCCAGGCAGCGGGGGAGGGGAGCAATATCGGGTGGAATAGCTTTTATTTAATAGGTTAGTTTGAAATCCCACGCAAGATTCATCATCCGGTTTGTATTCTTCGCTCCCTTAAGTCCAAGGGACGCAGATTTGAATGTTTATGGTGCTTAACTGGTTTAGCCATTCATCACCAGATCTGGCTGGATCACATCAAGCACAATTGGGCCCTGCTCTTCTCTGCCAAACCTGCTCACTGGTCCAGGATCAGCCTGGAATGCAAAGATAACCCCCGTATTCTTTTCTCCACTACCAACTGTCTCCTTAATCCTCTCTCCCCTGCCCCCTCCACCCTGACCTTCAACAACAAATGCAAGGAGCTAATGGATTTCTTCATCACTAAGATTGAGACCATCTGTTCAGCTGCCTTTGCCACATCCCTCCCTTCCCCTAGCCCACCGGGACAAACTTCCCCCTGGTTCCCCCCGCCCTAGCCCTGAACCCGCATCTTTCTCTAGTTCTACTCCTATATCCCCTCATGTCCTCTCTGAACCTATCTTGTCCATGAGACCCACTTCCTGTTCTCTCGACCCTATTCCCACTAAACTGCTTACCATCAAACTTCACGAGTTCAACAATTTCAGATCATAACCTCGGCCCCTACCATATATATACACATTTTATCCACCCTTTTGGTTTGCCTTTTCCCTTTTTTTTCTCTCTCTCCCCCCACGGCAGCTGTCTCTCATTCTGCCAGCATTTCACACTTCACACTTCTGAGCCACCTTTTGTTTCTTAACCTGCCCTATTACCATCTCGTCTTGCCTTGAGCATCTCTTAATGTCTCTACTTACCATAGACCACCCCTTTTGTTCTTTTATTCCTCCCCCCAGCCTCCCACTTGCTTTTTTATCTGTTTCATTTCCTGCTTTTTTCTCAGTTCTGACGAAGGGTTTTCGACCTGAAACGTTAACTCTGTTTCTCTCTCCACGGATGTTGCCTGGCCTGCTGAGTTTTTCCAGCGTTTTCTGTTGTTGTTATCAAACTTCACTTCCTGGACTCTATACTAGCTGATATTGTCAATGGTTTCCCCTCCTAAGATACTGTCCCCCTCCCTTTCAAATCTGCCATCATCACCCCCTCTTCAAAAAGCCAACCCTTGACCCCTCTGTCTTTGCAAACTACCGCCGCATCGCCAACCTCCCTTTCCTCTCCCTGTTGTCGCCTCCCAAATTCGTGCCCATCTTTCCAGCAACTCCATGTTTGAACATCTCCAATCAGGTTTCTGCCCCTGCCACAGCAAAGAAACGGCCATAATCAAAGTCACAAATGACATCATTTGTGACTGTGGTGCTCTATTCCTCCTCATTCTTCTCAACCTGTCTGCAGTCATTGTCACAGTTGACCACATAATTCCTCCTCCAACGCTCCTCCTCCATTGAGTGGGACTGCCCTCACCTGCTTCTACTCTTACCTATCCAGTCGTAAGCAGAGAGTCTCCTGTAATGGCTTCTCTTCCTGCCCCTGCACATTACCTCTGGAGTCCCCTAAGGATCAATCCTTGGCCCCCTCCTATTTCTCATCTACATGCTGCCTCTCGGTGACATCATCTGAAAATGCAGTATCAGTTTCCACATGTACGCTGACGACACCCAGCTCTACCTCACCACCACCTCTCTCGACACTCTCTAAATTGTCAGACTGATTGTCTGATATCCGGTACTGGATGAGCAGAAATTTCTTCCAGCTAAATATTGGAATATTGGGAAGACCAAAGCCATTGGGCTGGATTTTCCCGGGTCCCACCTGCACGGTGCGGGGGGACGCGGGAGACAGCGGGAAACCCAGAAGTTCGGGTTTCCCGGCACGCTGTGGAGTTTTCATTCCACAGTGTGCGTGCGATGTCAGGGGCGTGTTCCCCACCCGGAAGTCAGCCTGACTGACAGGCTGGCTTCCAGTCGTGCGGGGAACTCGGACAAGCAGGCCGCAGCAACAGGTAAGTGCTGGGCCCAGGATGATGGGGGGGTCCGATCCCCTGGGGATGGGGGGTCCGATCGGAGTCACGATCCCCAGGGGGTCTGATCCCTGAGCCCGGGGCTCAGTCGCGATCTCCTGCTCCTCCCAGCCCACAAGCATTGCTCCCCGAGGCTGAGGCCGCCTCGTTGCAGCCATCGGGAAACACGAGCCCCGGGATCCCCGGCTGCCTGCAGTAAAACCTGCAAAGCAGGTTAAAGTAGAGGCTTCAGGCTTCATTATCTTATGTAAATTGCCAACCCGCCTCTTGGCAGCGGGTTGGCAGCACCCACCCCCCTGTCCCGCCTGAGTGAAAGGTGAAAGTGGGCGGGATGGAGGCGGGTTGTGGTCAGGGGTTCACATTTTTTCAATTTTCACTTCCCCCGTCTCCCCCCACACCTCCAACCCACCCGCTCTTACCTCAGAAAATTCCGGCCATTGTCTTCGGTCCCCATCACAAACTCCGTTCCCTAGCCACCGACTCCATCCCTCTCCCTGGCAACTGTCTGAGGCTGAACCAGACTGTTCGCAACCTTGGTGTCATATTTGACCACAAGATGAGCATCCGACCACATATTCACGCCATCACTAAGACTGCCTATTTCCATCTCCGAAACATCACTTGACTCCATTCCTGCCTCAGCTCATCTGCTGCTGAAACTCTCATCCATGCCTTTGTTACCTCTAGACTTGACTATTCCAACGCACTCCTGGCTGGCCTCCCACATTCTACCCTTCGTAAACTTGAGGTCATCCAAAACTCTGCTGCCCGTGTCCTAACTCGTACTAAGTCCCATTCACCCATCACCCCTGGCTCCCGGTTAAGCATGCCTCAATTTTAAAATTCTCATCCTTGTTTTCAAATCCCTCCATGGCCTCGCCCAACGTTCCCAGTCAGCTGCGTGCCCGCACAAAAGTCTGGAGGATCCACACAGGCTGTTCACCGGCTTTTATATGGAAGAAACTGTGCATGCGTGAAAATTTGAATGGGCTGCGCAGCCAGTTAAAGGGACCGCGCACGAAAAAAAATTAGAGGGAATATTGGCCTCGCCCCTCCCCATTTCTGTATTCTCCTCGCCCCTCCCCATTTCTGTATTCTCCTCGCCCCTCCCCATTTCTGTATTCTCCTCCAGCCCCACAAGCCTCCGAGATATCAGCACACTTCTAATTCTGGCCTCTTGAGCATTCCCAATTTTAATCGTTCCACCATTGGTGGCTGTGCCTTCTGCTGCCAAGGCCCTAAGCTCTGGAATTCCCTCCCTAAACCTCTCTGCCTCTTTCTCCTCCTTTAAGACGCTCCTTAAAAGCTTTTGGTCATCTGCCTAATATCTCATGTGGCTCGGTGTCAAATTTTGTTTGATAACACTCCTGTGAAGCGCCTTGGGATGTTTTACTATGTTAAAGGTGCTATATAAATGCAAGTTGTTGTTGTTTCCCTGATCTCCATTCCCCACTCTCCTCTCTTTGCCCCCCCGACTCTTTCAGACCCCCTGATTTCAAAGCCCCTCTTCATTTCAGAGTCCTCCTGGTTTCAGAGACCCCCCAAATGCCGACACCCGCCATTCCCGAGCCTCCCGATTGCTGACCCCACCCCCCCAGCACCCTGCTAACTGCTCTCCACACGGTCGCGGCTATCTGCACCGCTGCTCCAGTGACGTCACCAAGCCTGAGGCTTTGACGGTCGTCGGTGATGCACTTGGATATGCATTTGAAGTGCCATAACCTTACAAGGCTACAGACCAAGAGCTGGAAAGTGGGATTAGGCTGGATAGCTCTTTTTCAGGAGGGGCTAAATGGCCTCCTTCTGTGTGGTAAATTTCTATGATTCTGTGCGGGGCAAAGGTGGGGATCGGGCACTCTGCAGTGGGAAATTTAAATAGCTGATCCCATGGGGCTGTTCAAGGCACAGCTCGGGAGAGGTACCCCCACCCCCTGATCCCGGGAGACTTCCGGTCATTCCGGGAGTGTTGGGAACCCTAATCCGCAGATGTTTGCCTGGCCTGCTGTTTGTATTACAGAACAATACAGTGCGCATTACATGGCGTGCGCGCGTGTGACAGGGGCAGCCCCGGAGCACGCGCGGCGTCAGTTGGGGACGGTTGCTGTCTGTCCAACATGACGCTGCGCGTGTTCTCGCGCCGCCCGTCACACGTCTCCGCTCACAGCGCCGGTTGCGCGCATGCTCTATCCGAGTTAAGCCCGAAGTGCGCGCTTCGAAAAAAAAGACTCCAGCCTCAGCCCGATGACGCCACTGATTGGCAGCGCCTCCATCCACTCAGCGACAGAATCTCCGCGACGTCTCCCCACCCGGCGGTACAGCGAATCAGCGGAGGGCAGTGGGGCGGGGAGGGGCGGGGTCTCGCGGCACCACCTGCGAGCAGAGGATTGTGGGAGAGTTACAGTAAGCCTGAGGAATCAAAGTAGAGTAGGAGCGCAAGGGTGTGGAATGGATAAACATTTCCCCAGCGCTAGTATGGAGGCCTGCCAGGCTGCGATCTTCCTGCTGGCACTTGGTAAGCGAACGTGTTTTTTTGTTATATTTGATTAACGGTAGTTTTCTCTGTTACTGTTACAATAGCAAAATACTGCGGATGCTGGAAAACTGAAATAACAACAGAAAGCGCTGGAAAAACTCAGCAGGCCAGGCGACATCCGTGGAGAGAGAAACAGAGTTAACGTTTCAGGTCGAAGACCCTTCGTCAAAAGGGTCTTCGACCTGAAACGTTAACTCTGTTCCTCTCTCCACGGATGTTGCCTGGCCTGCTGAGTTTTTCCAGCGCTTTCTGTTGTTATCTCTGTTACTGTGTTTGTTTGCTTGTTGCGACTCTTCGTGTCTCCATGTAAACTATTGCATTGCTGTCAGGCACTTGTATTTGTGGTGTAAGTAAACGCTTCAAAAATGCAGCTACTGTGGTGCATAGTGATGATTAGTGATCTTACCCAGTAAGTCTGTGATTCAGGGTTGTGTAACCGTTAAGAATGAGGGTAGTTGTTGACTACTTCGTAGCTTTGATGGTTCAGGTGTGGGTCTATCGAGATCCATTGTAACGTTGCTCCAATAAGTTGCCAGTTGGAACTGAGGAACACAATGGGCAATCTTAACCCAGTAATAGTCATAACGGCACAGAAAGAGGCCATTTGGCCCATCGAGTCCATGCCGGCTCTTTGTAGAGCAATCCAGTGTGTCCCATTCCCCCGCTCTATCCCCGTAGCCCTGCAAGTTTATTTCCCTCAAGTGCCTAGTCAGTCTCCCCTTGAAAACATTGAATGTCTCCGCTTCCATAATAGTATCACCCAGTGACAGAGTTATGACACCCTACTCAACTTTGGTATCACTCTAAATGGTATGATTAAAAACTTTTAATTTGAAGTTTTATCAAATGACTTTGCCCTGTTCTGCTTCATTAAAGGACAGAATCTATTTGGTTAGAGTTAAGAAATAATAGAGGTGCCATTACACTACTAGGTGTATTCGAGAGGCCACCAACTAGTGGGAAAAATATGGAGCAGCAAATCTGCAGAGAAATTACAAAGAGATGGAAGAATGAGAGAGTAGTGATAATGGGGGACTTCAACTATCCTAATATAGACTGGGATAGTAATAGTGTAAAGGGCAGAGGGGGAAAGAATTTCTGAAGTGTGTTCAGGAGAACTTTCTTGATCAGTATGTTTCTGGCCCAACGAGGGAGGAGGCATTGCTGGATCTGGTTCTGGGGAATGAGGTAGGTCAAGTAGCGCAAGTGTCCGTAGGTGAACATTTAGGGAACAGTGATCATAGTATCATAAATCCAAAAATGTGCGGGTTAGGTTGATTTGGCTATGATAAATTGACCCTTAGTGTTAGGGGGGGATTAAATATGTGGGGTTATGGGGATAGGATGGGATATGTTAGGGGGAATTAAATACGTGGGGTTACGGGGGTCGGGTGGGATATGTGTACTGTGGGGATTAAAACAGGGACAGGGTACTGGATTTGAATGATCAGCCATGATCGTATTGAATGGTGGTGCAGGCTCGACGGGCCGAATGGCCTACTCCTGCTCCTAGATTCTATGTTTCTATAAGGTTTAGATTAGCTATGGAAAAGGACAGGGAGCAATCTGGAGTAAAAATACTTAATTGGAGGAGGGAAAATTTCAGTGGGATGAGAACGGATCTGGCCTGGGTAAATTGGAATCAAAGATTGGCAGGCAAAACTGTAGTGGAACAATGGGCTGCCTTTAAAGAAGAAATAGTTCAGGTATAGTCGAGGTGCATTCCCACTAGGGGGAATGGTGGGGCAACTCAAGTCCGAGCTCTCTGGATGACGAAAGAGATGGAGAGTAAGATGAAGCAGAAAAAGAGTGCGTATGATAGATGTCAGCTCGAGAATACATCTGAGAATCAGGCTAAATATAGAAAGTTCAGAGGAAAAATGAAAAAGAAAATAAGAGGGGTAAAGAGAGGGTGTCAGAATAGAATGGCAGCTAACATAAAAGGTAATCCAAAAGTCTTCTATGGGCATATAAATAGTAAACGGGTAGTAAGAGGAGGGGAGGGGAGGGACTGTTTAGGGACCAAAAAGGAGATCTACGCATGGAGGCTGAGGGTATGACACAGGTGCTAAATGAGTACTTTGCATATGTCTTCACCAAAGAAGAAGATGCTGCCATAGACATAGTGAAGGAGGAGGTAGAGGAGATACTGGATGGGATAAGAATTGATAAAAATGAGGTACTAGAAAGGCTGGCTGTACTTAAAGTAGATAAGTCACCAGGACCAGATGCAATGTGTCCTAGGACGCTGTGGGAAGTGAAGGAAGAAATCTGAGGTACTGGCCATAAACTTCCAATCCTTCTTGGAAATGGGGGTGGTGCCAGAGGACTGGAGAATTGCAAATGTTACTCACTTGTTCAAAAAAGGGTGTAAAGATAAACCCAGCAACTATAGACCGGTCAGTTTAACCTCAGTAGTGGGGAAGCTTTTAGAAACGATAATCCGGGACAAAATTAACAGTCACTTGGATAGGTGTGGATGAATTAAGGAAAGCCAGCATGGATTTGTTAAAGGCAAATCGTGTTTAACTAACTTGATCGAGTTTTTTGATGAGGTAACAGAGAGGGTTGATGAGGGCAATGCGGTTGATGTGGTGTACATGGACTTCCAAAAGGCGTTTGATGAAGTGCCAGCAAAGTTGAAGCCCATGGAATAAAGGGGACAGTGCCAGCATGGATACGAAATTGGCTAAGTGACAGGAAACAGAGTAGTGGTGAACGGTTGTTTTTCGGACTGGAGGAAGATACACAGTGGTGTTCCTCGGATCGGTACTAGGACCACTGCTTTTCTTGATATATATCAATGACTTGGACTTGCGTGTACAGGACACAATTTCAAAATTTACAGATGACACAAAACTTGGAAGTATAGTGAGGAGGATAGTGATAGACTTCAAGAAGACATAAACAGGCTGGTGAAATGGGCAGACACGTGGCAGATGAAATTTTACGCAGAAAAGTGCGAAGCGATACATTTTGGTAGGAAGAACGAGGAGAGGCAATATAAACTAAAGGGTACATTTCTAAAGGGGTGCAGGAACAGAGAGACCTGGGGGTATATGTGCACAAATTGTTAAAGGTGGCAGGGCAGGTTGAGAAAGCGGTTAAAAAAGCTTATGGGATCCTGGGCTTTATAAATAGAGGCATAGAGTACAAAAGCAAGGAAGTTACGATGAACCTTTATAAAACACTAGTTCAGCCTCAACTGGAGTATAGTGTCCAATTCTGGGCACTGCACTTTAGGAAGGATGTGAAGGCCTTGGAGAGGGTGCAGAAAAGATTTACAAGAATGGTTCCAGGGATGAGGGACTTCAGTTACATGGATAGACTGGAGAAGCTGGGATTGTTCTCCTTAGAGCAGAGATGGTTGAGAGGAGATTTGGTAGAGGTGTTCAAAATCATGAGGTGTCTAGACAGAGTAGATAGAGAGAAACTGTTCCCATTGGCAGAAGGGTCGAGAACCAGAGGACACAGATTTAAGGTGATTGGCAGAAGAACCAAAGGCGACATGAAGAAAAACTTTTTTACCGTCTAAATTCACTGTCTAAAGGGGTGGTGGAGGCAGACTCAGTCGTGGCTTTCAAAAGGGAATTGGATAAGTACCTGAAGGGGAAAAAATTGCAGGGCTATGGGGAAAGGGCGGGGGAGTGGGACTAGCTGAAATGCTCTTGCAGAGAGCCAGCACAGGCACGACGGGCCGACTGGCCTCCTTCTGTGCTGTAACCATTCTATGATTCTGTGATTCTATCTCTGTCTTCTCTGTTATAATATGGCTGTTTCCATTAGATCAAGTCTTTCTTTGTATTTCTTCATACTAGGCAGCATCTTGGCAAATTTGCTCTGTACCATCCCTATTGCCTCAACATCCTTCATGTAGTATGGAACCCAAAGCTGTATACAGTACTCTAACTGTGGCCTTACTAAGGTTTTATATAGATGCACCATTACATCTTGTTTTTTTCATGTTCTATACCACTTACCTTAAAACCCAATATTCCATTAGTGTTTTTTTATGGCCTTATCCACTGCTCTTCCACATCACCCAGCCTCCCCCCTCCAATCAAAGTATAATTATTGCTTTATTTTTTTACTAAAATGTACCACCTCATAATTACTGACATTGAATTTCATCTGCCACCTTTTTGCCCATTCCACCATTTTATCAATATCTCATTGCATCACCGTTGATCCTCAGAATTATTTATTGTGCCTCCTATTTTTAGTATCATCAAATTTGGACACCACTCCCTCCAGCCCTATATTCAAATCATTGATGTACACAATGAACAGAAGTTGTTCTGAACAGAACCCTGTGAGACACTACGACCCACTCCTATCTACTGAGAATGTATTAACTTTTACTTTGTTTCCTCCTTTCTGATCAGTTTTTAATCTAGTTTGCTACCCTCTCCCCTAATTCCATACCCCAATAGTGTCTTGTGTGGTACTTCAAAAGCTTTCTGAAAGTCCATCACATCCACTGTATTTCCCCCCCCCCCCCCCTTCACCATATCTGTCACCTCCTCAAAGCACTCTGTTAGGTTTCTTAAGCGTGATCTTTCGTTCTGAAATCTGTGTTGGCTGCTTCTAATTATCTTCTCTTCGTCTAGATATTTAGTAATGTCATCTTTAATTAAAGATTCCAATTTTTATCCGACCACAGTTGTTAAACTAACTGGCCTGTAATTACCAGGTTAGCTCTGTCTTTCTTTTTGAAAATGGGTATTATATCGGCCACTCTCCAGTCCTCCACTCAATAGAAATCGGAAAAATCATTTCTCGGGCCTCCTCTTTGCATTTCCCTCAGGATCCTTGGATGCATCTGCCAGATCCTGGCACTTTGTTCTCCTTTAGTTTAACTAACTTCTCTAATACTTTGCTTTTATTTATTATAATATCTGCCATCTTGCTTTTAACCAAGTCGCGATTTACCTCCTTCCTAATATTCTTTTGTAACCACTACAGTGAAGTACTTGTTAAGTAGCCACGCCAATTTCTGTTTCTAAGTCACCATCCTCTGCTCTCCGGGGTCCCACCTCACACTTAACAATTCTGTTTTTGCTGATGTATTTGTAGAAGACTTTACTGTTTTTAATATTTCTTGAGATTCTCTCCTCATATCTCCTTCTTGCTTTCCTTGTCCCTTCCGTAATCTCTTTCCCTACTTTCTTGTATTTTATTTTAATCATTTGCCCCCTGTAAACCCTTGTCTTCCATTTTTAGTTTGTTTCTAATCTCTTTATTTATCCACTGCAGTCTGAAACTTGGTATCTTTTTTAATGGTATATACATCAGCAACTTTTCATTCTCCTTTTTCAAAAAAATATCCCATTGTTGAACAGTCCTGTACACCAATTTCTTTTTCACTACATGTCAGCCAGCTCACTCCTCAGCTTTCTAAAATTTGCCCCATACCTCACTCACGTGGCCATTATTCATGTAAAGAGTATTGGCAGGCTGCTCGACTGTGGATCTTGATTCTGTTGTTGCTCAATGTCTACACCTGCAAACTTCCCAGCAGGTGTCATTCGATCGACATCAGGAGCAGGAACCTTGGTTAGCTTCCTATTTTTTTTTTAATTGTTCCAGAATAAAATGTGACCAACAGTTATAGTGGGTCCTTATCAGAAATCAAATGACTGGTTATTAGATCACCTGAAGTCTATGCTAAACTTGTATATGTGTTGCACACCAGTGCGTCGGATAGCCACTGCTTCATGTTCCTACATTTAATGGATTATGAAAATCTTGTACAGAGTAGGTCTCTAATTTTTATTAGTCATATAACCAACTCCATAAATGTTTTCCAGCCATCCTCCCGAGCTTAATACTTAGCATAAAGAATAGCTTTTAATGAGCATTTGAATATGAGAAGTACAGCTCACAGGAGTGACCTCTAGTGCTGAGCGTGTCCAGGAATTGATCTTGGGACCTCCCATTACTAAGTTACATTAACAACTTGGATTCAGAAACTCGAGGCAACTGATGAAATCACAGAAAATACTAAACTATGAGGGCAGTTACAGTTTGGAAACTACAAAATGAGTTAAACAAACTATAAGAACATACCAAATTGACAGGCAGGAAAAGATCAGCTGGTCCATCAAGACTGCCCCACACCATGATGGCTGGACTATCATGGCTAAACACTTCTTTCCTCCCCTGACTTACCCCCGCCCCCCCCATTCCGGGCAGCCATGTAATCTCCTGGGAGAGGCAAAAGAACAGGGGGGGAAAATACTCTAAAAATTCCTCTCCGACCCCCTCAGGCGATCAAATCCAGTCCCGGAGATCACATGGACCAAGTATTACCTATAAAGACACTTGCCTTCTATATGATACGATCTCTGCCCCAGCTCCCTCTTGCAGGCACGCAGAGAGTCAGCACCCACCACACCAGCCGGCAATGTATTCCAGAGGCTCACTGTTCTCTGGGAAAAGAACTGCCTAATATCCAGTCAATTCATACTCTGAGATAGTTTAAACTCATGTCCCCTAGTCCTCCCCAATTGGTTAAACTAGAATAATCTATCAATAGCGACTCTATCCAGTCCTTTAATTATTTTATAGCCGTCTACCAGGTCACCTCTAAGTCTACGCTGCTCTAAAGTAAATAAATGTGAGAAGTCGCACAACACCAGGTTATAGTCCAACAGGTTTATTTGAAATCACAAGCTTTCGGAGCGCTGCTCCTTCACCTGACGAAGGAGCAGCGCTCCGAAACGTTGTGATTTCAAATAAACCTGTTGGACTATAACCTGGTGTTGTGCGACTTCTCACATTTGTCCACATCATGGCTAAAGTAAATAAACCAAGATCATGGAGCCTATAGAGTAGCTGAGGTTCTTTTAAGCTAGGAATCATTCTTGTAGCTCTCCTATGGACCTTTTCCATGGCCACTATATCACCCACCATGTAGGGGAACCAAAACTGGGCACAGTATTCTAGATGTGCTCTGACCAGTGACCTGTACAGTGTCAATGGTGTCCTTTGATTTACCAACATGCATGACACTGCATTTATCTAAATTAAATGACATTTGCCAATGTGTGGCCCACTCCTCTAGCACACCTAAATCTTTTTGAATTTGATTGTACTCCTCTACTGTCTTAACCCTTGCACAGTTTTTGATGTCAGTTGCAAACTTACCATACTCCCAACACTCTTGTCCAGGTCACCGTGAAGAGTAGCGGGCCGAGGACTGATCCCTGGGGGCACCACTAGTAATATGTCTCCAAGCTGAACTGTGTCCATTAACTACAACGTTTTGGTTGTGTGTTTGGAACCAATTCCTAATCCAGCTTTTAAAATTTTTACTGATACCACAAGATTCCATCTTGTGAAGTAACCTAGTGTGAGATACCGTATCAAAGGCTTTCTGAAAGTCCAGGTAGACAATGTCTACCGGATTTCCCTCATCAACCACCATTGTGATTTCCTCAAAAAAACTCTTAACAAATTCGTTGGGCCTGACTTTTTTCAGAAGCCGCGTTGTGAATTTCTAATGGCCCCTTCCCTTTCCCAGTGATCATAAAGGACATCTTATCCTCAACTATTCACATTATTTATTAACGACTTAGATGATGGCATAGAAAGTCACGTATCCAAATTTGCCGATGACACAATGATAGGCAGCATTGTAAACAGTGTAGATAAAAGCCTAAAATTACAAAGGGATATTGATAGATTAAGTGAATGGGCAAAACTGTGGCAAATGGACTTCAGTGTAAGCAAATGTGAGGTCATCCACTTTGGACCTAAAAAGGATAGAACCGGGTACTTTCTAAATGGTGAAAAGTTAAAAACAGTGGAGGTCGAAAGAGACTTGGGGGTCCAGGTACATAGATCATTAAAATGTCATGAACAGGTACAGAAAATAATCAAAAAGGCTAATGGAATGCTGGCCTTTATATCTGGAGGAATAGAATACAAGGGGTAGAAGTTATGCTGCAGCTTTACAAAACCCTGCTTAGACCACACCTGGAGCACTGTGAGCAGTTCTGGACACCACACCGTAGGAAGGATATATTGGCCTTGGCGGGAGTACAGCGTAGGTTTACCAGAATGATACCCGGACTTCGAGGGTTAAGTTACGAGGAGAGATTACATAAATTAGGGTTGTATTTCCTAGAATTTAGAAGGGTTAGGAGTGATCTGATCGAAGTTTTCAAGATATTAAGGGGAACAGATAGCGTAGGGAGAGAGAAACTATTTCCACTGGTTGGAGATTCTAGGACTAGGGGGCACAGTCTAAAAATTAGAGCCAGATCTTTCAGGAGTGAAATTAGGGAACACTTCTACACACAAAGGGTGGTAGAAGTTTGGAACTCTTCCGCAAACGGCAAGTGATCCTGGATCAATTGTTAATTTTAAATCTGAGATTGATACCTTTTTGTTAACCAAAGTTGTTAAGGGATATGGGCCAAAAGCGGGTATATGGAGTTAGGTCGCAGATCAGCCATGATCTCATTGAATGGCGGAACAGGCTCGAGGGGCTGAATGGCCTACCCCTGTTCCTATATCCTTTCGAGCATCTTCCAAATAATGGGTGATATGCCTATAGTTCCCTGGCTATGATTTGTCAATATTTTGAAAATAGGAACTACATGAGCTAGCTTCCAGTCTAAGGGAACTAACCCTGACTCTCTTGAAGATATGGTTCAGGGGCTCACGGAGCACCTGTCCCATCTCTTTAATCACTCTTGGATGGATATTATCCGGACCTGGAGCCCTATCAATTTTGAGCTTTCCTAATCTATCCATGATGACATTACTATCTATTTTAATAATGCTATTCAATAGTGAGCACCCCTCATCTGGAACATAAGCATCATCAACAGGAGTATAGACTGATGCAAAATAGTCATTTAGCAGCCCTGCCGCAACCTGAGAATCAGTTTGAATCTGCCTGCAGTATCCTTTAGTGACCCTATGCGGTCCTTTTAGGTCTTTTGACTTCTGACATAGCTTAAAAAATTGTTTTGCTATTACTACCACTATTACACACTATCTTCTTTCCAGAGATCTTATGCAATTAAGGAAGACAAAAACAGCCATGTGATACTTTTCCCTGTTCTTGTTGTGAGTTAAGTGTGTAGAATGGCTTCTGTTTCAATCGAATTTGCCTCTGTACATTCCTCGTCAACCATAATGGTTTTGTTTTACAGTGTGCCCTTTTAACCACTGGGACATACATGGCTTCATTCTGTTTGAGAATGGCTTTAAATCGTACCCATTTGTCCAGACTAGAATTTGTTTATCCCTAGTTGCCTCCCTAATGTGTTCTGTAAGGAAACAATCATTGATGGTGTCTACAAAAGTCTCAGCTACTCTCGAGTAGAGAGAAGCTGAGTTCTGAAGAAGCATAAAGAAAGGAAAGCAAAACCAGGCCTCTAGTCTCGAGGGAAGGAAAAATCTAAGGACCCAAGAAATATCAGCGAAGGACCAGGAGGGGAGAGATAGGAAGAAGCTTTGTTTTTTTCCCCCTTTTTAAAAACAAAAGTGGGTGCACTGCACAACTGGTTTTGTGTGTCTCTGTACACCCCAGTGCGGATGGCCAGACATGGCAATAAGTGACTTTTAAACATTCCTTCATTATATGTGGTACAGTAACTAAATTTATTTGTGGTAGCCAAATCTATTTTTTTTTTAATTTTGTAGCCGGGCTTTATATTAAATAAAAGAAAATGCATGTACCATTAAGCCATTGGGGGAGCTTCTTTGATTCTGGAATGAGCTCCACTACTGTTTGTATCTTGCTCTGAGAAAAGCGGATTAACTTGAAGTTTGGCAACTCCCGAGCCCACGGGTTGCTGTAAAATCGGTGCTCTCAAACTTTATTGGGCTGCACCCCACCAAAAAATTCTCATACCTGTTGCATATCACTAGCAATGATGCAGTAAACTTAAGTCATTCATGCAGCTTCTCTAGATAAGGATGCTAGTAAATCTTTACAGTAAAAGTTATAGTATGAGCTGGAAAATGGGAACTCTTTAAAAAAAAAAAATGTATAGACATGTTTGTGCATTCTATTTTGATTCAGCAAGTACAGCTGAGTATTGTTTAGTAATGCTGAAAGTGTGCTATAATGTGACTTATTGAAATGCAGTAGAGAAATTTCACATTGGAATATTTTTGATTGCATGCATCTTGCCCTAATGCAATACTGTACATCTTTTTCTAATCGGAATCTTCCGATTATCCTATATCTGAGGAAATATCCCATTGAAGTGCAGATATATGAAAAACTTTTAGTTTACGCAGAATGTAAGCTGCCTCAGCTCATCTGCTGCTGAAACCTTCATCTATTCCTTTGTTACTTCTAGACTTGACTATTGCAATGCACTCCTGGCTGGCCTCCCACATTCTACCCTCCATAAACTTGAGGTTGTCCAAACCTCTTCTGCTCGTGTCCTAACTCGCACTGAATCCCGTTCACCCATCTCCCCTGTGCTCACTGACCTACATTGGCTCCCGGTTAAGCAACGCTTCGATTTAAAAATTCTCCTCCTTGTTCTCAAATCCCTCCATGGCCTCGCCACTCCCTATCTCTGTAATCTCCTCCAGCCCTATACCCCTCCAAGATATCTGTGCTCTTCCAATTCTGGCCTCTTGAGCATCCCCGATTTTAATCGCTCCACCATTGGCGATTCGTGACAAGACCCTAAGCTCTGGAATTCCCTCCCTGAACCTCTTTCCTCCTTTAAGACCCTCCTTAAAACCTACCTCTTCGACCAAGCTTTTGCTCATCTGCCCTAATTTCTCCTTGTGTGGCTCAGTGTCAAATTTTGTTTTATAACACTCCTCTGAAGCGCCTTGGGACGTTTTACTATGTTAAAGGCCCTATACGAATACTTGTGGTGGTGGTATTTGAAGAGGCGTGCTGCGGGTATTGTGGCATTGCTGCTGTGTTGGAATGCACCAACATTTTGATTAAAGTTGATTAAATAGGGCTCAGAGTCGGCACAGTAAGAGAGTATAGCTGGTGATTGCTATGTTTAAATTGATTGGAAATTGACCAAATCCCATTAACTCTATGTTGTTCCACCCTTCCCTCACCGTCACATGGTCCATCTCCGACTCTTCCCTTCCCTTCCTTGACATCTCCGTCTCCATCTCTGGGGATAGGTTATTGACAAACATTCACTACAAGCCCACTGACTCCCACAGCTACCTGGACTACACTTCCTCCCACCCCGCCTCCTGTAAGGACTCTATTCCATTCTCCCAGTTTCTCCGTCTCCGCAGCATCTGCTCTGACGATGCCACCTTCCATACCAGTGCTTCCGACATGTCTTCCTTCTTCCTCAACCGAGGATTCCCCTCTACTGTGGTTGACACGGCCCTCGACCGTGTCCGTTCTATCTCCCGCACTTCTGCCCTCACCCCTGCCCCTCCCTCCCGGAACTATGATAGAGTTCCCCTTGTACTCCCCTTTCACCCCACCAGCCTCCACATTCAACGAATCATCCTCCGCCATTTCCGCCACCTCCAGCGTGATCCCACCACCAAACGCATCTTCCCCTCGCCTCCCCTTTCAGCATTCCGCAGGGACCGCTCCCTCCGTGACACCCTAGTCCACTCCTCTACCACCCCCAGCACCCCTTCCTCTTTGCCCGGCACCTTCCCGTGCAAGCGCAGGAGATGCAACACATGCCCTTATATCTTCCCCCCCCCCCCCCCCTTCCCACTGTCCAGGGCCCCAAACACCCCTTCCAGGTGAAACAGCGATTTACTTGTACTTCCTGCAATTTAGTATACTGTATTCGCTGCTCACGATGTGGTCTCCTCTACATTGGGGAGACCATACGCAGATTGGGTGACCGCTTTGCGGAACACCTCCGTTCAGTCCGTAAGGGTGACCCCGAGCTTCCGGTCGCCTGTCATTTTAATTCTCCGCCCCACGCCCACTCAGACCTCGGCCTCTTGCATTGTTCCCCGGAAGCTCAGCGTAAGCTCGAGGAACAGCACCTCATCTTTCGATTAGGCACTCTACAGCCCTCTGGACTGAACATAGAGTTCAACAATTTCAGATCATAACCCTGGCTCCATATATATATATTTTTTAAAATTTTATTTATTTATTTTTATCCACACTTTTGTTTGGCCTTTTTTTCTTCTCTCCCACATGGCAGCTGTCCTTCATTCTGCCAGCGCAATTCACACTTCATCTAGAGCCATCCTTTGTTCCTCAACCTGTCCCATTACCACCTCCTCTTGCCTTGAATATCTCTTAATATCTCTCAATGTCTCTTAATCTCTCCTGCTTCTATCCCATCACTGACCTTCCCTTTTGTTCTTTCATCCCCTCCCCCTTTTCCCAGCCCCAAACTTGCTTTAAAATCTATTTCATTTCCTGCTTTTTTTCAGTTCTGACGAAAGGTCTTCGACCTGAAACGTTAACTCTGTTTCTCTCTCCACGGATGCTGCCTCGCCTGCTGAGTTTTTCCAGCGTTTTCTGTTGTTTCTACAATAATAAACTTCAGTTCCCTCCCTAAACACACTAGATATAAAATGATAGCTGGATTTGTTTCAATTCCCTTCTCTAAGGTAAAGCACAGTGAGAAAATGTACTCAACAGGAAAGCTTGACACAATTGCTTGTTTTATATTTATCCCTCACCCTGTGATTAATTCTGGTCAGTCTGTCTGGAAGTGTAACTGTATTTAGTTAGCCTGAGCGCTAACAGTGTACGCCAGCACTGCTTCTCAAGTGTGAATATTGATTCATTGGGCCGTATTTTGCGACCCCCCTACGGGTGCGTACTCATTTATACATTAAAAACCCTATCCAATAAGGTAAGTTTATTTTTAGCCCTGTTAAAACATATACATTTTTTTCAAAAAATTAAATTTTTGTTTAAAATATTTAATTAAATGGCATTTTAATTAATTTTAAATGTAATTAAAAAATTTTATTTCACGTGTTCGTGTATTTTTTAAGTGATCCCCATTCATACTTATGGGGTCTCCGTATGTACGGAACTCCCATAAGTATGAATGGGGATTCCCTTCTTTCACTGGTTGGGCTGGCTCACGTGATCCTCGGGGTGCTTGCGAACCGCCTACGCCCCTGAGATACACGGGCCTCTGCCCGCGTGTACCTGGAGAGGCCCAGGATCGCAAGTCTCCGTACCTCCTGGACCACCAGGTAAATTTATAGATTTATTTTACAGGTCGGAGGCATCCACCCACAGGAAGCCTCCGATCTCAAGTTTTGGGCCATTGTGTGTTAAACTCTGTGATTGCCGTTTCCAGCCATGCCTATTATTTAAACTTTGATCTCGAGTTGAGGCACAGAAGAAGGAAACAATAGTGTGACAGTGTGCATTAAATATTTTGAATACTGCCAATTTAAAAACTGTAATGCAACTGCAGATTTATGGGAGGAAGTAGGAGGACTGATTGCAATTAGAGCCTAAATGTCTTAATGGGATATATATTCTAAATGTAATAAAGACATTCAGGTACACTTACCTCAGAATTAGCACTGTGTGTAACAAGGGCCTCACTATGCTCTTGTGAAGTTGCAGTGCAGGGACAGCTGACTGCAGTTCACTTTAGTGCAACTTCATAATGATACAACATAGACCATTCTACACACAATGGCCCAGAAATTCACCTCTCCAGCTTGCCGCGGGGGTAAGGATCGCGCGTGCACTTACCTACCGCGTCTGCCGTTCTGCTTCTGGCCCATGGGGACTTCAGTTAGTGCGATGTGTCCCCTGGGATCACGTGGGCCATGGAGAGCCAATGGCAGCAGACCATCTTTCATTCATAGATTTGATGCGGAGATACTGGGGTGGACAAAAGTGAGAAGTCGCACAACACCAGGTTATAGTCCAACAGCTTTATTTGAAATCACAAGCTTTCGGAGTGCTGCTCCTTCATCAGGTGAAGGACCCGACGAAGGAGCAGCGCTCCGAAAGCTTGTGATTTCAAATAAAGCTGTTGGACTATAGCCTGGTGTTGTGCGACTTCTCACTTTTATTCATAGATTTGACAGACCTGTCAAATCTATGAATTGAAATCGGCCCCAGAACAACAGCTAAACTTCAAATACATTTTTTTTAAAAACATCACATTTATAAAATAAAACTATAAGTTAGATAAATTAACTACTTTAAACAAAAATTTAAATTTTTGAAAAAATTAAAATACTTTTTAACAGTGCTAAAAATAAACTTACCTTTCTTTAAAGTATCTAAAAAAGATAAACCTGTTGAAATTTTTTTTAAATTATAATTAATTAGCCACTTACCTTGTTGAAAACGGGTCTTGCGCCTCCTTTTTAAAGCGCAGGTTCTTCAATACTTAATACTTCAATACCCTCCCGGAGAAACCTGAAAAAAACCCTAAGTTCGCTGCGTGCGCGCAGCCTCTACCGCGCATGCGGTTCACCTCTGAACCGCTCCCTTCACGAGACCGGAAGTTCCGGTTTCCCGCGCATGCAGGAAACCGGCACTTCAGGAGGCCTTACGGGTGAGTACACAGTGCGTACTCACCCGGGAAAGGCCGAATGTTTGGCCCAATGCCTCTTCCCATAATGTCTAACAATTTTGAAACAAAGTTTGGGAATGAGGGTAAATGATGGGCGTTTGTGCAGATGCTTTCTTTTATTTTTCTAACAGTCTAGGCTAGTGTGTGTCTATAGTTCATTTTAAGAAATGGAAACACTAGCTAAGTGCCAATTAGCCATTCTGTTATTCATGGATGTCAGGGTGGGGATTTTTAAAGTATACGGTAATGATTAAAATGATACGTGAAAAGAAAATAGCTAAGCATTTTGCTGCTGAGAGATTTTACTCTAGTTTTGGAGTATACAAATGTCATTATCTTTCAAAAGCTCTGTAGCTTTTGTTTAGTCTTATTCTATAGATTTGATGTATTTTGTCCATTTTTCTTTCAGCAATCGGCTCTGCGTCTGGCATTGAAATTTATACTAAATCAGAAATGATCGTTGAAAATGGGACAGATGTTAGATTGTCATGTACATTCAAATCTAACGAAATTATCCGCAGTTCTACGATAGTCACATGGCATTTCAAATCAGAAACTGCTAGGACACCGCTGAAAGTGAGTATTAGAACCTGTTCTTTCAATGGGTTCGGACTGTTTTACCATGTTAACTTACTCCTTTTCTACTAAATTCCTTTCATTTTGTATTTTTTACGTATTTTTATCACCTGCATAGGGAAACATTGGTACTCGGGTACATTGGTACCTGGAAAAAGTATACATTACTTGAAGGGATATCTTGATACATTGGGGTACGGTCTAGTCTAATTCAAATGTTTTGTTTAAAATTATTAGTACTAAATTCCAATTTTACTGTTATTTAGTTTGGTTAATTCAAATTATTGGATAGTTCAAATTTGCAGAAAAAAAGTCAGAGTAGACTGTAGTCAATAAATTGCCCATGCTGGAAACCGTGCACTGTTGGATTATCAGACTAATTTGCTGAATCACTAAAATTTGGCTACTTCACTGGGTATCAAGGGTGAGAAGCATATTGGTAAGGTTTTGCTGTTGTTTGTGCATCACTAACTCTGCATCGCTGTGGTGAATATTAAAATTAGAGCTAGGCTGTTATGGGGTAATGCCAGGAAGCACTTCACACAAAGGGAAGTGGAAATCTGGAACACTCCCAAAAAGCTGTTGCGGCTAGGTCAATTGAAAATGTCAAAACTGAGATTGCTGGATTTTTGTTATGCAGGGGTATTAAGGGTTACAGAACCAAGATGGGTAGATGGAGTTAAGATACAGATCAATCATGATCTAATTGAATGATGGAACAGGCTCGAGGGGCTGAATGACCTATTCTTGTTCCTATGTAATAGTTGTTTGGTGTTCTCCCCTATTTGGTCAGTGAGGACAGACCAGGTTTAATTGCATCCAGTCTGGCAACCAGGATCTTGTACTCTGTGTTGAATGGGGATAGAATGAACAGAGGGTGGGGCATTCCCTTTTTTGTGCATTAGTTTGACTGAAACTGCTTAGAGGGTATTTGGGAGGACACTCCTGCCATTACCGTGAAAGAGTTTCAGCAGGAGAGGTTTGGGTCGAGCATCTAGGCTTTGTAGATTTCAGCTGAGCAGCCATCAGGCCCATGATCTTGGATTGGAGGCTTTGGATTGCTGATTGGATTTCCATAGCTGAGATTGGAGAGTTGACAGATTATGCCTCTTTCTGAGTGAGTTGAGCGAAGGGGAGGTTGGCAAGGTGGAGCAGTGCTCCCTGTAAGGTGGCCTGAGACTCAGACGTACACTAATGTATAAAGGTCTTGTTAATTTTAGTGTGGTCAGGAATTGGTTTTTCGCCTACTGTCAGTTGTCCTGTTCTGTGCTGTTGTTGCAAGGTATATGTTAGGAATTTTCCTGGCTTGTCCCCCTGATGATAATTAGCCCTGGTGTGTCTGAGGAGCTTTTCTGTTTCTGCTGACAACAGGCTCTTGAGTTCATCTCTGGCATGTACCAGAGCTCATTCATTACTCTCCAGTCAATGTCCTTGATGCTGGGTTTCTAGTTCTGCTATTCTTTGGGTTTGGAATACTCTACACCTGTTTGGTGGAGGAGAAGATAATGATGTATCCCCTTAGACTATGGTAATGGAATCCTTTCTTTTCAAGGCATTGAACCATAGTGGGGTATGGTTCCACAGTTGCCCATTGCTCTCATATCTTGTCCAGTGACATGGCTTGACAGTACAAGTTGACAGGCTATTTGACCTCATCGGGCATAGCAGCTGAGTCTAGTCCTGAACTTGCTGATATCCATATGTGCACTTCCATCAGCAGTTGCTGGGTAGCGATCAGCACTGGAAATCCTAGCCATTCTTTTTACCCTTCCCCCAACCTAGGGGTGCTGAAGGTAATTGTAGCACCCTAACGACTGCTTGGGTTGAGATCCTTAACAAACCAAGGTTCACATATGGGACCTTACTGGGTTGTATAGCTTATCTATTCACTGACTAAACTCGGTGAGTCATTGGGCCAGCTAGTGCATTGATTTTAAAGCAAGGCTTAAATTTGTGTTTTACAGCTAAAATACTTAATGCTCATTTTTTTGGGGGAACTGCTGTTCTCCCAAATTCAATAGCCAAAGTTTATAGTTACATTGTCCTTTTTTTTTCTATTATCACCTCTGCATACTGCAGAAGTATGTTGATTATGAGGAAAATTGCTAGATGTTTTTGACATTATTCACTCTTCGACCCTCCCTTTTCTTCGCATGTAATGAGAGCAGTTTCCTGGCTCTTAGCGCTTTTCGTTATTGTTTGTGTAGACCAGTTACTCCACTGTCATTTCCATGGACAGCCCATTTGTGTATTCTATGACATGGAGCAGAGTCATCCTGTAATTTAGTATGTGACCTGGTGATCCCCTGGAAGTGCCACAAATTGGGATTTAACATCCTTTAAATAGCCTCCTGACACCTTTTGCGTTATTGGTTCAGCTTATTGGACAAATGCGTAGATGATCAGTCTGTCATTCTCATTGAAGTGGTAGCTTTTCTATGCATTTGTACAGTTTCCACTGTTGGCTGTTTTTGTCAAGATCCTAACATTAAACAGTGACGATCCAATTTTGCTACCTCAAAAGTTAGGGACTTCCCCTTTCAATTATTGGGGCAGATATTCTACTCTAACCCAGATGGCTTCTTGATAGTCTGTCTATTAAAAGGGAGACACTAGCCAGAGGACCCATCCCTCCCCTGTGTGTATTCAGGTACATTAATTGCATACAGGATAATGTCCACAAATAAGCCTTGCAATATCAAGTGGAATAGATCTGCTGACTGATATCTTGCCAAAATTCTGAATCCATTATCGTGTGAAATTTGCTACCTCAATGTACCTTCAATATCTGCTGCATTTGGGTTTGAAACCAGTTTTATCAGGATTTATGTGGCAGTTATCGTAGTTTCCCCAACTGCACTCTGACTGCTTCACCCAAATCACCACTATTAACCCATCTTATGAAAGGTGCTTGGATATCGAATGCAATTTACATTTTTTCAACCCCCAGTTTGGGTTTTGAATAAGGTACTTCACAAATTTGTGTACCTCAAGCAGGTAAACTGGCACTCAAACAGCCTATCTGTTGTGTTGTGGGCTATAATCTAAATATTCGTCCAAGCTGAAGTGGTATCCATTTTATTTGACTGTGCTTTTGTTTTGTTTTCCAATATACAAGTTGGATTATATTTCAGATTTTATTTGTGGACACAAAATGGCATTAATCTTTTATGTCCGTGAAATAAAATATATACGTAAATGACTTATCACCTGTTTGTATTTTATGGGTCACGTAATTCTGGTTCTGCCCGTGAAAGAAAGTACAGACAAAATGAATGGTTGAATATCTCTTGAATTTTTGCCTCATGACCAGAAAGAAATTTTGAGCCTGGGTCAAAGGTCATTCCACCAGACACACATCTTGAACAAGTGACGATACACAACAACAACTTGTATTTATATAGCTCCTTTAACGTAGTAAAACGTCCCAAGGTGCTTCACAGGAGTATTCTAAAACAAAAAAGTTTGACACAGAGCCATATAAGGAGAAATTAGGGCAGATGACCAAAAACTTGGTCAAAGAGGTAGGTTTTAAGGAGCATCTTAAAGGAGGAAAGAGAGGCAGAGAGGTTTAGGGAGGGAATTCCAGAGCTTGGGGCCGAGGCAACAGAAGGCACGGCCACCAATGGCTGAGCAATTATAATCAGGGATGCTCAAGAGGGCAGAATTAGAGGAGTGCAGATATCTCGGGGGTGGGGGGGGCGACTGTGAGGTGATGGGTGAACGGGACTTGGTGTGAGTTAGGACATGGGCAGCTGAATTTTTGATGACCTCAAGTTTACATAGGGTAGAACGTGGGAGGCCAGCCAGGAGTGCGTTGGAATAGTCAAGTCTAGAGGTAACAAAAGCATGGATGAGGGTTTCAGCAGCGGATGAGCTGAGGCACGGGCGATGTTACGGAGGTGGAAATAGGCGGTCTTAGTTATGCCGTAGATATGTGGTCGGAAGCTCATTTCGGGGTCAGATATGACACTAAGGTTGCGAACAGTGTGGTTCAGCCTCAGACAGATGTTAGGGAGAGGGATGGAGTCAGTGGCTAGGGAACGGAGTTTGTGGCGGGGACTGAAAACAATGGCTTCGGTCTTCCCAATATTTAATTGGAGAAAATTTCTGCTCATCCAGTACTGGATGTCGGACAAACTATCTGACAATTTAGAGACTGGAGGGGTGGTGAGGTAGAGCTGGGTGTCGTCAGCGTACATGTGGAAACTGCTGCTGTGTTTTCGGATGATGTCGCCAAGGGGCAACATGTGGATGAGAAATAGGAAGGGGTCAAGGATAGATGCTTGGGGGACCCCAGAGGTAATGATGCGGGAGCGGGAAGAGAAACCATTGCATACACATCAGTAGGGCTGCCACTGGAGCAAGCCACATACTTTCACGATATACTCTTCCTCAGATTTGTCAGCTAAGGAAGAAGTGCTGTTCCATAAGTCTGTGCTGGGGCAGGTGTTCTTCCTTCAACCAAGAGGAACTTCTGCCTCCTTAAATATAAATACTTCTGAATTAATCTGCTGTAGTACTTGGATGATGCTATACTGCTTTCAGTAAGTTAGGTATGGCATGTCATTTATAATTTTTTTCAGTCTATTTTGTTAACTTTGCAGTATAATCCTTTCTTAAATTCAATATTAAAATCAAAGCTATTGGTCATTGAGGTTTCATTGACAAGATAATAGATTAATAATGCATGTTTTTAAAATGTGGTTTTCATTTATTCTATCTTTGTGACAGATTTTCTGTTATTTAACTGGAAAAGCTTTTCCTGTAACTCAATCTCAATTTCAAGACCGCATTATTTGGGATGGTAATGTCAACAGGGACGATGGTTCCATTATTATAACCAATATTAATTTTAAAGACAATGGAACTTACAGCTG
The DNA here is from genome assembly GCA_030390025.1 of Squalus acanthias. Classification (NCBI taxonomy): domain Eukaryota; kingdom Metazoa; phylum Chordata; class Chondrichthyes; order Squaliformes; family Squalidae; genus Squalus; species Squalus acanthias. The sequence goes on from CM059429.1 coordinate 144,005,555, forward strand.
TGCTGTGTTAATTCCACCTGACATCGGTTGGACTCCTGGTGAAATTCGCTTAAGAGTCGTTGAACAAGGTGAGCAGAAAATATCAGTAGTTCTAATATTATTTTGTGAAAATTGCAGTTTGCTTGAAATCATCACAACCTATGACATGAGTGCTACATTGTTGGAGGTGCTGTCTTTCGGATGAGATTTTAAACCATGCTTCTGCCTGTTCAGATGATCATATAAAAAATCCTATTAACATCATATGAGGAAGAGCAAGAAATTCCTCCAAGTAAAAAAACTGCAGATGCTGGAAATGTGAAACAAAAATGGAACGTCAGTCATCAGTGGGGAGAACAGACAAGTTAATGGGGCAGATTTTGCGGTCGGCAGCGCATCTATGGAGTATGCCGCCGGCATCCGAATAGAATACGAACTTACCTGATGGGGGCCCTCCTTCGTGAACTTGCTCTCTGATGCTGCATACTGGAGGCCAGCGTAATGGCCCACGGATCCCGGGGCGCAGCGTGTGCGGAAGCATACCTGGGATCACATGGGCCTGGTGCTCCAGTCAGTACACGGAAGGGAAAGTGTCTACCTCCAATACTGGTAACTTTCTTTATATTGCATTTGACCTGATGTATTTTCAGAATAATTATAAGGACTAGGAGAATACATAGTTCCAAAATGGCATGCACACACACTCACACACTTAGACAAATTATTTGAGAATGAATTCTTCAATCTAATTTAGGAATTAGAGTTCTGATAAATCGTTCAAGCTCTGTGAAATTTCATATAAAATAACATGGACAGATGATACAAACATAAATACAACAGAGCCCAAACAAATATCTGAAAAATCTGTACATTAATCATTGGAGTTGTTTCAGGCAGTTTTACAATTCATTCCGGAGCTAATAGAATGAGTAACTGTCTCTATCTAATCCCCTTACGCTGATGCAAACAGGCCCTTAGCCTATTTGCATCAATTGTAAAATTTTCTTATGTAATTGCTGGGCAATTAGCCCAACTCTGCGCCAGCAATTGGGATTTCCAAGGCGGTGCCGATCATCTGTCACAACGTAACTTTACAGATCGCAAGTTCAGGATTTAGAGTATGTACGCATGCGGAAACCCCGAACTTGTAGTCCATTTCAAAGGCGGCATGACTCTCCGAGTACACCGTCATACCAACCGCAAATTCTGGCCCAAAGTTTTGGGTTTTGAAGAAGTGTCTGCATCTGAAATGTTCACTTGTCCATTCTCTCCAGCAATTCTTACTGACATGCTGTGTGCATCTGTAGCATTTTCTATGTTTGTTTAAGAAATTTCCCTAGTGTTCCGGCTAAAAATCACGAAAAAAAGAACCTGGTCATTCATTAATTTGCTGTTTGAGAGATGTTGCTATGTGCAATTTGGCTGCTGTATTTGCTTATGTGTGCACTTCAAAGGTTGTAAAGTGCCTTGGGACATCCTGAGAATGTGAAAGTGATATGTAATAGGCAAGTTGTTTCTTTGTTTTTCCTTTTTTCAGGTTCTTTATCCAAACGTGCGGGAGTCATTGCAGGTTCGGCCATTGGTGCAATTGCAGGTTTAATGCTAATTATTGGCATTGTGTACTTCTTCAAGAAAAAGAAGAGGGGCCAACAAAAGGCTACATTGGGTAATTTTTTTTTATTGTTACACATGAGTTTTACTACCTATTGAAATATTGTGCAAATTTGACAGTGCAAGTAAGCTCCAGTTCAAATCCATGGAGTTTCAACTTATTCAGCGGGTGAATTGTGTGCATATCTGAGTTTCTTTTTCTTTTAACGGCAAAATATTAACATTCAGTGAAAATGTTTACTTAAATTTTTCCAATTTCTCTCATTTTATATTTTCATTTTTGTTTTGCAAACCATCTTTGAAATCTGAGACATTGGGTACATGAAACACACAAGATACAAGAAAAATATGCGCGCTCTCAATGTTTTAAAACCATTTTTTCTCCCCTGTAATAAATACTGATGCTAAAAACAGTGTGCATTGGGCAGTATGCTAATTCAAAAACAAAAAGCATGTACACGCTGCACACTTTTTTGGATACCCCTTCTAGATTAATACTTTGAATACTTTTCAAATACTAAACTTTATCTGGTTGTGTATTTTGTGGTTTATCTTTTTTTCTTCCCTCTCCCTTTACCTTGTCCTCAAGGGTATAATTCTACGTGCATCAGCAGCCACCTTTTCACCAAAATGACCACCTTTCATCTGTGGGCCTAAACAAGTGTTAACAGGCCATTCAACTGCTGATTATGATCTGCTTTCACCTGACCACCAGCCCATTTGCTATCCAGCAGCTGACATTGCATAGTGATTAGCAGTGGAAACCATGGCTGTTTTTTCTCCCTCTCTAGCTAGAGGTGCTAAGGCCAATTCCTGCATTCCCCACCCCACCCATGGTTGAGATCAGCTAACTCCATATAGACCAAGAATTGAACCTGGAATCTTTTCTACATGTATGGTTCAACATATACTACTTGTTGCATTTGCCCACTGAGGAACAACTTTGCCACGTATTTCTATTAAAATGAAATGATTAGCTTTTATTCTGCTGTTGCCTTTAAACCAAAATTGCTAACCCTTAGTATGGTCATTGGTTGTGTGGGAACCTTGCATCAATGATGTGTATAGCAAATTCATATTGATTGCTTTCAATCAGTATAGCTAAAATATTCCCATGAGAGTTCAAGAAGTGAATGATAAGCATGTATTGTGCAAAATATGTCACATCTCGCGTGACTGACAATTTATCACTTTTTAAAAAAAAAGCTGTATTCATTGTTTGGGTTAGGGAGGGGTTAATGGCCATTGTGCAATAGCTGCTGAGAGCAGGATTGGACACAGTTGTGCTACCTCCTCTGGTCAACTAGCTTACACACATTTCCTGTCTGCTCAATCTCAAAACTTGCACATAACTAATGGCTACTTGTATGTCTGGTGAGTAAAGGACCAGGTTTAGCTGTTGTGCCCCCCCAGTTGAATACTCTGTTAACCCTTGATGTCAAAGTTCACATGTGGCCACATGTACCATTTTCTTCCCTTTTTTCTTTCCTGAAAGCGCACTATATGCACTGGATGCCTCTAGTACCATGCACTGCTTCCTAGGTCAGTATGTTTCTAGTCCAACAAGGAAGGAAACATTGCTTGATTTGGTTCTGGGAAATGAAATGGGGCAAATAACTGATGTGAGAATAGGAGAACAATTTGGAAATAGTAATCACAACATAGTTCCAATGTAAGAATAGAAAAGGATAATGAAGAGTCTGACGATAAGGGTACTGAACTGGAAAAAGGCACGGTTCTGATCCACATATGTGTTTGAAATCCCCCAAATGATTATGCCTACAGTGTGTAAATGTCAAAAAATGAAGATGTTGATAACTATGAGCAATGCAATACAGTACACTGGTGCAACAGTGCCACAGCATGGCAGAATATGGCTTTACACCTGTAATTTCCCCCGTACAAACTCCTGATCTTCACCGTGTCATCAGTCAATCAAAAACAGAAGCCACCAGTTTCCCTAAAGAGAAGGCACATTGTAGGTATAAAGTCCTTTTGGGGATTTCAAACAAATTCCAGATCTTGGCTTAAAACTTCAGGTGCCATGTGTAAATTGGCAGCCGCTCCAGACCTAAGTCATCTACCTCCCATTCTTTCTTGCTATTCTGGGCTTTGTCCTCCTCTACTTCTCATGCAGCAGTGCCCCATTTCTTCTTCTCCTCCAGCAGAATAAAGAATGTATAATACAGACACTAAAGCAGGTGGCATCCTATCACTTGTCAGGTTCAGTGGTGTTGGATGCTCTCACAAGTGACTTTTTTATTGACGTTTTCTCTTGCTGCCCTTAACTGCTTGTACAATAGTGTAAACAGAGGATGCAATAATAGTACCCCCTTGTACCCTGAACCAGATATTCATGTCTTTCAGATGTGGTGTTCTTCAATCTCTCTGAAGGCAAATGGAGCAAAGGCTTGGTGAGAGCAGATCTGGTATAAAATGAATCGATAAGCTGCATGTTCACAGCAAAGTGAACATACAGAATGGCAATTATAATAGGACTCAATTAATTCAACCAATGCAACTTCACAATAGAAAATAAAGAACAAGCCATGCTTACCCACATCAGCAGTAGGTTATCCTCCTTCAACAAGATCATTTCTGACCATTCTCTGCTACACTGCAGTCTTCTCGCTGTAGAAGCACATGTGGGGGCATCTGAGTTTACAGTATCCAGTTTGTATGTCAAGGGGGATGCGTTGTTGCATCTCTTGGGTTATGTTATCGTATGAGTTGATATTGGGCAGTATGAGTCAACTCGAACATGAAGGAGATGGGAGTCACTTCAGGGAACAACTGACACCACTGAATCCAAAAAGGTATCTACAACAGACTCCAAATATGTAACAGAATTTAACCTAATAGATTTAAAAATTATTAGAATTTGGCTGAATAGCCAGCATCAGTTGACCCACCTGTAGGTATAGGTGTGGTAATCCTTGTGTAGCATTGTAAAATTACTATTACAGAATGTGAAGCGTGTTACTAATGTAGGAAGGTATTTAAGGGAAGTGTGTGTTACTAACATTGGATGGCATTTAAATTTAAAGTATGGTACTATGAGATCATGTAACCACAAAAAATAAGATTTCTGCATTGCAGAGACATTACTTAGCTAATAATACTAATCACTCAAAATAGCTAAATAACCAAACTATCATGATACAGCCTTCGAGTATCAGCTAATAGTCACCTGAAACCATTTTATTAGCTGGCTGCCACAGGAAAATGAGGCCTTCTTATCTCAAAGGGAAGAGCAGTATTGATGAAAAAGACTCTGGCTCAAAATGTCCAACTTTTTGATTATTAACATTGAATATTGCAGGGACTTTTAATAACTTAATCAGTAGTAGTTAGCAGTGCTGCAGGTTTAAAATCTGTGTCTGGTGAGCCACTATTTTTAACAATTGAATTTTCCATTTCCTGACCAAGAGCCCTGTTGCTTATGTACTTAGTGCAGAGGGATTAGTTTCATTTATGGTGGACATGTGGGAAGGTGTAACCAAATCATACTCTGATCAATTTTTTTTTACTGAAATGTTCAGTGATTCGAACACTGTCGATGCCAAGGCTCCTGAGGACCAAAGGATGGTATCTCGGTGTCTTTCTCCTTAGCTGCCCACAATGCCCTCCTTATCTTCAGGATCTATTTGGATTTTTTAAAGAGCATACCAATATCCTCAGGACAGCACTTGGAAGATGGTCAAAGCAGTGTTTGTGGTTTTATTAGTACCTATGCTTCCAGCGAAAAGGACGTTTAGGCTTCCCAGCTTTGATTTGGAAGAGTGAATCTCAGCACAAGACAAATAGAATACCTGCCTTGCCCTACAAGAAGCCCCGACTTCCAATATTTAATGACTACCAATACAAGCTGTCTACTGGCATATTCTCTGACTAAACATCAAGGTAGTCAAGGCATACCAGCATTGCACTCTTGGAGCTGCCAGGTTGTCAGTAGGCCTGATATGCTTTTATCCTGAGCTGTATAAATTGAAAGCTGAAGCATCCCTGGATGGTATTGGCACTCTTTGCACACTGTCCTGTAGTGTGCCTAGATAGAGTGGACCATACAGCTTTGGACACAACAGGCCATTGTTGGAGAGCGTGGGAAGGACTTGGCTTCAACTAGTGCATCCTCTAGTAACTGGTACTATCCTCTAAATTTGGAAAGATGCTTTCATTCCAATACTGAAAAATGACAAAAGATGCTCATCTTGAGTCAATTATTGGTCTATTTCTTTTTTTGTATTGTGATTTTTCATTATGATATTGGGCCCTAATTTTTTCACTTCTAATACAGAATTTTAACAAATGCTTAAAGTTCATATAAATCATGTCCCCCCTCTCTCTTCCTTATTCTCACAAAACAGTTCTATCATCAGGTTAATCAAATATGACCTACCCATCACAAATCCATATTGACTATCTGTGGTCAGTCCATGCCCTTCTAAATCAATTTTTTATCTGTAATTGTAGTCTCTAGTAATTTTTCTATTATTGACATAACTATCACCAGTCGATAGTTAGCTAGCTCATCCCTTTCCTGTATTTGAACAGAGCTGTAGCCTATGGCACTGCTCCAGTCTTTAATAAGTTTTGAAAAGTCATTGTCTGACCCTCCTATTTTCTCACCAGCCTCCTTGAGTAATCTGAGATTTGTAGCATTTAATCATGGACCCTCAGTCCCTTATCTGTTTCGTGTTGATGCATAAATCTATGATGACCCTTCTATTTCTTTGTCTACAAGCTTTTGAAAACTTCTCTTGCTCTCCTGTAAAGACTGAAGCAAAGTATTCATTTAAGCAACTCTGCTCTTTCCTTAGCTATCATAATCTCAACCGCTTGCCAACTTTACTTGTACGGCTAGTTATATACTGACTCAGAAAAATTATTGAATACATTCTATAAATCTCCAATTTTAACAATCTTTGGCTGTATTCTCCCAGTCTATTTCTGGTTTAAAGTCCCACATTATCACCTCCACACACGCTTCAGTTGACAATATGGCAGTATGTAAAGGACAAACAGTATTGTAACATGCACCTTTTTTATTCCTTAGCTCAACCCACAGAAACTTTAAATCCATATATTATTAAAAGTATTACTTCTAATACACAGTTCCCGCTTGTCACACTTCCTGTGTCACGATTTAGTTACACATGGCTGCAATGCCTGAGTATTACTTTTTAATTAAGGTATGTATATTTTTCAATTCCCCTATTAGGTGCCGCTGCTATTCCACCAAGCTCTTGTTTCCAAAGTCCATTGCTCTAGGTGGCACTGCAGGTAGAGTAGCTGAGTCATATCAGCCAGAAAGGACTCAATTTCTGTGGTTGGTTGGAATAGCAATAGAAAGATCATATATGAGCAAGGAATCAATACCTTCAAGAGAAGAGAAAATTGGGGAAAGTATAGTGGAGTTAGTTTCAGGGGCGAACCTGTTGATTCCAAAATTTAGAATAATTTCTTGATTTTTGCCTGCTCTTAAATGACTCTTTTAAAGATCCAGAAGTGTCCTGGTTGTGTTAACAGAATACCATGTTCTGTGCAAGCTCTGGTCAAAGCCATACCAGTTAAAACTGGTACACTGTGTCGTGATTTACAGCGTTAGTAAAGATTTGAAAAGCAGTATATTTAATTGAAAAAGATCTTTTTGCCAGAAAGATAAATGAATAGTTCACATTTTTTGCTTTCTGTAAAATATTATATAGTAATACTGAATGGTGCCAGAAAATCAGTGCACGTGTGGCTAAAGGAATTGATATATGTAAACTTGTAAATTTTTTGGTATAAATGCAGTTAGTAAAATTGAGGGAATTTATGTATTAATTTGAGATCTACTGTTAATTGCTATATGATGTAGCATAATTCAGAATATTGTCATGATTTATTTTCCTTGAATTATTTCTCTTCATGTAATTCAGTGGAAAGGAGAAGAGCTGCTCCTGAATACCAGTAAGTGGTGGCCAAAATTCAGCAAAATCTTAAAGATCGATACTTATTAATACTGCATTGGGGATGTACAAACCTAAACTGTGTGTTTGTGCATGAGGGATGTGGTTGAAAATCTAATGCTAGCAGTAAAACCAGAGGCCTAAGTTTGCATTTTGTGTGAAATTTTCATACTCTGACTTGCTGTAGAGAGTTTTGCAATTGAGACCAAGAGAAATGAGGGAGAACTAGCATTTCTGTTCTGTGACTCCTGCTAGATTAACCTATGAATGGCATTGGGTGCTTCTGTGGAAATAGCACCTGCAGGGTGGTAGCCTGGATTGCAGAGGAGAATGGACAAAGCATTACTAAAATAAGAGAAATTGAACAGAACATGCCCTGCATAGGTATCCATGCTGTGATTTACGTCAACTTGATTCAGTTAAACAGAGTTTTGCATTTAAGCAAATAATTTTACAATCTGATCGTGGACTTCAACAGTTGCAAATTAAAGTGCAACATTCTAGCATTGAAGCCTCACTTCATTATTTTCTTGTTGTCAATAGCTTAAAAATGAAAATTGCAAGTTTTCACACCATTAATATCGATATACAGCTAGCCAAACCTAAGCATAACCAAAAATATTGCAAAAATCTGAAAGCCAGAAGAAAAATGTGAGAAAATACTTTTTAGATTTAGTTTTTCAAAACATTTTTCTTTTAATATATCAAAACTATGTTTTATTACAATTTTTATTGTTTTGATCACCTTCATCTTGATTTGAAGCTGTACAATTACCTTAGGGGAAAATTTAATGGAAATTTACTTTTTTTTTAATAAAAGTGCCATTTTGTGAATGCTGTCTGCCATCTCCTGACATGTAATAGAAGATAGGAGCAGGAGTAGGCCATTCGGCCCCTCGAGCCTACTCCGCCATTCAATGCGATCATGGATGATCATCCAAATTCAGTACCTTGTCCCTGCTTTCTCCCAGATCCCCTTAGCCTTAAGAAATATATCTAACTCCTTTCTTGAATATATTTAATGAATTGGCCTCAACTGCCTTCTGTGGTAGAGAATTCCACAGGTTCCCCACTCTCTGGGTGAAGAAATTCCTCCTCATCTCAGTCCTAAATGGCTTACCCCTTATCCTTAGACTGTGACCCCTGGTTCTGGACTCCCCCGCCATCGGGAACAGCCTTCCTGCATCTAGTCTGTCTAGTCCTGTTAGAATTTTAGAAGTTTCAATGAGATCCCCTCTCATTCTTCTAAACTCCAGCGAATATAAGCCTAATCGACCCAGTCTCTCTTCATATGTCATTCCTGCCATCCCAGGTATCAGTCTGGTGAATCTTCGCTGCACTCCCTCCATGGCAAGAACATCCTTCCTCAGATAAGGCGACCAAAACTGCACACAATACTCAAGGTGTGGTCTCACCAAGGCCCTGTACAACTGCAGCAAGACATCCTTGCTCCTGTACTCTAATCCTCTCGCTATGAAGGCCAACATACCATTTGCCTTCTTAACCGCCTGCATGCTTACCTTCAGCGACTGGTGCACAAGGACACCCAGGTCTCGTTGCACATCCCCTTTTCCCAATCTATTGCCGTTCAGATAATCTGCCTTCCTGTTTTTGCCACCAAAGTGGATAACCTTGCATTTATCCACATTATACTGCATCTGCCCAATCACCCAACCTGTCCAAATCATACTGGAGTTTCTCTGCATCCTCCTCACAGCACACACGCCCACCCAGCTTTGTGTCGTCTGCAAACTTGGAGATATTACATCTAGTTCCCTCGTCTAGATCATTAATATATATTGTGAATAACTGGGGTCCTAGCACCGATCCCTGCGGTACCCCACTAGTCACTGCCTGCCACTCGGAAAAAGACCCGTTTATTCCAACTCTTTGCTTCCTGTCTGCCAACCAGTTTTCTATCCGAGTCAGTACCTTACCCCCAATCCCATGTGCTTTAACTTTGCACGCTAATCTGTTATGCGGGACCTTATCGAAAGCCTTCTGAAAGTCCAAATGCACCACATCCACTGGTTCTCCCTTCTCTATTCTACCAGTTACATCCTCAAAAAATTCCAGTAGATTAGTCAAGCATGATTTACCTTTTGTAAATCCATGTTGACTTTGTCCGATCCTGTCACTGTTTTCCAAGTGCTCTGCTATTCCATCTTTTATAATGGACTCTAGCATTTTCCCCACAACCAATGTCAGGCTTACCAGTCTATAATTCCCCGTTTTCTCTCTACCACCTTTTTTAAATAGTGGGGTTACATTAGCTACCCTCCAATCCATGGGAACTGTTCCAGAGTCTATAGAATTTTGGAAGATGACCAGCAATGCATCTACTATTTCTAGGGCCACTTCCTTAAGTACCCTAGGATGTAGATTATCAGGCCCATGGGATTTATCGGCCTTCAATCTCATCAATTTCCCGAACACCATTTCCCTACAAATACTGATTTCATTCAGTTCCTCCCTCTCATTAGACCCTATGTTCCCCGACATCTCTGGGAGTTTATTTGTGACCTCCTTTGTGAAGACAGAACCCAAGTATGTATTTAATTGGTCAGCCATTTCTTTGTTCCCCATTATAAATTCCCCTGATTCTGACTGCAAGGGACCTACGCTTGACTTCACCAATCTTTTTCTCTTCACATATCTATAGAAACTTTTACAGTCAGTTTTTATGTTCCCTGCAAGCTTACTCTCATATTCTATTTCCCCCCTCTTAATTAATCCCTTTGTCCTCCTTTGCTGAATCCTAAACTGCTCCCAATCCTCAAGTTTGCTGCTTTTTCTGGCCAATTTATATTTCCTCTCCTTGGATCTTATGCTATCCCTAATTTCCCTTGTTAGCCATGGTTGAGTCACCTTTTTTGTTTTATTTTTATGCCAAACAGGGATGAACAAATTCTGTAGTTTATCCATGCGATCTTTAAATGTTTGCCATTGCCTATCCACCGTCAACCCTTTAAGTAACATTCCCCAATCCATCCTAACCAACTTGTGCCTCATACCATCGTAGTTTCCTTTATTTAAATTCAGTACCCTAGTCTCTGAGTCAACTACTACTTCACTCTCCATCTTAATGAAGAATTCTATCATATTATGATCGCTCCTCCCCAGGGGCCTTGCACAAGATTGCTAATTAATCCTTTCTCATTACATAATACCCAGTCTAAGATGGCCTGATCTCCAGTTGGTTCCCTAACTTATTGGTCCAGGAAGCTATCCTGTATACACTCTAGGAATTCCTCTTCCACAGTATTGTTACTAATTTGGTTAGCCCAATCTATATGTAGATTAAAGTCACCCATGATAACTGCTGTGCCCTTATTGCACGTGTCTCTAATTTCCCGTTTAATGCCATCCCCAACCTCAGCATTACTGTTTGGGGGTCTGTATACAACTCCCACTAATGTTTTCTGCCCCTTGGTATTTCTCAGCTCTACCCACACAGATTCTACATCATCAGAGCTAATATCCTTCCTTACTATTGTGTTAATCTCCTCTTTTTAACCAGCAATGCTACCCCACCTCCTTTTCCTTTTTGCCTGTCCTTCCTGAATATTGAATACCCCTGGATGTTGAATTCCTAGCCTTGGTCACCCTGGAGCCATGTCTCTGTAATCCCAATTATATCATATCCGTATCACTTTGCAGTCCTAGAGGACAGTAAATTGCCAGCTAATTTTAGGAAAGTAATACAGCATTCTGGATGTTAATATCAATTGTGCTTTTTAAAAAAAAAAAAAAGTTTCTAGAATCCTTTAAATGAGTTTAGTCAAAGGAGATTAAAACTCATTACTGGATCTTATTATTGAATCACATGCGATATCTTTATGGTTCCTTTTAAAGGATAGCTTAATACAGGAAACTTTATTAACCGGCACCGACAGGACCGGCGTGGTGCCGGTTAATCAAAAAGTCCGGATAATGGAGAGTTATATCTCCCAACGTACGAGAGCCCCGTACACACTGACATGCGCCTGCATTCGGAGCTCCGTCTCCCCGGGGACCGCCAGCTGACCATCTGTCGTGTCCGCTGCCTACCCAGGCTGCACATTCCCCTCCCAATCTACACGCTCCGATACAAGGCAAACGCCTCGGGGTCTTTTTTAAAGTTATTTTTAAAGGAGAGATGAAGGAAAACCCCGGTTACCTACTCAAGAATTTTGCCGGTTAAGAGAGATTTCCGGTTATTTGGGTGCCGGTTAAAAGAGAGTTTCCTGTACTTGATTTACAAATGGTCTGGGGCTTGATTCTCAAAATTTAGGCTTATTTTCAGTCATGACCTGTTGGAGAGAAAATGTGTGTTGTTTTTTCTGAAAATGTGCATCAGTTTGTAGCAAACTGTGACACAACTATGCCAGTAGAGCCTGTTTTGCATTTGCTGATCTTTTCCAATTCATAAAATACAGTACCATTATGACCAAGATATTTCAATAGCATTAGCTTGGATTCTTCTGGTGCCTAAATTCATTCATATAACATCAGTTTATCTCAATTCTGAGTTTCATTATGGAGTTTGGAGCTCTTCTAATACAGTATAATAGTACTTGGTGGTTGGCTGCATTGGATGCAGTGCAACACGAGTTCTGACGGACCTCCATCAGTGCCAGAGGTGTTCTTTGCTGTGATTACTGTGAGCTTTGTACTTTCAAAGCCATCAATTGCCACTTTTTGCATGACGAGGTGATGGCACAGAACTGCTGCTGAGATGTGCCAACCATCTGTTCTGTTCCACTCATGCCATTGCTGGAAGGTGTCTTCTCTCAAAACGCACTAATTTGGCTGAACATATTGTGGTGGGCCATAAGATCCTGAATCTTTCCATGTGCTATCACGATGCACAGTTGCAGTGCTAACAAAGCTTGCTGCATGTTGTCACTGATGTGAACTTCTTCCTTACCCTTTAGCTATTTTATAGTACAAGTATGCATTCCTCTGCTGGGTTAACACTATTTGGATGATTCATATCACTTAAGTAGTTTGTTAGCTGTTATAGAAGTGTTATGGGGTCAGTATTGCAAATGCATTGTGATTGGCTATTATCTGTTCACTACCATAAAATTATCTCTCTGAAGAATCACTCATTACAATTTTGTGCATTCCTGCATCTAGTGGTTCATGATATTGGAGAAGAAATAAAGATTGTGCATTTTTTTGTGGAAAGAGGAATTCCTGTTCTTTTAATTACATTTTATATCACATAGAGGTGGAGCTATGCACATTGAAGTTTGTGTTTTGCTGTAAAAAAACAATTTACGTAGATGTGTTTTACCATCCTGTGCGCCTCACCAAACTTCCAGTTTCATTCGTTTTCCCTTTTTGAAAGTGCTGATTTTTCTTGCTGGGGTCTGATTGCATGGATACTTTTTATAGTACCTTGCCCGAGTAGCCGTTCTTGTGTGAGCTTTCACCGCGAAGTCTGGCCATGCATGCTCAATTCCCAGCAGGAGCTGGCTAATTTTTGATGGAGGTGGCAGTAAAAGCAAATATTTTGAGAAGTGAGCCCCAAGCCTCTGTGGTACATTTAATGTTTAAGTATTGATTTTCTAGAGTGTCTCTGTGCATTTCAGGTCTACTTCTCAAACCTGATGGAGGTGTCAGGCAAATTTTTTAACTTCTGAAAAGTTATTCAAAATTGATCACTCTTAAAAACACACTTTAAAACTCCAATTGAGAACAGGTTACAGTATTTTCAATCTCTGTATCTTGAGTTACTGGTGTAAAAACTGAAGATATGGTAAGTCTCTACAAAATATTAGTTTCTTCATCGAATTACAATACTACAATGTAAGAAAGGTACTTTTTCCCCATGTTTTCTAAATGCGGTTTCCTCATATTCGACAGTGTGTGCATATTGTAATTTTTGTCTGAACACCCATTGTACTGTTACACTTATGACGTCAATTATCATGGATGCGCAAAATGTTCTTTGGTTTTTATGTTGATTATTAAGGGATATAAATATTTTTCCCTAATGACTGCTTTGTAATATCAGTCTTGGTTTTGAATCAAACTTACAGCTGGTGAATTTGAAGTTGCTAGGCATCAGTTTGGAAGTTCTCTTTTTTCCCCCCTTTGTCCAGTCATACTTTCCTGCTGTATTAGTCTTAATTGTATTATTTGTAAATTAAACATTCATTTGATGTAGTTCTAAGTAACCATATCAAATTTGCGGCACCCAATGGCAAGTCCTAATTAGATGGGCCAAGCTTCTACATATGCTGGCTACTATAAACTGAGAGATTGACAAGTGCCAATTATCTGTCCTCAGACACTTAACTGCAAACTGCAGGGGATTGTCATTACACTGTGACAATATGCCATTTGGGTATTTTTAAATTATTGACCCTACATTTTTTACAATTATCCTGGGGCTTTCTTCTACCTGCCCTCGCACCTTTCCAGACCTGTTTTAACCTTCAGCTGAAAAGTTTGGATTAATGTTAACTGCTGGCCTCTCTGCAGCTACTTGCTGATGCTTTTCTGTGATTACAACAACAACAACAACTTGTATTTATATGGGGGGGTGGGGCAGCTGGAAGAGTTTAGAGATAGGGAGGGGCGAGGCCATGGAGGGATTTGAAAACAAGGATGAGGATTTTGAAATCAAGGCGTTGCTTAACCGGGAGCCAATGTAGGTCAGCAAGCACAGGGGTGATGGGTGAACGGGACTTGGTGCGAGTTAGGACACGGGCAGTCGAATTTTGGATGACCTCAAGTTTACTTAGGGTAGAACGTGGGAGGCCAGCCAGGAGTGCGTTGGAATAGTCAAGTCTAGAGGTAACAAAGGCATGGATGAGGGTTTCAGCAGCGGATGAGCTGAGGCAAGGGCAGAGACAGGCGATGTTACGGAGGTGGAAATAGGCGGTCTTAGTTATGCCGCGGATATGTGGTCGGAAACTCATTTCAGGGTCAAATGTGACACCAAGGTTGCGAACAGTGTGGTTCAGCCTCAGACAGATGTTAGGGAGAGGGATGGAGTCAGTGGCTAGGGAACGGAGTTTGTGGCAGGGACCTGAAACAATGGCTTTGGTATTCCCAATATTTAATTGGAGAAAATTTCTGCTCATCCAGTACTGGATGTCGGACAAGCAGTCTGACAGTTTAGACACCGTGGAGGGATCGAGAGAAGTGGTGGTGAGGTAGAGTTGGGTGTCATCAGCGTACATGTGGAAACTGACTGGATGAGAAATAGGAGGGGGCCAAGGATAGATCCTTGGGGGACACCAGAGGTAACCAGAAATTAGCTGACAGGTGATGCACCCTGCAGGTAATTATTCTCTTTCTGCCCTGCGCTCCCATCACACCTTGTCCATACCTGCCAACAAGAGGACTGCTCAATCTTGCAACCTAAGCAGAAATTCACATCTCTTGGTTATTAATGGGTAATTGTCGCCTTCCTGTTGGGAGATGGGTCTTGTACCGCAAAACATCTGTCTGTAATTTGTATCATACATTTCTTCAGAGCCTTAATTTAGTTCACCAAATTGCTTTTGTTCATTGGTTGCTGCTCAGTGGAAACAAGCTGCTGTTCTAGCTCAATCTCAAAATACTGAATGGACCTTGAGCACTCTGGTATGTTACAAAAATGATGCAGAGAAACAGAGTGAATAAAAGGTAGAAATTATTTATTTTTATCGTTTTACTCTCCCAGAACTAATGCAGTTTAACATTGACTATTTATGATAAAACATGATCTTAGGCCTCTGCCAGTTTTGCTTTGAATTTTCCATCAGTAGGTGCACTGAAGCCAGATTCAATTTTCATTACATAGGATTTTATGTTTATTAATCTGTGTTTTGGGAATTGCATCTCGTGACTATTTATTTGTGAAAGTCAGAAACCATGGCTGATAGCAGCAATTAGACTTCTCCCTTCCTTCCTTTTTGCTTTGCTTGATGTGTTCCCTTGATGGCTTGACTCGTATACAGAATTTCCTGTGTGGGAATTCTGTTGCTGAAATTTTGTCTAATTCTGTGGTGTAGAGAAATTTTTTGAAAAATATATACATGGGTTATTTCTCAAGTTGTCAGGTGTAGAGTTCTTCCTGCCTCGATGCATTATTTGTGGCTCACTACGCTAAGAAATTGGAACTATATTGAAACAAACCTTTTGCACATCCTTGTTAATTTGCACTTGTAGATTTTTGCATGTATGTTTGATGTTAGGTTTTGTATCCAAAGCTTTGGAAACCCATTCTTGCACCATAATTTAACAAAAGATGGCCAATATGCTATTCCAATTCTCGGTATGCACCACACCAAAAAACAAATGCAAAGATACTAATCAGTTTATTTAACTAGGTGCAACATTGCATTAAGTGGTCAACATGGGTGTTTCAACACTTCATTTACAGCCATGTGTTTTGTGCATGTGTTTTTATTTGTGCCAGTTACCTTGTGCCTCATACCATTTGCATTTGCTTCCTCCCTACCCCCGACATTTATTGTTGCATGTTGGTGCTTGCTTTATGCTACAATGTGCATTGAAAAAAAAATGGCAGCTCTATAGAAAATGTCTCTACAACTGAACAACCTCTGAAGAGCTCAGCAGAGTCCGACATGGAGGACTCAATGAATCACAGTTCTGTTGGCCCACTCCAGGTATGATTTATGCTTGCTTTTTTTCTTTGTTTGAAATCAGTCCGGTAGAATGCTGTATGTTGTTTGGTTTATTGGCTGATCCTCCATTTGTGCCTCTTCATTGAACAGAATCAACATGGCATTTTAATCAGGCACCTCCAAATATGTGGTGAAATTTTATTTTGGCTTTTCAGTTTGAAAATATCCAGTCTACAAATTGTCCTTTACATATTTGTACAAAATGTAGAAGAGTATAAACTGTTTGTAGAATCTGAAAATGGAAGGGCAGAATGTGTCACGAAAGATGATTGGATCTGTAAACCAAATTGTCTTCTGTCTTGGTTCAGTTCAAGTTCTGTAAAGTAGTTTTAAATTTTTTTTTGCTACCTCCAGATAAACAGATTATCTCAAAGCAGGAGAAATATATCTTAAGTCATGGAAACACTCAGGAGGTCAGGCAGCGTCTGTGGAGAGGGGAAGGTAAGGTTCAAATCGGTGACTTTGTCCAAACCGCTGATGGTTCTGACAAAAGTTCATCAACTTGAAACATTAACCCTACCTTCCTCCCTCCACCGATGCTGCCTGACCTGGAGTGTTTCCAGCGTTTTTATTACATTTTCATCAATTGCAGTATTTTGCTTTTCGTTTTATTGGGCCAGAAGTTGATGTAAAAATAACGGTGAAGCTAACAGCGCTCACCGTTGTTTATGCACAAATCACACAGCAGCTCCAGGCGAATGCAGGAGCGTAATAGAAACATAGAAACATAGAATCTAGGAGCAGGAGTAGGCCATTCGGCCCGTCGAGCCTGCTCCGCCATTCAATACGATCATGGCTGATCATCCAAATCCAGTACCCTGTCCCTGCTTTAATCCCCACAGTACACATATCCCACCCTACCCCCGTAACCCCACGTATTTAATTCCCCCTAACATATCCCATCCTATCCCCATAACCCCACATATTTAATCCCCCCTAACACACTAAGGGTCAATTTATCATAGCCAAATCAACCTAACCCACACATTTTTGGACTTGTAATTAAACGCACAAATCCGGAAGTTGCTGTCCGAGAAGCGCCGCTCTGCCCTAAGCTGCGCAAAAACAGCATCTCGCTGTCTGGCTCCCCATTCAAATGTATTGAGTGGCGTGAAGTTCCTGTACTTCGAGTCATGGAGTCATAACGGCACAGAAGGAGGCCATTCGGCCCATCGAGTCTGTGCCGGCTCTCTGTAGAGCAATCCAGTCAGTCCCATTCCCCCGCTCTATCCCTGTAGCCCTGCAGGTTTATTTCCCTCAAGTGCCTATCCAGTCTCCCCTTGAAAACATTGAGTGTCTCCGCTTCCACCACTTCCGTTGGCAGCGAATTCCAGGTCATCACCACTCGCTGCGTAAATTTTGTTTCCTCACATCCCCCCTGTATCTCTTGCCCAAAACCTTAAATCTGTGTCCCCTAGTCCTTGTACCATCAACTAGTGGGAACAGCCTTTCCCTGTCTAGCCTATCCAAACCTGTCATAATCTTGTACACTTCTATCAAATCACCCCTCAACCTCCTTTGCTCGACTGAAAACAAATCCAGCTTCTCCAACCTGTCCTTGTAGCTAAGATCCCCAATCCCCGGAACCATTCTGGTAAATCTCCTCTGCACCCTCTCAAGGGCCTTCACATCCTTCCTAAATTGTGGTGACCAGAACTGGATGCAATACTCCAGTTGTAGCCTAACCAGCGCTTTATAAAGGTTCAGCATAACTTCTCTACTTTTGTACTCAATACTTCTATTTATGAACATGATGCCGGTGTTGGACTGGGGTGGACAAAAGTGAGAAGTCGCACAACACCAGGTTATAGTCCAACAGTTTTATTTGAAATCACAAGCTTTCGGAGCTGCTGCCCCTTCGTCAGGTGAAGTAAAGGAATACGAATCGACAAAGCATATATAGATAGAGAACAATGCATGTGTAGCGTACAATGTCAGACGACTACATTTAATCCTCCTGACTGCCTTTCGTCACACCTCGGCAGAGAAACAGTCAGGAGGATTAAATGTAGTCGTCTGACATTGTACGCTACACATGCATTGTTCTCTATCTATATATGCTTTGTCGATTCGTATTCCTTTACTTCACCTGACGAAGGGGCAGCAGCTCCGAAAGCTTGTGATTTCAAATAAAACTGTTGGACTATAACCTGGTGTTGTGCGACTTCTCAGTTCTATTTATGAAGCCCAAGATCCCATATGCTTTGTTAACCACTCTCTCAATATGTCCTGCCACCTTCAGGGACCGATGCACATTAACTCCCAGGTCCCTCTGTCCCTGCACACTCTTTAAAACTGTGCCATTAAGTGTATATTGCCTCTCCCTGTTCCTTCTGCCAAAATGCATCACCTCACACTTCTCTGTATTAAATTCTATCTGCCACTTGTGTGCCCATTCTGCTAGCCTTGCTATGCTTTGTTGCAGTCGATTGGTATCATCATCACTGTTTGCCACACCCCCAAGTTTGGTGTCAGCGGCAAATTTAGAAATTCTACTCTCATTTATTTATATTTTTATATATATTATCTCAAAAAAGCAGTGCCCCCAGCACTGACCCTTGGGGAACACCACTGTCTACTATCCTCCAGTCTGAAAAACAGTCATTTACCACAACTCGATGTTTTCTATCCTTGAGCCAGTTCCTTATCCAAGCATCCATTGACCCACCTATTCCATGAGCCTCAATTTTGTTAACCAGCCTTCTATGTGGTACTTTGTCAAACGCCTTCTGAAAATCCATGTAAAGAACATCCATTGCATTCCCTTCATCAAGCCTCTCTTGTTACTTCATAACATTCAACTTGCGCCGTAGATATGGACTAAACTTTCCACAGAAAGCTAGGGCTTTCCCATTTCAGTCTAAGTACCATTCCAGTGTACTCTTTTGGTACGATCAATAAACAAATAAACTGTAACTTAACAAAAATACATTAAATGAAACTTAACAAATGAAATAAAAATTTGTTTGCCGGTGGTGATGATGCACTCCAGTCCCTGCGGTGCCCACCGGTCGCGGAAGGCCTCGAGCATGCCGGCGGACACCGTGTGCTCCATCTCCAGGGCCACCCGGGCGCGAACGTGGCCGCGGAAGAGAGGCAGGCAGTCAGGCCAAATGACCCCCCCTCGACCGCCCGTTGCCTGGACCAGTTGATGGCCATTTTGGCCAGGAGCAGTCCCACGAGGAGGTCCCCCGATCTGCCCACACCCCTCCGCACCGGGTGACCAAAGATCAGGAGCGTGGGACTGAAGTGCAGCCAAAAATTGAGGAGCAGCCCCTTCAAATAATGGAAATGGGGCTGCAACATCTCACACTCCATATAAACGTGGAACACGGAGTCCTCCAGGCCGCAGAAAAGGCAGGTGGCCTGGGGTTCCGTGAACCTACTTAAAACTTTATTGCACGGGACTGCTCCGTGCAACACCCTCCAGGCCAAGTCCCCAATAGATAAAGGGAGGACTCCCGCGTAGAGAGCCCTCCATTGGGGACCCCCGCCTCCTCCAGACGGCAAGATGACCATTCCAGTGTAAGTACATTTTTAACGGTGTGATAAGTCTTGGTTACTGCCAATTAACTTATGGCACTGAAAATTAACTTTTACTTTTTTACAAGTGTGTGGAGTCTCATTCCTTCAGCTTTTAATTGTTGAAGGAAAAAAAAGTTTCAACTTTTTTTCTTGGTCTTTTTTTTTCTCTCAATTTAATCTTTCTTTCCCTCTCTATTTTACTTTTACTGTACCTGATTTGACATTGAATTCACTATTTTAACTGACACTTCCTAGTTCAGGCTCTGGCTGTTAATTAACAATTCTTCAATCTGATTGGTTAAGGAAATAAACAGTAGCTTGCTCTGTTCGTACAACTCCCAGATGCCCTGTAGAGGGCGCTGTGCTGTTTCCATCTCCCACTTGCAGCAGCTTGCCATGCAAAAGCTCATTGAAATTTAACAGACAAGTCCATTGTTTGCTCGCCAGTTACAGCAATTCTGTTCCAATATCTCTTTTGTTGAACATTTTTGGTATAAATGCCACTAAAAAATAAATAGGGCAAGGAACTGGGAATAGATTTCTTCCAATTTGTGCCTTTGCTTCTCCCAGACTCAAGTTATACAATTGCATCTTCTCCCTTACACACCCCCCCACCTCCAAGTTAGGTCCTTTGGCAGACTGGTTACCGCCTTTATTTAGTCCCTGCACTAAGTCCTTGCCATGCTTGGATCTCCATCGTTAATCCACGTAATCTAAAGTTTTCATCTGTGTTGTTTTGCATGTGCATTTTAGCTGCCGCTCTAGACCCAAGCCACCATCTTCCATTCTTCCCTTTTCTACTTGTACAATAGGACCCAAGGGTGTCACATTGAAATTTTCTTGTAACATGGGCCGAATATCAGTATCTTTTGGATGCGCATTTCTTCAATCTCATCGAAGGCAGACTGAGTTAACACTGGATGAGATGAGGCTTGGTTTTACTAATTAAGCTGCTTTATTCTACAGTAAAGTGAGCGTACAGAGCAATAGTTATCAGATTTGTTTCTGTCACAACAACTTATCATGGTTTCTCAGTAATAATGAATACTTGCACTACCCCTATTCCGCAGGTCATCTTTCTTGACTTTTTAAGCCTGCCTATTCTGGGGCCTCTTTGCATCAACTGTCCCTTCTGTTGCAAAAGCTAGAGTCCTTTTTAAGTATCTGACATTCTGCTTTATTCCTGACAGTTCACAGGTGACGAGATCAAAAGCTTTCCAATATAATGGATGTGAGCGGTTTGTCAATTATGGGGACAAGCTACCCAATTATTATTTACTGAGAAAACCACATCAAGGCTAACTCATTATCATTTTGCCTACGTACCATTTCAGACCCTTTTGGCTTTTTATGTGTCGTGAAACACTCTGCTTGTAAAACCCAACATTTAAAATAGCTTTTTTTTTTAAAGATGGCGCTATATAAATGCAAGTTGTTTTAGATGATAGAATGGCTTGGATTCAGAGATTTCTCAGTCAAGTTTTCTAATTATGGTCAAGTTTTGCTATGAAAAATGGATAAAGCCGAGACATTTAAAACCCTTTTAAACCGTGATCATTAACGTTGAAGTCTGACCCTTTGGTTAACTGTATAGTACCTTCATTCCTTCCCCAGTAACCACAGACATCCTCTTTGACTCCAGCCTGGCATTATAAATTGGAGATGAAAGGGAGATATGTAGTGCGGTGGACAAGAAAAATTCTAATAGCTAAGATTTAGCTCCTCAAAGATTTATAGAGTTTTATTCCTAAATAAGAAGCTGCAATAGAGGCATAGCACCCAAAATGGTCGTGGTTGCACAACCACGACTTCCGTTACAGGTTTGAATCGCCTCAGTTAAGTTCCCAATAGACTTACAGTTTAGCAAATTTTAGCAGTCCACTTCAGATCATTAAGTTGAAGGTATTGAAAAATACAAATGCGACATTAGAAGGAATGATTTTTGAAGACTTGTGGTGATCTGAGATTGGGAGTGAGCATTATTATTCGGAATAATGCATACAATTGTAATTTTTTTTATTGAGACCTTCATGATGTAGATATCAGAAGAACAAAAGAGGAAATTGCTCCACTCTTTGGTATTATTATCTTCACTTTTTTTTTACTTATACTATAAGGGCTCAGAGCATAGCTCTCCTTTTTATTGATTGCAGTAATAAATTCTCCATGTACCACAGGAGTAAGGCTAGTTCAACAGGGAAAAGAATCAGTGACTTTGACTCTTTTGCAATGTTTTTGACAGATGTCATATGACAGCACTTGTGCAATAGCTCCGAAACCTAAGTGCTTCCCTTGGGTTACTTTACCTTAACGCAGATCCATCATACCTATCTGCTGTGTGTAATGTGAGCAAACGCAATGCTTGAAAAACAAAAAAAAATGTAGTGCAGCACTTTTCTCTTGTGCTGTGGAAAAATACATTTTACAGAAGTTTGCTGACCTTTCAGTTTGACTTTGGCCTAGCTTGTTAAATTAACCTTTAGATTTGAATGATAAATGGCATGCATCTGCAATTTTTAAATAAAGAATGTTGTATTAAAAAATTTGAAATCTGAATAACTGCTTCCTTTGTTTTACTTTAGGGCCCAGTAATTTATGCTCAACTAGATCATTCAGGAGGAAAGCGTTCCAACAAGATCTACAAGTCTGATTCAGTAGTTTATTCTGATATCCGGAAATCCTGATATAAAGTCATTACATATTTAATTAAATAATCCAATTGAATGGAGGAGCAGGCTCGAGTGGCTGAAATGCCAACTGCTGTTCCTTATGTTCCTATTTTTAGCGTCAATGAGTAATTGATCCTCTGGAGAAGAAAATAAATTTCATGTGATAATATTGGATCATGGTTGTTAGGATTGTAACCATCCAATTGGGGGAAAAAAATCAAAAGGCTTAATTTGAAGCACTGTAGTGAATTTGGTAATGTATTTACTTGTTTTTGTATTAGCTTAAATTCCTTATTTGCCATGTCCATGTCTTGTGTCGTCTGATGCATTGTAGTGGATTTTTATTATGTGGGCCACAGTGAGCCTGTGATTGTTTCCTTAATTTGTGACCTGAATGCTTCCTCGTGTGCCATTTCTGTCTTTGATTGTATTTTGAGGAAAAGTGTGCCTGCTCCAAAAATTGTAAGTTTCTTCCACTCCTGATCACTGGTGCGGTTATCAGGACTATTGTCAACAGCGGGAGACTGAGGACAACAATACTGTGGTCTGCATGCTTAATTTATAGTGCAAAGTGTACACACACTGCCATTATGTCAAAACTATTGCCCACTGTGAAACCACTTTAGTTAAATTAATTTTTTTGTTCACTTCACTGTCATTATTATGCATTTCGTAAAAGCCAACGATGTTGCCACAGTGAGGTAAATGTCCCATAATAGCATAAAATGCAACACAGAAAAACTGGGAGCTTCATGGTGACAACATTGTAAACAAAGTCTTGTAATGAGGTGGAGCTGTAATTTAAAACCATACCATCTGAGAAGTGGAATTATTTTATTGAGTTTTGCAGCTAGTTATTAACATAATGCTTTTTTGCTCTTCACAATTTTTCAAATACACTTGGTGAACTTAAATTTACATAATATTGGGGACTCTGCACAATACTATATTTATTAATCACCTGTTTTTCCATTTTTTTAAAAGCTTGCAAATCAAATTTAGCTAGACTGCTTGTTGCATATCTGCAGAATGCAGTATACTTTTGACTGTCCATAGCTTTAGGTTCTATAAATGATTTTGGATAGTCAAGGTGTTGTCTTAAGTTTATTGTGTACTATTTAGGATTAGAGTCTAAGAAATAGTAAAGCATTCTATAGGCACCTAAGTAACAAAAGGAGAATTAAGATCGGGTTCAGGCCACTAAGGGAATAAAGATAAATTCACAGGAGATGATGCTGAAATGACAGAGATACTATGCCTCCACCTTCACTGAAGAGGCGACCAAAAGAGGAATTGACCAGTCAGGAGAGATATTGCAACAGTTAAGATAGAAAGAAGATGATGGACAAAGTAGCCAAACTTGAGGACAAGGCCCCAGGTTCAGATAAATTGCACCCACTGATACTCAAAGGAACTAGGGAAGAGTTAGAGGCACTAGTATCCATATAGAAAAAGGAATAGTGCCGGAGGACTGGCCAGCAGCAAATGTAATTCCTAATTCAAAAAGGGAGATAGAACTAATCCAGGGAGCTATAGACCAGTTAGCTTAATATCAATGGTAGGAAATATACTAGAATATTTGCTAAAAGGTCAGATAAGAAAACCTCTAGAGATGGAAAATATAATAAAAATATAATCGGCAAGGATTTCTAAAAGGAAAGCCATTTTTAACCAACGTATTGAATTCTTTGAAGAAAAGAATAGACGGGGCAATGCAGTGAATGTGGTGTACATGGACTTTCAGAAGGCCTTCGATAAGGTGCCACATAAAAGACTCATGACAAAGGTCAAGAGTGTGTGAGACAGGGGCCAAGTAGCAAAATGGATTGAAAGATGGCTAAAAAAGAGAGTAGGAATTAAGGGAAATGGGAAGTGTATAAGTCCTGCATGGTTCTGTGCTAGGACCACTGTTGTTTACCATATACATATTGGACTCTGAAATTGGAGGTATGATGTTGAAATAAGGTGGTCACCTATTCCTCAAAAGGTAAGAACCTGCACGGGAGTAGAAAATCAGAGATCTGGAAATACAGGTGCATAAATTGTTAAAAGTAACAACGCCAGTTTATAAGGCTATGCAGTGTTGGAGGTCTTTAAAATTATGAAGGGGTTTGATAGGGTGGATGTGGAGAAACTGTTTTCACTTGTGGCTGAGTCCAAAACAAGGGTGCATAAATATAAGATAGTCATTAACCGATCAAATACAGAATTTAGGAGGAATTTCTTTACACCGAGATTGGTGAGAATGTGGAACTTGCTGCCACATGGAGTAATTGAAGCAGGTAGTATTGATGCATACATGATTGAGAAAGGAATAGAGGGATACAGGGGAAGGGTAGGAAGAGGTAATTAGTGGGAAGAAGCTTGTGTGGAATGTAAACACCACATGGACCAGTTGGATTGAATGGTCTGCTTCTGTGCTGTAGATTCTATGTAGTTTGGATAAAATAGGTTCAGATAATGGAAAAACCTATTGTAATTGTTGTCCTGTTTTCCTAAACTAGTCAATAAAGGGGTCAAAAGTGTTAATCACAGCAAGTTTATAAGCACCAATTAAAAGTATATCAAATCTACCTTAAAGCTGTGGTACTGTAAAATCATTTGTTTTTCTGTTATTTACCTGAAAACAAAGCAGTGGCAAAAATCAATACTGTGCAGAGTTCTTGAGGACAATGGTACATGCTTTAAGTGATTTTTTTAATTTGAATTTTTTCTTCAAAGGAATCACTAAGTTCAACTTTAGTGCTTGTTTGCAAAAATGTGCATGTATTTTTAAACAGTTTTAGCACTCCAACTTATACTATCATTTGAGAAACAGCAGGTTATTTCTCTTTTTGTACCATGATGATGGAAATGGTTCCAAAGACCCACATGTATGCTTTCTTGCTATTCTGTCAAAAAAAACTCATAAGCATTATTTCCAGCACAAATATATAGAAAATGGCAAAACATTCATTAAAGTAAGCATTTCCCCCAACTATTCACACAGTAAACAGACATTGGTATCTGAAGTATTTACTTCACCTTTTCCCTTTTTTTGTTCTTTGCAAGATGTTTTTGTGTCTTTCAACTAGTACTTTTTATGCTCGCTGCCTCACTTCTATTTTAAACCCCTCCGGTTTCTTCATGCTTGCTATTCTGGCCACTGACCATTTTCATTGATCTTTGTCTTAAAGTAATTTTTTTTACATCTCTATGCCTTCCATCCCTTCTCAATGCATGCCTGCTTTGCATTTCTTTAAATAAACACTCTTCTGTACGGTATCAAAAGTACAATAGCCTAGCTGACATTGAGGCACAAAATAGCTAGACTTATGATGGATAAGTGTCTAAAAACTTAAAACTTTTAAACGTTTAAAATTTCAATGGTAATTTCTGATATAAATTTGATATGCAAGCTGGATGGTTACTCAAAAATAAACTCTTTATGAATTAGATCTTGTATTTCAGATGCTCTAGCACATAAGTTTTTGACAAAGTGCTAAGCTCTGTGTTGTATGTCCCTAGTAGATACATCTTGTGTTAGATATACTTTAAACTTGAAGTTTTATATCTCATTTATGCTTGTCCTCTTAAAATTCTTGTTCCGGATTTTTTTTTTGGTGGGTGGGGGTGTGGGGCAAGGAGCAATGGGAACTAGTAGTTTTGGGCCCAGTTTGTCAATGTTCAAACTGCTGCCGTAAGTAGCAGATGATCAACCCCTTGACGGTGCGTACATGAGAAACTGTTGAATGTTTTTACAAGTATTTCAAAAATCACAGACTTTGAGTAAAAGCTCTGATGCCATTTATGTATTGGAGTCATGGGCACAAATGAATACATGGATGAATCCCCTCCGCTGTGAATGCTTGTGCAAAAATGAAATGAAATGCTCTGTGACTCGGTCGACAGTATTTGATTTCTTTCTGGCTTCTTACTGGGCTAGATTTATCTTTATGTTGGGTGCTGTTTTCAAGTTTAAAAACTCTAGTAAAATGTTGTTTGTTTATACATTTCTGTTGTAAGAAAACCGCTGCCAGCTCTTGTATTACTTTCAGCTCCTGCCCTTGGTTTTTAAAACTAGCTGATTAATCCGCAGTGCCTTTTTCTTTTTGGTCTACTATTCTTCATTATGCATTCTTAAATTACAATTCTTAAAAGTTGCTACCACCTAGTTAACCGCCCTTAATAACTGGTGTAGATGGCAGGATTACACTCCTATTACAGAGACAGATATTAAAGTCTATGGGGGAGAAATTCGGTATCGCCCCGTTTGGGGTGCAATTATCGGCCGGGCGCAAAGTTTAGCGCTTGGCGCTAATTATCGCCTCCGACTGCAAACTTGGCTTCTATCGCCCCTGGAGGTGATTGGAGCGCTAAATCAGGAGCTACACACCTCTCAAGGCGCTAACGCCGAGGAGCGAGGCGCTAACTCAGAGCGCAGGCGAAGCTCATGTGATGTCAGTCAGCAATGGAACACAGACACACTGGCGCCAACCAATTCTTAAAGGGGCGGGTCCATATTGCTCTCCATCCACACCCTGCTCATTGCAGCCTTGAATCTCGGCCTGGAGAGACCTGTACATCAAATCTGTTGGAAAGAACAATGGAGAGGCCCAGGGAAAGAGCTCAGAGTGCAGCCCCCATAGTCTTCCAAATCGATGCAAGGAAGATCAAATCAAAAAGAACCTGCAAAGTGCTGCTCAGTACCCAAAACTCCTCAACACAGCTTTGAATATCTTTCAGTCTCTCTCACTCAGAATGCGTGGTGGAAAAATTTCGCCGACAAAAAGGCAGGAAGCGGTCGCCTTTAAATCGCGCTCGCCCAGTCCCTTCCCGACTGCAAAACGCTCCCCTCAACCTGTCGTTGCTAGCAGCAGGCGGTAAGACGGGGCGCCACTAAATATCTGGTCCGGGGCGTTGCACGCTCAATTGACGTCACGATCTGCAGGCGCAGGAGATCGTAGTGGTAGTGTTTAGCGCCGCCGCAAAATGTCTAGTCAATTTCGTGAGCGGCGCAAACATCGCCGCGCACGGGCGACAGTTGTTTTGCGCCCCATTAGCGCCCTCTTAAGGTGCTAACGGGAGGCGCAAACCAACCGAATTTTTCCCCCATATCTTCTAACTATAATTGTCCTTGCTATACCGTTTTAATATTGATTTACAATGGAACTCCAAACTACCTCCCATTCCTTTGCTCTCTTTCTAGGTTAAACTACTGGTGATGAATATGGGGAGATATAAATATATTTTTCTACACAAAGCTAAAGACAGAGTACACTTTATAACTCATGCATTCCTATTAGTGACAATTGAGTGTTTACTCTGTAGCAGCAAAACTAAACACTAATGTGAACTTTTACCTTTCAAGTAACTTTTTTATAACCTACATCTCATGAGCTTTGCATTGTGGTGTATTTGTAGTGATATGATTTATCTGAAGACTTGTACTAGTGTTTTTATTTAATTTATTAAATTTGACATGTTTGTTGCTGAGCGTCTTTCCTTAGTGCAGGCTTCCTAATATCCCCTCTGACCTTCTCCCCAGGTAAATTGGCTGTGATAAATAGGTTGAACTCAATATATTTAACATGCCCTCATTATAACATTCCATATAGAGCTGATGAAAATGTGCTGCAGTCAGGGCTTATTGACAATTATATTTTGCTACCAAATGTGAATTCTATAAATGGTGGTACTTTTAAGTATATAATATTTTTTACATTTGTATATAGGTTGGTTGTTGTAGACCACTGGCATCTGTTTTCACCTTTTTAATTGTTTTATTGTTGCTCAAACATTTATATTTAAAACCTACAAGAAGACCAAACCATAAGCTACTGTTTGCTTTGTATGCAACCTTTGAAAATGTCAAAAGAAATGATAATGAAATATCACTAATTTTATGTTAGTCTGAGTGTATCCTCAAGTAGGTAACTATGGGAACTCAATTATTTGCACTGTTTGTCATTTGCCTTAAATGAAGAAAAGTAACTGCATGTTGGTACAATTTTTTAAATCTGTTATTTAAATATTTAATTTCATTTTATGTAAACTGAATGTTGAACAATACTTTTGGCAACAAACACTCCAGATAGTTGACATTCTGTATGCGGAATCCATTTGGCAGATGCCATTCAGGAACTCATTTGATATAATTAACAAAACTATCCATGAGCATCAGTTCACCCAAGGCACATGCAATGCCTTGAAACTAACAGTACAATTATAAAAAGAAATCCAGAACAAAGGTTGCAATTGTCACTTTTCAGAGTTGCAAAGCAAATTCATACAGTGAGGTGACTGCGCAAACCAGGGATCTTGTCCAAGAGGGAAATCTAAATGGTTTCTACTGTGAAATGATGCTGGATTTACTGCAACATTAGTTGTGATATTTTGTTTCTGTATTATTCTTGAGCAGCAGCATGTACCTTAAATTGACATTCCTTAATTTGTGTAAAGTCTGAAATTTTATCTTTTTTGCTTGCAAAAACTTGTTCTAATGGTAGCTAGAAATGTGTAACTGCAAAAATTCAGGCTTTTTTTAATTAAATCATGTTATGCCTATTATAAAATATTTTGTAGAAATCTTAACTATTTGTGGATTTATTTTGTCCTAAACTTACCAAGAGACAATTCACTTCCAAAAATATTTGAGATTTGGATTTCTAGACCTGTAAAGAAAAAAATACAACTCATTTTCTTATGTGCATGAATGGTCTAAAAGAATTCACGAGATAAAATAAAACATTAATTCATGTGGATTATCACTTGAATGCTTTTCATAGTTTCAGCTTTAAGAAATAATGAGACCTGCTGACATTCACTGATGGAATGTTGGCCACAGCAGAGATGTGTAAGATTTTGACACTGATGGATTCCTGGTGATGGTTTATTTCTGCAAAGGACTGTCCTAGGAATTTCTCATGAAAACACTAATAACCTTCAAATACTAATTGCCTTCACCAGTATGATTTTTTTGTTAACTTTCTAAATTACTATGGGCATTAAAACAGAGGATCCTCCATGAAGATATAGTGGAGCTGTTTGGTTGATAGATGAATACCTGCAAGATTGCCACTAACAAATTGCCTGGAGGCAGGAGGCTATTTGCTAAGACTGGAAAAAAAATCATTAGAATGTATAGTGTGTCTAACAGTTATGTGTTGATTGTACTTATGTTTAATAAAAAACTAACTTACAATATAATTTTTTCTTCCAATACGTTTGTTTCCTTCCTAAATGTGAAGTTTGTAAGTCTGTTACTATGGACTTTTCTGGTAGATACTGGATCCTTGATGTACTTAACCTATTGCATACAAACCTGTATGGAATTACATTATATACAAGAAAAACAAATGCTGCACACCAAGTAAATGCAGTCTCAGACCCTAACACAAATGGGAATTGACATTGTAGTCTTCCAGTCCTGGCAGCCTCCCTAGTGAATCAAAACCTGACTGAGCAGATCTTAGCACAGAGAAGGGAAAGAGCATATGAGAGGCCTACTTCACTGCCCAAAATCTATTGCCCCAGGTCACAAAGTATCCAAGGGATAGGGCACAAAGGTTGTGGGCATGGAAGTGTGGAGAAGAATCTATCGCAGGCATGGTGCTGAGGAATGACTAACTATGGCAGTGCATGTGTGAGCACTGCAAGGAAAGTGGTGGGGGCAACACATCCACAGAGCATAGGAATGCAAGTGAAATAAGAACTCACCACCATATGCACTTGGGAAACCCCTAGTGGAGAAGGTAATCCTGCAGCTTGCACAAACACAAAACAATGATCTCAAACAATGTACCAATCTGTCCTCTATTATCTCAGAATATATCACTATATGTAAAGGGAGTCAACCAGTCAGTTGAACAAAAAGAAATTTTTAACTAAAGGCAGAAGTGGCGCTTCTACAAGATACCCACCTCATTCCCTCAGAACATGCCAAATATTGAGAGATTGAGTGGGACAAATTCTGGCAGCTTCCTACTCGTCCAAGAGGGGTGGCTTTACTAATCAACAAAAACCTCCCTTCAAGCTGGAGACAACGATGCTTGGAGAGGATGGTGGCTGCATCTTTTTAAAAGCTGAAGTGGTGGGAAAATCAATAATGCTTTAATGTGAAGGAGGACCACCTGCAGTCCCCACATTACCATTCCTCACATTAGCCCCATATGGGATCATGGGTGGAGACTTAAACTGTGCTTAGGATGGTCAACTTGTGGCTACAAGCCTGGTGTAGGAGGAAAGAGTTCACATCCTTGGGACATAGGTGCGAGTTCTGGAATAAGGAATGGCCTTCACCTGAACTGAAACAGCACTACTGTCCTTGAGAGGGTAGATAATGCTTTGTGGGAGGAGTTGAAGTATGGCAGGGGGTGCAGAAAGTCTAGGTTTGAGACCAGAGAGCAAGATCAGGATTAATAAAACTATTAGAATAGAACAGAAACTTAGCTGAAATAAATAATAAAATACTATCAGAGGAGAAAGGGAAAGAAAGAAGCTGAGGTAGAGAGTTAAAAACACGGGGAGGCAAGATATATCAAAAAATAAATGAGAAAACCAGGAAAAGGAATGAGTCAACATTCAAAAAAAAATTTAGTCAGGGAGTTGGAAGTGAATGGTATGTACATGACTGCAGAGACTGGAGATGTGTTGAAAGTGGTGTACTCTAGGGGTTTGTGTTGGGTTCATTTTTGTTCCATGTATATATGGATATAGAATACAATCTCAATGTTTTGATGAGTCAAAAGTAAGGGGTTTGACAGACAATGAAGAGCACTGTAAAAGACTTCAGGAAGACAGGTTAGTGGAATGGTTAGACAGGTGGAAAATGGAACTTAATGTGGTATGTAGTTTTGGCCACTCCATTATAGAAAATATATTAAAGCCATAGAGAGCATACAATGTAGATTCACTTAAGATGATGCCAGGATTGGGAAACAATAGTTAAAAGGAGAAACTTGAAATACTATTTGCATTAGAGGAAAAAGCCAAGAGGAAATTTAATAGAAGTTTTTTAAATTATGAAGCGTTTTCATCGTGAATAGGGAAAGACTATTTCCTCAGACTGGAAGGACAAGTGACTAGGGATCATCAATTTGAATTTATTACTGAGAATATTTTGACACACCGGGTTATTGGCGTATGGAATGCTTTGCCACAAGGGAGTGGTTGCGCAGGGACCATTGCATTTTAAGGAAAAATCAGGTAAATACTTGAAGCAGAGGAACATACATAGCTATAAGGAGAGTGCAGAACAGGGGCATTATTTTTGGATTGCTCAAGAAAAGAGCCAGCATAGACTCAGTGGGCCAAATGGCCGCCTTCTGTGCTGTGGACACCTATGGTAAAGTATTGCAGATTCTGAGTGACCTTGAACAAAAGATAAATAAGTTACAAGCTCAACACAGGAGGCATCAAATAGAGCGCATTAAAAAATACCCAATACAGGCCAGAGGAGAAGAAAACAGCTTATCGGTGGGTATGGAAAAGTTTCTCCAGTATACAGGCGCCATATGACATTGTTGTTGCCCAACAGCCTGTTCCCACACAGATCACTGAGCAAGCTGAGGGAGTGGCCATCTGTAAGGGAATGGCAGGTGCTGGCATAGATGATGGAACTGAGTGACACCAGATCCCAGGCACCCCACTCAAATGACAGTGTGCCAGATACCGTGTGGGTCTAGCTAGCTAATGTAACTTTAAATGGGGCACCAATATTTGCAGGGCCATCTTATGACCCAGCAAAAGAAAGTACTGGAACACCTCCATCCCAAGAAGCATGCACTGACTTTGGCAACCAGCTATCACACTTCCTCTTCACACTGGGAAATCACTGAGAAAGCATTAGGTTAGGTAGTAAATGACACACACCATACACTTTCACAAAGGGGAACTTGGTAAAGCACACATGCACCTCAGTATTAGGGAAAATAAAATTAATTTTATTTCAACTGTGTCCTGTGAGTTTATTTGGAATGGGGATGAATAAGCTGCAGCAGGTTGGTATCTATGGTAGTTGATACAGGGCAGAGAGCAATTATGGAGATAGTGCATTGGCCCACTTTATAGAGTACGTATTGACAAGACATGATTGCCTTGGAACAGACACTTAAGTGAAGGTCTCATTAATTAGAGTCTAACTTAAGAATCTTCCTGTCATTGGTTTACATTAAAAGAGGAAGAATCTTCCTGTCAAGCAGACAATCAGCACAGATTTGTTAATGGCAACTTGATTGAGTCCTTTTGATGAAGTAACGGAGAGTGTTGATGTAGGTAGTGCAGTTGATAAAGTACCACATAATAGACTTATTAAAAAAATTGAAGCCCATGGGATTAAAGGGGCAGTGACAGTGTGGATGGTGGATGAGAATAGTGGTGAATGGTTGTTTTTCCACACTGGATCACTCCGCAGCATAAGAGTGTGCAGGCAGAGAGGAAATGGGTGACCATCAGATAGACAAGGAGGACCAAGCAGGTAGTGCAGGAGTCCCCTGAGTGCATCTCACTCTCCAACCAGTATTGGTGAGGGTGATGGTTCCTCTGGGGAGCACAGCCAGAACCAAGTCCATGGCACCATGGGGGGTGGGGGTGGGGGGAGGAAGATCGGGAAGGCAATAGTGGTAGGAGATTAGATAGTTAGGGGAACAGACCAGCGTTTCTGCAGCCGCAGACGTGATTCCAGGATGGTATGCTGCCTCCCTGGTGCCAGGGTCAAGGATGTCACTGAGCGGCTGCAGAATATTCTGAGTGGAGGTGGTGAACAGCCAGAGGTCGTGGCCCATATCGGTACCAACGACATAGGTAGAAAAAGGGATGAGGTCCTGCAGGCAGATTTTAGGGAGCTAGGAAAGAGATTAAAAAGCAGGACCTCAAAGGTGGCAATCTCTGGATTACTCCCTGTGCCACGAGCTAGTGAGTATAGAAACAGGAGGATAGAGCAGATGAATGCGTGGCTGGAGAGATGGTGCAGGAGGGAGGGCTTCAGATTCCTGGGACATTGGAACTGGTTCTGGGGGAAGTAGGACCTGTACAGGCTAGACGGGTTGCACCTCAACAGAGCCGGAACCAATGTCCTCATGGGGTGGTGGTGGTGGGGAGGGGGTTTGCAAGTGCTGTTGGGGAGATTTTAAACTAATTTGGCGGGGGGCGGGGGCACCAGGATGTAGCATTGGAAAGGAGAAACAAAGTGCACAAAGGATGGGGAGAGACGGATAGCACTAGAGTAAGAAATAGTGCGGTATTAGGTGGGGTCAGACTAAGAGAGAATACAAGAAGGTCTAAGACAGGTTTCCAGTGCACATGTGTAAACGCACAAAGCATGGTAAATAAGGTTGCTGAGCTGCAGGCGCAAATAGCCACATAGGAATATGATGATGTGGCAATAACTGAGACCTGGCTCAAAAAAGGGTAGGACTGGGATAGTAATAGTGTAAAGGACAGAGAGGGAGAAGAATTTCTGAAGTGCGTTCAGGAGAACTTTCTTGATCAGTACGTTTCCGGCCTAACAAGGAAGGAGGCATTGCTGGATCTGGTTCTGGAGAATGAGGTCAAGTGGAGCAAGTGTCAGTACGGGAACATTTAGGGAACAGTGATCATAGTATCATAAGGTTTAGATTCGCTATAGAAAAGGACAGGAAGCAATCTAGAGTAAAAATATATAATTGGAGGAAGGCAAATTTCAGTGGGTTGAGAACGGATCTGGCCTGGGTAAATTGGAATCAAAGATTGGCAGGCAAAACTGTAATCGAACATAAAAGCAGCGAAGTCCTGCTACAACTACAGGGTATTGGTGAGACCACACCTTGAGTACTGTGCACAGTTTTGGTCTCCTTATTTAAGGAAGGATATACTTGCATTGGAGGCAGTTCAGAGACAATTCACTAGGTTAATTCCAGAGATGAGGGGGTTGACTTATGAAGAAAGGTTGAGCCTATACTCATTGGAATTTAGAAGAATGAGAGGTGATCTTATTGAAACATATAAGATACTGAGGGGGCTCGACAATGTAGATGCAGAAAGGATGTTTCCCCTCGTGGGGAAATCTAGAACTCGGGGGCATAGTTTCAGAATAAAGGGTCGCCCTTTTAGAACTGAGATGAGGAGGAATTTCTTCTCCGAGGGTCGTAAATCTGTGGAATTCTCTGCCCCAGAGAGCCGTGGAGGCTGGGTCATTAAATACATTTAAGGTGGAGATAGACAGATTTTTGCAAGATAAGGGAATGAAGGGTTATGGGGAGTGGGCAGGGAAGTGGCTTTGAGCCCAAGATCAGCCATGATCTTATTGAATGGCGGAACAGGCTCAAGGGGCCAAGTGGCCTATTCCTGCTCCTATTTCTTATGTTCTTATGTTAAGGGTAGATTTATTGCATTATTTATTGGTTATTCCGTGTATTCAAGTGCTGCCCAGATTATGTCAGATTTGCTCCTTGGCCAGCTGTGGACAGACAGATCTAATGTGATGTATGTCCGACTTACAAGGCCTGTTCTTTTTGGCCGTATCCCGGCACTGCTGCAGCCGGCTGGTAGTCGGGACGGGATCGGTCGGTTCGTCTCCAAACAGCTGGCCCTGCGCTTTTCCGTCTCCGACTCCTGTTGTTCGCGGTGGCATTGCGGCCGCTGCTGGCCCGCAGTCTTTTATTTGTATTCAGATTTATTGGAACATTTGACAACAGACTTAGGAAATGTACATTTCCATGACGCCAGCATAAATATTTGTAGGAGCCAGTGAAATATTAATTACATTTGTACTTGATCAGGCTATTCGGTTCATCAGCAAATTTTACATAGCAAACAAAAATCAGGAAAGCGACCATTTAACATAAGAGTCCCATGGCATCAGACAGGGCAAATCCAAGGATAGCACACAACAACAAATGCTGCTTCAGAGAAGGATTTCTGGCATAGCCAATAATAAGGCTACCAAAAAAACTGTCCCAATACCAGCACCGGGACTAGCAGCTCCAGCACCAATAAACCTTGCAGCGGTGTCAATGTCCTGCCTTATAGCACACGTCTGGAACTCTCGGAGCACTTCTCGAGGAAATGAATTCTGGCCCGGGGTCCTTCTCAGAGGTGTTGTGTTTCCCTCACTGTATTGGTGTACCTCACAATAGCAACAGTGAGGACTGATATAAAAACAGAAAATGCTGGAAATACTCAGCAGGCCAGGCAGCATCTGTGGAGAGAGAAACAGAGTTAACCTTTCAGATCAATGACCCTTGGTCAGACCTGAAACATTAACTCTGTTTTTCCTCTCTCCACAGATGCTGCCTGACCTGCTGGAGTATTTCCAGCATTTTCTGTTTTTATTTCAGATTTCCAGCATCGGCAGTATTTTGCTTTTGTATTACTGAGGACTGATAGTCGGCCACCCGCTTGCAGATGGTGCAAGGCTCAGTGCAACTGGAGGATATTTTCCAGACCCAACCTCTGGCATGAACATGACTTGACACAGAAAATGGTCCAGATCCATTGCGAACCGCTGCTGCGGCCAATAGCACTTCAAATCCGCAGCAGCAGCAGTCTGTTTCCCTCCTCCTCCCCTCCCTGCAACACACAACCTCGATTTTATTGTGCGGCCCAAACTGAGGCAATTTCAAATAGAAGGAACCCAGTACAGAATCTTCTCAGGGCTGCTCTTTTTGCTGCAATCAAGAAACAAAAAAAAATTGTAACTTAAAAAATACATCAAATGAAACTTAACCATTAAATTAAAATTTGGTTCCTGGGGGTGATGAAGCCCCTCCAGTCTCTTCACAGGGCTGTGTTTCCCTTTCATAATCGACTTTTTTTCCCCCCACGTAATGGCAATTATCTCGGTCTATTGACAATTTAGATTAATGAGGGTC
This sequence comes from Squalus acanthias, assembly GCA_030390025.1. Lineage (NCBI taxonomy): Eukaryota > Metazoa > Chordata > Chondrichthyes > Squaliformes > Squalidae > Squalus > Squalus acanthias. The sequence continues at coordinate 144,041,749 of CM059429.1, forward strand.
ACATTTATGTCACATTGAGAAGAGTTAATGACCCTAGGCGCAGTGTTTGAAATGTTAATTGAGTTCGCTGTGGGCAATGTGGAAAAATCACAGTCCCTCAAAGTATGGTGTTTTGAATGAATCTATCTTAAATAGACCAACGGCACTACTCCTCAGTGTGACGCTCCCAACTCACCCAGGTTTTGTTTATTCAGAGCAATTGAGAGCCTTTATTGATTTGTACGCATGCTGATGAGAGAAAACGTGGCGATTTGTGATGGTGGAAATGGATCGTTGCGGCTTCAATTATGCCGACTCGCCGTTTAAGCCTTGGAGTCCGAGAGACAGGCAACCGGAAAAGAGCTGCATGATCAGCATCTGATCATCAGCTGCAACCCGCACCGTCTATATCATCATCATCGTTAGTCTCAACACAGCAACCTATCAATCAACCAATCCCTGGGGCTGTGGTGTGGTTATTCTGGACCAGAACCTGTCTTGCGGAGATACCTTTCGCTGAGCTGGCCCTATTCGTGCTCTCGTCCATCCGACCTGGTTCGCAGTGTATAACTTGCCCCAGTCTTCGCATTACCTTTTTTTGGGTGGAGTTGTGTACGCTTCGATTTCAGGTTAGTTTTTATAAGCTATAAACTTTGAATATAGGAAAAACTGACCGCAAAAAACCCCCCCGCATTTCGCACTAGAATGTGAACGTCATAATGGGGGGAAATTATTTTTTTTAACTATCTAACCGCACAAGTGGAAGCCCGTGACACAGCCAGGTACATATTCTGTAGCTGTACTGGTGAGTATTAATTATAACGTGTGTTGTAGAGATACCAGAACATTCATATTCAGCTGTCTTCAGAATGATTCAAATAATTATTTACAAGTTTTTGAAAAGGCCAGGCCACACGCTAGTATCCACATTTTCTGATTTTTCTCTTTCTAGCTTTAGATTGTGTCTGCTGGTGTTGTCCATTTCTAGTCGTGCTGGCAGTTCGAGAATGTCAGCATTGACTCCTCGAACTTATTTCCGCAGGATTTATACTAGTCAAATGAGAACTACAGAATTAATTATTCTCTTACTGTTGAAATGTTGTTGCAGAAAGTATGCTTGTAACTTTCGATCTTCATGGTTTTAAAAAAAAACCCTTAATCACTTTTATTTGGAGGGGAACGTTTTGAAAATGACAGGATATTATGTTTCTCAGTGTACAAATCGTCCTATTTTTTTCTTCCCTTCCCCCACCACAATCCTACAGATGTTGGTGCTTTGTCAGTGGGTGAAGCAGACTTTTGTAATGGCAGGCGAACAGATGGCAATATGTGAGGATATGGGGGGGGGGGGGAAAGAGTCTTATTTGGTGATCTTGAGAATAGGGGGGGGGAGGAGGGGGGGCTTAAATGGATTGTTCCTGGTTAATCAGTACCTTTATTTTAATTGCACTAATTTATAACTTCTAATTGACTTAAGAAATGGTGCATCTGGCATTGTAAGACTAATCACTGGGTGATGCTGTGAATAAAGGGCAGGATCAGTCTAATGTAGAAAAGTGTAAATTACCTAAATTGAAAGTATTAAACACAATTGACTGACCACTTGATTTGTAACTTTAACTAAACAATTATGGAGCAGACCAACATTGTGATTTGGTTACAATTAGAAAAAATCTGAACATGACCCATAATTTTCCAATATTTGTCTTTTTTATTTGGGAAGAGTGAGGATGGTTTGTCAATTTTGTTTTAAGCATTTGGCTTTATATTGAATTTATCTCTAAATTGATATTTGACTGTATTCAGCACTGGACTTGTTTTTTGCTGTCTCTAAATTGTCAGATTCATCCAGTACTCGGAGTAGAAATTTCCTCCAACTAAATATTGGGAAGACTGAAGCCATTGTCTCCAGTCCCCGCTACAAACCTGGTTCCCTAGCCACCGACTCCATCCCTCTTAGTAACTGAGACTGAACCAGACTGTCCGCAACCTTGGTGTCATATTTGACCCCGAGATGAGCTCCTGACCACATAGCTGCGCCATCACTAAGACCGCCGATTTTCATCTCTGGAACATCGTTCGACTCCGCTCCTGCCTCAGCTCATCTACTGCTAAAACCCACATCTGTGCCTTTTGTTACCTCCTAGACTTGTCTAATCCAATGCACTCCTGGCTGGCCTCCCACGTTCTACACTCCGTAAACTTGAGGTCATTCAAAACTCTGCTGCTCGTGTCCTAACTCGCACCAAGTCCCATTCACCCATCACCCCTGTTCTCACTGACCTACATTGGCTCGCAGCTAAGCAACACCTCGATTTTCTTTAAAAATTCTCATCCTTGTTTTCAAATCCCTCCATGGCCTCGCCCCTCTCTATCTCTAATCTCCTCCAACCCCACAACCCTCTGAGATAGCTGCACTCTTCTAAATCTGGCCTCTTGAGCATCCCTGATTTTTTTAATCGCTCCACCATTGGTGGCCGTGCCTTCAGCTGCCAAGGCCCTAAACTCTGGAAATCCCTCCTTAAATGTTTCTGCCTCTCTACCTCTTTCCTCCTTAAGATGCTCCTTAAAACCTACCTCTTTGAAGTTTTTGCCTGTCTCCTTATGTGGCTCGGTGTCAAATTTTGTTTTAAAACATTGTTATGAAGCGCCTTGGAATGTTTTACTACGTTTAAATGTGCTGTATTTGTTAGAAAAGAGGAATTGACATTTTTTAAATGAATTAATACAAAGTATGCTATTGCAGATTAGCAGTAACACTAAGATTTTAATATACATTTAACTTTTTTGACAACTTGAAGAGCGAATTAAATTTAACAGTAAACAAAATATACTAAACAGGGGAGGGAGAGCACCATGTAAAAGATAGTGTCAAATATAAATGCTCAAATGGAGTGAAAGGAGTATGAAACAAACTTTGAAAGCATCTTTATTCCAAAACTGAGTAGTGAGCCAAAAATGGAATGCCTGTGCTAGACCAAATCTGCATGATTTGGTTAGAAACCGTGGGTAGTGGACATCTGGAACGTGCTTCCCCCAAAGGTTGTGCATGCAATTGAAATTTTCAAGATTGAGTTTTATTGGGTAAAAGTATCAAGGGATAAGGAGTTGAGGTACAGATCAGCCATGATCCAATTAAATGGCCGAACAGGCTTGAGGGGCTGAATGGCCTACTTCAGTTGGGTTAAGCCAGACAGTGTTTGAATCCTATTTTTGTTGGCGCTGAATTACAGCTTTGTGTAATAAGATTATTTCGTAAACCTACTGTGCAAAGCCAGAAGTGACACTTGAACTAACACAGTTGACCTCAATTTTAATCTAAATTTTTGTTTTCAGTGTAACCGTTTCAATACCAGAGCTAAGGTATTAATATTGGAGGTTTTGCAGCAGTCTGATCTCCTTACATGCTTTGAATTCCCATCGCTTGCTGATCGGAAATGAGCACTCTGTGCAAGCTGTTCGATAGTGAATCCAGTAAATATTGAATATTTAGCAGCATGTACTGAATGTCCAACTCTGCCAGCAAAATATTGATCTGACCAGTCAGATCCCTTGTGCCCACAAAGGAGTTCTGACTAATTGGTAGGATTCTAATTTCCATCTAATTCTCTGGTAAATCAATGACTCAGCTGTTTTTAGCTTTCAAGATAGTGCCGACGAGGGCCGACCAGATGCCAGCAACATATGAATACAATATGAGATAACGTGCTTCAATACCTAACTTGCTCTTGTGGCTGATTTTTTGTTTCTGGAACAACACTTGCAACAATTATAGCTAAACCGGTAACTGTGCATTTAAAGAATTGCCTCTGTTTCATGGCAGTAGAAAAGAATTGATCTTGTTTGCAGTTGTTAAAGGTTGAAACTATTCATGAGTAGGAGTAGGCCAATGTTTCTTTCAGCCCCTTGAGCCTGTTCTGCCATTCTATTAGATCACAGCTGATCTGTAGCACTGCTCCAGATTCCTTGGTGCCCTTGCCTAACAGAAATCTATCGATCTCAGTCTTTGAAAATTTCAATTGATCCAGCATCCACCGCCTTTTACGGAGCAAGTTCCAAATTTCCACTACCCTTTTGTTTGAGGGGAAGAAGTGATTCCTGATTTAACTCCTAAAGGACCTAGCTCTAATTTTAAGATTATGATCCCACATGGGGGCAATAGAAAAAAACCTGGGCTAGTTTACTACCACTGCTATTTGTGGGCATCTTATTACAGAAGTGACTTGCTTCGAGTGGTTTTATCTGTATTTAGTGTGGGATGCAGTCGATATTAAATTTTCTGTATCCTGTCACTTTTCTATTTAAAACTCCTATAATACTTTTTTGCCTTTAGGCTGTGCTGTGATTAGGAATTCTCCACTTAGCACTGCCTTAATCATGTGACACTGTCTTTAAAACTTTTTTATCTGTTTATATTTCACAGTCCTAAGCTTTCCATTTTTGAGATCTTGCCTGTTATGGACCATTTGTCTCCAGTGTCTGCAGCTTTTCTTGCTGCCCCTGGTGCACCTTCCTGGCTGTTTGGCAGTGCTGCATACCCACTACCTCAAGCTGTGTTTCACTGACTTCTGATCCATTCTGAGATGTGTTTCTCTCTGGCTCAACCACCCACTGGCTACTTGACACGTGTGTGCTGGCCCTTTTCAGCAGCCACGCCTCCAGATTTGTTTCCCATTCTCTGGTGTTTTTGGTGCCTCATCGCTTATCACAAATCCACTCCAATAATTGTGGTAATGAACCAGCAGGAAGAGAAGGCTGCAACTATTTCCCTCACTGTAGCTATCAATACTTGTGCTAATCAACTGACTGGGCAGTGCTATGGGCGATTTACTAGTTAATTTAGAAGTTGTAAAATAATCCAGGTCAAATAGAATCATCAATATGAGGATTGGTGTAAAACATAACTTCCACTTGTGTGCAGGTGTTCAATTCAACGTGGGAGACTTGAAATTGTGCTGGGCACTTGGTATATGACTGCTCAATGTGTCTGGATGAAATTCTTTTATGGAGACATTAATCTGTTTTCAATTGGCTAATGCTTCTGTTAAAATGGTGTAAATTGAATTGCTACATTTATATAATTTCAAGGATGCCTTTGAGAAGGTAATTTATGGAAAATGTAGAAGCCTAGTTGCTGTATTAAGTTAATGCAAGTTGATAATTGCTGAAATGGGTACATACATTACCACTAAATGTAGATTTATTTTGCATTAACTAAAATTAAACTCTATCTGAATTTTATGATGGACTGGCTTTAGGATTGCTGCTGCTTTTTGTCATCTATCCTGAAGCTGGACTGCAATGATCTGACTCAGACCAAGAGCTATAATGTGGGGAAATTAAATTTCACTACTGTGGCACTGCACTTTGTAGTCGGCACCATGCTTCTACATCACCTGCATGAAGTAGGTACATAATGCATTGAAAGTAGGTGTAGAGATTTTATAGATATTAAATGAACCCTTGCATTTCTAGGTTTCAAAAATGGCCAATAGAGGACCAAGCTATGGCCTGAGCAGAGAGGTTGAGCAAAAAATTGATCAGAAATATGATCAAGAATTGGAAGAACGATTGGTGGATTGGATCATTGCACAATGTGGTGGGGATGTAACTCGTCCGGATCATGGAAAATCACACTTCCAGAAGTGGTTGATGAATGGTGCAGTAAGTATATTTTAACTCATGGTCAGGAATAACAGTTTAGAAATTTTGATTAGATGTGCTTTAGTTAAAATGTGGACCTTAACTGTGATCTTCACAATCAGATGTCAAGAGAATATGCCAAATAACATTTGCCATACTTTGAACTGTTTTTGTCATCCTATATGGAGTGATCTTTTACATTTGTGTACAATGTCAACATTAAGAGTTGGCTGAAGATCATGTGCTGTAACTATTGTGAAATGAGCCTAGAAAAGTTGTACAAATCACTTTTTTCTCCACTGATTCCCACAAATAAATTTTATGGAATATCTTAATTTTTTTTAACAGACTGAAAACCATTACCCTCTAGTCAGGTTTTCATTCTGATTGCTACAGATCACATTGACCTCAATTACCCTCCCTACCCCATGATTGTCCACTGACATTTGCTGTTTTGGCTTGTATTAGATGTGAAGATTCTGTAGCACCTATGGAACAGTACCCTAGGGAGGAAACGGGGGGAGGTTGTGCAGAGAAGTACACCCTATGACATTTAAGGTGTCATAGAAAATGCAGGAAAAGTGGACTTAAAAAAAAAAATGACACACTATGCAGCTCCCTGATGACACATTGAGTTTATCCAATTGAATAGCTCAGCCATAAAGCCAACTTGGCTCAGTGGCAGCGCTCTGATTAAAGCAGTGGGCCATATAACCTAGACTGGCATTTCTTTTTGAAGTTGTTCAGTGTCTCTTTTTATGGGACCTTGCTGTGGGTAAACTGACAGCTGCATTTGCCTACAAAGTGACTGCACTTCAAAAGCTAATTCATTGGCTGTGTAATACTTGAGGGATGTGTTGGAAGACCTTAAAGGTTGCATTTTTATCGCAAGTTTCAAGACCAGAAATCTTCAGTCCCCCAGTCTGTACTAATCTGATCTCCAGCCAGGAGGCAATAGATGTATTTTGGTCTTCATTCCCTAGGTTAGGTAGGGAGCAAATTCAGTATTTCCACTGCTGCAGAAATGTCTGGATGCTGGTTAGGGACTGATTTTTGGGTTTGGATATGATGCCCTTGTGGTCATCGACTGGATAAGGCACACGTTACTATCTTCTATTTTGTGAGTTAGAAGGAATGAAACCAAAACATAAAATGCTGGAAACACTCAGATCAGTTAGCACCCATAGAACAGATTGTGTAGACTCATCAGAAATTGAGTTGGAAGGAATGTTAGCTGAAGGCGGCACCACTCCAAACTCCCTTACTAAAACTATGACCTTGTACTTAATGGTGATAAGCTGGTTATGATGGTGACCAGATGGATTTAAGAGTAAGGGAGAAATCTGGCACACATTGAGGTGAGCTGAAGCTGTGTTGGGTAATCAGGCAATGGTTCTGGTGGCTCCTTGAGGTACAAATATTTAATTACCAGTGAGTGCTTGAAGTATTCCAGGTTCTTGCCGACACCATTTGTGGGTTTCAAGTTCTATAGGTGTCGGCAACCTATGTGGCTTATTTAGAGCCTCTATCGGGTTCTATTTTGGGGATATCCAAGCTGAGACTGACCTGATGTCCCCTCAGTTTGTGGAAGGGGATACACTTATGGGCAGGAACAATTTTTTTTACTCTCTAGCCTGAAGGCACTGAAGCTGAGTGCAGTAAACTGTCTCCCTGGCTGAGCTGAGCAAATGCAGTGTTGACCATGATTCGGTACCACAACATATGGTGCATTTAGCCACTGAACTACCAAGAGCCTGTGTCAGCATTTATTGATGGGACTATTGGATTCACTCTCTGCTCTTGCTGCTTTATTTAAAACAAATACATGCCCCTTGTGTTAATTTCTTAGTTGCTAAATTGTGAGGGGTACTTATGCAGGCAAATGCAGCAGCCATTCTGTGCCTACAATGTCCTACAAAGAACAGTCTGATGAATGGCCAGTTGATGGAGGCTAGCTGGGGAATCTTGGTGTTCCCTGGTCTCTAGTGCCATGGAACCTTTAATAGATAGTGGGAAATTTGTTTAATATTTCATCTGAAGTTTGGGGCCTCCAGCAATACAGCACTTAATACTGTCCAGAGTATCAGACTATTCATAGAAGTTTGGAGGACAGATGGAAGCCATTTGGCCCATCATATCTGCTGTCTTTTTTTTTGTCCGACTAATCCATCTGCACTGAACGTAGTTCTATATCTTTTTGTTTCAAATTTATCCAATATTCCCTTGAGCTGCAATGGTCTCTGCCTCAAACACTGAGATAAACCATTCCATGCTGCAGTAACACTCTGCGTAAAGATAGTTCTTGCACTCCTCTCCCCTTTTTTCCCCTTGGTGTGGAGCTGAGACCCAGAATCTTCTGACCTTGAGTACTAGCAGCTGTCAAGCTGTGATAATTGGAATGTAGTAATGGATCTATAAAGTTCACCAGATTGGAGAGACTTGCACTGCAACTAAGATTTTTGCAACACCCCATATCCACTGGATTTAGTAGTACAGGGGACATGACAACCTTGTGTACTGAATTAATTGTGTGCTGTAACCACAACGAAAGATGCCACCTAATGTGCTTTGCTGCCTAATTTTAAAGGAGATCTTTCTGCCATAAGGAAGTGTATATTCCTACCATTTTGTCTCATGAATTAGAAGGAAACCATCAGACTTGCATGTATTACTAGTACACTGCAAGTTCCCACTTTTTGGACAACTTCATGTTGCAAATGGCATTTGCTGCACATCCTCACACAGTTGCATTTTCTCTTGTGCCTGCCTCATTCACTTAATTTGAAAGGCGCTAAACTTTGCTCCTGAGTAATCAGTGAACGTTTTAAAATATCTTATGGGACACATTGCTAATGAGTAAAAGCATTTTCTTTGGCTCTTGACTTGTGTTCACTTAAAATTCTGTTCATGTTTGGATGTAATGTTTTTTTTTCCTCCCCCTTTAGTTATTGTGTAGAGTTATAAACAGCCTTTATCCAAAAGACCAGGAGCCAATTAAAAAAATCCAGGAATCCAAAATGGCCTTTAAACAGATGGAACAAATCTCTCAGTTTATGAAAGCTGCTGAAGCTTATGGTGTTGCAGCAATGGATATCTTCCAGACGGTGGACTTGTGGGAAGGTAGTAGGCACTGATGCTTCACTTCGATTTAAATGACATTAATTTTTCACTTAAAATGGCAGTGGGTTTATTTTCTTTTTTGGGGGAGGAATATGAACAAGCTTTGGTAGCTGTATTTGAAGGTTCACTCTTTTCCTTTTGAGGGGAAAGACTGGACAGATGGGATGATGGCCTCCTCTCCCTAATGGCTTTTAACTGTTCTAGGTAAAATGACCAAGCAATTTTTAGTTTAATACCCAATGGACAACAGTCAGAACTTAAATGTAACCTGTAATTTAAAAAAAAAAAGGACTGCTGGACAATCTGCCTCTTCAGCAGTGGTTTTTCAAAAAAAAATATCTTGGGAAATTATTAAACTGGCATTGTGGCTTCCTATTTCAGTGTTACTGATCTCAGAAGCTCATTGTGGAAGAAGCTGAACTTTTGCAATCACACTTCTAATTGAAGGTGAATTATAATGGGGGCAATGGGGATAGTCAATACTGAGGAGGACTGCAACAAATTACAGGAAGACATTAAACTTGCAGAATCGGCATATAATTGGTAAATTAATATCAACACTGATAAATGAGATTACATTTTAGTAAGAAATAGGGAGGTCATATTACTTGGAAAATATGAATCTTAATGGGGTAGAAGAGCAAAGGGACACATCATTAAAAGTAGTGACACAGGTTAACCAGGCTTTTTTAAGAGCAAACCAAGCACTAGGGTTTATTTCTGGAGGGATAGAATTGAAAAGTAGAGAAGTTATGCTAAACTTGTATCAAACCTTGGTTAGATCGCACTTGAGTACTGCATACAATTTTGGTTGCCATATTATAAAAAGGATATAGAGGCACTGGAGAGGGTGCAGAGACGATTTACAAGGATGATACCAGAAATGCGAGGGTATACATATCCAGAAAGGATGAACAGGCTGGGTCTTTTTTTTTTCCTCTTGTAAAGAGAATGCTGAGGGGTGACCTAATAGTCTTTAAAATTATGAAAGGTCCTTAAAAATTATGAAAGGTCCTTAAAATTATGAAAGGTTTTGATAAAGTAGATAGTGTTTCCACTTTTGGGGAAGAGCAAAACTAGAGGCCATCAATATAAGATAGTCACCAAGAAATCAAATGGGGAATTCAGGAGAAACTTCTTTACCCAGAGAGTGGTGAGAGTGTGAAACTCGCTACCACAGAGAGTGGTTGAAGTGAATTGTATAGATGCATTTAAGGGGTGATTAGATAAGCATATGAGGGAGAAGGGAATAGAGGGTTATGCTGATGGGGTTGGAGGAGGCTTGAGTGGAGCATGAACTGGTTGGGTCGAATGGCCTGTGTCTGTGCTGTATATCCTATGTAGTAGGTGCCAATGAGAAGATAGATGCTACTCCAGTAGGGCAAACCATCCTGTTGGTCACAATGGCAAATGCCTGGGTGCTGTTGCCTGCTCTCCTAGCTGTAGAGGAAGAGAGTAACTCTGGGATTTAAAAAAAAAAAGGAAAGTGCCCTGTCCTTTAGGAATGAAGTGACTGTTGGCATGCTAAAGTTCTCTAGATCCTTTAAGTTGTTTCTGTGGCATTTCATAATGTGCCAAGTGTGTATATCTATGATTTTAATTCAAGTTGTAATTTGCTTCACTTTTAATGTAAACTGATAACTGACCAAGTGTTAAATTTATATCCCCTAGATTATCCTGAACTTGCATTAAACTGTGCTAGTATGAAAATATAAAAGATTTTAGAAGCTGCTACAAACTTGCTTGAAATGGAGAGTACAGAATCCCTGTGTCATTTAATCAATAAAGATTGGTTAACTTAAAATTTAATTAGACTTGTATGAATTGCCATTTTGCTGGTCAGTTTAAATGCATTCTGACAAAAGATTAACATTTATCAATCTATAGTACAGTTATGCTGATGTCCTGCCACTTTGTGTGATTAGAGTTTCAATTCTTCAGATAAGTTCAGTGCATAAAAATAAAAACTTTCCTTTCTCTATAGGCAAGGACTTGGCTGCAGTTCAAAGAACTCTAATGTCTTTAGGTAGTGTAGCAGTTACCAAAGATGATGGATATTATCATGGGGACCCCAACTGGTTTCATAGGTAAGTGTTTTTGTGCTAGTAACAATCTGTTTGAAAATCTAAGGTACCTGACTGAATCTTTGCTTCAATTTATAATACCTGGTAAAATAGGCTTTTATTTTTTCTTGCAATATTAATGATTATACTTTACACACTAAAGTGGCTACTATTTCACATCAGACCTGAATATTCATCAGCAAATGCAGTTGTTTTAAGGTGCACAGATGTCTATATCCCATAATTTTCTAATATGCAGCACTAAAATCTTAATAGTCAACTTGTAACAGGCTCAGGGAAAGGTGCTTTTTTTGGATTGTGATTTTTTTTTTTTCTCCCCGTGCATAGCCACCTTGTAAAGTAACAACTGCTTCTTTCTAACAGGAAAGCTCAGGGTAACAAACGAGCATTTTCTGAAGAACAGCTACGAAAAGGACAAAGTGTTATAGGCTTACAGATGGGAAGTAACAAGGGAGCTTCCCAGTCTGGTATGACTGGCTATGGCATGCATCGACAGATCATGTAAGATGCCATCCTGTGGTGAGAAACCCCAAACCAAATGGACTGTAGACTACAAAATAAACCTTGGCTGCCATCTTCTGAAGCGTCATTGTCCAAGTAGGATGCTTGCTTCTACTTCGATTTGTGGATTTAAAACAAAACAACTCTTGGCTATGTCACATAACCGTATTAACCATGAAGTTTCTCTAAATATACAAAACATCAGTTGCTACTCACTTTTTCCACCAACCGAACAGTAGCTGACAAATTAAAAATTCAGGCATCTTTACGCAGTTACCTGTTGACTACAGGGTGGGAAAATAAAACTGGCTTTTTTGGAACCCTCAAATTCAATATGCTTTTCACCATCTCTTGATATATAATCTGTGGAATAATTTTCAGGAATTTACAATACTTCCAAATTGCTCAAATTTGTTATCAATGGAATTATACTTTAATATATTCCAGCATCTGCAGTATTTTCTTTTTGAATATACTTTAAAATCACTCTAATTAGATTTCATAGGAGCAACTAGATATTCTATATTGTCTTCAGTGTAGACTGTTTTGATCTTTTACTTTATAACAAACTTTCAGTCAGTTGCTCATAGTGGCCATTCAGCCACCTTGAGAATTCACCTATTGACCATGAGGGGAAAAAATGGAACTGTCAAAGATCTGAGATGGCTGAACAGCTAAACACCAGAATGGGATCCTCTGCCGCACTTCCACTTTTGGGATCACAGTGCAAATATCTGGTAATGGGCACATTGAGAAAGTGATACCTGAAATGTAACTGAGCTTGCAGTGACCATGTACTGTTTGCTTGATTCTGGGATCAAGCAAACATAACCTTGGTGTCCAATTTCTAGAATTTGCTGACTTGTATTCCCATGTGTTTTTACAGGTTGATCTAGGTTCAGTGTTTGGATTTCTGATTCCTTGTCATTTGGCACTCCTGGGGATATGAAGACCAGCATGCACAATTTAGTCCCCCTAACTACTCAAATATTCCTCTGGCATTGACTCAAATTTTTATCTTTTGTACACTAGGGTGCTCTTTTTTTCCAATTAGTCCCTACATCTAATCCTGAAGGTAAATGCGCACATCTGTATCATCCTTTTACATTGTACACTATCATTTATATCGTCACTTTGTCCTTATTGTAATTTTCTCTCTGATAAATATCTACATGATTTTAAACAAGGTGGCTGTAATGTTTAAATTCCAAGCTGTTCTACAAATCTGGACAAAAGCACTTATTCTCTAGGAAGCGAGCTCGCAACTTGTTCTGGAAGTTTTTAATTTGAGATTGACCACTGCATGCCCATCTTAGAAAGGAGCCCACACCTCATGAAATTGTCAACAATGAACCATTTGTCAGGGAAAAGAATCACTTGATCTTGCCAGTAGAATATTTAGAGCCATTACTAAATTTGCCATATTTCATAAATTGCTTCAGTTGGGCCTGGTGCTAGCCTAGACCTAGACTTGATGGACCAGTACTAGTATGAATTGGATATTCAAGTCCATCAATTTTCAAGTGCTTAACCATAATTCAAAATCTTATTGGTGTTTTTTCATGGAGCTACCAATGTTAATATCTTGTCTAACCAGAAATTAACAAATCTAGACACTCCCAGGTTTTGGAGCTTTCAATGTAAACAGTTTTTGGTGGGAGGTTTTTAAACGCATACATTAGTTGGACAAATTGTACATGTGATTTGACATGCCTAGGGGTTACTTTGCATGTTAAATTGTCACTGTCATCTGTATGCCTTGCACAGCACTCCCCCCCCCCCCCCCCCCCTCCTGGCTGCCATAAATGAAGTCCATGCCATGAAAGTCTTAACCATGTCTTCTAGGAGTTTCCATGAATTACTAAATTCTCTCATTTCTAACTTCCAGAACTTAAAATCCTCCAGTGCTGTTCAGGAAAATTTCAGTTTGTAGCTATGGTGTTCAGCAAAATGTTAAATATTTATTAAAGGTTTCAATGAAATAAAGCTTATTTTGTTGTATGTTATGACTGTAGTGTTTTAGCTTTGCTGGTGGGGGTGGGGTTTGTTGCCTCCAAATCGGTGCATTAAACAAGATATGTGCAATATTGACTCTTCCTAATGGGATTAACTACTCGGACAGTTGGCCATAAACTGGGACAAATGGCAATCTGATGCCACTGATAAGGCAAGATAACCCTGTGTAGTAGATCGATCATTCCAAAATATTACTTGCCTAAATTTGCAGTCTGATATTAGTTCTGCTTTCTGAAGTCCAGGATTGTATTTTCTAGAACATTAATTTATTTTGAGAAATGGTTACTGTGGCAGGGTCCACATTTAGCCAAGGTGAGAAATTAACCCCTAAATTCCATTTTAACCACTGGGAGGAAATGACCATATCCTTGGTTCACTGACAGGTTGGAGAAAGTGACACATTGCATTCAAATACAGTTCTCCAGATACCAAGTGGCACATGTGCAAGGATATTACTTTTATGTAATCTGGGCACTTGTTGCTAGCTTACTTTCCCTAGGCATGAGGGTACATACTACCATGTTCTAAGCAACATGTCACTTCAAAGGCATTATTTCTATGCAACCATCTTGATTGCAAAGTGGGTGGAAATTGCTTGCCACAACTGGCTTGCTTTGTTCTGAAATCTATCCACTTAAGATAGTGTTTAGTAATGTGCAAATGGGGAGGGGAGATGAGATTCAGCAAATGCACTATAATTTGAGCTTGATTTTGTTATGGAATGCACTTTATTTGTTTTCCTATATCTTTCAGCTTCAAGGATACTAGTAGTCTATCCCAGGGAGTATTCTTCCAGTTGGCCTTAATCATCTGTATCCTATATTAATGTCTTACACAAACTGCAAGAAATCTTCAGCTCTGGGACTATTTATCCATGTATGAATTACTATAGTTGTGTATCAACTTTAGTTTGTGTTTTTTTGGTCCGAGAAGGGAGCATAAGAGTTCTGTTTATTTTTCTCGCTCCTCCGCGCCCCCCCCAAAAAAAGTGAGCTGCTGTATGTATGGTTTTGCAACTTGCCCATTACTTTCAGTAATCCATTCCATAATTTTATTGCCTAAATCACAGATTGATATTTTAATTCTGTTTTCTGAAGTCTAGGAAATCACCAGAAGGATTCTTGTTCATTCAATAAGCAAAATACATTAATAGTATTCTGTTCAATGCTACATTACTAGATATGGTGCATATGAACACCTAGACTTTCTGTAGCGGTTCTTCTGATCTCCAGCTGTAACCTCAGCAGAAATAGCAATTTATTCTGTTTCTCTGGTTTCTGGTAATCTTCTCCCTGCCAAAGACTCTTGGGAGAAATTATTACCCCCCACCCCCCCACAAAAAAAGTCATCTCTATTATATTGGAATGAGGCTTTGCTTCCAAATTTTGGTGCATACTGTATAAAATCATAGAATGGTTACAGCACAGAAGGTGGCCATTCGGTCTGTCGAGCCCGTGCCGGCTCTCTGCAAGAGCACTTCAGCTAGTGCCACTCCCTCGCCCTTTCCCCATAGCCCTGCAAATTTTTTTCCTTCAAGTACTTATCCAACTCCCTTTTTTAAGCTGTGATTGCGTCTGCCTCCACCCTTTCAGGCATTGCATTCCAGATCCTAACCACTCACTGAGTAAAAAGACTTTCCTCATGTTGCCTTTGGTTCTTCTGCCAATCACCTTAAATCTGTCCTCTGGTTCTTGACCCTTCTGCCAATGTGAACAGTTTCTCTCTATCTACCCTGTCCAGACCCCTCATGATTTTGAACACCTCTATCAAATCTCCTCTCAACCGTCTCTGCTCTCCTCTCAACCGTCTCTGCTCTAGGGAGGACAACCCTAGCTTCTCCAGTCTATCCATGTAACTGAAGTCTTTCATCCCTGGAATCATTCTTGAAAATCTTTTCTGCACCTTCTCTAAGGCCTTCACATCCTTCCTAAAGCGCAGTGCCCAGAATTGGATGTAATACTCCAGTTGAGGCCGAATCAGTGTTTTATACAGGTGGTTCATTTCCATGCTTTTGTACTCTATGTACCTTTATTCATGAAGCCCAGGATCCTGTGTGCTTTTTTAACTGCTTTCTCAACCTGCCCTGCCACCTTCAATGATTTGTGCACGTATACCCCTAGGTCTCTCTGTTCATTCAACCCCTTTAGGATTGTACCCTTAGTTTATATTCCTTACATTTTGGTAGAAAGAATGATCGCTTCGCACTTTTCTACGTTAAATGTCATCTGCCACGTGTCTGCCCATTCCACCAGCCTGTCTATGTCCTCCTTGAAGTCTCTCACTATCCTCCTCCATGGTTCACTATACTTCCAAGTTTTGTCACCTGCAAATTTTGAAATTGTACCCTGTACACTCTCATCAAGTCATTAATATACATCAAGAAAAGCAGTGGTCCTAGAACTGACCCCTGGGGAAACTGTATACCTTCCTCCAGTCTGAAACAACTGTTCACCACTACTCTGTTTCCTGTCACTTAGCCAATTTTGTATCCATGCCGGCACTGTGCCTATTGTAGAAACATAGAAGATAGGAGCAGGAGTAGGCCATTCGGCCCCTCGAGCCTGCTCTGCCATTCAATGCGATCATGGCTGATCATCCAAATCCAGTACCCTGTCCCTGCTTTCTCCCCATATCCCTTGATCCCTTTAGCCTTAAGAAATATATCTAACTCCTTCTTGAATATATTCAATGAATTGGCCTCAGCTGTCTTGTGGTAGAGAATTCCACAGGTTCACCACTCTCTGGGTGAAGAAATTCCTCCTCATCTCAGTCCTAAATGGCTTACCCCTTATCCTTAGACTGACCCCTGGTTCTGGACTCCCCCACCATCAGGGAACATCCTTCCTGTGTCTAGTCCTGTTAGAATTTTATAAGTTTCAATGCGATCCCCTCTCATTCTTCTAAACTCTAGCGAATACAAGCCTAATCGACCCAATCTCTCGTCAGACGTCATTCCTGCCAACCCAGGTATCAGTCTGGTGAATCTTTGCTGCACTCCCTCCATGGCAAGAACATCCTTCCTCCGATAAGGTGACCAAAACTGCACACAATACTCGATGTGTGGTCTCACCAAGCCTGTACAACTGCCGCAAGACATCCTTGCTCCTGTACTCGAATCCTCTCGTTATGAAGGCCAACATACCATTTGCCTCCTTAACCGCCTGCTGCACCTGCATGCTTAACTTCAACTAGTGCACAAGGACACCCAGGTCTCGTTGCACTTCCCCTTCTCCCAATCTATTGCCGTTCAGATAATCTGTCTTCCTGTTTTTTGCCACCAAAGTGGATAACCTCGCATTTATCCACATACTGCATCTGCCCAATCACTCAACCTGTCAAATCATACTGGAGTTTCTCTGCATCCTCCTCACAGCACACATGCCCACCCAGCTTTGTGTTGTCTTCAAACTTGGAGATATACATCTAGTTCCCTCGTCTAGATCATTAATATATATTGTGAATAGCTGGGTCCTAGCACCGATCCCTGCGATACCCCACTAGTCACTGCCTGCCACCTGGAAAAAGACCCGTTTATTCCAACTCTTGCTTCCTGTCTGCCAACCAGTTTTCTATCCAAGTCAGTACCTTACCCCCAATCTCGTGCTTTAACTTTGCACGCTAATCTCTTATGCGGAACCTTATCGAAAGCCTTCTGAAAGTCCAAATACACCACATCCACTGGTTCTCCCTTATCTATTCTACCAGTTACATCCTCAAAAAATTCCAGTAGATTAGTCAAGCATGATTTACCTTTTGTAAATCCATGTTGACTTTGTCTAATCCTGTCACTATTTTCCAAGTGCTCTGCTATTACATCTTTTATAATGGACTCTAGCATTTTCCCCACAACCGATGTCAGGCTTACCGGTAATTCCCCATTTTCTCTCTACCACCTTTTTTAAATAGTGGGGTTACATTAGCTACCCTCCAATCCATGGGAACTGTGCTAGAGTCTATAGGATTTTGGAAGATGACCAGCAATGCATCTACTATTTCTAGGGCCACTTCCTTAAGTACCCTAGGATGTAGATTATCGCCCTGGGGATTTATCGGCCTTCAATCCCGTCAATTTCCCTAACACCATTTCCCTACAAATACTGATTTCATTCAATTCCTCCCTCTCATTAGACCCTATGTTCCCTGACATCTCGGAGGTTATTTGTGTCCTCCTTTGTGAAGACCGAACCAAAGTATGTATTTAATTGAAATAACAACAGAAAATGTTGAATACTCAGCAGGCCAGGCAGCATCTGTGGAGAGAGAAACAGAGTTAACGTTTCAGGTCTGGGACCCTTCATCAGAACTGGAAAAAGCTGGAGATGTAACAGATATTAAGCAGGTGCACAGACGGGGGGGTGGTTTAGGAGGGGAGGAAGGAGTTGAAAGAACATACTGTGCTTATGTAAGAGGCAGGAAAGATAAAATCATACAGCATGAAAAATGGGGGCAGGGATTATTGTCTGAAATTGTTGAACTCAATGTTAAGTCCGGAAGGCTGTAAAGTGCCTAATCGAAAGATGAGGTGCTGTTCCTCGAGCTTACGTTGAGCTTCATTGGAACAATGTAATAGGCCGAGGACAGAGAGATCCGAGTGGGAGTGAAGCGGAGAATTAAAGTGACAGGCGACTGGAAGCTCAGGGTCCCCCTTACGGACTGAACGGAGGTGTTCCACAAAGCGGTCACCCAATCTGCGTTTGGTCTCCCCAATGTAGAGGAGACCGCATCGTGAGCAGCGAATACAGTATATTAAATTGCAAGAAGTACAAGTAAATCGCTGTTTCACCTGGAAGGGGTGTTTGGGGCCCTGGACAGGTGGGAAGGGAGGAGGTAAAAGGGCATATGTTGCATCTCCTGCGCTTGCACGGGAAGGTGCCAGGCGAAGGAGAAGGGCTGTTAGGGGTGATTGGAGTGGACCAGGGTGTCGCGGAGGGAGCGGTCCCTACGGAATGCTGAAAGGGGAGGTGAGGGGAAGATGTGTTTGGTGATGGGATCACGTTGGAGGTGGCGGAAATGGCAGCGGATTATCTGTTGAATGTGGAGGCTGGTGGGATGAAAGGTGAGGACAAGGGGAACCCTATCGTGGTTCCGGGAGGGAGGGGCAGGGGTGAGGGCAGAAGTGTGGGAGATAGAACGGACACGGTCAAGGGCCGTGTCAACCACCGTAGAGGGGAATCCTTGGTTGAGGAAAAAGGAAGACATGTCGGAAGCACTGGTATGGAAGGTGGCATCGTCAGAACAGACGCGGCGGAGACAGAGAAACTGGGAGAATGGAATAGAGTCCTTACAGGAAGCTGGGTGGGAGGAAGTGTAGTACAGGTAGCTGTGGGAGTCAGTGGGCTTGTAGTGGCTGTTTGTCGAAAGCCGATTGCCAGAAATGGAGATGGAGAAGTCAAGGAAGGGAAGGGAAGAGTCGGAGATGGGCCATGTGAAGGTGAGGGAAGGGTGGAAATTGGAAGTAAAGTGAATGAACTTATCTAGTTCAGGTCGAGAGCAGGAAACTGCACCGATACAGTCATCGATGTACCGGAAAAAGAGGTGAGGGAGGGGACCTGAGTAGGACTGGAACAAAGAATGTTCCACATATCCCATGAACAGGCAGGCATAGCTAGGGCCCATGCGGGTTCCCATAGCAACACCTTTAATTTGGAGGAAGTGACTGGAGTCAAAGGAGAAGTTGTTTAATGTGAGAACAAGTTCAGCCATGCGGAGGAGGGTGGTGGTGGATGGGGACTGGTTGGGCCTCTGTTCAAGGAAGAAACGGAGCACCCTCAGGCCGTCCTGGTGGGGGATGGAGGTGTAGTGGGATTGGACGTCCATTGTGAAAAAGAGACGGTTGGGGCCAGGAAACTGGAAACCGTTAAAGTGACGGAGGGCGTCGGAAGAGTCGTGAATGTAGGTGGGAAGAGACTGGACAAGGAGAAAAAATAGAGTCGAGATAGGAAGAGATAAGTTCCGTGGGGCAAGAACAGGCTGAAATGATGGGTCTACCAGGGCAGTCCTGTTTGTGGATCTTGGGAAGGAGGTAGAAGCGGGCTGTGCGGGGTTGGGGGACTATGAGGTTGGCGGCCATGGAGGGAAGATCTCCAGAGGAGATGAGGTCAGTGACAGTCTTGGAAACAATGGCCTGATGTTTGCTAGTGGGGTCATGGTCCAGGCGGAGGTAGGAGGAGGTGTCGGAGAGTTGGTGTTCAGCTTCCGCACGGTAGAGGTCGGTTCGCCAAACAACAACAGCATCACCCTTATCAGCAGGTTTAATAATAATGTTAGGGTTGGATCGGAGAGAACGGAGTGCTGCAAGTTCGGAGGGAGGTAGGTTGGAGTGAGAGGGGAGCAGAGAAATTGAGACTGCCGATGTCACGTCGGCAGTTAGCAATGAAAAGATCTAGAGAGGGTAAGAGGCCAGACGGAGGGGTCCAAGCAGAACGAGAATTTAGAAAGCGGGAGAAAGGGTCAGCTGTGCGGGGGGAAGACTCTGGCCAAAGAAGTGGGCACGGAGACGAAGGCGACGGAAAAAGAGCTCAGCGTCGTGCCGAGCTCGAAATTCATTGAGGTGGGGGTGTAAGGGGATGAAGCTCAGGCCTTTGCTGAGGACTAATCGTTTGGGGTCAGAGAGGGGAAGGTCAGAGGGGATAGTGAAAACACGGCAGGGGGTGAGATTGGACGAAGTGGGGTCAGAGGAAAGTGAAGGGGAAGAAGGTTCCGGAGGGGCGTTGGTGTCCAAGAGTTGATGAAGCTTGTGATCCTTGACATCAGAAAGGAAGAAAAAAAGTTTTTTGTTGAAGCGTCGGATGAGTCGAAGGATGAAATGAAACTGTGGACCCGGACAGCTCTGAGACAGAGTGCATCGGTGCTGCTGAAGAGAGAGGTCGAGAGTGTTCATGTGGCGCCGCATGGCGTTGAGCGTGGATCTCAAGATGCGGCGAGAGCAGTAGTTCGAGGAACGATGAATATCGAGGAGATATTTGTAATCCTGGGTGGATCCGAAACATGAAGGGTGGAAGTTCAATTGGAATCCACGTGGAATAACTCGGAAACGGAGACAGTTACTGAGGAAAGTAATGTGGCTGTGAAACCGAGTCTTGGCAGATACCTGATCAAACACGAGAAGGGAAACTGAAAGCAATGAAGATGAACAAGGTTGAAGAGACAAACGGAAATCCCGTCGGAGAGAAGAGCAGAACTTCTTCAAGGTGGGCATTCCTAGAAGAGAGGTGGCAGTGAACCAAACACTAATACAATAGCAAAATACTGCGGATGCTGGAAATCTGAAATAACAACAGAAAATGCTGGAAATACTCAGCAGGCCAGGCAGCATCCGTGGAGAGAGATGCTGTATGATTTTGCCATTCCCATTTGCAACATTTTATCTTTCCTGCCTCTTACATAAGCACAGTATATTCTTTCAACTCCTTCCTCCCCTCCTAAACCCCCCCCCCGTCTGTGCACCTGCTTAATATCTGTTACATCTCCAGCTTTTTCCAGTTCTGATGAAGGGTCCCAGACCTGAAACGTTAACTCTGTTTCTCTCTCCACGGATGCTGCCTGGCCTGCTGAGTATTTCCAGCATTTTCTGTTGTTATTTCAGATTTCCAGCATCCGCAGTATTTTGCTATTGTATGTATTTAATTGGTCTGCCATTTCTTTGTTCCCCATTATAAATTCCCCTGATTCTGACTGCAAGGGACCTACGCTTGACTTCACCAATCTTTTTCTCTTCACATATCTATAGAAGCTTTTACAGTCAGTTTTTATGTTCCCTGCAAGCTCTCATGCTCTATTTTCCCCCTCTTAATTAATCCTTTTGTCCTCCTTTGCTGAATCCTAAACTGCTCCCAATCCTCAGGTTTGCTGCTTTTTCTGCCCAATTTATATGTCCTCTCCTTGGATCTTATGCTATCCTTAATTTCCCTAGTTAGCCACGGTTGCGCCACCTTTTGTTTTATTTTTATGCCAAACAGGGATGAACAAATTCTGTAGTTCATCCATGCGATCTTTAAATGTTTGCCATTGCCTATCCACTGTCAACCCTTTAAGTAACGTTCCCCAATTCATCCTAGCCAACTTGCGCCTCATACCATCGTAGTTTCCTTTATTTAAATTCAGGACCCTAGTCTGAGTCAACTACTTCACTCTCCATCTTAATGAAGAATTCTATCATATGATCGCTCCTCCCCAAGGGGTGCCTCAAGATTGCTAATTAATCCTTTCTCATTACATAATACCCAGTCTAAGATGGCCTGATCTCTAGTTGGTTCCTCAACATATTGGTCAGGAAGCCATCCTGTATACACTCTAGGAATTCCTCCTCCACAGTATTGTTACTAATTTGGTTAGCCCCTATATGTAGATTAAAGTCACCCATGATAACTGCTGTGCCCTTATTGCACACGTCTCTAATTTCCTGTTTAATGCCATCCCCAACCTCAGCATTACTGTTTGGGGGTCTGTATATAACTCCCACTAATGTTTTCTGCCCCTTAATATTTCTCGGCTCTACCCATACAGATTCCACATCAGAGCTAATATCCTTCCTTACTATTGTTAATCTCTTTAACCAGCAATGCTACCCCAGCTCCTTTTCCTTTTTGCCTCTTCTTCCTGAATATTGAATACCCCTGGATGTTGAATTCCCAGCCTTGTTCACCCTGGAGCCAAGTCTCCTAATCCCAATTGTACCATGGTAAGAAAAATAACTAAAGCCTAAAAGCATTACCATTGCCAAAGTTAACTTCTGTTAAATGTACAAAGCAACTGTTCACCACACCAAGCTGTCTTAAATGTATACACACAGTATTAGTAACTTAAAACTTTATTCTCTGCCTCGTGAACCTCTGTTTTAAATATCCATAGTGCTGTTATACCTTTATGAAATTTCTGCATGTGCTGAAGATATGCAGCATATTAAAGCTATGAATGATTTTAAGGTACATCATAATGCAAGCTGAGTTGCATTAAAACAATTGTTTTGGAGGATTTAATAACCAGACCCCTTCCTCTTCATCAGCAGTGTTGATGGGATTCTACAATTAAATAAGGAAACTATTCAATATTTGAAATACAGCACTAGCAGGTATCCTATTTTGTCATGCATTCTTGATGTTCACTGTTTTCTCTTCCCCACCCCACACATGATTGAACTAGGATAGATGAGCATTGCAGCAACCCATTTCTACTTGCCAATAATCAAAGGGGGTTGGTTGCTTACAATAGTGGCCACATCTGTTCCTGGAGGGAAACATTATGCTCTCAGCAGGTGCACACTCCATTTCCAGTGTGTCAGATGGCCCTTTTTTTCTCTCAAAGGGCTGAATTAAAAGTCCAAAGTCAGACAATCAAATGCAGCAAGAAATTTAATGGATTCCTTCTAATTCCTGAAGTTTATGGGGAAGACTTGTATTTTGCAGATTTTAGGAAATTATTGAACGCAGATCAATGTATTAAACAGTTTTATCTAACTGCATCGGTTTTTAGAATAAAACGCTAACCCAGTCAGTTATTGCTTTGTTGTACACCTTGTTAATCCAAAATAAGCATTGCCCTGTATCTGCATACTATCCATCGAGCTTTCAATTTTCCGAAAGATGTTGATTTCTATTTTTTATAAACTATCTTGATTAAGATCTTGTGCTTTTTTTATATTCATTCTTAAAACTGATGCCAGGTTAAGGCCTTAAACTGCATTTACTGTAAAGTAGAAGATTTTGGAAAATTTTGTCCAATAATCATGCTCTCTGTAAAGCACTTAAGGCTTTCAAAATGTCTTCCCTATAATGTGACCTTTTCTATTGTTCCTATAGACCATTATGAAAAATAATTTCAAAAAGGTGCTTGTGTATTGGCTGCAACTGTTTTTCATAAATGGTTTGCAATGCAGTGTTTTACAGAACAAGGAACTTTTGTATACTGTACAACTACATCCTGGAAATTAAGATGAGTTTTGAATTTAATACATCAGTTGAATAGTGCAGTGAAACTTATGCTGTAAAATACAATAATGTGCACTGTATGATCAATACTTGAAGTTGTTCAAACCTAACCATGCCCCATGGCGTGAATCCCCTCATTTTAAGGTAAGTGGTACATTTACAGTAAAATATTATCCTTTCACAGCTGACTGTTAGAATATGGCGATGGTGTAGACAGCGGAGATGGAAGTTAACTGTTCAAAAGGAGGTTGTCTAATCAAGTCTAGTGTTTGCTCCGAGCTGACTGCGTAAAACTGCCCTTGAACTGAAGGCCAGATGCCGGTTTAGCTGAAAAGCTGATTCTGATGATTCATGAGCCTTGCTCGACCACCAACATATGTGCTCATATTCCTTTCACTAGTCCAGTAGGGACCAGCTGCACATAATTTTATCACCCCTGTCCTCTGGGGCCACAAGTGTATTGATGCAAATGTATCATTCATCATGGGATAATGGATTTCCCATCCAGAAACTACCTTTTCAAAAAAGTAAGAGCCATTTGTTTGTTGGTGAAGCTCCAGATGCTCGGAATGATGCAAAATGAGGCTTTGGAAAGACATTGTATATCTCAGCAGCAATTTTATTAAGGGACTGTGTAAATATCATGGTTATGATATTCAGTTAATTAAGTTGAACAAGTGCAAATTGATCAAATTGAGTACTTGTTCCTAATGAATGTTATGTCATGATG
The DNA here is from genome assembly GCA_030390025.1 of Squalus acanthias. Classification (NCBI taxonomy): domain Eukaryota; kingdom Metazoa; phylum Chordata; class Chondrichthyes; order Squaliformes; family Squalidae; genus Squalus; species Squalus acanthias. The sequence continues at coordinate 144,065,748 of CM059429.1, forward strand.
GGTATTGGGATAGTACTCATTTGGAAATATGTATAATGCCAAGATGATACAAGCCAGAGTGTTGCTTTGCATCTGATCTAGGCATTCAGCCCTTTGGAAAAAGTATAATAAATAAGTGGTATTTAATGTGTTAAAAGGATTTCCATATTTAAACACATTTTCAAGATCAATTTTAACCTTCATCTTCAGGTTTTTCAACTCGTCATTTCTGTCAGCAACACCACTACTAATTGATGTACTGTATATACCAACTGGTAATGACTCATACTCCAGATATCTGCTGCAGGAATCTAGAATTCACATACTTTACAAAAATCACTTCTCAAGTGTAACCAGTTAAATTAATCAAGTAGATTAATCCTGATTATGTAGGTTCAAATTAACTTGGTTTTATTAAAGTACAAGTAAGTCTATATATTTACAAGTAGGATATCCATTAGGGTCCACAAATTCTCCTATACAGATGAGTTCTTGGCACTGAATATCAAATAACTACTGAAATTGTCCATCTATATGTATAAATATGGGACCACCGTCAGATGACTTGCTCTAAATCTTATCAATTCCAAGATTATTTCATATCCTTATGCTGCACCACCAGGTGGCGATGTTGCACAGCATAATTCATTCTCACTGGAATGTAAAGGACTTCATCTCCTTAGTGGAAGGTAAGGATGATAAACTTGCACTATTATGGAACATTCACTTTTTCCAGGATATTAGTAACGGAAACTATACATGTTATCTCCAAACTAGGCCATAATTCTTTACACACATCCTTTAAATGAATTCTATTTTCTTAAAATTGCCTTACCCAATACCACCTGCTTGCTTAGCCATCAGAATCCTATCCATCTGACCTAAACCATGTGTTGGCCTGTATCTCTCAGAATAAATTCATAATACATAAATAAACTTCTATATTGAGCTATTTTTCCTCCTTTAACACCAGATGTTCCAAGCTTTTTGCCCAATGTATGCCTGTGGTTTCTACACTTTATTATAGCTCTATGCTAACTATCCCATGATACCCTTTCTGCCCAGCTGTTAACCTATTAGATTATACACTATCCTACATAACTGGTGCTATCTATACTTTTTAGATCTACTGTCTCCAGCTAATTCTATGAAATTACTGTTTAATCTGAATGAAGGAACATTTGTGGGTTTTTTTGTGCACATCTGACTTTCTATTTCCTAACATTAGAAATGCACATATACTTGGGAGATATGTGATTGAATGCATGAAAAGGTACATAAAGGAAACTTGGGGTTCAAAGACTAGAGACAAGCTTCCAGTAAAAGTCATTAAGGTATTTCCAGTATTGAGTACAAAACAATTTAAATCTTAATTTAAAAAAAAACCTACAGTAACATGTCCATACTGCTTAAATGCTTTAAGATGAATGAAATCACACTAATTGCAGAATAGCTTATGCACAAGTTGTTTACTAACATGGACTTGTCTCTTGACTAAATTTAAGTCAAGTCAACTATTGGGGGGGAAAAAATTGCTCGAGTCTGGGTGTTACTTTTAACTATCATTTCACCCAAATTCAAAGCTGACAGCAAAGTAAAGTAGAACCATTTACATGTAGCATACTTGCAGATCAATTAACAGAATACTTGCAAAAGATTTACTTAGGGATACCTGCTCCACTGTACTCTTCTGAATTGCTACCATGATACCTTTTTGGGCTTGGGTAAAATAACCCCTTCCCTATGGACAAGGGCATCAGTCCTTAACCCAAGAAGCTGAAATAGTAGTTGAAAGGCTGGAAGGTCAGTCCTAAGAATGAGAAGTGCTATCGATGACAGAACCCTGTTGAAGTGGCTTCTTTCAGGAAATTACTGATTTCTGTCAGATTATTAAAAGTACAGTTAATAAAAAAACATCTAATTTGAATTAATAAATATTAACTGCTTCCACCATTTCCTTAGAGCCTGTTTCATTGATCACTAAAATATAATTTCTGTAGATTAGTTTTGAATTTACCCCCCCCCCCCCCCTTCAAGGGCAAGCTGTGTCCTCTGGTTCTGCTGCACAAGGTGAAATAGGTTGTCATGGTTTACATTATCTGGTTGCGTTTTTAGAATCCTAAAAACAGCAATCATATCTTTCAACCTCATTTTTCAGTGAGAACGTGCCCAACTTCCATAATCTGCTCAAGTCTCTAGAGTGGGACCAACAACTTTCTGGCTCGGAGGTGAGACTGCTACCAGTGAGCCACAGCTGCCACCCACGCATCCAGCAGATGGACTCCTGCACATGCTGTGTGCACGAGCCATGCAGTGGCTTATGAGCGCTGCTCTGCTAAGGAAAGCTATTGTAGTCCTGGAGATGCTGAAGATCACAGTTTGGCTGGTTGTTTGTGCATACCCACTCCCCCAGCAATCAAAAGGAGGGTGTACTTAGAATGCAGACTGTTCAGAGACTCAGTAGGACCTGTTGTGCTGTTTGTGGAAAATTGTGTGGAGCCAATTTTAGGGTTAGGTTTGTAATTTTGTTTTGTGCTTGTTTTATCCTTTTGTTAAAGGAAACCTACACATGGAGGCAGAGGGCATAGCTGAGGTACTAAATGAGTACTTTACATCTGTCTTTACCAAGGAAGAAGATGCTGCCAAAGTCATGGTGAAAGAGGAGGTAGTTGAAATACTGAATGGATAAAAATTGATTAGAGGTGGTACTAGAAAGGCTGGCTGTACTTAAAGTTGATAAGTCACCAGGACCGGATGGCATGCAGCCTAGGATGCTGAGGGGAGTAAAAGTGGAAATTGCAGAGGTACTGGCCATAATCTTCCAGTCCTCCTTAGATACAGGGGTGGTGCCAGAGGACTGGAGAATTGCAAATGTTACACCCTTGTTCAAAAAGGGTGCAAGGATTAAACCCAGCAACTACAGGCCAGTCAGTTTAACCTCGGTAGTGGGGAAGCTTTTAGAAACTATAATCAGGGGTAACGTTAAGTCGCTTGGACAAGTGTGGATTAATTAAGGAAAGTCAACATGGATCTGTCAAAGTCAAATCGTGTTTAACTAACTTGATTGAATTTTTTGATGAGGTAATAGAGGGTTGATGAGGGCAATGCAGTTGATGTAGTGTATATGGACTTCCAAAAGGCGTTTGATAAAGTGCCACATAATAGGCTGGCCAGCAAACTTGAAGCCCATGGAATAAAAGGGACAGTGACAGCATAGATATGAAATTGGCTAAGTGACAGGAAAGAGTTGTGGTGAATGGTTGGTTGTCTGACTGGGTGTTCCCCAGGGGTCGGTACTAGGACCACTGCTTTTCTTGCTATATATAAATGACTTGGGTGTACAGGGCACAATTTCAAAATTTGCAGATGACACAAAACTTGGAAGTACAGTGATAGACATAGGCTGCTGGAATGGGCGAACACATGGCAAATGAAATTTAACGCAGAAAAGTGTGAAATGATACATTTTGGTAGGAAGAACGAGGAGAGGCAATCTAAACGAAAGGGTACAATTATAATGGGGGTACATGAACAGAGACCTGGAAGTACATGTGCACAAATATTGAAGGTGGTAGGGCAGGTTGAGAAAGTGGTTAAAAAACATACGAGATCCTGGGTTTCATAAATAGAGGCATAGAGTACAAAAGCAAGGAAGTTATGATTAACCTTTATAAAACACTGGTTCGGCCTCAACTGAAGTATTGTCTAATTCTGGGCACCGCACCTTTGGAAGTATGTGAAGGCCTTGGAGAAGGTGCAGAAAAGATTTACAAGAATGGTTCCAGGGTGAGGGACTTCAGTTATGTGGATAAACTGGAGAAGCTGGGGTTGAGAACCAGAGGACACAGATTTAAGGTGATTGGCCGAAGAACCAAAGGCGACATGAGGAAAAACTATTTTATGCAGCGAATGCTTCGGATCTGGAATGCACTGCCTGAAAGGGTGGTGGAGGAAGATTCAATCGTGGCTTTCAAGAGGGAATTGGATAAGTACCTGTGGGGGGGTTGGGGGGGGGGTGAATTTGCAGGGCTATGGAGAAAGGGTGGGGAAGTGGGACTAGCTGAAGTGCTCTTGCAGAGAGCTGGCACGGGCTCGACGGGCCAAATGGCCTCCTCCTGTGCTGTAACCATTCTATGATTCTATCTAATGCACTTTATTTTTATGGGTTTATGGTGTGGCACGTTAGGAACAATAATGATAGTTGTATCATAGAATTTTTATTTGCTGGAATGTGATTAGGTAAAATTTCATTTGCCGATTGAGGAAAAATTGAATTTGGTGAGATTTTTTTGAGTTGAATAATAGAAGTCGGAAATAGCCAATTTAGAAAGGTCAAAAGCGGAGACTTTCAGTAAAGAATAAAATTAACAGACTTGCTAGTCATGATGGTCATGACAGACAAGATTTAAAAAGTTGAAATTTTATTGTAAAGATGTTTAAAATAATGTTGGAAGCCTCTTGCAGGGATCATCCCCTTGGCAATCATTGCTATAGGAAGCATTGGAATACATTGGAACAAAGCAGTGACTCAGCAAATGCTCCTTTTTTAAATGAATATTACGAGTGATGCTTTCTGCGCTGAGATGTGCTTGTTTGAGTAAGACAGCCTGGATCTCTGAAGAATGGGTACATTTATATTTTTTAAAACTCCTCGCTTGATCCCCTTACATAGAACACTGCTGCAGTCTGGGGAGCCGGGTCATGCTGCAAATTTCTGTACACGTTACATGTTAGCACTATTTATTGTCTGAATACCACGATTTTGTTTAAAATATCCAGGAGGTAGTGAAAATGCTGGTTTCTGAGCGATAACGAATCACTTGCCGCAACAAACCATTTGCCCTGAATTAGTTACTTAGTGGACAAAGAGGCTAAGATGCATGTAAAATTACATGAAAAGATTGCTTTGTGTATTCTGCAATCTGTATTTAATTTGTGTGCACACTGACCAGCCTTTGCTCAAATTATGCTAATAAATCAAAGGACTGTGGCTAACTAAACCTTTGACCTTTTAGCTTTGTCATTATTGGACTTCTAATAAGTGAGTAAGAAGGTTCCCCATCCCATTTGCTTGATGATTATTTTATTGCTGTACCTAATTCAGATTTGGTCAAGAGCACTTTCACAGGATTTAACTACTTTGGGTGCATAACATTTCATGTTAAGTGAAGCCTGAAATGAGTCAGTTATTGGATACTGATCGAGAAGGATATTTCCCTAAATCAGGAATGTATTGATTGCAAAAATTCAGGTTCTTGACAAATATGCAAGTTGAAGTTTTATTGTTCCTTCCAGACAGTAGAATATGTAATGATTCAGAAGTGAAAAGACACAGTTATATAAAAAAAAATAAGAGGTTAACAGAGGAATACTGCTGTTTCCTCCCACTCTGCCTCGCATGTGACCTCCCACAGCTGCTGTCAGTGTTATTGGCCTCTCCACGGACCCCTCGGTTACAATTGCCATCTGTGGCTAGGTTTTCTTTTCATTGAAAGGTGGCTTCCGCCCTATAGTTGTGTCATTATCAACCGAGCACCAGCTACGCTCCTGCCATTAATCATTAAAAGCTCATCTGGAAAAATGTTAACCATTTGCGTTATTCCTTTCATAATACTGAATGATGCAGATCTTTGCAATTTTCTTACATTACTTTCTTTACTAGCTTTTGCTAATTTTTAGCAAGGAATTGTACATGAGCTGAAGCAGATACCCTTGGTGTCGGCCTCCTTATTTCTTTACCTCGGGCCACTGGATCCGGTTCCACTTTGCCAGCTCCTCCTGTTACAATTTCAGACCCGACATCCCCCACTACCTCAGCTATTCACACATTCTTTGTCTCTCTTGTGCCTTTCACTCTTTCATTATGCTTCTTCCTAACATCTTGTGTTAATATTACTTTAGCCATTTACTCATCTCCTGTTTTTTCCTTTTATAAGTACTTTTATAGGTCGTCATCTTCATCTTTCCTCAAGTGTTTCTTTTTCCAACCCACTCCCTTTCTTCTGTTCCTTTTTAAAAAAATGTTCACTTTTCATTTCTGTCCAATTCTGACTTTTTAAGTTATACCTGAAAGTGAACTTGTTTGTTCTCTCAAGATGCTTATTGACCTGAGTGTTTCTAGCATTTTCTGTTTTTATTTCAGATTTCCAACAGTTGCAGTTTTTTGCTTTTTTTATTTATGAAGAAAATATGGTGGAATGGAGGTAGAAAACACGCACCCCTGGTGCTCTGACCATTTGTACTACCCCAAAATTGATTAATGAACATTGGTGAAAAGTATGGGGGGGAAAGACAAATTTGTGCATGTCCAGGCTTTTCTTAGGTTGCTAGTGAGAAACTCCTAAATCATTTGCAACTGCAGTCAGGTTGAAAAGTGAATATCTTACTCTTCAGTCAAACCTAGCATCGGTGAACTAACCAAGTAGGCAAATGTTAGTGGCCGGGCCTTCAGCCACATGGGCCTTCAGCCACACAGGCCTCCCACTGTAATTCCCTCCCTAAACTCCTCCACCTGTCCACCTCCTTCTCCTCCTTTTAAAATCGACCTTTTGAGAGAGCTTTTGGTCACCCTTCCTAATATCTCCCATTTATCTCGGTGTCCAATTTATTTGATTACTCCTCCTGTGAAGCACTTTGGACATTAAAGGTGCTACAGAAATGCAAGTTGTTGTTGTAATGTGCACGTTTACCCATGCATACTTGTGTTTTGTTGCTCTAGCTGTTGTGGAATCTGCCCCACAGTATAAATGGGGGAGTTCCTGCAGTGGCTGGATCCCGAGGCAAGATTGCAGAACCACAGCTTGAAGCAAATTCTGGAACTTAAAAGCATCATCCTTTACAACTAGGATAGTGGTCCACAGCTACCCGCCCCCCCCACCCCACTCTCAGCTGTGGCTCAGTTGGTAGCACTTTCCCCTCTGAGTCAGAAGGTTGTTGGCTCAAATCTCACTCCAGAGACTTGAGCACAAAAATCTAGGCTGACTGAGGGAGTGCTGCGCTGTCGAGGTGCCGTCTTTTGGATGAGCCGTAAAACCTGTGCTCTCGGGTGGACGTAAAAGATCCCATGGCACTATTTCGAAGAAGAGCAGGGGAGTTATCCCCGGTGTCCTGACTGATATTTATCCCTCAATCAATCAACATGACTAAAACAGATTATCTGGTCATTATCACATTGCTGTTTGTGGGAGCTTGCTGTGTGCAAATTGGCTGCTGCATTTCCTACATTACAACAGTGACAGCACTTCAAAAAAAGTACTTCATTGGCTGTAAAGCACTTTGGGACGCCTGGTGGTCGTGAAAGGCGCTATACAAATACAAGTCTTTTTTTCTGACCTGTACATGCTCGCTCTCTCTCAAGTGGAATTTAGTAATTTAATGTTTATGGTGATTGGTGGATGCAGAATTCTTTTGTTTAAAAAGTACTATATATTATCAGCATGAAAGATTACAGAAAAGGTACAAGGAAAAAAGAAATCATTAATAACATGAACATTGGGGATATTTAAACAAATACAGTAGTTAATTATAGATTTTCAAAGGTAATTTGTAAAATAGAAATTCTTGAATATTAATTAAAATAAGTGTAATTTAAGATGTTTTGGGACATGATTTTGTAATGTGAATTTTGGTTACTAGACAAATTAAAATAAAGCTGCATTGTCTTAAAAGGGCAATGATATGATTTTGCTCAGGTAAAGGTGAAAGTTCAAACACTTTGAGTGTGAACATTTCATAACTCTTGTTATGCATTAAATTTATATCCACTTTGCATAAATGAGCTTTTGCAGTATTTATTACATCTGTGAACATTGTTAAAATCACAAATGAATATAGAAAACAGGCCATCCAGCCCATCCAACCTGGCCGCCTAACTACAATTCTATTTGCACAGCATCCAACTGCCAATTTAAATTTTGGTCTCCAGTATTCTACCCAGAAGGCATTAATCACTCTAACCTCAGTCTTGAACTTTTAATAGTTTATACCTATGTTCTCTTGTCCATACTTGTGGATTAACATTTTCTATTCCACTTTGCATCTTGTATACGTGTACAAGTGGCATTTCTCATAGCTTGTGACCCTTCTCTGCACTGCTTCCAGGGATTCAATGTTTCTCTTGTGCTTCAGTGATCAGAAATGCACTCTGGCCCAGCCTTGCAGGTGGGCAACGTGGGCGAGCACCCAGGGCGCTGGGGTCGGGGGCGCTGTGGTCAAGGCAGCATTTGACCGAGTGTGGCATCAAGGAGCCCTAGTAAAACTGAAGTCAATGGGAATCAGGGGGAAAATGCTCCACTGGCTGGAGTCATAACTAGCACAAAGGAAGATGGTTGTGGTGATTGAAGGTCAATCATCACAACCCCAGGATATCGCTGCAGGAGTTCCTCAGGGCCGTGTCCTAGGCCCAACCATCTTCAGCTGCTTCATCAATGACCTTCCCTCCAACATAAGGTCAGAAATGGGTATGTTCGCTGATGACTGCACAGTTTTCAGCGCCATTCACAACTCCTCAGATAATGAAGCAGTCTATACCCGCATGCAACAAGACCTGGACGACGTTCAGGCTTGGGCTGCTAAGTGGCAGGTAACATTCGCGCCACAGAAGTGCCAGGCAATGACTATCTCCAACAAGTGACATTCAACGGCATTACCATCGCCGAATCCCCCACCATCAACATCCTGGGGGGTCACCATTGACCAGAAACTTAACTGGACCAGCCACATAAATACTGTGGTAACAGGAGCAGGTCAGAGGCTAGGCATTCTGCGGCGAGTGTCTCACATCCTGACTCCTCAAAGCCTTTCCACCATCTACAAGGTACAAGTAACGAGTGTGATGGAATACTCTCCACTTGCCACAGCTCCAACAACACTCAAGAAACTCGACACCATCCAGGACAAAAGCAGCCCGTCTCATTGGCACCCTATCCACCACCTTAAACATTCACTCCCTCCACCACCGGCGTACCGTGGCTACAGTGTGTACCATCTACAAGATGCACTGCAGCAACTCGCCAAGGCTTCTTCGGCAGCACCTCCCAAACCCGCGACCTCTTCCACCTAGAAGGGCAAGGGCAGCAGGCGCATGGGAACACCTCCAAGCTCCCCTCCAAGTCACACACCATCCTGACTTAGAAATATATCGCCGTTCCTTCATAGTCGCTGGGTCAAAATCTTGGAACTCCCTCCCTAACAGCACTGTGGGAGTACCTTCACCACACGGACCGCAGCGGTTCAAGAAGGCGGCTCACCACCACCTTCTCGAGGGCAACTAGGGATGGGCAATAAATGCTGGCCTTGCTAGCGACACCCAGATCCCATAAGCGAATAAAAATAAAACAGGGTCTGACGTTAATGGCGTCGACCTCTGCGAAGATGTTGGCTATCTCAAGTCTGCTTCCAGCGGACTGTAGGGCTCCTCAAGAAGAGCATATTTCAAGTTTCAAGAGCAAGTTCCCAAACACATGGAGAGCACTCAGGATCCTGTTAGCCATGCCCGTATCGGTGGCGATGGAGAGCACTCAGGATCCTGTTAGCCATGCCCGTATCGGTGGCGATGGAGAGCACTCAGGATCCTGTTAGCCATGCCCGTATCGGTGGCGATGGAGAGCACTCAGGTCCTGTTAGCCATGCCCTGTATCGGTGGCGAGCAGCGAACGGAGCTTCTCGAAGTTGAAGCTCATAAAAACATATTTGCGATCGACCATGGGAGATGACGGGCTATCTGTGCTGGCCATCCTATGTATTGAGAATGATATGGCTCAAAATATCTTGGTGAACAAAGTTTTTTAATTTGTTATAGTTATTTATTAGTTTGTTTTAATTTAATGTTTAGTTTATTTGTCACTTAGCTATAATGTTTTTTACTTATTTATTATTTAAATTATGAAAAACCTTTGAGATTACAGCTTTATTTCTGAAACTTTTGCTAATACTGCAACATATTTAAACTCAAAGAAAGTGCGCCAAAATACAAGTTTGCCCAGGGCGCCATTTTCCCTAAGGCCAGCCCTGAATGCACAGAATATTCAAGGTGCAGTATGACTACAGTGGTATACAATTTTAGCTTGCCTTTTATATTCTACTGATTGCCCCACTGAAATGACTGGACATGGTAGAGTAAGTTTACTGAGAATTGGCACTAAAGTGTTATTGCCCTATCTCTGGCCTTGATGCATGTCTTCCTGCTGGGAGCATGGGATTGGTGAATTTATTCCAGATCTCTTTCATCCCCAGCTACTTCAGACTCATTTATTGATTAAATATATCTCCTTTTTCATCCAGTGTGTAATGCCTTGCATTTATCTACATTGAATTCCATCTGCCATAATTCTGTCCACTTGCAATTTTGGAATAGGTCCTTCTTTGTTCCTTGGCTGCTTCGCACAATTTATTTATTTAAATTCCTGATATATTACAGGGTCTGTTGGCTATCAAACACCAGATACCGCAGACTCCATTTACCGAGATTAAATATCATGTATAAAATAGAGTCCGTCTGCTAGGATTCAACAGCTAATACCTTGGATTAAAAATCCAATACACCAGAGTCTTGCAGCTTGATTTAAATACCCGGTATACCACAGAGTCTTTCTGCTTGGTTTAACACCCAGTACACCAGAGTCTGACGTACCATGTAGTCTGTTTTATAGGATGAAACACATCATTTCACATAATGTGGAGGTGACACAATCACGTAATTATTGTACACAACAGCAGTAGTTCCAGGAAAGGGAACCTGCCACCCCTATCCAGTCTGGCCTACTTGTGACTCTAGTCCACACTATGCAATTGATTCTGGGGGAATTTTCCTCCACAATCCTGCCTGAACTGACTGCTTGCTCCTTCCCCAACCGACAATGGTGGCAGAGCCAAAGTGGATTTTCCACCTTTCTGCCCGTGTTGCCGCTGAGTCCCTGGGTTGCCATGGGGAAGGTTGTGGTGGGCCCTGGAAAATGGCGGTAATTGCCCCTATGGAGGGAGAGGACTATGTAGCAACCTCCTCTCCCTGAACTTTGCCCCAAAGAGCAGAGTCCCCCTCTAATATCCTCTGAAGTGGCATGGCAAGCCAATCAGTTGGAAAAAACAGCTACGAAACACAATATCAGTCGGCCCTATCAGCAACAACCCAATTAAGCAACAGCCTTACATATTCATTCTCATAGAATCATATCTATTAGCCAACATCCCAGTGTATCCCATCACCATCTCCGGGTATGTGTTGTCCCACCAGCAAGATATACCCACCACAGTGGTATAAAATCAGGTGGGAATGAATTTGGGAGTCCTCAACATTAACTCTATGAAGTCTCATTGCTTCAGGTCAACTAAGACCAAGGAAACCACCTGCTGATTATCACCTTCCCTCCATCTTCCTCCTGTCAACTGATGAATCAGTACTCTTTTATATTGAGCATCACTTGGGGGATAATGCTCGGAGTAAAGGATTTCAATGCTCAATGAGTATTGCTCACCACGGAGTGAGCTGGTTGAATCCTGAAGGACATAGCTGCCAGACTAGGTCTACATTACACAGTAAGGGGAACCAATATGAGGGAGTAACCTATTTAACTTCACCATCACCAACCTACATCTGTCCACAATAGCGCTAGTAAGAGTGACAATTGCACAGTCCTCATATTCACAAATGAGGACACTCTCTGTTAGGATACTGAAGACATTGCTGCTGTGCTAAGTCGGACAGTATAAGAACAGCTCAAACTGAGCATCCATGAGGTGGTGTTGGGTATTGGCATCAGCAAAAATGTATACCCCCACAATCTATAACAGCGGACAGATGGACGAACCCCCGTGGTAATTCACCCCATATAACTACAGAATATGTCCAATCTTATTAACCAGCTGATATACCACAGAGTCCATCTTCTAGGGTTAAACACCTGAAATACTATAGAGTTTGCTTGCAGGTGCTAAACATCCGATATACCACAGAGTCTGTCTTCTGAGATGATGTATCGGATATACCACAGTCTATCTGATCTTCATGGATTAATTACCCAATATACTGCAGAGTCTGTCTTTTAAATTAAACATCCGACAGAGTCCACCTGATTGGATTAAACACCAGATATACCACAGGATCTACCTGCTTGGTTAAATATCCTGGTGTAGCACAGTCTTAAATCATTGCAACCCTGCCACTTTCCACTCTCCATCCACTCTTATCTCATTGGAAGAACTCTCTCACCATTGACAGAATGCTCTGTCATCTCTACTTCACCTGCCATCTATTCATCTATTCCATCAACATGGGTGCCCTTTATACTGCCTCACCTTGGTCCTCAGAACTGGACCACGATGAGCCCCAACACCAGCAGCACCAGGCACACCAGCAGCACCAACAACAACACCAACCTTCTCCGCAATCACCTGATGCTGCACAGGACAGAGGGCATCAGCACCCGAGTGCATTGCTGCCTGGGAGACCAAGGATGGCCTCACCCCAGCCAGATTTACTTCACTTGACGCTGTACACCCTGGCTGCCACATGATGCGTCAGGTTTGCACCACCCCACACCAACACCATAAAGCATCCCTACAATGCCCAAGCCATTCCTTTCACACTCACCACCATTGCGAGGGGTACCGTTATGTCTCACCATTCATTGCAACTCACTAAGCCACTTCCAAAGGTGCACGCAAATCTGTCCAAGAACGCAAAGTGTTGAAAATAAAGGTTTCAATGTTTGACAGCACATTAACAGAAACTTTACATGAACATCGCATAAAACATCCTTGTGTGTTGTTAGTTGGTATGATTGCACTAGGATGAGGGTGAGTGTGAGGGGTTGCTAGTGAGTTGGGGATGTGATAATGTAGATAGAGAGAGAGGGATGGGTGGAGGTGCAAGGTAAGTTGGTGTGCTAAGGATGTGCAGGAGTAGGGTAGGGAAGGCAGAGTGATGGGGATGTGATGAGAGGCACAGCAGGATGAAAGTGAGTGTGGCTTTGTACTAACGTTTCGTGATCTAATGAGATAATTGAAATGTTTGCGCCACTGCACCCAGGTCCTCCTAATGACATCCCTGCTTGTGACCTCCTCTGCAATGTGCGACCAGGCTGTGTTGGTCTCCAGGGGAGGTCTCTTCCGCCCGTCGAAGGGAAGAGGACATCCCTGCGTGCTGTGACTTCCTCCATAAGCATATGGAGGGAGTCATGGGAGAACCTGGGTGCAGCCCTGCACCTCTGTGCAGCCAGTGCCAGTGTTTGCAACACTTCAATGCTGTAGAACACTGACAGCACAAATGTTGAAAGAAAGTTGGCCACGGTCCTTTTAAGGAAACCGACTGATGACGCGTCATGAATGACGTCACCAGACCCATTTCCTCTAATTGGCCCGGGAAATGCACTGGGCAGGCTAAACAAGCCCCATCAATGGAAAATCATTTTCCGAGCGGGATGGAGCCAGCAGCGGGGTCGGGATCAGCCACCGATGTCACCCTCCCTGGACCCACCGAGGTAAGGAAAATCTGGGCCAATGTTTTTAAATAGTTCCAGGAATGTGGGTGATACTGGCAGTTTATTACCCTAGTTACCCTGAGAAGGTGGTGGTGGGCCTTCCCCTTGAATTTCTCCAGTCATTGTGCTGATAGAGCTTCCACAATGGTGTTAGGTTGGGATTTCCAGGATTTTGACCCACCCACAATAAAGGAATGATGATATATGTCCACGTCAGGATGGTGTGTGACTTGAAGCAGAACTTTGAGGGGCTGTTGCTCCCATGATGTTGCTGCTGTTGTCTTTTACCATAGGGCTGGGAGGCTCCGTCAAAACAAGCTTGGTGAGTTACTGCAATATATCCTGTAGACAGTACCTACTGCAGCCACAGTGTGCCAGTGGTGGAGAGGGTGAATGTTAAGTCCAGTGCAGGGATGCCAATTAAGTAAACTTTGCTACCCTGGATAGTGTTGAACTTCTTGAGTGTTGCTGCAGCTACACACATCCAGAAAAGCATTAATACTCCATCACACTCATGACCATTTTAGATGGTGGATAGTATTTCAGGAGTTAGGAGGTGCACCACGCCTTGCAGTAGAGTACTCAGCTACTGCCCTGCTCTTGAAACCATGGTCTTAAATGATTGGTCCAGTTAAGCTTCTGGTCAGTGGTGGTGGTCCCCAGAATATTGATGGGCACTCAGAAATGGTGATGCCATTAAAGGTCAGGGGGAGATGGCTGGGCTTTCTCTTGTTCAAGATGGTACTTACGTGATGCCTGTTAGCTAGTATGGGGGCTGCTTCATTATTAGAGGAATTGTGAATAGAGCTGAACACTGTGGAACTGTCAGCAAACAGCCCCAGTTTGACTTTGTGATGGAGGGAAGGTCAGTAATGAAGTAGCTGTAGATGGTTGGGTTGAGGATGCGTCAGGGCTAAGGGGTGATTTGATCGAAGTTTTCAAGACATTAAGGGGAACTGATAAGGTAGATAGAGAGAAACTATTTCTGCTGGTTAGGGACTCTAGGACTAGGGGGCATAGTCTAAAAATTAGAGCCAGGCCTTTCAGGAGTGAAGTTAGGAAACACTTCTACACGCAAAGAATGGTAGAAGTTTCTAACTCTCTTCCGCAAACGACAATTGATGCTAGGCCAATTTGTTAATTTTAAATCTGAGATTGATAGATCTTGCTTAACCAATGGTATTAAGGAATATGGGGCAAAAGTGGGTATATGGAGTTAGGTCACAGATCAGCCATGATCTCATTGAATGGTGGAACAGGCTCGAGGGGCTAAATGGTCTACTCCTGTTCCTATGTTGAGGATCTCCCACATTGATGTCCTGAGGCTGTGATAATTGGCCTCTGACAACCGCAACCATCTTCCTTTGTATCAAGTATGACCACAATCACAGGAAGGGTTTCCTTTTGACCCCCATTGATCTCAGCTTTGCTGGGGGTCCTTGGTGCCACACTCAGTCAAATGCTATCTTGATGTTTAATGTAGTTACATCCACCTGCCCTCTAGGACAGCTTCACGCTGCCCCAGAGAAAATAAAAAGTTTGGAGCAATAGGACAAAAATATAGACCAAACAAATGAATCGCATCTGTTATACAAAAGAGTAAAACCAAATTTATAATCTAGGATTTAATAGGATCTTAAAAATGAAGCTACTTTGCATTATAAAAAATGTAGTCTATATTTTAGGTTTGATTTTTTTGTCCTGAAGTAAAGGTACTAAAATTGGAATGCATTTGACAATGATCAGTGTCATTCTAGCATCGGTTTCCATGCTGCTCCTGTCATGTGGTACATAGTTACTAACAAGGTAAAACAATACCTCTTCTAACAGAAAGAGTCGAGCATTACTCATAGACCTCCATTCGGAAACTATTCATCAAAAGATTTAACAGAAATTAATTATGTGTCGCATAGTCACTAGGACTCAGTGAAGTGTAACGTGCCTAAAAAAAAAAGCTATAGATTCCATTATCCTGCACCTCTGTTTATTCAAGGAAGGAAGACCAGTTTGAAAATTTTGTGATGGCAGAAAATAAAAGCTGTGAGCAGTCTACCAAACCAGAGGATGATCTAGGTGTAAGTGTAAGTGCACTAGATACTTGTTAAGTAAAGGACTTATTATAACACTTTACTTATCTATTTGGGTTGCAAGAACTGACAATGAAATGCTAATATACTGGATAAGTGTTTAATAGCAGTGTAAAGTAATTTTATATGTTTAAGAGTGGCTGATTTAAGGACAGAGACCAGTATTAAATATATAATTTGGTGCATGATATTTGTGCATTAAAGTGCAATATTTATTTAAAGGAGTGATATAGTTGGTCAGCCTATTTCACAGCAAAGGATGCAGTAGATTTATAATTATTGAAAGATCATTTAAAGTTCTTCCTTTATTTCACTATTATTTTATCACTTATTGCTTATTTACATTATCAGCACTTAGGTGCACTGTTTTACCCGATCTTTATGTTGTACTTATTTTAAGTAAAATATTATGCTTAAAATATTGACTGACTGGTGTCCAATGACTTTGTTCACAGGTAGTTTGAGGTGTAGAGCATGGGTTGTGATGTTTAGAGTAGTTCCATTTTGAGCTTGGAAGTGGAATACAGCAGCGGGTTAGGGAGCTAGGAAGTGGAACACAGTGAGCTCAGAGTGGTGAACAACCATGTGGGCTGGGAAGTGGAGAGGGCAAAGGGAGCAGGGAGTGGAGTAGGGAGGACAGAGAACAGAGCACAAAGAGGGATGGAGGCACAGTATGTGTTGAGCAGGCTGGAGCATGTCAGTGGTGGGGGGGAGGCAGCAGAGTACAACATTTTAAAATTAATTCTGGTCTTCAAGAGGACTTGCCTTACATTTTAGTAATGCCGAGGGCAAGGTGAACTGTGATGGCAGTTGTTCTGAGAGGTATGCTTCCCTGGATTTGTATTTCAACCAGAAGGAAGGAAAAAAATACACTCAATAGAAAGCGGAAGACTTGAGCTGAAATCCTTTAAAGTGACATCCGCAGTAACAGAGCTACATTCTAGAAGTCGTAGTTCACCATGCAGAACGACACTGGTCAATTCTGGGGGTATGCTACTGGTTTTGTTTCATTCATCCAAAGACCAGGCACATGATGGAAGCGAGAGAACACAATTAGAACTCAATCCCAGGTTTCAGAAAAGGAGAAGGGAAACTTCCTCATTTCTAACATGCCCGTTTCAAAAATAAACTGAGTGATGTAATTGAAAAATGGAAATATACAGCAGGTCAGTAGCATCTGCAAAGAGAAAAGACAGGTTATGATGTTTTGGGTGTGTTCCCTTCATCATATTGATTCCTTTTATGATAGTTGTGCTACCAAACTGATACTTTTGGGAAGAAAAATTGAATTATTTAATTGGCTAATTTTGTACAGGTTTCTTGTTCTCAATTGGTAGCTTTTTGTACTTGTCTATCAACATAATTAACTTTACAGATAATAGTTATTTAAGCCAGGTAGAAAGTGTGATGGGGGTTGAATTTTCATGGCAGTTCTCCCGATTGTTCCCTGTAACTTCAGTGGAAGGTCCTTGGAAACCCAGACAAACGGTGTTGGCGTCATTTAAGCCGTTTCTCCAGTGTGGCAGCGGATCTTCCACCGAAGTTACAGTGGACGATCAGGATAACCCACACCCCAACCGATGGAAATTAATGGCGAGGGACTATTTTCCTTGCTGTGAACACATTTAAATTGTTACATAGAGATTTAAAGTGAGATGTGGACTATACACAACACTGTTCATGATCAGGATTTGACTCTTGCCACAATATACTATGAAAACTACTGTTTTAGTGAGCATCTATAAAAGAGACTCATTTGTATTATATAGGCTGTCAATTGTATGTCTGTGGGCAGAGGTGCACAGGGTATGGGTGCAGAGAAAGTGCTTATCTTATCCACTTTTTTTAAGTTAAATAATTTATCTTTTTGTTTAGCTAAACCGCTTTTCCTACACTAGTGAGTGTGAACTATAAGAACATAACAATGTATGAATAAAAAAAGGCCATTGAACCAATCCATCTCAGTCCATTATCCAGGCCCTTTCCAGGGTCCAATCTAACAGTTTTGTGTTTCAAAGGCTGTGGTAAGTTAATATTCTGAAGGGAGAACAACATGGATTTGTCTGCTGGAAATATAAAGGGGGAGAAAGTGGCCATCGTTGCTCTTGTTTACCAGGTGGAAAATGGAGGCAGAAATGATCGATTTTGCAGGGCCAAACCCTGTGCACCAAGAAACGCCTGAAGCCAAACTGGCCTCGGACAATTTTCAGGCGTCCACGGCGTCCACCTAAAGCAAGTGTTAAGCCCCTTGCCTATGCTCATGTTTTAGGACCCCTCAGAGAAATTGGGTTCCTGAGTGGAGCAGGTGCTGGGCTGGCTGGTGTGGATGCTGGTGTGGATGCGGCCTAGCAAGCGGCCGCTCCCAAAATTGTTAAAAATATTAATGTGGAGCCAGGAGGAGCCTGTGTCTCCTACTAGCCGTGCTCAGCCCCACTCCTGCTGTCTTCCCCCCAGCCCCCCACCTCCACTCTCCTGGGACTTACCCGAGGCCAAAATTCAATCCTCCTGAAGGGCGAGCTGCAGCAGGTGCTGGCAGCTCACCATAAAGAACATACTTGGTATGCTGACAGTTTTAAACCACTAATATCACCAAACGCTGATAAAGGTAGTAATTACATCATTTGTTCAGGCACACTTGCTATTACCAGCTAAGAGATTCTGACTCAGAATAGCAACGGCTATAACTTCCTCTATTGCTGCAATTATCCTCTTGATTCCGATAATAGGGTTAAAAACACAAGATAATTTTTATGGCTCACATATACACACTATGAAGTCACTTTCTGGAACATATTCAACACATTCACGAATTATCTGAAATTCTCCCCCATGCAATGGGCAGATGCCGGTGAATGAATGCAATGTCCAGACATGGTGCATGTACGGTTCACCACTACTTTAGTTGAGTGGTTTATACAGCGTGGCGGTGATGGGAAATCTGCCTTTAATTTTCATTACTCGCCTGATGAAGGGGCTGATGTGGTCATGAAAGCCATTGTCTGCACCTTCTAATCTAAATTAATCCTGGTACAGTGTTTTCTTTGATACCTTTTTAAAAATCATATTAATGGGTCCAAACATATTTTGAATTACTGGGAAATGTCAGTTCGACTGCTTCACTCTCAGTGAAGCTTTCAGAGATGTTTTGAACTGTAATCCTGATTCCACTGTCCATTACTGTGTGTGGTGTTGTATTTCCTTAATAAATAATAGCATCAGGAAGGAAGGACATACTATACTATACAGTTACCTGGATAATGTAGCTATTCTGCTATGTTCATCTTAAATGATGGAATGACACAGCATCTATTATTTAAGGCATTTACACTGAAAGACCATCAGCTGTTTAGGGTATCGTGAACATTTGAAGATGAGACTATATTCAGGTTTATATTCTCTTGGACTTTATTAGTTAGTTATTATATCACAATGTAAGAGTCTATGTTACTGTAAAATGTATAGCATTATGTAGACTCATTAATACAAAAGAAAGAATCCAATTAGCTAGGATTGTCAATATTAAAATTCCAGATATTTAGATTAAAGTCAGTACCCTACATGTTCTTAAAAGATCTCATATATCTCATGTATGCCAAGAACATATTTAATATTTCCAACATTTCCTAATACCGAAATCCCATCTATCTACAAGTGGCTTTAAATGATGATATTGACCTGTATGTTCAATCAGTATACAGACCTGTGAACAGTCCTGATCACTATACTATTAATTTAACTCTTTCTTCCTTCTTCTTTTACATAATTATAATGCAATTCATGTACAAACTCAGACGGATCCAAATCCATTTTTGCACTGTAAATGATCAGCACTTCAACCTCCAAAATTATTTTAATTCCTACTGCAGTCTCAGGTTTGAAGGCAAGTGGATGAAATGGTCATTGCAGCGTCTACACTTGAATCCCACACTTCAAATTACTGCAGCTCCCCTGACTAATTCAACTCCCTCACGTAACGGTTTCCCTTACTTATCTTGTCTGCTGTACAGTTATTGGTTGAAGAAAATGCAAAAGGTGTCAGCCTTGGCTGAAAGGTCGCACTCTTGCCTCTGAATCAGAAGCTGTGGTTTGAAGTCCCACTCCAGAGGCTTCAGCACATAATCTAGATTCATACTTCAGTGCAGTACTGAGGGAGTGCTACACTGTCGGAGATGTTGTCTTTCAGATGAGACGTAAACCTAAGGATGCATCTGCCCTCTCAAGTGGAGGTAATAGATCCCACATCGCTATTTGAAGAAGAGCAGGGACTTCTCCTGGTCTCCTGGCCATTAATTATCAGCCAACATCACTAAAAACAGATTATCTGGTCTTTATCTCATTGCTGCTTGTGGGACCTAGCTACACATAAATTGGCTGCCACGTTTTCTCCATTACAACAGTGACTGCACTTCAAATGTACTTCATTGCCGATGAAGCTGGTTGGGACATAAATGCAAGTTCTTTCTTTCTTGCTTTATGATAATTCTGAGCAAGTGTAAGCATGATTTTTTTTTCATCTCTGGATGCATGGTGGATAAAAGTTTATTACCTTGCTATATATTGCCTGAAAAATAATTCATCCAAAACTCTGCTGCCTGTATCCTCTGCTGCACCAAGTTCCACTTACCCATCACCCCTCTCATCGCTGACCTACATTGGATCCCAATTCTCCAGTCTTATAACCCCCTCCTATAACTCTCTGTTCCGCTGACTCTGGCCTTTTGTGTATCCACATTCACCATCTAGGCCCTATGCTCTGGAATTCCCTCTCTGCCTCTCTACCTCGCTCTTCTCCTATAAGATCCGCCTTAAAACCCACCTTTTTGACCAAGTCTATGGTCACCCCTCCTAATAAATCCTCCTTTGGCTTGGCATCCATTTCTGTCTGATTACGTCTCTGCGAAGCACTTTGGGACTTTTTTTCTATGTTAAAGGTGCTAAATAAATGCAAATTGTCGTTGTGCACTATAAAACAATCTTACTTTCTTCTCCTTTTACGCAAAGGTTTCTGAAGTATCAGTCTACGTGACCAACTTGGATGGAATTGTGCCTGTGAAAAGGAAACACCCACGAAAAGGGAAGAAGAAATCCAAATTATCACGAAAATGCCGGCTTGAGGAAACGACCGAGTGTTTCTATATGAACAAAAAAATTATCCTCTTTACTCTGATGATTCTTGTTACTGTGATAATAACATGGACCTTACTGTGGGTCTTTGTCTGTGGGTATTTCACTTACCTATCCCATAGAAAAATTCTCTATATTTATGGTGAATTAATAGGCTATTCAGGTATCACTTCTATTTTGATACCAAATATGTGCCATAAAACCAAGGATGAACAGAATGGCCTTGTCTCAATTTAACACAAACTAACACCAGATTATAAAGCCAAATTGAAAGCATTGAAATTCCTCACAAACCCAACAGTACAATTGAGAACTTAATACTGGCCCAAATAGTTACCAGTCGTGTTACAAGTTTAGGTCTGCTGTAGATATAATCTCGGGTTCAGTGACATTAGCTGCTCCTGTAAGTGACTTGAGTGTCTTACTGTTATGGGAGTTGACTCACATTGTCCTATATCTACTTGTACAATAATGAGAAGTCGCACAACACCAGGTTATAGTCCAACAGTTTTATTTGAAATCACAAGCTTTCGGAGCTTACGTGGCCCCTTCCTCAGGTGAAGTAAAGAGATACAGAATCGCCAAAGCATATATAGATAGAGAACAATGCAAATTTTAAAGTTTATCGTTTCTCATACTGCGGCTTTTGACACATTGGACCCCCTGTGGCTCCACCTCATTGTCTCAGTTGTATCTTGCTATGTCTTTGATGTGGTACTTTCCTGGCTGACCTGATTGCCTTTTGTCACACCTCGGCAGATAAACAGTCAGGATGATTTAAATGTAGTCGTCTGCTTTTGTAAGTAACACATGCATTGTTCTCTATCTATATATGCTTTGGCGATTCTGTATCTCTTTACTTCACCTGAGGAAGGGGCCACGTAAGCTCCGAAAGCTTGTGATTTCAAATAAAACTGTTGAACTATAACCTGGTGTTGTGCGACTTCTCACTTTTGTCCACCCCAGTCCAACACCGGCATCTCCGCATCATGACTACTTGTACAATAGCATTCCTAGGGGTATAACAGTAGCACCCTCTTGTGAACCAAACTGAATAGTTGTGTCTTCCACACATCACCTCATGTACCTCTTCAATCTTTCTGGAAGCAGAGCAAGAAAATATTGGGCAAGACAAAGCCTGATACCAATCAATAAGCTACTATATTCCGCAATAAGGTGAACATACAGAATAACAGTTAACCAGATTCTTACTTAATTCCATCAGTACAACTTATCTTCACATAATAAAAAGAAAAGTGCTACCCCACATCAGTGGATTGTCTAACTTGACTGCAACAAGATGACTTCTAACTGTCCTCCATTATTACTAACCTCTCTGCAAAATCCCTCTCAGATTTCTCTATTGAAACCTGACTGAACACATGCATGTCTTTGTTCCACACATTCCTGTCCCCACAGGAATTTGAGGCTTCATTCCCAGCTCCTACCCCCTGTCCCAGGGTTTGCCAGCAGAGTTGCTATCAAATGTACGACCTTGCCCCCTCCCTTTAAAACAAGTTTCATGTAAAACTCAATAGGAAGGAACATTTTAACCATAAATGATGTGAATATTTACTGGGAGCCTCTGAGATAAGATAATGACCCCCTATTGTTCCTGATCACCTATCAATACGAACAAAAATCAAAATACTGCAGATGCTTTATCAATGTCTGGCTTTATTACACAATTTCCAAATGCCTACAGCCTTTCTTTTTAAATCTGTGTACCCAAATAAATGCACTTTGTTTTAAAACCTACCACTTAAATGTAACTCTTTTCCAAACGCTTTCTGTGGGAAAATGGTCAAAAAGTCACAAAACAGGATAATTTGCTTTTGATTTCTTGTAGGATGGGTGTTTTTGTCTCTGTATGAGAAATTTAACCCTGCCACATGTATTGTCAATCTCGTCCATTCAAACTAACCAAATGCGTATTGGCTCTAATTTGTGCCTGACCCTAAATAAAATCCTGATAACTGAGGGCAGGATTAACATGCAGTTGCATGAGATAATGGGGTAGATTTTCCCTCCGTGCGGTTTTTGGATGGCCAGCCAATAGTGCTGACAGGAGCCCCATCCATTTGGAGGGACAGATCTCATTAATATAGGACCCAAGGGTCGCAGGCAGAAAATGAGTGCTCAGGGGCAGGCTGCTGGCTCCGAGCCACCGCAATATTAGGCAGCCTGGCAGGGGTGCAAGTTATGCTACAGTTGTATAAATCTCTGGTTAGACCGCATCTGGAATACTGCGTTCATTTCTGGGCACCGCGCCTCAAAGGGTATATTGGCCTTGGAGTGGGTGCAGCCCAGATTCATCAGAATGATACCTGGGCTAATAGGCTTAAATTAAGAGGACAGGTTGCACAGACTAGGCTTTTACTCCCTTGAGTATAGAAGAGTAAATGGTGATCTAATTGAGGTGTTTTAAGATGATTAAAGGATTTGATAGGGTGGATAGAGAGAAACTATTTCCTCTGGTGGGGGAGTCCAGAGCAAGGGTACATAACCTTCAAATTAGAGCTAGGCCGTATAGGGTGATGCCAGGAAGCATTTCTTCACACAAAGGGTAGTGGAAATCTGGAGGTGCTACTGCCCTGTTTCTGCCAGGCAGGAGGCCTCAAAATCGCCCTCAATGTTTCTTTCTTCACAGATTTGTCAATCCATTCAGAAAGGTAGAATTAAATTGTAAATTGAGCTTGTTGCTTGCACCGATGGTGTAAATTTTTCTTTCATTTTAAAATGTGGCATCACGTTCATTAAAAATATATCTTAAAAGTGTAACTTTCTTTCCATTCCGCAGTGCGGACTCAAAACAGTAATGCTTTATATTTCGCTGGATTATTCCGTATAGCTAATGTTGAATTTGTTCCTGAGTATCGAAGAAAGGACTCCCCTGAATTTCTCTCCATGGCTGATAAAGTTCAGCAAGTGGTAAGAAACCTCTATAACACCACATGACATATGATATATAATAAAATATGGAAAATATTCCATGATAACTCAACTACATAATCCATGAACAAGAATGATCCAGGTGGGTTACGTCACAGTTGGATTATCATGGAATATTTCCACATATGACATATAAGTATTGTGAAACTGGAGCTCTTTTGATATTTGCAAATAACTAATATGGTTATTTTTTGTGAGATACTCATTTCTCTGAACATAGTTTTATCCAATATGGCCAGTGTTGGATCAAATCTCTGCTGTTACAGCACATTGCTGATCCATTGTAGCCTTCATGTCGGTGGATTCAGTGGGTATTATTCAGTGGTTCACTGGACTACTTAATGGTGTAAACCATATTCCAAAATAATTGTACAGTCCGTTCATTCATAAATTGCAGAAATGTATATGTGATGCTGATTATGTTTTAGGGAAAGTTATATTTTTGTATTTCAAAAGCTCTTGCACATTTTCAGTTTCCATAGAATTTAAAGGTTGAATGTGAATAGATGGGTGAAAGTAAAGGGCTAGCAAAATAATGGGCCAAAAATTCATCCCGCGACGCGAGAGTACGCACTGCGTACTCTCGCGTATTCTCTCTCCAATTGCCGGTTTTCTGTATGCCCTGCGCATGCGCTGAAAACCGGCACTTGGTCTTTTGAAAAGGGGGCGGTTCCTCGGTGCATCGCGTGCGCGCTACAGGCTGCGCGCACGCTGCGCACTTCATGCTTTGGACGCGCAGGTAAGTACGGAAGATTTTAGAAATGGAAAAAGGAGGAGTAAGACTCACTTTTAACAAGGTAAGTAGTGAATTAAGTATTTTTTTGAATTTTTTTTAACAGGTATATCTTTTTTAGAGACTTTAAAGACAGGTAAGTTTATTTTTATAACTTTTTAAAAGATTTTAAATTTTTTCAAAAATTTAATTTTTTATTTAAAATGGTTAATTTATTTAACTATACTTATTTTATTAATGTGATGGGTTTTTTTTTTAAATTTAATTGAGGTTTAGCTGTTATTTTGGGGGGGTGTAAGATTCATAGATTTCACAGCACGTATGTGAAACTTATGAATGGAAGATGGTGTGCTGCCATTGGCTCTAACTGAGTCACGTGATCCCACAGCTCGCACGAATTCACTATGCCAGTGGGATACGCAAGCACTGCCCGGCTGATGTCTGGAACATCAAGTTCGTGCGAGCTGGATCTGAAAAAGCACAAGCGGAGTGAGAGATCGCGGGGAAGCCTTACCCTCGCAGGAACAGAGCGAGATCAATTTCTGGGCCAATGTTTAAAATGTGGTCCAATCAGATCCTGATATGATGAAGCAAGCTGGATGGACTGAGTACCTTCTTTTGTTTCTAATTCTTATGTTGTTCTGTTATTACTGCTCATGAGTAGGTAGCTAAGTTACTATGTGAGGGGAAATAGAATAGGATTAATATGTAAGCATGTAGGCATCACCAAACTACCAATTTTCAGTGGGTGAGACTCAAGTTTAACTTTTAAAACTCTTTACTATTCTGTATAACACAATGCCACGGTTTCCACCCTTTCACTCATGGGCATACAGGGAAAATGCAGGAAACTAATTTTATAATCTAATCTAATTTTTTTATGGCCTAAAAAGGCTTTTGGTAATGTAGTAGAGGTGATATTTAGGTTAGAGTTATTTCCGTGAAGTTACAGTAATGTACATTTTAACAAGACAATCAGCCAATTTATCTGATTGGATAGTTTTGAACTCAAATATTTATTCATTTAATATGGAAGCTTTGGTTTTTGGTTGCGATACCATCAGGTTACACTGTCACAAAATGACATAAGTCACAGCTATGATTTTTCATCATGAATATGTGTATTGAAACAGGTATGTGTAGCTTCAGCAGCTATTATATTAACTCATTTGTTTTTATTTCATCTGTTTCACTTTGACTTTTGTGCTTTCCTTTTCCTTCAGATGAATAATGTTTATGAGAAATCGCTTTTCTCCAAGTTATACAAGCAATCGACCATTTCTGACTTGAGGTATGCATTCACTGTAAAGATCAAAGGCTGAATTCCCGGAATGCAGAATTTGTATGCAGTTGCCTAAACAGTGTTTTCTAATAAAAATGAATGACGCACCAGAGAACGGTAGGCACTTGCTGGAAAATGGGGAGGTGATGAATGGAAAAGTGAAGACAAAGTAACAGGAAAATAACTTTTTAATAAAACCAATTATATTTTTGTTCTTTTTGAGGCTGATTAGTGTTAACATTGACAGAAAATTTCTGTTGACGATGTAGTTCTCTGAAATCATGTTCCTGGTATTCAGAAGTTCAAAGACAGTTTACAATCACCTGTTGAACAATGGCAAGAGTATCTACTGGGCCTTGGGAAGGCTCCAGGCTTGCTTCTTGGCACTTGGCCTTTTTGTTCTTAGTGACCACTAATATTCAACGTTATGAGACATTTATCATTATAGTTGCCTCTAGCTCTACTTTGTTTATGCCAGTTTAGGTAAAGAAAGTGGACATTGTGTTAATATTGGGTTAATGTTATATTGTAACTATTTTGTGCCTACATATTAACAGGGATGGTACTTTAAAAGCAATTCGCTTAGAGACATTTCAATGTGATAAGTTGCCATATAATTGCAGACATTATTTAACTTATGACTCTATGAACACACAATGGCCTAGGAAGTCGTCTTGGACGGTGGTGAAAAATATCAGACGCTGTGTATAACGGGCGGCCGATCCGATCCGATCCGATCCGATCCCGCCCATTTTGTGCCCCTGCCCGAGACCAATTTCTAGCCCAATGGGTTTATCTCGCAATCAAGAATGAGACCCAACTTTTGTCAGAGTACTGTCCTTTCACTTCTTTAATCAGATTTAAATGTAACCGAAACCAGGAGGGCAGATCAAATATCATTCACTAACCTATCATGCAAACCATTAAATAAATATAAAATGTCTGAAATTGGAAACTCTACAGGGATGACTCCAGTAAAAACTGAATCCACGTAATTCAAATCGTAATACAATGTTGACAAAAAAAGTATTTTTTATGAGTGTGCTTCAGAATATTACTTCTTGTGTTTCTCATACAGTAACAACAACAATGGCGGAATTCTTGTTCACTTCTGGATTGTCTTTGTGGTCCCAAATGTGAAGACTCTGTTTGTGTGTGAGGACTGTGTCAGCGCTGTCTTAAAGGACTCTATTCAGACAAGTCTGGTAAACCGCACATCGGTTGGGTACCTCCTTGGACTTCCCGTGGACATGGACTCAATTGTTGTGAATGGTTATTTTTTTTTAGTATTTTGTCTCTTGCAGTTGTTGGAAATTGTATTTAGCATAATATATTATTTTATTGCTAATTGGAATCTGATTCTGCTTGAGACTGATGTCACAAATTTTGTAATTTTTTAATGAGTAAAATTACTATTCACAAACCATAAAATGACAATATATATAATGAAACTTTCTTGTTGCTGTAAGCATGGAAGAGGTTATATAGGATTGCATACATAGAAATTATAATACAGAAACAGGAGATTCAGCACAACCAGTTTGTGTTGGTGTTTATCCTTCATAGAAACAGTAGTCGCTCTGTTTCCATATCCCTTTATCCATCTGACCTTCAACTACCTACCTAACCCATTCCTAAATGTTGGCATGGTCTCTGCTTCAATCATTAACTCCGGTAGTGCATTTCAGAACTCGCAACGCTCTTGTGTAAAAATGTTTCTCCTTATCTCTGTTCTAAGTCTCTTACATTTAATCTTATATCTACGACCCTTTGTTATAAACCCCACAACCACTAGAAACAGTCTTCTATCTATTCTGTCTCATCCCATCATAGTTTTAAACAGCTCTATTAAATTACTCTGTAATCCTCTCTGTTCTAATGCAAATAGCCACAATTTTTTCAAGTCTTTCTTCATATTTGTATTCCCTCAGACCAGGCAGTATTCTTGTGAATCTGTGCTGTACCGTCTCTATTGCTGAACATCTTTCCGAAAGTGTGGAGCTCAAAATGGCACACAGTACTCCACCTGTGGTCTCACTAAGGTTTTATATAGATTCACCATTAAATCTTGACTTTTATATTCAATACCTCGCCATAAAACCCACTATTCCATTATCTTTTTAAAGGCCTTATCCAGTCAAGGTGCTGATTTTAATGTCTTGTGAACCTGAATTGCCATATCCCTGTGCTCTTCCACATCTAAAACAGAAATAGATAGTTTCCTAGAGGTAAAGGGAATTAGGGGTTACGGTGAGCAGGCAGGAAATTGGACATGAGGCTGAGTTCGGATCGGTCAGGGCCCTGTGCGTGGCGGAGCGGGCCCAGGGGCTGAGTGGCCGGGTCCTGCTCCTACTTCTTGTGTTCTTTAGATTTGAGGTTAGGATCAGATCAGCCATGATCTTATTGAATGGCGGAGCAGGCTCGAGGGGCCGATTGGCCTACTCCTGCTCCTATTTCTTATGTTCTTATGTTCTTATCACCCAACCTCCCCCCTGTCAAAGTTCTATCTTTGCCTATTCTGCCATCTTATCAATATCCCCTTCAGCTACCTTTGGTCCTCAGAATTATTTACTATGCCTCTTATTTTAGTATCATCTGCAAGTTTGGACACCACTCCCTCTAGCCCTAGGTGTACATTGAGAACAAAAAACAGTCCTAGACAAGAACCCTGTGGAACACACTATCTACTGCCAGCCACCCGGAGAAACTGCCTTTAAATCCTGCTCTCTATTTCCTTCCTTCTAATCAGTTTTTAATCCAATTTTCTATCCCTAATTCCATACCCCTTAATCTTCTCCAATAGCCTCTTGCATGGCACCTTGTCAACGGCTTTCTGAAAGTCCATCTACGTAATATCACTGCATTTCCCCCATCTTCAATATCTGTCACCTCTTTAAAGAACTCTTATCAGGTTTGTTAAGCTTTGGACCTTGTCCAAAAGTGACTTTGCTTGTGAATCAAATTTTAAGATTTTTTACATATTAGTTAATATCTGTAATTGAGCTAATTCCTAAAAATAATGAACTACATTCTTCTTAGAAATACAGCATCCCTGTATCTTATTAGAAATCAGCGCTTGAGGGTATGTGTGAAGAATGCTAGAAAACTTTTAAGCCTTGAAATCATGCTCTAGGGTACTAGTGTACAAATGTTTGATACATTTTTCTGAAATTCTTCTCGCCATTGTTTTAGTGAAGCTGTCGACCTGTTTAAATTAAACACCTCCATTAAAAGAGGAAAAAGGAACTTCACATCAACTTGTTAAGTGTTCATAATGCTAGAGTCTTATGGCATAATTTCAGGATCATTGTTTTTAATGGACCCTCTAGAAAACCTCAGTTTGCTAACTGTATACCTATGATAGACCCTGAAAATTATTTGTGTGTGTCTGTGTGTGCATGTGTGTATGTATGTGAAAGGTTTAGGGGGAAAAATTCGATTGCTTTGTGCCACCCGTTAGCGCCCTAAGAGGGCGCTAATGGGGCGCAAAGCAACTAGCGCCCTGTTTGCGCCGCTCGTGAAATTGACCAGACATTTTGCGGCGGCGCTAAACACTACCGCCACGATCTCCTGCAACCACAGATCGTGACGTCAGTCGAGCATGCAACACGGTAGCACCCTGGACAGGATATTGAGTGGCGCCCCCTGCCTTACCGCCTGCCGCTAGCAACGACAGGTTGAGGGGAGTGTTTTGCAGTCGGGAAGGGACTGGGGGAGCGCTATTTAAAGGTGACCGCTTCCTGCCTTTTTTGTCAGCGACATTTTTGCACCATGCATTCTGAGATAGAGAGAGAGACTTCTGGAGATATTCAACGCTGTGTGAAGGAGTTTTGGGTACTGAGCAATATTTTGCAGGTTCATTTTAATTTGATCTTCCTTGCATCGATTTAGAAGAGACTATGGGGGCTGCACTCTGAGCTCTTTCCCTGGGCCTCTCCATTGCTCTCTCCAGCAGATTTGATGTACAGGTCTCTCCAGACCGAGATTCAAGGCTGCAATGAGCAGGGTGTGGATGGAGACCAAGATCGACCCTCCCCTTTAAGAACTGGCTGGCGCCAGTGTGTCTGTGTTCCATTGCTGACTGACATCACATGAGCTTCGCCAGAGCTCTGAGGTCGTGCCTCGCTCCTTGGCGTTAGCGCCTTAAGAGAGGTGTGTAGCGCCTGATTTAGCGCTCCAATCACCTCCAGGGATGATAGAAGCCAAGTTTGCAGTCGGAGGCGATAATTTGCGCCAGGTGCTAAACTTTGCGCACGGCCGATAATTGCGCCCCAAACGGGGCGATACTGAATTTCTCCCCCTTAGACTCTTAGCTGTGTATATCTAGTCTACTATCTTAATACATTAGACTAAACTGCATACCCTGAAACATAAGATAATCTTTAAACTTTTACTTTTGTAATTGATAGCTGGCCTCCGCTCAGATTACATTGCTACAGCTACAACAGGTAAGAATTTTTATTTAATTTGATCTTCTTATGCAAGCGTTGTAGTGTAAATAGGGGTAATTTAAAGAAAGAAAGAACTAATATTTATTGAGCACCTTTCACATCCTCAAAGCCTTGAGGGATAAATATTGGCCAGGGCACTGGGAAAATTCCTCTCCTTTCCTTTGAATACTGCCATCCTTTATGTCCACCTGAGACGGCAGATGGGGCCTCAGTTTAACATTTCTTCTGAAGGATGGCACCTCCGACTTTGCAGCACTCCCTCAGAAGTGCACTGAAGTGCCAGCCTAGATTATGTGCTTACATTCTGAAGGAGGGCTTGACTCGAGTATGAGTATTACCACTGAGCCAAAGCTGACATATTTGCAAGGTCTACTCCTGGTGTAGTCTCACTTAGACAGATTGAAGACATGGCTCTATAATATTATAGGCCTATCATTAGATTACACTCCTATCTAGCAAGGCACCACATCATGAGAGGAGTCTTGCAGAATTACCCTATGGCGTTTTCTGTTTAAATTCAGTGGCCGGAATTTTCCGGGGGGTCAGCGGGCGGGATCGGTGGCAGGTCGGGTGGGAAATATGATTTTTTTGACAGCAGGTCGGGGCTGCCGCAACATGCCTTTCCCAATGGCGCGTGTGTGATCTCCGATCCGACAGACCCTTAATAATGCTTTTAACCTTTCCTTTTAGCTTTCACTGCTCGCCCACAGGGTCCACGCTGCTCGGGGACCACGTCTGTGAACCTGAGGCGGGAGTTGCATGGCCATTGCTCCAGCTGATTACTTAACAGCTTCAAATGTACAGTAAAAGCTCCCACCTGACAGATCATCACTTTCCTCAGCCACAAGCTGTTTCTCAGTCCATTTCAAGCATAGATTCTACAGGCTTTCCACTTTCCACTCTCACCTCATTTGAAGAACTCTCTCACCATTGACAGAATGCTTCACCTGCCATCTATTCCATCAACAATGGTGCCCTTTATACTGTCTCACCTTGGTCCTCAGAATCGGACCACGATCAGCCCCAACACCAGCAGCACCAGGCACACCAGCAGCACCAACAACAACACTAACCTTCTCCGCAATCACCTGATGCTGCACAGGACAGAGGGCATCAGCACCCGAGCACATTGCTGCCCGGGAGGCCAGGGATGGCCTCACCATGGCCAGATTTACTTCACTTGATGTTGTACATCCTGGCTGCCACATGATGGGGTAGTTGACACATTGTGCACATGTTGGGAACAAAGTGCTGCTTGGAGTTAAAATGATTTGACAGTGGTGCCTGGGGTTCGGCTGGGGCAGGGGCCATCCAGGGTTTTACAAATATGGTGATGGGCCTTGCAGGATTGGGGCATTGTCTTTTGTGGAGCACTCAGAATGGGTTGTTAATTTGCAGCTCCACTCTGACTTTCTTGGGGGAGAGCTGGGGGGATGGGGCGGTCTGAGTTTCTGTGAGAGGTACCTGGCCATGTGGGCTTCCAGAAATGAGTTCCAGATTGCCTGTTATATCCCAAGTTCCAGGTGGCATATGCCCAACACATAAACCACTCACGTGTTTGTTATGAGAAGGGTTGCGCTCTGCCACAGCGGGGGATGTATCGTTTTGCAGCTACCAGTGCCTGTTGGGCCCACCCATTAATGAACAATCCAACCCCTTGAACCTTGCAGGCTAGGTTGACTGACTTGGGTATGCAGGGATTGTGAGACATATAACGCTCTTTGCAGCCTTCTGGATTGCTACCCACAGTGGCTGCATGAGGTAAAGAACTAGAATATGAGTACCAGGTGTATCTCTAATGGCTGCAGCCTCTCCAGCATTCATCCTGCAGGGAGGAATGGCATTGAACTAATCTGTTGATACCTTTTGTTATGACAAATTTGGAACCTACATATAGTCATAACGGCACAGAAGGAGGCCATTCGGCCCATTGAGTCCGTGCCGGCTCTCTGTAGAGCAATCCAGTCAGTCCCATTCCTCCGCTCTATCCCCGTAGCCCTGCAAGTTTATTTCCCTCAAGGGACTATCTAGTCTCTCCTTGAAAACATTGAGTGTCTCTGCTTCCACCACTTCCGTTGGCAGCGAATTCCAGGTCATCACCACTCGCTGCATAAAAAAGGTTTTCCTCACATCCCCCCTGTATCTCTTGCCCAAAACCTTAAATCTGTGTCCCCTAGTCCTTGTACCATCAACCAGTGGGAACAGCCTTTCCCCGTTTAGCCTATCCAAACCCGTCATAATCTTGTACACTTCTATCAAATCACCCCTCAATCTCCTTTGCTCTAATGAAACAAATCCAGCTTCTCCAACCTGTCCTTGTAGCTAAGATCCTCCATGTGGCAAATGCATCTGAAAATTCTCGATTGTGTTTAATTGGAGAAGGATTGATAGGCCTTGAAGGATTTTAAGGAGACACAGACCTTAGTTCCAACTACATTATTCTTTTTTATAGTTTTCATTTGTACAGATTGTAAATGTGTAATATTATACAGCTGTAGTGTAATTATGGAAGCTCTTTACTTGTGGAAACCTTAGTCTTATAATATCTGTATAGAGCCAAATTTTCAGTCACCATTGGGCGATGGTGACTGAGCAGTCCAGGCATTTGGGAGCTGAGTAATCAGGCAGAGATCCATATTGCAGGATCTCTTTTGTGTGAGAGATATTATAATAAATTTAAATGAAGTACATGGTGGTTTTCTGTCTGCTTACGATGGGATCACACTGCGCATTCTATTCACTCATTTGCAGTGGTGCTGAGGGAAGCTCTGAGTACAATAGAGCTGTTAAAGGGTCTGAGGCTTTTTAGCTTTTTTTCTACTTGCTTTCTTATTTTTTGGCAATTTTTATGAAAAAAATGAATGTATGTGTTTTAAAATAAAATTGTGGAGAACTTTTCACCAGGATAGGAGGTAACATTAATGTGGGAAATTAAAACAGCCTAATATTGTCTCCTCATTCATTGGAAAACCAATTGTATTTGAAGTATTTACAAGAGTTCAGCAGAACAGAAAGAATTGAAAAAGAAGATGGGGGTTAAAAAGGGATTCTTAGAATACAAAGGTTCATGCAAGTTTAGGGAGTGACAAAGCATTTAAGTCCCAGCTACAGAGCCCCAGTTGGCAAGTCAAGTTCGTTCATGGTGGGGTTGATATTGAAATGCCTCAAATACAGTATTTCATAGTTGAATTGGTTGAAAGGATGTGTCGTACAAAATGTGTATGTCGGGGAGGATTGGGGAATGAGAGGGAAAAATGTACAATAACATTTTTATTAAGTCAAAATATCTATAATAATATTTTGCTTTTTCCAGGTTCTAAATATGTTATAGATAAGTATGCAGAGCAGGCTGGCGTTCACGTTCCTTTCAACTTCTCTGCTGCTTCTGGACGAGTAAGCTGCCACTTCAAGCTCACTTCACTGCTCGGACATGTCATTCGCCTCTCTCTCAGCTCCCTGCAGATTGAACCCGACAGTTGTGTCACAGATTCACTCAGCATTTATGACTCTCTCATGCCTATCAGGAGTAGGAATTTGTACCGGTATGTATTCCAATTTCAGTGCTTCAAATATTTAGGATAACTGAGTCTGTTAACTGATCAATTTCACATTGCTGTTGATTTTGCATTATAATGGGCCAGAAATTCGGCTCTCCGGCTTCCCGGGGGGGGGGAAGGATCGTGCGCGTACTTGCATACCGCGCCTGCCGTTGTGCTTCGGGCCCACGTGGAATTTGGCTCCTGGGCCTCCTCCAGCTGCTGGCGCGCAGTGCTTGCATATCCCAGGGGCGCAGTTAGTTTGAAGCGTCCCCTGGGATCACGTGGGCCATGGAGAGCCAATCCTAACAGGGCATTTTCATTCATAGATTTTGACAGGAAGACCTGTCAAATCTATGAATAGAAATCGGCCCCAAAACCTCACTAAAACTTCAAATAAATTTTAAAAAAATCACATTTTTAAAATAACTATAAATTACATAAATTAACTACTTTAAACAAAAATTTAAATTTTTGAAAAAATTAATTACACTTTTTAACGGTGCTAAAAATAAACGTACCTTTCTTTAACGTATGTAAAAAAGATAAACCTGTTGAAAACATATTTAAATTGTACTTAATTCATCACTTACCTTGTTAAAAGCAGGCCTTGCGCCTCCTTTTTTCCTGCGCAGCTTCTCTGTACTTACCCTCATGGAGAAACCTGAAAAAAAAAATGAAGTTCGCTGCGTGTGCGCTGCCTCTCCGGCGCACGCGTTCGACCTCTGAACCCCTTCCTTCAGGGGAACGGAAGTTCCGGTTTCCAGCGCATGCGCAGTGCATGCGCGAAACCGGCACTTTCGTTGGGTCTACGGGTGAGTACCCAGCGCGTACTCACCCGTGGAGACCCGAATTTCTGGCCCAATGTATACTAAATAGTCATGTGTAATGTGTGAAGATTATCTTTCATCTTGCATGTTCTGATGATAAACCAAGCATTTGAATAATCTTGTAATATGGCCTCTCACCGTTACATATGTGTTATTTAAAGAAGAAAGCATCGTACACAATTGTATTGTATCTGCAGATTTCTGTGCAAAATAGAAATATAAGCCTAAAAATTACTGTTGGAGATAGGTAGATGAATGGTTAATATATTTGGATGACATTCCTTTGTCCCCTATTAACCTAGTTGTTTAAATGGGTTAACACATCTGCTAAACTAGCAGACAAAGTAACAGACAAGTATCAACCATTCATCCACTAATATTAGCAGCAGTAATTTCTAGGCTGTAGACTATCACTAAGGCTACAGAAAGCTTGAACACATTCGGCAGTTAGTAAAAACGTATAAATAAGTTGGAAACAAAAGATAAAATAAAGAAAAAGTGGACAATTGTTTTTAGATCTTTTGTAAGTAAAATGATGACAGAACGTAACAATACAGAAGAACCAGCCTTTAACAGAAAACAGAGATGAAGGGTGAAATGGGAAAATTGAGTGCGGTTCTATTTGACCAGAATCCACCTCAATTTATGCTGCAACTCTTGCAACATTCTGTGCAAAAGTGTCATTACAATATGGAAATTACTTAAATTACCCCTCATGCGATTTTCCATTGTTTACAATGGGATCACACTGTACACTTAGCCTGGCTATTTGGAGTCTCCATAAAGGGAAGTTCTCTGTAAATAGATTTTTTTTAACCTTTTTTATTCTGTGTCCTTTTAGTGCTGCTTTTACTGGGTATTTTTTGCAGGCCGGTGCTAGCCTTGAGCTTGGGGTTGCCTGTACATTCACCAGCCTGTATATTCTTATAAGCAAAGGCGACTAGGTAGCTCCTCATCGGAAGTCAAATGTTTGTCATTTCTGAGCTGTCCTCCAGTTCCAGTCCCTTGTATTGTGTGTGATCTTGTCCTGTAAGCAGAGAAGTCGGCTTGAGATATTGTAAGTTGATGGAGTGCACACAGTGACAGACATGTTCCCAATCCACAGCCTATCCTATGTATCACTGAGTGATCGTGCATCAAGCTGCTAGGTTTTATTTAAATGATTTGCTGTTTGAAGCCTTTATAAGATGTCAGGGTTTCAGTTGTAACTTATAACTTGAATGTGTAGCTTTAAGAGTTGCAGCAGCATGGGATATTATGCTTCCCCTCCTTCTGTGAGTTCTCAGCAGAAGACCCAATCCAGGCCAGGAACTCGACAAGCAGATTAAGTTATAGCTGCCCCCACAAGAATTGATGAGATAGGCAATGTGCAGTATCCTCAGGGACTAAGCCAACTGTGCAATGTTTGGGCAGAAATGGCACTGACCTTGGAAAATCTACCCTTATAAGTAGCCACCTATCTACTGGTTGCAGGAAAATTTAACTCTGAGGTATTAGTTATTCATTACTTTTAGTTCAAATTTCATGCCCATCCGGATAACCCATTGATTATGTCATATTATATTTACCTTTTAGGGATATAAATCAGGAAAGCTTGCTGTAGATATAGCTCCTAGTTCTTTACAGCATGTTACTTGAGAACCAGCCAAATAATGTAAAAAGAAATAACATATTGGCCCATATTTTCCGATTGGAGGCTTCCTGCATGTGGAGGCCTCCGATCTGGAAAAAATCTACGCCCTTACCTGAGGGCTCCGGAGGTCCAGACATTTCCATTCCTGGGCCTCTCCACTACGAAATGCGCAGGGCCCACGTATCCCAGGGGTGCATGCGGTGGGATCACGTGGGCTATGGGGAACCAATGGAAGAAGGGAATCTCCCTTCATACTTTTGACAATTCTCTCAGCTTAGACCCGTCAAAAGTATGAATGGAGATCACTCCAAAAACACATCAAAACATTAAATAATTTTTTTTTAAATCACGTTTTTAAAATGAGTTAAAATTACATTCAATTAAATATTTTAAACAAAAATGTAATTAAAGTTTTTTACAGGGCTAAAAATAAACTTACCTTTTTTAAAAGTATTTTTAAATTATAAATGAGTGAAAAAATGTTAAAAAACTTTTTAAAACTCTTATGCCAGTAAAAGCAGGCCTTACGTCTGCTTTTACCAGGCGTAAGAGTATTAAAGGATTTCAGCGGGCGGAGGTTCTGCAGAAAGCGGAACACTGCACCCGCAGAGGCCCTTCTCCAGGGCAGGAGTGCAATCTCTTGACAGATCGGAAGTGCCGGTTTTCAGCGCGTGCGCTTCGCATGCCTGAAACCGGCACTTACGAGGTCCCTGCGGGTGTGTACACAGCTCGTACACTCCCGTAGGGATCGGAAAATACAGGCCATTATAACTTAAACTCCTTTGTGAATTGTCTCATAGTAACATAGTAATATTTTGGGAATGAGAAGACCATTGGTGCATCTAGCGTACCCTTCATAACCTCCCATCAGTTTGTTTACTGTGATTCTTAAAGTAATAGCCCTGCTTCCCTTTTCCTAATCGGAATTAATTTGGTCCTTTTTAAAAACCTGCCATGGTTTCCTGATCCATTCCCCTAACTGGTAACCCATGATTCTTATCACCCTTTTAACTGTGTCCGCTAGTCCTTGAATCCTTTTTTCCTCTACTTCCTCCATGCAGTCTGCACCACTTACCTGTGGGGATGATGTCCTGCAATGCCAAACAGGGTAACGCTCCTTCTGCCCACTTCCTGAGCAGCAATTCCACAGCTGTGTCTGTGAAATGTGATCTTGATGCTCTATTATTACAGCAATAAGATTTGCAGGCTCTGCTTAATGTTCCTGTTTCAC
This sequence comes from Squalus acanthias, assembly GCA_030390025.1. Classification (NCBI taxonomy): domain Eukaryota; kingdom Metazoa; phylum Chordata; class Chondrichthyes; order Squaliformes; family Squalidae; genus Squalus; species Squalus acanthias. The sequence continues at coordinate 144,103,061 of CM059429.1, forward strand.
AGAAATCTCTCCCCTTTGAAAGGCAGCTGTAGCCTTCTAAAAGCTGTAGCTGCACCAGATATAGCACCTCACATTGAGCTAGCTCCCAGCAGGACTCCTAATCCAGAGAAGAAGCTTGCTGATAATGCTTAAGTAGGCCTAACATTGAAAGATCTGACGGAGCCAGCTATGTTCTATTATGTGGATACAACAACTTTTGCAATTTATATATTTTTTTTATTCGTTTATGGGATCTGGGCGTCGCTGGCAAGGCCAGCATTTATTGCCCATCCCTAGTTGCCCTTGAGAAGGTGGTGGTGAGCCGCCTTCTTGAACCGCTGCAGTCCGTGTGGTGATGGTACTCCCACAGTGCTGTTAGGTAGGGAGTTCCAGGATTTTGACCCAGCGACATTATATTGCTATTAATGTAGAAAAATGTCCTGAGGAAATTTACAAAGAAAGAGATGGATGATGAGCCTTCGTGAGAAAGTTAAGAGAGGTGATTGAAGGCTTGGTCAGAGGAATGGGATTTATGGAGGCGTTTAATGGTGGAGTGAGATGTACAGAGGTGTAAAGATTTAAGAAGGGGGTTCCAGCAAGTAGGGCTGGGGTAGGAGAAGGCTTTGCCACCAATGATGGAGCGAGTGGAGGGAGAGGGAATGCACAAATGTTCGAAGTTGGGGTACTGGAAGACATAGGACAGGAAGTAAGCATGAAGGAGGTTGCCAAGGTTGGGTGGGGCAAGCTTGTGAAGGGATTTGTAGATGATGATGAGGATTTTAAATTCATTGGCCGGAATTTTCCAGGGTGGTAGCAGGCGCAATTGGTGGCGAATTGGGTGGGAAAGTTGTTTTTTTTGACAGCGAGTCAGGAACCTGCTGTCATCTCGCTCCCACGTGCCTTTCCCCCAGGCGCGTCTGTCATCGCGGAGCAGACCCGACCGGCAGTGGTGGGCGACCCAATTGAAATCATTATCAGTTAATTTACAGGCACTTAAGAGCCTTTTTTCACTTACTTTTTAAAATGCCCTGCATGGCCACGAGATTCACACAGCTCAGGAACCGCGTCTGTCAATCTGAGGCGAGAGTTCCGTGGCCTTTGCTCCAGCTGATTACTTGACAGCATCAAATGTACAGTAAAAGCTCCCACCTGACAGATCATCACTTTCCTCAGGCAGAAGTTGTTGCTCAGTCCATTTCCAGCACAGATTCTGCAGGCTGCAAGTGTTTCCAGCAAAGTCTCCATCCAGTGTCACCTCATTGGAAGAACTCTCTCACCATTGACAGATTGCTTCTGTCATCTGTACTTCACCTGCCATGTATTCCATCAACATGAGTGCCGTTTATACTGTCTCACCTTAGTCCTCAGAATCGGACCACGATCAGCCCCAACACCAGCAGCACCAGGCACACCAGCAGCACCAACAACAACACCAACCTTCTCCGCAATCACCTGATGCTGCACAGGACACAGGGCATCAGCACCCAAGGACATTGCTGCCCGGGAGGCCAGGGATGACCTCATCATGGCCAGATTTAGTTAACTTTACACTGTACACCCTGGCTGCCACATGATGCACCAGGTTGGTACCACCCCACACCAACACCATAAAGCATCCCTACAATGCCCAAGCCATTCCTTTCACACTCATCACCATTGCAGGGGGAACCGTTATGTCTCACCATTCACTGCAACTCACTAAGCCACTTCCAAATGTGCACACAAATCTGTCCAAGTGTTGAAAATAAAGATTTTTATGTTTGACACCACATGAACAGAAACTTTACATAAACATTGGATAAAACACCCATGTGGTTATCCTTGTGTGTTGTTAGTTGTTATAATTGCACTAGGATGAGGGTGAGTGTGAGGGGTGGCTAGTGAGATGGGGATGTGATAGTGTAGATAGAGAGAGAGGGATGGGTGGACGTACAAGTAATGTTGGTGTGAGTAAGGATGTGCAGGAATAGGGTAGGGAAGGCAGAGTGATGGGGATGTGATGAGAGGCACAGCAGGATGAAGTTGAGTGTGGCTTTGTGCTAACGTTTCCTGATCTAATGAGATCATTGAAACGTTTGCGACATTGCACCAAGGTCCTCCTGACCACATCCCTGCTTGTGACCTCCTCTGCAATCTGCAACCAGGCTGTCTTGGTCTCCTGGGGAGGTCTCTTCCACCCATCAGAAGGGAAGAGGACCTCCCTGCGTGCTCTGCATCGGAGAACCTGGGTGCAGCCCTCTGCCTCTGCGCAGTCATTGTCAGTGTTTGCAGCACTCCAATGCTGTAGTGCATTGACAGCACTATGTTAGATGGAACTTCAAATGTAATGTGGCCATGATCCCTCTAAAAATTCTGACCGAAAACGCATCATGAATGATGTCACCAGACCCGCTCCATCTCATTGGGCCGGGTAATGCGCTGGGTGGGCTTAACAGGCCCCGTTAAGGTAAGTTAATTTTCAACAGTGGGATGGAGCCAGCAGCGGGGTCGCGACCTACCATGGACATCGGCCGCACCAGACCCGCCCAGGTAGGCAAAATTCCGGCCATTATGTTGGGCGCAGGGAACCGATGTAGGTCAGTGAGGACAGAGGTGATGACTGAGCGAGATGTAGTGTGGGTCAGGATGTGGGTGGTGGAGTTGCCGAAAATTTGGAATTTATGGTTAGTGGAGGTCGGAAGGCCAGTGATGAGTGGGTTTGAAAAATCACATGATCGAAGGGTTTAGGCAGAGTTGGAGTGAGGTAGGGAGAGGCGGGCAATGTTGTCAAAATGGAAGTATATGGTATTGGTGATGAATAGGAAATGAGGTTTGAAGCTCAGCTATAGTTGAACAGATCAGCCTTTGGCTTTCACAAAGATCGCAACAGAAAACTGTCCTTCACAGCTCATTAACAAGTTACTCAAAATATGGCCCAAAGCCTCCCTTTTTAAATTTTAGTTACTATTAAGATACTACTTGTACAATCATAACAACAGAAAATTATAGTTCCCATTTTGGCTTTTTTGTCAGACAATCTTTTTCTTCACTGTGGCACAAATCTTTGATCTATGCTACAATGAATGATCCAAAATTCAACTTCAGTTTTGTAGTCCTGTGAAAGATGTGTAAAATCTTTATGCAGACAACACACTGATTTTGCACATTTTCAGCTTGCAATTGAGATATGAAAGCATGAAACCAATTTATTTATTGTACATTATTTTACATTACAATCATAGATAATAGAGGTCCTTCAATCTAATAGGGCTTTCTAAAATCTATAACCAATGCTATGGTGTCTTACTCAAGCATTTAATGAGTTTAAATTTGTTTCTGTCATTGATGTGTTTTTATTCCAGAGCCTGCGAACCCTTTGGTTCTTTCCCAGTTTCCTTTGTATCTACCGGCAATGGCATGTTTCTGTCATTCAAATCCCTCAGAGTGCATGGGATAAAAGGAATCACTGGATACTTTGAAGCAATTCCCAAGGAAAGTAAGTTGTAAAACAGCTTTGGCCACATATCTGCATCGTAGCTCTCAGAAAATTTTATTGAGCTCTGAAAGCTATTAAGATCTCAAAAAAATTGGTGCACTCTTAGCCTAGTTCACAGTGAAATGAATCAACAACATAAACCTCGCCATAATTTAACACTAATACAATAATTTAATTCAGGGTGCATTTCTACTGAGACCTATATAATCATTTCAAGCAGTTCCATAATAGAGTTGGCCACCTTGGTGCCAAACTTGTTTACCTTATAAGGGTTGCCGCCACCTGCACTGTCAGTTATTTATGCAGCAAGGTTGTGACAATTCTATGAGGTAAACTGAGTATAAATGCACAGGTGCTATTTTACCTAATTTAACTTGAGCAGCTTATTATCATAATTATACTCCTATTTAAAACCAAAATGACATCAGTGCACATTTGCTGGATGTTGTGTGCTGATGCATGTACAGATATTTTTAATTGTATATTCTTTAATTTTTAATGTAGCCACCCAGTAGGAGTAGTAGAGGAGGGAAAGAACCAGAGCACAGGAGGGCAGGGACACAGGAATTCATGTTTGCTAATAAGGTGCTGATTTCTATCCCTGAAAAGTGTGCCTGGTTTAAATTAGTGCTAATTCAGCTCTGAAAGCCTGGGCAGCCACTTGGAGCAAACAAAGGAAAGATTTTTTTCATTCGTTCCTGGGATGTGGGCGTCGCTGGCAAGGCCAGCATTTATTGCCCATCCCTAATTGGCCTTGAGAAGGTGGTGGTGAGCCGCCTTCTTGAATCGCTGCAGTCCTTGTGGTGAAGGTACTCCAACAGTGCTGTTAGGGAGGGAGTTCTAGGATTTTGACCCAGCGACAATGAAGGAATGGCGATATATTTCCAAGTCAGGATGGTGTGTAACTTGGAGGGGAACTTGGAGGTGATGATGTTCCCATGCGCCTGCTGCCCTTGTCCTTCTAGGTGGTAGAGGTCGCGGGTTTGGGGGGTACTGCCGAAGAAGCCTTGCCGAGTTGTTGCAGTGCATCTTGTAGATGGTACACACTGCAGCCACGGTGCGCAGGTGGTGGAGGGAGTGAATGTTTAAGGTGGTGGATGGGGTGCCAATCAAGCGGGCTGCTTTGTCCTGGATGGTGTCGAGCTTCTTGAGTGTTGTTGGAGCTGCACTCATCCAGGCAAGTGGAGAGTATTCCATTACACTTCTGACTTGTGCATTGTAGATGGCGGAAAGGGTTTGGGAGTCAGGAGGTGAGACACTCACCACAGAATACCAAGCCTCTGACCTGCTCTTGTAGCCACAGTATTTATGTGGCTGGTCCAGTTAAGTTTCTGGTCAATGGTGACCCCCAGGATGTTGATGTTGGGGGATTCGGCGATGGTAGTGCCGTTGAATGTCAAGGGGCGGTGGTTAGATGCTCTCTTGTTGGAAATAGTCATTGCCTGGCACTTGTGTAGCGCAAATCTTACCTGCCACTTATCAGCCCAAGCCTGAATGTCATCCAGGTCTTGCTGCATGCGGGCATGGACTGCTTCAATATCTGAGGAGTTACGAATGGAACTGAACACTGTGCAATCATCAGCGAACATCCCCACTTCTGACCTTATGATGGAGGGAAGATCATTGATGAAGCAGCTGAAGATGGTTGGGACTAGGATACTGCCCTGAAGAACTCCTGCAGCAATGTCCTGGGACTGAGATGATTGGCCTCCAACAACCACAACCATATTCCTATGTGCTAGGTATGACTCCAGCCAGTGGAGAGTTTTTTCCCTGATTCCCATTGACTTCAATTTTACTCGGGCTCCTTGGTGCCACACTCGGTCAAATGCTGCCTTGATGTCAAGGGCAGTCACTCTTACCTCACCACTGGAATTCAGCTCTTTTGTCCATGTTTGGACCAAGGCTGTAATGAGGTCTGGAGCCAAGTGGTCTTGGCGGAACCCAAACTGAGCATCAGTGAGCAGGTTATTGGTGAGTAAGTGCCGCTTGATAGCACTGTCGACAACACCTTCCATCACTTTGCTGATGATTGAGAGTAGACTGATGGGGCAGTAATTGGCCGGATTGGATTTGTCCTGTTTTTTGTGGACAGGACGTACCTGGGCGGTTTTTCACATTGTCGGGTAGATGCCAGTGCTGTAGCTGTACTGGAACAGCTTAGTTAGAGGTGCAGCTAGTTCTGGAGCACAAGTCTTCAGCACAACAGCCGGGATGTTGTCGGGGCCCATAGCCTTTGCTGTATCCAGTGCGCTCAGTCATTTCTTGATAACACGTGGAGTGAATCGAATTGGCTGAAGGCTGGGTTCTGTGATGGTGGGGACCTCAGGAGGAGGCCGAAATGGATCATCCATTCGGCACTTCTGGCTGAAGATGGTTGCAAATGCTTCAGCCTTGTCTTTTGCACTTGTGTGCTGCGCTCCACCATCATTGAGAATGGGGATGTTCATGGAGCCTCCTCCTCCAGTCAGTTGTTTAATGGTCCACCACCATTCACGACTGGATGTGGCAGGACTGCAGAGCTTTGATCTGATCCGTTGGTCGTGGGATCGCTTAGCTCTGTCTTTAGCATGCTGCTTCTATTGTTTAGCATGCGTGTAGTCCTGTGTTGCAATTTCCCCAGGTTGGCACCTCATTTTTAGGTACACCTGGTGCTGCTCCTGGCATGCTCTTCTACACTTCTCAGTGAACCAGGGTTGGTCGCCTGGCTTGATGTTAATGGTAGAGTGAGGGATATGATGGGCCATGAGGTTATAGATTGTGGTGGAATACAATTCTGCTGCTGCTGATGGCCCACAGCGTCTCATGGATGCCCAGTTTTGAGCTGCTAGATTTTTTCTGAATCTATCCCATTTAGCACAGTGGTAGTGTCATACAACACGATGCAGCCTGTCCTCAGTGTGAAGACAGGACATTCATCTCCACAAGGACTGTGCGGTGGTCACTGCTACCAATATTGTCATGGACAGATGCATCTACGACAGGTAGATTGGTGAGGACAAGGTTGGGCTGTGTCCTAGGTCCAACCATCTTCAGCTGCTTCATCAATGACCTTCCCTCCAACATAAGGCCAGAAATGGGGATGTTCGCTGATGACTGCAGTGTTCAGTGCCATTCGCAACTCCACAGATAATGAACAGGCCCGCATGCAACAAGACCTGGACGACATTCAGGCTTGGGCTGATAAGTGGCAGGTAATATTCGCGCTACACAACTGCCAGGCAATGACTATCTCCAACAAGCGAGAGTCTAACCACCGCCCCTTGACATTCAAGTGCATTACCATCGCCGAATCCCCCACCATCAACAACCTGGGGGTCACCATTGACCAGAAACTTAACTGGACCAGCCACATAAAAACTATGGCAACAAGAGCAGGTCAGAGGCTAGGTATTCTGCGGCAAGTGTCTAATCGAAAGATGAGGTGCTGTTCCTCGAGCTTACGTTTAGGCACTTTACAGCCTTCTGGACTCAACATTGAGTTCAACAATTTCAGACTATAACCCCTGCCCCCATTTTTCAGGCTGTTTATGATTCTGCCATCCCCATTTGCAACATTTAATCTCTCCTGCCTCCTACCCTAGCACAGAATATTCCTTCAGTTCCTTCCTCCCCTCCCCCTTTCCCTCCCTCAAATCTGTTACATCTCTAACCTTTTCCAGTTCTGATGAAGGGTCCCAGACCTGAAACGTTAACTCTGTTTCTCTCTCCACGGATGCTGCCTAGCCTGCTGAATGCTTCCAGCATTTTCTGTTGTTATGGAGGAGTACTGATTCATCAGCTGAGGGAGGTGGTAATCAGCAGGAGGTTTTCTTGCCCATGTTTGACCTGATTCCATGAGACTTCATGGGGCCCGGAGTCAATGTTGAGGACTCCCAGGGCCACTTCCTCCCGACTCTATACCACTGTGCCGCCACCTCTAGTGTGTCTGTCCTACTGGTCGGACAGGACATACCCAGAGATGGTGATGGAGGAGTCTGGGACATTGGTTGAAAGGTATGATTCTGTGAGCGTGACTATGTCAGGCTGTTGCTTGACTAGTCTGTGGGACAGCTCTCCCAATTTTGGCACAAGTCCCCAGATGTTAGTGAGGAGGACTTTGCAGGGTCGACTGGGCTGGGTGTGCCTTTGTCGTGTCCGAAGTCGATGGTCCATCCGGTTTTATTCTTATTATTGTTATTATGGTTTGTTACAACTGAGTGGTTTGCTAGGCCATTTCAGAGGGTAGTTAAGAGTCAACCACATTGCTGTAGGTCTGGAGTCACATGTAGGCCAGACCAGGTAAGGACGGCAGATTTCCTTCCCTAAAGGACATTAGTGAACCAGATGGGTTTTTACGACAATCTGATAGTTTCATGGTTACCGTTACTGATACTAGCTTTTTATTCCAGATTATTTAATTAACTGAATTTAAATTCCCCAGCTGCCGTGGTGGGATTTGAACTCGCATCTACTCGGATTATTAGTCCAGGCCTTTGGGTTACCAGTCCAGTAACATAACCACTATGCTACCGTTCCCGTCAAATCTGATCTTTTGTCAGAAGGGCAAATTGGGAAATTGAAATGTGATACTGGTGAATTAAGGGCAGACCTTTTAAAATTCTCAGTAAGCCACATTATTTAGTCAGTCTAGAGAAAAGCACTTAATGCAGATTCATATGTGTTGAAGTTGACATCGGATTTGGCTGCACATTGCCTGTTTTTTTGGGCGCTAAACGGTTCCCACTGCAAGATTGGGTTGCCGCGACCGGTGTCAGCTGCACTCAGGAAAATCAGGCCTACATGTGGCCGAACGGGTTTTCCTGCTAATTCACCACGATCCCCACCCCCAATTTGGTGAAGGATAATTGGAGGAAAAACAGGTCTATGTGTACAAAACCCTACTTATCCATTTGAATACTATATTGTCATTACATGAACTAGGCTTATGTATAGTTTCTATGGGCTTACTTATGTAACATATCAGAATACATACCAATCGATCTTCTTACCCTTCCACCGTCTGCAGTACTAATGGCTTCCAGAGTGTCTCTTCCAAATAAATCAATTCTTCACTCCAAACCTGATACGAGCTGTTTGTCTTGATACCTATCAGCTTCTTTCAGTGTCACTTTGGTTGAGTGGCAGCACTCAGATCTGAGTCAGACGGTTGTAAGTTCAAGCCCAACTCCAGGACTTGAACACACAATCTAGGCTATACTTCAGTGTAGTACTGGGGGGAGGATAGGGTGGGTGGGTAGGCGACGGGTTGTATCATTGGAGATATCATCTTTCAGATAAGACATTAAACTGAGACTCTGTCTGTCTGTTTCAAGTGGACGTAAAAGATCCATAGTACTAATTGAAAAAGGGAGTTCTCTAATGTCCTGGCCAACATTCTTCTGTCTATCAACACCCCCCAAAAAAACATAGAGTAACTAGTTATTCATCACATTTGCTGACTGTGGGACTTTGCTGTGTGCAATTGGCTGCCACATTTGCCCACATAACAATAGTGACAACACTGCAGAAAAATTATTGGTTACGGAGCAGTTTGAGGGGTCTTGACGATGTGATAAAATGCAAAATAAAAGTCAGTTCTTTCTTTCACTGGGAAATCAGTAGAATTCTGTAGAAATTCGACCTCTATATGTCTAGCCTCTGTGTGAGATGACCTCTGTACTGGATACAGCACTTTACACCACTTGTCAGTATTTTGAAATCTTTCAGTAGGCCACTAAACCTGTCAGGTGCCACTTTGTTAAAGTAGCTATTACATTTCAGTTATTACAATTAAATTCTTGGACCCTATCTGTCATTCTCCCCTCACTTTTTGCTTTCTTGGGCATGTTCTGACTTGTTCCTGTCATACTAAATAAAGGGTTTCTCCAGCATAAGTGCATCAGCTCTGTCAAAGGGTCACAACCAAAGTGTACTTGTTTCCTTATCTTTCAGATGCTGATCAGCCTATTGTGCATTTCCAGTGTTTTCTGTTAAGGCAATTCATTTCCCTTTGCATCACGCAGTTGCATTATCTAGCTCTCTCAAATGGAAATACCAGGTCTTCGCATCCACCCCAAGCAGCAGCATACCCATTTTTACCAGCCATCAAATGGATGCTGTCTTGCTCAGTCATATACTCACAGACTCCATTTCATGTCTCCACACTGGCTTTTCTTTCAATTCATTTCTACCTAGCACTTCTCCCCTTCCAGTCTGCGCAAAGGCTGACAAATATTTAAAGTTAATTTTGAAGCTTTGTGAAAGATGCAATAAGCTTTGTGGACTGCAAATTTGTTTTCATATGCAGCTATTTACCTTTAAGAATGTATATCCCTTTAAATTTGAACTGTTGACCTGATGTTGTGCGTTCACCATTAGGCTAGCCTTCCGCACAATGCCAAAGCGGCACAGACAGCTGGGAATAATTCTTCAAATAAACTGATCCTACAAAGTGGCTTCAGCAATCTTGGTCTGGAACCAAATTGCCTGGCCATCAAGTTCAAACATGCTATGGGAACGCAAGTAAAATGTGGGAAGCAGATAATGTTTAAAAAGAAAGGTTTAAGCAAAAAAATTGATTATTTTCTTTATGTTTGCTCAGAATTTGAAAGCACCATAGTTTCGACAGATGGGACGAGATTGGAAGGAAACATTACCAGTCCATATTATCCAAGCTATTACCCCTTAAAATGTAGTTGTACATGGACATTTCAGGTAACATTTGACTCTGTATTTGGAAAATTTGCTTTGTTTCCGTAAATTCATTTTTGATGGAATATTAATACATGTAAATATTCTGCTTAATTTGGTGCAAAGTACACTCTACGAGTCACATCATTGATTAGCATTCACTTCAAACTTTGATTAATGTAGGTAGTCAACCTGTAGATGTACAGTACTACCATAAAATGATCAAATTTTGCATGTTTTTTTGTACATCTTTTAACTGCAACAATAATTTTGAAATATTTTGTCTTGCAACCAAAGGGAATGCTTCAAGGAGAGTGCAGCATTCTATCTTCGAACTCCATGCTCAAATAATAATCATACAAGAACATAATGGTGGTCATAGAGAAAGCCATAATTTGCAGTAAGGTACCTTCGACAGAAGGCTGTGCCTGTGCAGGCAAGAAACACAATGGCCGGAAATTTCCGGGGTGGTAGCGGGCGCAATCGGTGGCGGGTCGGGTGGGAAAGTTGTTATTTTTGGCAGCGAGTCAGGAACCTGCTGTCATCTCGCTCCCACGGGCCTTTCCCCCAGGTGCGTCTGTCATCACAGAGCCGACCTGACTGGCAGCGGCGGGCGACCCAATTGAGATGATTATCCGTTAGTTTACAGGCACTTAAGAGCCTTTTTTCACTTCCTGTTGAAAATAAAGATTTTTATGTTTGACAAAACATTAACAGAAACTTTACATGAACATTGGATAAAACACCCAAGTGCCTACCCTTGTGTGTTGTTAGTTGGTATGATTGCACTAGGATGAGGTGAGTGTGAGCAGTGGCTAGTAAGATTGGGATGTGATAGTGTAGATAGATAGAGAGAGAGGGATGGGTGCAGGTGCAAGGTATGTTGGTGTGAGTAAGGATGTGCAGGAGTAGGGTAGGGAAGGCAGGGTGATGGGGATGTGAGGAGAGGCACAGCAGGATGCAGTTGAGTGTGGCTTTGTACTAACATTTCCTGATCTAATGAGATCATTGAAACATTTGCGACACTGCACCCAGGTCCTCCTGACCACATCCCTGCTTGTGACCTCCTCTGCAATCTGCAACCAGGCTGTCTTGGTCTCCTGAGGAGGTCTCTTCCGCCCATCAGACCTCGCTGCGTGCTATGACTCCCTCCATAAGCATATGGAGGGAGTTATCGGAGAGCCTGGGTGCAGCCCTCTGCCTCTGTGCAGTCATTGTCAGTGTTTGCTTCGCTCCAATGCTGTAGTGCACTGACAGCACTATGTTAGATGAAACTTCAAATGTAATGTGGCCAAGGTCCCTCTAAAAAACGCATCATGAATGATGTCACCAGACCCGCTCTATCTCATTGGGCTGGATAATGTGCTGGACGGGCTTAATAGGCCCCGATAAGGTAAGCGGGATGGAGCCAGCAGCGGGGTTGGGACCCGACATGGCCAGTGCCCACACCGGACTCGCCAAGATAAAGAAAATTCTGATCAATGAGGGTGATTTCCTTGCCATTTCTGGCACACTTCCCGTGCAGAAACAATGTGGGAATCTTTTTCGGTGAGGAAATTCATGGAATCCGTTTCCGCTCGATTTTCACTCTTAAGCGATTTCCCCCATTTTCTTGCGTTTCTGGAGCCCTCCCGTGTTGTGGCTGTTGAGTCACCACTGGCTTCATTTGCATATGCCAAAGTGAGAGCCAGTGGAGACGCAGCTCCGGGTTTCCTGGGTTTGGAATGCTGCTGCACTCGGGGTAAGTTACACTGAGTTCTATGAGGTAAACATAAGAACAAAAGAAATAGAACCAGGAGTAGCCATTCGGCCCTTCGAGCCTGCTCTGCCATTCAATAAGACCATGGTTGATCTTCTACCTGAACTCCACCTTCCCGCACTATCCCCATATCCCTTGATTCACTTAGTATCCAAAAATCCATCGATCTCTGTCCTGAATATACTCAACGAGTGAGCATCCACAGGTCTCTGGGGTAGAGATTTCCAAAGATTCACAGCCCTTTGAGTGAAGAAATTTCTCCTCATCTCAGTCCTAAATGGTCGACCCCTTATTCTGAGACTGTGACCCCTAGTTCTAGACTCCCCAGCCAGGGAAACATCCTCCCAGCATCTACGCTGCCAAGCCCCTTAAGAATTTTGCATGTTTCAAAGAGATCACCTCTCATTCTTCTAAACTCCAGAGAGTATAGGCCTAGTCTACTTAATCTCTCCTCATAGGACAATCCCCCCATCCCAGGAACCAGTCTGGTGAACCTTAGTTGCACTCCCTCTAAGGCAAGTATATCCTTCCTTATGCAAGGAGACCAAAACTGTACACAATACTCCAGTACTCCAGGTGTGGTCTCAGCAAGGCCGTATATAATTGTAGTAAGACTTCTTGGGGGAGAAATTCGGTATCGCACCGTTTGGGGCGCTAAACTTTGAAATTGTGAAAAATTAGCGGCAGGTGCTAATGAGTCCGAGGTTTCTCTAAATTGGCTTTTAGCGCTCCTGGAGAGAGCTGGAGCGCTAAATCAGGCGCTAATGACCTAAGCAGGGCACTACAGGGGCGCTACCAGCAGAGCGATAATGAATTTCAGGTGCTATGCAATCGGGAATGATCCTTCACACTGGCCCCTTCCAGCTTTTAAAGGGGAGGTTGCATCATTGTGCAGATCCTCATTATCAGTATTGTTGGCTGTGAAGGTGACCTGCAAAGAACTCAATCCCCTGATCATGATGGCTGATCCCACTCCCAGGGAGAGAGTGCGTCGTTTCACGGAAGAGGCATTGGTCTCGGTAGTGGAGCGAAGGAGGACAGCGCTGTTCCCGGACACTGGAAGGAGGCCATTGCCCCAGGTATTCAGGGCAGTGTGGAGGGAAGTGGCCCAGGATGTCTCGGCCAGTAGTGTGGGTGAACACAGCCTGACACAGTGCCGCAAGAAATTCAACGACTTCACTCGAGTGGTCAAGGTGAGTACATGCTTCAACAGGTCCTACATACCAGCATCTGAACCTCAGTCTGTACACACTGCACAAACCACCACACCCCCACCACTCACCCACCAAGCATCTGCACCTACTAAAACTCACATCCACATCTCATGACTTGCCTACAATCACAGCTATTCAACGACAGCAGGCATATCTCCCAAACACATAGCTGGACTCTGACGCACACACATTCGTTTCTCTTGCAGGCCAAGATGGTTCACAAAAGGAGGGAGCAGCACAGAACAGGTGGGGGTGATGCGCAGCTCCAGCAGCTTTCAGACCTGGAGGAACAAGTGCTGCGACTCATTGGGCAGCAGGTGGTGGGCGGCGTGGCCATCGACAGTGTCGACCCCCTTGGGGGCAACAACGGTATGTTCATCTCCTCTCCTTCTCTCATCCTGCTTCCCCCTCACACCACAAGTCTTTCCCAATTTCCAGCTCCTGATACTGTATGCATTCCTTGCTCCCTTCCTGCCCTCCTTCCCTCACCTCAACACGAGTCCTGTGCCTTTATGCTTTCAGAGAATCAGCAACCAGATGACCAGCCTATCCCTGAGCCTCCCAGTGAGAGTGAGGAAGGAGAAGAGGAGGAGGAGCAAAGCACCATGTCACTGCATATCTCAACCGCAGGCACCATCTCAGATACTGGCACTATGCGATCTTTAGAGGCAAGTTTAGTAGAGGGGCCTGCACTGGGTGATGCACCGGGGACGAGCAGGCTGAAGCAAGGCCAAGGGGAAAGGATAGCTCGGGAGCGAGTTCGCACGCGAGTTCTGCTACACAGGACTCAGATGAGGACCTCGATGGGGAGCCGTTCACAAGAAGGGTGATGGCCATGCACTTCGAGATGATAGGTGCAATGGCAAGGGTGCCCGAGAGCCTCTCGGCAATGGTAAGGAGCGTGGAGGAGTCCTCCTCCAACATTGCACAGAGCTCTCTGCGCACCATGGAGCCCATCATTTCCACTCTGCAGAGGATGGTGGACTCCCAGAGAGACCGTGTGGATCCAGACCTCATGACGCGTATCATGCGTGATGTGGCAGCTTCCATTGCAGCACAGGCGGAAGCGACGCAACGTCTCAGTGCTGTAATGCAGGCAATGGTTGGTGGCATCAAGTCTCGGACTGCTCTCGTGCAGTCTCAGCTTGATGCCACGCAAGCTCTGACTGCTGCCATTGTCGCTGAGTCCACCACAGTCCACCGGGGATCTCATGGTGCCGCAGCGGCCCAGCAATCTGTGCTCCAGCAGATTGTAGCGATGCTGAGGTGCTGCCCCGAGGGACTGGGCAGTTGGTCAGTGGAGCAGGAACCTGCTGTCCTCTCTCAGGATGACAGCATTCCTGATCCCACCACTGCCACTCCGCCATTGCCCTTGTCGCTGCCTGTCATCCAGCCAGCCCAGACTGCCGCCGCCCATCCTGAGGTGGTGCAGTGTACAGCCGGGCCTTCCAGGCCCAGAGCTAGTCGAGGGCATCCTGCAAGGCCATCTGTAGTCTCTGGCACCGACACCAAGCAGCCTTCCACCAGCTGTGCTGCAGCCACTGGGGAGACACTACGTAGGAGCAGTAGATTAGGGAAAGGCACTGTAAAGAAGGGAAGTAAGGGTTTGCACAAGGGTGATTAGTTCATATTGTTGCTGTATATATGTGGTTACTGAATTTGGATAAATTTATTATTGGAAAGTTGCAGATTTGGGGCTGTGGTATGGAATGAGAAATTGATGGAATGATGGGGATGTGCTGAGCAACCGGGAAGTGGCCTCCAATTCATTGGAACCGAAGTCTGATGAGGCGGTCACGGACTGCCCTGCCACAAGGCCGATTGAATGGCGGCCTCCTCCGTCGCTGATGTTCGTGCACCTGTTTCTCCTCCTCCTCCTCGTCCTCCTCGTCTCCCTCTTCCTCCTCCTGAGGTGGTGCAACTATGCCTGGTGGCAATGGCTGGGCCCTCATGATGGCCAAGTTGTGCAGCATGCAGCAGATGACGACGAAAAGGGACACCCACTCAGCTGAGTACTGGAGGGCTCCTCCCGAACGGTCAAGGCAGCGGAACCATTGCTTGAGCACTCCGATGGTCTGCTCGATAATGTTCCTGGTGGTGGCATGGCTCTCATTGTATGAGTGCTGGACAGGAGTGTTGGGGTTGCGCAAGAGAGTCATGAACCAGGTGGAGAGAGAATAGCCCTTGTCTCCGAGCAGCCAGCCACGAGCTTGATGTGGTGGCTGGAAGAGTACTGGCACCCTGGTCTGGCGCAGGATGAAGGCATCGTGGTTGCTGCCAGGATAGCGGGCATTGACAGTGAGGATTCACTGTATGTGGTCGCACGCCAACTGCACATTAAGTGAGTGGTAGCCTTTGCGGTTACGGAATACCTCAGGATTGTTACGGGTGCCCACTGAGCAACATGGGTGCAGTCAATGGCCCATGGGGAATCCCGCTATCCTGGCAAAGCCACATGTACGCTCGCGCTGCTTCCCTCTGGTCATGGGGAAGGAAATGTAGTCCCTTCTCCTTCTGTAGAGAGCATCTGTGACCTCGGCGATGCAGCAATGGATGGTGAACTGCGATATGTTCGCTATATCTCCTGTTGCACACTGGAAGGATCCGCTGGCATAGAAATTGAGGGCGACGGTGACCTTGCCTGCCACTGAGAGAGACATGGTGCTCCTGATGTGAGGCTCGAGGTCTGGCTGCAGGAGGTGGCAGAGCTCTGTGACCACGTCCTTGGAGAAGTGGAGCCTTCTAAGACACTGTTCCTCAGTGAGATTGATGTAGAGAAATGCTGCCGGAATACCCTGGGAGGGTAAGGCCTCCTGTTGAGAGCCCTGTTGGCCCTCCTCCCTCTGGCCACATTTTGCAATCTTTCTCTCTGCCTCTGCTGCTTCCGACGTTGATGCTGGAGGGCGAGGTCCAGCGCCAGTACAGCCCCCATTGAAGTATGGAAATGTTGCACTTTCAAATCTCACCTAAATGAAAGTGAATAATTTTTCTGAGGCAAAAGACTCCTTTAACTGAAAAACGCTGAAATCGCTCAAAACGTCTGTTTACCTATGTCAAACTAACAAGGCAGCTGTCTTTGCCGACTAAAAATAAACTGATGTTGACGCCTTTATATAGCGCTCCTCCAGCGCTCATCCGACTACAAACCGCCTCGTCTACCTGTCGTTGCTAATGGCAGGCGCTCAGACAGGTGGTGAGAGTGAAGTTCTGAGCCGTGGCACTACCAGGGCGCTGCGCAGCCGGATGATGTCACGATCTCCGGCCACAGGAAAGCGTGGTGCTAGTGGGTACCGCCGCCACAAACCTCCACTTCAATTTTGTGGGCGTCGATATTATTGCCGCGCCCGGTCGCTAAGCCGGTAGCGCCCCATTAGCCCCCCCTGGAGGCGCTAACAGAAGGTGCAAAGGTAGCCAATTTCTCCCCCCTTTACTCTTATACTCAAATCCCTTTGTAATAAAGGCCAACATACCATTTGCTTTCCTAATTGCTTGCTGTACCTGCATGTTAACTTTCTGTGATTTGTGTACTAGGACACCCAGGTCCCTCTGAATACCAACATTTCCCAATCTCTCACCATTTAAAAAATATTCTGCTTTTCTATTATTCCTACAGGAGCAGTGCGGTATCCAGACTGATCTGGCTCTCACTGCAGCTAACCTGCAATATCTGGAAAAGAATATAGACATGTTATGGCTGGTTCACTAGGTGGACTATTCACCTCACCGAGATAAGATATTCAATGGGTCAGAGTGGAGGGAGGGGAAATATTCCAGTGTAACCTTGCTAACAAATGGTGGTTATACTTTTGAGTAATCTGTGACCCACCGTGTCCTGAACTCATGGTTGGAGGATTAAATTGGAAAGGAGGGATAAGGAAAATATAAATTAAAAAGGGGGTCTACGATCTCAAAAATTACTTTGACGAATGTTGTGTTGTGTGTTCATCAGACTTCTACACCTTCTTTTGGATTAGCATTGAAATTTCATAACTACACCGTGAAGGAAAAGGGACTTGAACGATGCGATCACGGCTGGTGGAAAATAAACGAAAAAATGCAAGTGTTGCGATTTTTCATTATTAGTTAGATTGCATCTATGCGAAAGAGTTAGCACTTACGTATTTTATTTTTATGTTAGCCTTTTCTATTGCCATTTATTACATAGCGATAACTCACTAGCATAAAGTGTTAGATTTTTTTAAATTAGTTTTTATGGGATATGGGCGTCGCTGGCAATGCCAGCATTCATTGCCCATCCCTAATTGCCCTCGAGAAGGTGGTGGTGAGCCGCCTTCTTGAACCGCTGCAGTCCGTGTGGTGAAGGTACTCCCACGGTGCTGTTAGGGAGGGAGTTCCAGGATTTTGACCCAGTGACGATGAAGGATCGGCGATATACTTCTAAGTCAGGATGGTGTGTGACTTGGAGGGGAACTTGGAGGTGGTGGTGTTCCCATGCGCCTGCATGTTATAAGAAATGCATTATGAAGCCACTCTGGACAGCACGACATTTGTAGACCATGATATAAATGCCCTGATTTCTGGGTAATAGATTGTAGCAGACCTGCAATCCTTGGTGGCTGGCAAAATCTACTTTATGTAGAACGAGAATGAGACAAAATCGCCCCAGATGCATCCACATGGTGATGGTAGAGGGGGGAATGGGTATAGCATAAACAAGGCACATGTTTGTGAGGCTGTTGAATAGGAACCTTTCCTGTTTCAAAGAAATTGCGTACTTTGATGTGGATGAAGCCATTTTTCGCAGGTTGTCTAAACTAGCTCTAATTATTTAGGTTCTCTCAGTTAAGGTTGCAGCAGCCCCTCTCGTTCACAAAGCCTTAACAAACTGCCGAGTAAAATATTTATTCTTTTCAGGAAAAGATTATTACTCTACCAATCAAAAGATGTTTTTCTCAGTCTACGATCCAGCTCCAATATTAATTAGAATATTGAAAAATATTGGTCTGTTCAACGTTGTAATTGTGAGATGTGCTTTTCATACAGGTACTGCGGTTATCAAATAGATCACCAGACAGTATTCCACGTAGCTAATTTCCTGGTCAGTATCATGTTCCAGTGCAGTGGAAAACAATCAGACAAGGCATTTCTAGCAGAGTACAGCAGTTACAACATCAGCCAGCGTAAGGATCTTCTTATTAATTATTTTAAATGTGTTTGTACACTTACTGTAACTGTAGAAAAGCTGACTGTTTGCTTACTGTATCTAACTGAGCAAAGCTAAGAATGTCAGGAACTGCAGATGTGGCAGCATGGTAGAAGAAGAATTAGACTCCTGCTTTAACTAGACGGTCATGCGTTACATTCACAGGGCAACGTGTCACTTGAATCTGCCTTCTACATTTGGAACTTATTTTTTTTATCAGTTTCTGTATAGATTTCCAGATGGAGTGTTTCTTGATATCAATGTTGAGAGGAAGGTAAAATGGGGCATTGTTAGCCTTGTATCCTGTTGAACAATCACAGAATGAAACTGTAATGGTTTGTGTTGTTACCTCTTGCTCCATCGTGGCTACTGTGGAAGAAAGAAGGAAGCCAGAGATAAAAAATGAAACGGAGATAATAATTGTAGAGATGCCAACATTGAAAGTGTAAAAAATACTGAGATTTATATCCCTATAAAATTATGTGTCCAAGGGCAATTGTCAGGGGACTCCATGAGAGGCAGCACCTTATAATGTCTAAGGAAGAGACTCTGCAGCAGTGGGGTCCAAAGAAAGGCCCCTGCACATTTTGCATTTTTAGTTATTGAGGGGGATACAGAATGGTCCAGGACTCCAAGAAGCATCCCTGTTTTAAGAAGCTTTCAGTCAGTCGGTTTTGAAGGAGCGGAATGCCATGTTTGGGGTCTTTATCACATCACATGCAAGTGATTCATGTTCCAGAGGTGAGAAAGAGTAGCTAACAACATGGAGGAATGCCCCTTTCAAATATTTTAGCAGATTGTGACTGCAGAGGTGAGGTCATTGACTTATCTCCTGAATCCAGAAGCACCGAAATCACTGGGAAAGAAAATACGCCGATTTGCACATGCGCGTAAAATATAAGCGATTCATGAATCGTGTATTCTTTTCACACATGCACAAATCGGCGTAATTTAATCTGAGATTTAGGCATTACATCGCGAGATCGTGAGTGAAGCTTTGTTTCACTCTGAAATCGCGTCTCTCACGATGGAATCACGAGAGTTGGCAATACTGCTCACTTTTGCTTAATCTTTACTTTTCTTATTGCTGATCTTCGCTGCCTATCTCTGATCACTCTGGTGTTTCGCTACGTGCGATCTTTCACAATCTCAGATCTTTGCTGCTCCTTACATCTTTCCGCTGAACAAGTCTTTTTTGCTAACCCTTGGTGTTTCTACAGAAGACAGTCCTGGCCATTGAGCCAGACTTCTTTGAGTCCTGTACCATTCTGTATCCTTGTAGGAGTAGCTGAGTTAGTAAACCGTCTTTTGAGAAAGGCACTATGGTTGGCACATGGCTGAGAAATTAAGTCAAGGCAATTATTGTGTTTGGTATTAAATTAATCACCTTTTCACATTTGGCACTTTGGTCTGCAGTGTCTTTTCATAGCAGCTTCCGAGTCTGCATTGTCAGTATGTCATTCATATGAAAGTTGGCTGAATGGTTTCGATGTTCTCTAATGCAGGAATAAGGGAGTGGTGAAGGGTGTAAGGAGGACTGTTAATGCAGAATGGGTTTGTGTAACTATTTCAGGGGAGGGGAATGATCAGGTCACCTGAAGCGATTAACTCATTAACTCATCCCCGATATCTCTGGCTGCAAGGCATTGTGGTGGCCCTTCTCCTTTGGCTTCTTTCTCGACTTCACCCAAGTTTTCCTCGTCAGATGATGACTGTCGCTGTTGCTCTGCCTCCTCCAAATGCAACCTCTGGAGGTTGAACAAGATGCAGCGCATTACAATGACACAGGAGACTCTCTCTGGGGTATATTGTCAGGAGCCCCCAGGCATACAGGCACCTAAACCAAGAGCCCTATAAGCCTAGAATTTCATTTAGACAGATTTTCAGGCAACAAATAGGCACAGTGAACGATTACTGTGCCCAAATACGGAGGCCTGAGGATTGCGAGAAATTGGTGCTCGGGCCTCATCTATATCATCGCGGCGAGCTGCTGACACCAGCGTCCACAGGCAGCTCACCCGACTGCAGAAGCAAATTTTGGACTGCCTGCCAGTTAAGTTCTAGGCGGGTAGAGGACAGCAGGAGGGGGGCCCATTGCAGCTGCCAGCAGCTGCCTAAAACAGACGTTAGGCTCCTTGTATATGCTAATGATGCGGAGATGCCGGTGTTGGACTGGGGTGGACAAAAGTGAGAAGTCGCACAACACCAGGTTATAGTCCAACAGCTTTATTTGAAATCACAAGCTTTCGGAGCGCTGCTCCTTCGTCAGGTGAAGTGAAGAAATACATATGGGCACAGCATAAATAGAGAACAATGCCAGACGACTACAGTTAATCTTTCTAACTGCCCTTTATCACACCTCGGCAGAGAGACAATCACGGCAATCAAAGGTGTGGATGGTGTCCAACCAGGTCAGTCAGGAAGGCATTACATCAAAGACGATAGCAAAATACAACTAAGACAATGAGGTGGGGTCACAAGGGGTCAAATGTGGCAGATGCTGGGGTCTGTATGGAAAACAAATTTTTTAAAACTTTTTTTGCTGGAAATCACAGCAGGTCCGGCCGCATCTGTGTGGAGAGAACAAGCCAGCGACGACTCGAGTCTGGATGACTCTACGTCAGGTGGGGTTACATGTAGCGTGACATGAACCCAAGATCCCGGTTGAGGCTGTCCTCATGGGTGCGGAACTTGGCTATCAGTTTCTGCTCGATGATTTTGCGTTGTCGTGTGTCTCGAAGGCCACCTTGGAGAACGCTTACCCGAAGATCGGAGGCTGAATGTCCTTGACTGCTGAAGTGTTCCCCGACTGGGAGGTAACACTCCTGCCTGACGATTGTTGCGCGGTGTCCGTTCATACGTTGTCGCAGTGTCTGCATGGTCTCGCCGATGTACCATGCTCCGGGGCATCCTTTCCTGCAACGTATGAGGTAGACAACGTTGGCCGAGTCACATGAGTATGTACCATGTACCTGGTGGGTAGTGTCCTCACGTGTGATGATGGTATCTGTGTTGATGATCTGGCATGTCTTGCAGAGGTCGCCGTGGCAGGGTTGTGTGGTGTCGTGGTCGCTGTTCTCCTGAAAGCTGGGTAATTTGCTGCGAACTATGGTACTTTCGAGGTTAGGCGGCTGTTTGAAGGCGAGTAGTGGAGGCATGGGGATGGCCTTAGCGAGGTGTTCGTCGTCATTGATGACATGTTGAAGGCTGCGAAGAACATGGCGTAGTTTCTCCGCTCCGGGGAAGTACTGGATGACGTAGGGTACTCTGTTGGTTGTGTCCCGTGTTCGTCTTCTGAGGAGGTCTATGCGATTTTTCGCTGTGGCCCGTCGGAACTGTCGATCGACGAGTCGAGTGTTATATCCCGTTCTTACGAGGGCGTCTTTCAGCGTCCGTGGGTGTCCATCGCGTTCCTCCTCATCTGAGCAGATCCTGTGTATTCGCAGGGCTTGTGCATAGGGGATGGCTTCTTTAACGTGGTTAGGGTGGAAGCTGGAGAAGTGGAGCATCGTGAGGTTGTCCGTGGGCTTGCGGTAGAGTGAAGTGCTGAGGTGTCCGTCTTTGATGGAGATTCGTGTGTCCAAGAATGAAACCAATTCTGAGGAGTAGTCCATGGTGAGTTTGATGGTGGGATGGAACTTGTTGATGTTATCGTGTAGTCTTTTCAGTGATTCTTCGCCGTGGGTCCATAGGAAGAAAATGTCGTCGATGTATCTGGTGTATAGCATTGGTTGGAGGTCCTGTGCAGCGAAGAAGTCTTGCTTGAACTCGTGCATGAAGATGTTGGTGTATTGGGGTGCGAATTTGGACCCAATGGCTGTTCCGTGTGTTTGGGTAAAAAACTGGTTGTCGAAGGTGAAGACATTGTGGTCAAGGATGATGCGGATGAGTTGTAGGATGGCGTCTGGAGATTGGCTGTTGTTGGTGTTGAGTACTGAGGCTGTCGCAGCGATGCCGTCATCGTGGGGGATACTGGTGTAGAGTGCCGAGACGTCCATCGTGGCAAGGAGTGTTCCTGGTTCAACTGGTCCGTGGGTGCTGAGTTTCTGTAAGAAGTCTGTAATGTCGCGACAGAAGCTGAGGGTTCCCTGTACGATGGGTTTCAGGATGCCCTCGACGTATATGCTAATGAGAGACCTAAAGCCTGTTTCAGGACCCCTCAGGGGAACTGGGCTGCCCTGAGCGGAGCAGGCGCAAGCCTTCGAGAGAGGTTTTCTAGATATGGAAAGGTAAGTAAATTTGATGTGGAGTTAGCAGAAGCAGTGCAGAGTGGGAGATATGGGAGATGTCCCCTGTAGCAAGTCTGAGGTGAAGAAGTTAAGAGCGGTGGTGCCTCTCACAGCCACTGCCAAGCATTGGCCACGTGGAAGGTGCAGAGCTCAGCGACAGCCTGCCTGGTGAAGCACAGCCTCCTCATGCGCTGATCCGCAGACATATCCAGGAAACTCACTCGACCTATCGAACCTGTGGGGCTGGGCAAGCCTTCTACGAGCAGACTCCCTTGTTGGCCCAACTGCTGCTCCTCCTGGTTGTCCAGCCTGCTGCTGCTGTCATTGTTGCTGCTGGTCTTCTTCCTCCATCCACGTCAAAGCAGCAAGAATGGCGCCCATCATAAGCTCAGAGTGCTTATTCAGGGTAAGTAATGCAAAGAAAAGTCAGAAATAAGCAACCTCCAAGCTCAAATATCCGTGGAAATCCAAAAGCACAATAGCACACAGATCTCTACGATCTGCGAGCCCCTTTAATTACTGCTACCAGCGGCGTTCTGAAACCAATCCCGCTAGCCTTTACACAGCGGGTTCGGCGCTGGGTGCAACTTCTGCTATTTCATGATAATATTGCATTTGGGTCCTAATTACATCAAAGGACCCTGATTTGCATATATTCATGAGGTGCCCACCTGCTTCTGGCGGGAGCCTTGTCCACCTAAAATGAAAAGTGCTTGGTTAATATGGTGATGGGGGCGGGAATCGAGCAGGAACGCGGCGGTAATTATTCCAAGGCTATTTTAATTATACACCCGCTCCATTCCTGCCGGGGGAGGGAGGTTAAAATCCCCCCTTTAAAATCTCCATATTGAAAGCAATAGGCTGGCATCTCTGTAATTGATAGCTTATTTGTGTTTTGGAGACTGAATGACACCATTATACCTTCCTTCTCCAGAGAAATGCTCAGGAATTGCCTTTGCACCACCGTTGAGGGAAAATATGTGGTTTTTAACACCTTTTATACTTTTTTGTTCATATATGACTGCCGAATAAATTAATGATTAAACTGAAACAAATGATCGCAACAGAACTTTCTGTTTACTACTGCAAAATATATCTGGGAAATATCTTAAACACAGTTCATAAGATGAAAGGTATGACCCCTTGCTCCTGGTCCAAATACCACAGAGAATTACATGCAGTTTCTGACATGAACAAATTTGCTCAGTTGGACACATACAAAATCTGACTTCGATGGTAAGTTACTTTATATGTATGGTGGAGTTGTTCTTTTAATGACTTTGTTTTTTCCATTTATTTCCTCCAGGACAATGTTAACATTGTGCAGATTAAATGAGCTCAATTCTCATTTTTTTTTTTCTAAAGCTTGTCCTAATGGATATTATGTCTGCTCCACTGGTCTGTGCATCCGACAGTCTCAACGTTGTGATGGATCAGATGACTGCTTTGATGAGAGTGATGAAGTATTTTGTTGTAGGTACCTCCAAAGAATGTTTTGCCTTAAAGGTGCATTGACTTCGTGAAAAGGTAGCTAGCGAACTTTATGCATGGAAGACCTAATGGCTGGAAAATCGTGCAGGCTGCAAATTACGCAATCTGACTCCTGTGCATGAATTTCTGAGGTGCACTGCTGTCACACAAAGTTCTCCACTGGGAGCCCTAAATTGTAAAACTGATTGCAGTATGCCATTTTGGCATGATGAAAAAAAAATGTACATGTTGGGTCAGATTTTGCCGTCAAAATAACGGCGAGGCTAATGGCGCTCACCGTTATTTATGCGCAATTAGTACACCAACTTCAGGCAAGGAGCAGATACGCGTTTAAATGCCAATATCCAAAGATTGCTGTCCAAGTTGCGCCACTCCGCTGTTAACTTCACGAAAATGGCATTTCGCTGTCTGCCTCACCATTGACATGCATTGAATGTCACGAAGTTGCCGTATTTGCACAGCAGATATGAACTAAACTCGGCATAGAAAGTTAAGTCTTGTCATTTCAAGTGTGACAACGTGATAAGTGTTAATTACTGCCAATCAATCTCTCTGGCACTGAACACAAGTGTGGAGTCGCACTCCTTCAGGTATTAATTGTTGTTGGAGATTTAAAAATGTAAATTTTAAAAGAAATTACTTTTCCTTTTTGTCTCTTTTCCTCTCTCTCTTATCTAGTCTTTCTTTCCCTCTCTTTATTTCTCTTTCTGTACCTGATTTGACATTGAATTCAACCATTCTAATTTTCACTTTCTGCTCAGTCCTTGCTCTGTTAATTTCAAAATCCTTCAATCCGATTGGTTAAGGAGATACCCAGTTGCTTGCCCTGTTCACTCAGGTCCCAGATGCCCCGTTTCCCTCGCTGTGACATTATCAGTTCGCACCTTCAGCAACTTGCCATGCAAAAAATGTTAAAACCAAAACATGCAAGGGCAGATGCCATTAGATGCCCTGCTACAGAAAAATCTGAGCCAATGTTAGGCTCTCATCTTGGCTATTGGAATGATGCAAATGGGGCACACCCACCTGAACCTGTACCATGCAAAAGTAGACCAAAGTTTGTATTTCCCCAAATAAATTCCTTTTGGTCAATTTTTAGCCATTCCTTCACTAAAACATTGATGTATTCGACAACTTTTAATGCAGATTAGATACACTATAATACAAAAGAATAACTATAATGAAAAAGTAAAGCTTATGGGGTAGAAATTCATCTGGGCCTGTTGAAATACCCAAAATACCTAAAAGCAAAACACTGGCTCAGTTTTGCTCTGTGTGGTAATGTGGACTGCTGAGTTTTTTTACTTGCTGGACAAGCTTACTGCAATGTAAAATGATTCCACGCCACTATAGCTTCCACTGCCAGAAGTCTTGACATATCAGCCAGTTGAAATGCTCATTAACTGCATGAAACTTGGGGCTACTGAGAGTTATCTAGAGAGTAGATGAATACAACATAATGTTGAGGACCCTTGCCCTCAAATTGTTGTCAAAGCTTTTGACCAAGAAGTATCCTGCTTGAGAAATACATTTTGCAGTTTGGAGAAATAGTCACTTGTAAATTCTGAAAGATTTATAGCGTAAAAGGTTTGGCAGCTCAGAGTTCTAAATATCTAAAAATGTTGTGAATGCAGGGGTTAATTTGAGAAGGTGACACATTTCAGTCCCGAGCCCTCCATGACCCCAGCCAGTATCCTTGGTTAGGGGGTTATTGTGTATTTATAGCAAGCTCCCAGTGGGATTCTCGTCAGCAAGCAGGAGCTCGTCAGTGGCCCCCAAGGAAAAGGAAGCTGTTGCTCAGCAGGACTGCCCCCTGCAGCACTCGAACAGCATTAAAGAGGCTACAAGACCCTGAAGAATGGAGCAGCTCAGTGACTGAAGGCCTTGGCAGAGAGGGAGAGAAATGGGCCTGAAAGCCAGGTCCTGCCCCACCCCATGTATTTGCATGTGGCGGGTGGGGAAGGAGTGAACTGCAGTGGTCCCGGCAGGGGCAGGGAAATTCAGGTTGGGGTGGTGAGGCAGCAGTAGGCCTCACTCCCTGCCCCCCTGACCCCCACCCCCCACCACACACCCCAATATTGCCTTCTTTTTCGGATACAATCCCGCCCATTGGCAATGGGACAGTGGAAGAAAATTCGAAGTCAAACTGAATCAAACTAATAAAAATTCATTAAGTTTTTAGCATTAAATTCTTGTGTTTAGCGCATCACACATTAAATCTGTAACTGGCTCAATCAACCTGTTCTTACCAGAAAAAATTAAAAGTCCTGCTTTTTTTTTGGTTCAAATAAGTAACTTAAGCAAATTGATTTTCTAAAATATAGATCGGCAAGGTACCCACAAAAAAACAACCACTTGAGATGCTGCAATTTCAATCATTTTTTTTTCAAAGTGGTTCCAGTGATTATTTTGATTTCTGTCCAGTTGAATATACATTTTATAATTCGGATTTTTAAAAAAGCACTAAAAAGACCATAAAATCAGCCATTGTATGCCAGAAACGCCTCTGTATCCCTTCAAAAGTCTGGGTTTTGAGCTCTGCGGCATTCCCCGGGTTCTATTGTATATTTTGGGGCTTGCCTGAATGAAGAGGCTCACCAAGTAGCAGATTCCCAGAAGCATCAGTGCCAGTCTGTGTATGCTGCACTGGTTGACTACAACTCCTGCTGGTTAATATGTATGTCACTCTGAAAGACTACAACTCCCAGAATGCAATTAAGGCTGCCACTTTCTTCTTGGGCCTGATACAGGAGTGGACAGGTAGGATGGAGCTTACAAAAAGAAAGCCTTGGAATCCTCTGTGTACGGCCAATCTTGCTGGCAAGTTGTTAGAAAAAAATCTGGTGATATTAAGACATATCCTGATATGAGTGAGCAAAGAAAAATGTTCTGCCAAATTCAGCGTTCTGACTGAAAATCACAGGAAAATTCTGTCACAACAGTTGCTATCCCTGTTCGCCACATTCCCAGTGCTGCTTCCCTTGAGGTCCAGTGGTTTTAATTTAAACATGTTGTACCCCATACCTGTGCCCTGGGCCACTCTTTCAATCTTCTGCTGCTGCTGGTGTTCTTCACTCCCTGGCCTCCTGCTGTGCTGTGCTGGCAGGCTTAGAATGGGACCAAGATAAACAGCACAACTGTACTCCACAGCCTACCTGGGAGCAATAGTACAGAAGATCAGGTCGTATCTATAAAACACATGCAACTCCAATGAAAAGAAATATTGAGCCACAGCAGCAATAGTAACATTGTCTCGCGAGCAAACACTTCCCCCATTGTTTTGCAAAAATCTGTCTTCAATAGAAGATGTTCTTAAATGTCAAGCATCAGAAGTGACCTCTGAAAACATAATGCTCCCTCCTGTGCTGAAAATTTAGCAAACATTTTTGAAGATAATGAGACCAACAAGAGAAGAGCTCTCTTTCAGGAATAACTTGATAATACATGAGCGGTTTTCTTTTTAGTTTTTTTGTATTGGCACTTTTCAAACAGCCACATGGGTTCTGACAAGTGAGCTAGATACAGCTGTCCTTTGTTTAAATATCATTTTTGGCAGTAACACAGGAACAAACATCGGTTATGATATTACAGAGGTCTTTTTGAGCACTGACCTAGAAACCTCTGCTCCGATGAATATTGGAAAAGAAATTGTGAAGTTTTGAGGAAATTACTTCTTGTATAACATTTACTTATAGCAGTAGTGAGACAAAGAAAGGTTAATACAAGGTTAAATGTTAGAATTCCGGTCTTAACCTTACATATTTTTCAATTTTGTGATATAGGGACAAGGTACAAAGGGGGCAGGGGTTAGGGCAGAGGTTAGGGCAGGGTACAAATATACTAACGTTTTCTGGGATTTTTAAAATAGTTATTGTGGGAATAACTCTTGACCACAGTCGAGTCACAATGGTTGCATGCTGTGATACCTTCCGTAATATTGAGTACAGGTAAAAGTGTATCCGTTTTGTTTACTGCTGATACGGAGCTCAAATATATGTTTATAAAGGCCCTGAATGCCAGACTCTGTTCTCTATGAAATGTGGTAAGGGCCGCAAGGAATGAAACTACAGGCTGTTTCTCAGCACCACCTTATATGCCATACTCTGAACAAAAACTGAAGTTCAGTGAGTAATTTCATTGTATGGTGTAGTACTGAGCTATACAGAACAGAAGGACCTTGATTGCATCCCTACGTTGGGATGAGTTAGTTAATCTTAGCAAGGGGACCATTTAGAGTGCTACAAGATACAATTGAGCTCGGGCTCCCACCCCTTGATTTCTGTACATTGACCATTGTTGAAGAGTTTCACATGTGGTCGTCAGGTGAGGGCAGGGTGGGACACATCTGTGATACCCTCCATGGTGAATTAGCCTTCCAGCAATCATTACCTAGCTACACACATAAAGAATGGCCACTTGGGTGCGTGTAGAAGTGCTGCTAGTACCTGGACAATCAAATAACTGCAAGAAGAGCAAGGGAGAAAAATGGCAGGGCTGGAGATGAGAACTATAAGCAAAGGCTTTCTAAATATATTGTAGATCATCATGGAAGCCAAGAGACTGAGCCAGGATATTGTAACCAAAAAGATTATAAACCCATTTTTACGAAGAGAGATTTTTTTCTGCGCAAGTTAAGGGGGTGAGTACTTTTTAGCTGTCGTTGCTTCCATCTTAGAATGGTGTTATTAAAAGATCTTGGGGGCTAAATTGGATAGCCCCTGAAAATGGGCGCAGGGATTGCGATGCGCGAATAACCCATGCCCATTGGATGTACTGTAGGCAGGACGCCATCTATGTGCTGCCTGCACATTTACATGATTTCTGCGTGCAGCCAGCACTGTTGATTAGCTGCATGCATCAGCAGGGGGCCCAAAATTGTACCTTGCTAGTACTACTTAAAGCTAGCCTGCACTGCTTAAAGCTAGCCTGCACTGCTTAAAGGGGAGGTGCATTGTGGCTGGAGCAGGTGCTGGGAGTCCTGACCTGGGAAAGACAGAGAATGGCTGAACATGAGAGAGAGTGAGCACACAGGTTTTCTGACAGTGTACTGGAGGTCTTGGTGGAGGAGGTGGAAAGGAGGAGAGACGTCCTGTATCTGCAGGGGGTCAGGAGGCCCGCCAGATACACGGTGAAAAGGCAGTGGGAGCAGATAGTCATGGAGGTCAATGCCAGGAGTCTAGCCCCGAGGAGACGGTGCTGGCCAATATCGGAACGGCCATTGCCGAGACCGTGGTCAGCAGCGGGGCTGAAACCATTGAAGATGACGGTATCCTCAAACCTAATCCTCCTTCTCATGTCCCACTTCCTCCTCACCCCACACTCTCTTCTGTCTTACAAGCTGCAGATGGTGCACGCATGCACCTCTTACTTTCTCCCCCTCCCCTCACCACAACCTTACCCTTGTGCCTTTTTCCTTTCAGATACCCAAGAAGTGCAACTTGATTTCACACTCGCAGCCACCAGATCAGATAGTGACACTGCACTTATCTTAGAGGGTAGACTAGAGGCAGGATCTGCACGTGGTGAGACACCAGGCACAAGTGCGCTGCAGCCAGGGCAGGGGGCAAGGATAGTGTAGGTTCCAGCTCACCGCACGGCGAGTTCGCACACGAGAGTTCTGCTGCAGAGGACTCAGATGAGAAATTCGAGGGGCCAGGCTACAGAAGAAGGCTGATGGGTATACACAACTAAATGCTTGGTACATTGGGAAGCCTGCCAGAAAGCCTACGTGCAATGTCAAGGAGCATGGAGGAGTCTAGCACCAACTTGGTACAGGGCTTTGCGCAGAGCTTGGAGCCCATCCTTTCCAACATGGATGTGGTGGCCAACTTCATTAGCATACTTGTGGATCCACCCATGATGCAGCATCTGATGGCAGATGTCTCGGCTTCCATTGCAGATCAAGCAGCTTCCACTAAAAGTCTGAGTGCTGCAGTGGAAGCTCAGACTGAAGTCATGCAAGATCAGCTTGCTGCCATGCAAGCTCAGACTGCTCTCTTGCAAGCTCAGACTGTTGCCATCATGGCTGTGGATACCAGTGTTCAAAGGGGCTTGCAGGGTGTCACAGCAGTCCAGTATTCTGTCCTCCAACAGATTACTAGGAATGCTGAGGCGCCGCCCCGGGGGAGTGACAGTGGCTCCATTGAGCCTGCTGTCCTCTCTCAGGATGACAGCATTCGTCCTCCCACCCTTTCCACTCCACCAGTGCCCTTGCCTGTCAACCAGCCAGCCGAGACTGCTGCCGCCCATGCTGAGATGGTGCAGTCTGAAGCCGGGCCTTCTAGGCCCAGAGCTGCTTGAGGTCGTCCTCCAAGGCCATCTTCAGTCTCTTCCACTGAAAGTCAGCAGCCTTCCACCAGCTATGCTGCAGCCACTGGGCTGGCACTGTGTAGGAGCACTAGGACAGGCAAAGGCACATGGAAGACAGGCACTAAGGGAATACACAAGGGTGATTAGTTTACATTTGTATGCAATATGGCATGATTTCATTTCTAAATTTGGTTTGGAGTATTTATTTTGTGGTGGCTTTTATTTTTGCATTGTGGCCAAGAGGACGATGTGATGGTCATTGCAGAGGGAAGGTAAGGCGTGTGGGACTGTTGGTTAATGGGGAATTGGGGTTGCAGGTTACTGGTATCGCACTCAAATGAGTTCTTCATGTACAGCCCGGGCAGAAAGGAGCTGTCTAGGTTGCCGCCTCCCTTCCTCTTCCTCCTCCTCCTCCTGCACCTGCTCCTGCTCCTGAGCTTCTCGCATGATAGCTGGTGGCAAGGGCTGTTCCCCTCATGATGGCAAGGTTGTGCAGCATGCAGCATACCACCAAAAATCTTGAGACCCGCTCAGCCGAGTACTGCAGGGCTGCTCCAGAGCAGTCCAGGCAGCAGAATCATTGCTTCAGGACGCCAATGGTCTGCTCTATCACATTTCTTGTGACAGCATGGCTCTCATTGTATGCATGCTGCACATGTGTGTGTGGGTTGTGAACCAGAGTCATGTGTCATGTTGTCAGTGGATAGCCCTTGTCACCCAGTAGCCACCCTTTGGTTTGCCGTGATGGCTGAAATGCAGCTGGCACAGCCAACTGCCGCAAAGTGAAGGCATCATGATATCCTGCTGCCAGGACATTGACCTGCATGATGCGCTGCCTATGGTCACACACCAGCTGGATGTTGAGGGAGTGAAATCCCTTTCAGTTCCGCTACATGTCAGAGTTGCAGTTGTGGCTGCAGCAGTTGGCAGATTTCAGTGAGGATCTCCTTAGTAAAGCACAGACATCTCACACACTGTCCCTCGCTGAGGTTCAGGTAGAATTGCTCCCTGAACGCCCTGGCTGGATATAGCCTCCTGCTAAGATCCCTTCTCCCCCTCCTCCTCCTCCCTCTTCTAGCAGCTTGTCCTGCTCTGTGTGGCCTCTGCTCATTCTCCCAATCATGCTCTATTCCAAGAGGAAAGCTACTAATGCACCCAAGTTTGGGAGGAACTGCTTTGTGCAGAAGCCTTGAACTCAGAAAAAGTCCTTCAGCACCTGCCACACCACTCAGGATGTCCTAAAGTACTTTGCGTCCAATTAATAATTTTGAAGTGTAGTCACATTGTTACGCAGGCAATTACAGCAGCCAATTTGTACACTATGAGGTTTCACAAACAGCAAAATGAATTGGATGACAAATTGATCTGTTTTTGGCATGTTAGTTGAGGCAAAAATGTTGGCCACAGCACTAGGGCTGGGAATTTCTTTGGAGTTCCTCCCACTCCACCGCCGTAACTTCGCCAGAAGTGCAGCAGAAACCCCACTTACATGCATAAACGGGGTTTCTGGCGCACTTCCAGCAAGGTTACAGTGGCAGAGCCGGAGCATCCCTGAGGAAATTTCCAGAGAAGGAGAATTCCCTGCTCGTCTTCCTATAGTGCCATGGAATTTTATTGTCCGCCTGAGCATTTTAATATCTCATTTGAGAAGCCTCCACTTCTGACAACACAACACTCCCTCAGTACTGCATTGGAGTGTCAACCTAGATCATGTGCCGGGGAGGGAGGGCGGCCGGGTGGTGTGGATGCTTGAACACACAACCTTCTGACTCACAACAAGAGTGCTACTGTTGTAAAATAAATAATAATAATGCCTGTGGTGTAGAAGGAGCCCATGCAGGCTGCACACAAGCACCCGATACACCAAATTTGTTCAAATGATCTCTGGTCCATAACACACCCAATGTAGTTCAGCTATTCATTCGGGTAGTATCTAACTGGTGAATATTTGATTGCCAATTAGTTTGAACTCAAGAACAGAGGGAGTCATTGAGTTTGATTAATCTTCATTATTTATTCAATTACATGATTCAATGCTAGCTAACCTTGCCTACATTTGTTACATTACATAACATCGACCTTGCATTCATATACTTATGTCCACGCAGACCAGGGGTTCTTCTCCTGGAGATAATCATCTTCTAGCATGCCGCTCGCTTCTCTTGTCCCTTGACAGCGATTTCACCTATCTTCTTCAGGCTTTTATAACCATCTTGATACGATCAGTTCTCATGGCTTACTTATTTTACTGGTGGAGGGGGTGGGGGGGGCGGGGTGTTGAAAATAGTCTTCGGCGGCAGCGCAAAATGGGTGATAACAAACCGACAGTCCATTTTACACCCTGCCCAATTTCCATTGGAAAAGAAGATCGAGTAAGGTGTAAAACAAGCTGCCAATTTGCCATCACCTGTTCTGCGCTGCTGCTGAAGACCAATTTCAGCCCCTTGGTCTCTTTATTTGTTAGCAGGTCTTTATTTTCAAGAGTTGAGTGCAGATATCTATCTGCTTACACACTCCTTCATATACTTCCAGTGCCCTTCATTATTCTTCAACAACTTACAGATCTTCGTATAGGTTTGCTCTCTACAGATCCAAATTTTGAACAATTGTCTTTACGTCAGCAGTGTCCTTGTTACAATCTCACTGGAGCCATTGCAACCATAACCCATATCCTTCTTTTGCAGGCACATATATTTTGATTGGCTTGGGCATTTAACCATTTCCCATGTAGTTCAATTTTTACAGAAACTCAGGGCTGGATTTTGTCAGCCCCGAGGAGGCGGGTATGGAGGCGGGACTGCCGGTAAAGTTGCAGAATGTGGGGGCGACTGGCAAACCTGCCCCCATCCCGCCTCCGTGCCCTTTTGCCAGGAGGCGGGAAGCCCTCCTGCCCCGGGTCCCGTCTCCTCGAGGCGGGAAAGGGATTAAATCCTTTTAACTGCCTGTTAACAGGTAGTTAACAGGCAGAAAAAAGGATTAGTCCCATTTTACCTTTTCAAGTGCAGGCTTCCCAACCTCGGAGAACCCTGCCGGGGTGGAGGAGACGTGAAGGAGGTCTGCGGGGGTCGGAGAGGTCTGTGGGGGTCGGAGGGGTCTGAAAGTGAGATGTAGAGGTGAGTGATGGGTGCAAGTGTGGAGTGGTAAGTATGTAAGGTGAGTGCTAAGTGTTATAAAATGTTCACTTACCTTTGTTTCTGCCGACAGCCTTCAGCCGCGGTGGATCCGGACTCCCGACATCTTCATTGTAGATTTCACAGACTGGCTGTTGGATCCTCCAAACCAACTGCCAGGTGATTTCTGCAAAGTTGAAAGGTTTGATGAGTCCTGAACACAAGAACTCATCAAACTACACAGAATGTCAGTGTTTAACAGCTTCACAGAGCTGTCAAACGCTGACATTTCTTCTTTCAAGAAATCCTGACAGATGGCACGTCAGACGTTGAAGTGCTCTGTCAGTGACTTCCCCCTAATTGGCCTGCTGAGCCCGCTGGGCGGGCTTAACAAGGTCAATCAGGGGAAAATCCCGCTGGTTGGCCAGAGGCTGATAGAGGCGGGACATAGACCTGGCAAGCAGCAGTCCCGCCTCCATTACGTCTCCATTTAGAAAATCCAGCCCTCAATTTTAGTTAGTATAGCATAATGATTCATAATTAACAGAATTTATGCAACACTATCGCTGAGGCAAGCTAACATTTGACAATAAATCAAGTAAGAGGCGCTTACAATGCAAGATATAAAGGCATTTATTTCACACAACTGGTTAGGAAGAAATTAAACATAATGCTCACCAGGGATATTTTTAATGTGTTCATTACAGGCTACTTAAGAATGTAGCATTGGATTAATGAACCCACCTAACATATTTGCTGAGTTGGCTGCTTCCATGATGACACTCCCTTATGTTTCTTCTGTACCATTCTAACTGTAACATCCAGTATTACCTCTGTCCACAAAATGCAGCTCTACAGTCTGTGCAGCCACACCCTGTCTCTAGACAGTATCACATCATCTACCCAAATAATGATCCAGTGTCACCTCACAAAACATTACAAGTAAAAGTTCACAGAATATGAAGCTGTACATCATCCAGTAACATGTCTTTCAAGCAGTATAGCTCCCTATCGTGCACCAAGTTGTACCCTGTTCAGGGAGACATTAGGCTGGATTGTACACCCAATGACTATGAATGGGTGACAAATTTAGCCACTGTATTGGGGCCGTGTCCCCGTGTATTTAATTTGATACCAGAGATTCCTCTGAAGGTTACGTTGGTAGATGTACTGTCCAGCGTGGAACTGAACAATAAAGACTAGAAAGGGTTGATCACTGGTCTGTGCTGAATAAGCTCACCTTAGCCACGGTGGTGACAGGGGTTTTATAAATGTCCTCAGCACCCCTAGAGAGATGAAATTCAGCAAGACCACCACCCAGATTTGCACTACCTATATGGATCTGTATTTGTGTATAAGTATACATATGTAATCTTATTAAAAACTCTGCCAAATTAGTTCTAGGTACAAATTGGTCATTTACTGATTATTATGAGGTTTTAGCTATAATCACTCGTGCCTTCAGTTGTCTTGGTCCTAAGTTCTGGAATTCCCCTGCGTAAACCTCCCCGCTTCCCCACCTCTCTCTCCTCCTTTAAGACCTTCCTTGAAGCCTACTCCTTTGACCAAGCTTATAATCACCACTCCTAATATCTCCTCTTTTGGCTCAGTGTCAATTTTGGTCTGATTACTCTCCTGTGAAGCGCCTTGGAATTTTTCCTACATTAAAGGCGCTATATAAATGCAAGTTGTTGTTATTGTTGTTGATTAGGGATAATGTTTGTCATAGCAACGTGTTTGGAATAATGATCAAAAATATTTTTTCCTCTTTGTAAATAATTACAGAGCATAATACAACACTTGAGGTAATACATTTGTTGATAGTAATACTTTGTTTTTTTAAATTATTTCAGTAATACATTTTGTAAAAAGAGAGGCCTTGAAGTTAGTGTTAATATTACTGCACGAGTAATTAGCCAATTTTATGAAGTTCCTTTGCTCTCTACTTCCATGAATGAGAGAATCCATTTATTTTAAATGGCCTGATGCCTCTATTAAAATAGTGGACAAAGAAAATTCATACAAATAAGCATCCATATGATAATAGTCGCACAGTGTAATTTCAAGGCCTATATGTATATCTGTGTGAATATAGGGACATATTTGCCAGCATATTAATTTAAACTAGTGTGTTTTTTTATTATTTATAAGTTACAGAAAAGTGCCAATGAAAAACAGGTTTTGTTCAAAAGGAAAAATATAATAAAAGTGTCACATTCATTCCTACTAAAGTGTCCCACATAAAGAGGCTATATATATTATATAACGGGCTATTTATTTTATTTATGGCTGTTTTTCATTTAGCTCCCCCACCAAAAGAGTGCAACACAAGTTCTCCACAGCATCATCACTACTTCATCTGTAATGGAGTCAAAGACTGCGAGAATGGCACCGATGAACTCAATTGCACAGCCTGTGAGTATTTAAATAACATGAGTAAAATATACAGATTGATTCATATTTTTTAAATTCTAAAATCTCAATCATCATTTTCAGCTGTGCCCTGCACAAACATCACTTATAAATGTAAGAATAATCTGTGTATTCAGAAGAGGAATGCTAAATGTGATAGAACTGTAGACTGCTTGGATGGAAGTGATGAAATGAGTTGTGGTGAGTACCATAGCTGTTATATGGGGGAATTCACTGTTGAAGATTAATTCACCCTACTTATATAACTTTGGCGAAATTGAAAAGTCACATCATTACATTTCTTAAAATCTGTTTTAATTTTGAGGAATTATTTTCTTAAATAGAAGCTGATCTTAAGCAATTTGGGGGTCATTAAGTCACTTTAGATGGTTAATTGCCATCAAGTTGGAAATGCTGCATATTCTGATGTTCAATATCAACTTACCAGTAGTAGTAATTTAATATTCCCATTTAAATGCTGTTAGAAACTATTCAGCTTGATTGCCTGAATGAGCAGGAAGAAGATACTTGATCAACGGTCATAATGTGACTGCATGTGGATCAAAACTCAAGCATTGACCACAGTTTCCAGTTTTGCTCTAATTGTTTGTTTTTATTTCTACCGTGCAGAGTGTGGTAATAAGAGGCAGCAGGACAGTCGAATCGTAGGAGGATCCAATGCTCGCGATGGAGAGTGGCCTTGGCAAGTCAGCCTTCACTTTTCTGGGTCACCATATTGTGGGGCTTCAGTAATAACAAAGGAGTGGCTTTTATCTGCAGCACATTGCTTTCAAGGGGAAAAGTATGCTATGAGATTATTATTACCCCAAATTCTGAGTGTTTT
Organism: Squalus acanthias; assembly: GCA_030390025.1. Lineage (NCBI taxonomy): Eukaryota > Metazoa > Chordata > Chondrichthyes > Squaliformes > Squalidae > Squalus > Squalus acanthias. The sequence continues at coordinate 144,139,719 of CM059429.1, forward strand.
TGGTGCAAAAATGGTGTAGTTCTGGTGTAGAGGATCGGAATTTAGGACATAAGTCAGAATGACATCTATTCTAAATTACATACGGAATTCTGGTCGAATTGGCTGCTGACAGAAGATGCACCAGCCCCAGACTAGTGCCGTTATACAAATGACAGGATAATGAGTGTCCAAGCTGCTGTCACAGAAATTCTGCCATTTACACCAGAAGTGTGCCAACATAAGTCAGTTAAGCTTGTAGAAAAGAGGAGTAAGTTACCGACATGTATTGTCAAACCAGGAGATGGTTGGGTTCACAGGCTTTAATGTCCACAAACTTTGAAACATCACTTTGACTGAATCGATTAGAAAATCCTTTTCTTGACTGTGGAACGAAGAAAGTATTCTGTAAGCTGCCTTTCAACAGCGTCGGGCAGGGAAATCTTTTTCTTCCCACCCTTCTGACACAGAGCTCTTACCATAGGGTTCACTGAAGGTATTCCCACATATAATGGAGGCAGAACAAGAGCAGGAAGTAGAATGTTTCTCCAAGGTCTAAAGGCCAGTGGTCAAAACACCTTCTGTGGATGCACTGACTGATCTGTCAGGTGGAGGATGGATGCAGATGCTTGTGGTGCCACTATCTGCTCTAGATAGTCATGTTCACTCCTTCATATATTGACATTGGATTTAGGCGTGATCCCTCCATCTTTCTCAGGCCCCCTGCAATAGTTTTCAGTGCCTCCATTTGAGTGTAATGCTCATGCAACATCCTTCTTTTTAGAGTAGGACCCCAGACATCTGTGTCCATGTGATTGAGAGCCAGAGCCTGATATCTGCAGAGCCTCCTTTCTCCACTTTCACCACTGACTCCTCTGGTACCGTAAGGGTAATGAACGAAGGAATGCCACATGAGTGAAAATAATGCAAAAAAGGGTCATGGGATCAGATATCTTGACTTGGCTGCCCTGGTGAGGTTGTTAAACTTCTTCTTGCACTGCAAATGAGTTCAAGGATTTAGCACTCGCTGTCATGGCCACCTCCCTCTAAAAATAACATACCAGATTCTTGGTGAGTCTCCAGCTCCCTTCCTGACCCCAAACAGACGGTCCTTCATGCTCTGTGTCTCCATGATGAGGCAATGCATCCTAGTGGCTCTGTGTTCCCAGCAATGGGTAGGATCACATTTGTGAGACACCTGTCCTATTTATAGTTCTCAAAGGGTACACTTAATCAATCAATGGTTACTTGTAACTGGTGACACTGGCCAAATTCATTTTAAGACTCACTGGGATGAAATTGGCCTTTGGTGAACGCTGTCAATTCTCTATCACTCATTTCACACTTTTGCTGAAGAGCAATTACACCCCATTACAGCCAGAAGAAAGGAGACTGTCACTCCGAAATTTGGGGATCTCTGAGATGAACGGATCGTGAGTTAACCCACTGTGCTGCCCTGTTGCTCATCTGATAATTTTATTAATTAGCCTCCATTACAGCAAGGAATTCTTTCAGTATTATAACAGTAAGAAGGTTATCAAAGAAAATTGAACCTTTAAAGATGGAAACAGGGTTAAAGTTGAGAATAAGCTAAAATTAATTAACATACTAAACAACTATTTCCTGAAAGTATTCAATAAAGAAGACACTAGCAGCATGTTCCCCTTTATATGAGGGTAATAACAACAATGCCGGCACTTTAAAAGTATTTTATTGGCTGAGAAGTGCTTTCGGACATCCTGAGGATGTGAAAGCTGCTATATGAATACAAGTCCTTTCCTTCTTTACTCTTGTACTCAATGGCCTAGAAATTCATTGACGCCATGTCCATTTATAAGTTAATATCATATTATAGAATTCTAAGGCTCTAAACTATTTATGCGAATAAAAATTGGTTTACTGTGGAATGTTATGAATAGTGTTCTAACTCATTATTTTGCATAGCGCAAAGGATCTTATGAAATTGTATTCCTGAAACAAATGTTAACTTTTTCTTTTTTAAGGATGTCTGATCCCAGACTGTGGGTAGCTCATTTAGGAATGCATACTCAAGGAAATGCAAAGTTTGCAAGTGAGCTCAAAAGAATCCTTGTCCATGAATACTATAATGGTCGAAACTTTGACTATGATATTTCACTGCTACAGCTGAAGACAGCCTGGCCAGACAAACGAGCAGCAGCAATCCAACCGATTTGTGTCCCTTCATTGACTCAAGTGGTGCCGAATGGAGAGAAGTGCTGGGTGACTGGCTGGGGGCAAAAACAGGAAGCGGGTAAGAATATCGTGAAGGTGCAATATTTTACCCAAAATAAAGGATTGTATTAACATAAATACATCATGCACAGTGGACTTTATTCAAATTTTACTATAGGTTTATACTGGTGAAAAGATTCATTGTTAATTGTCAGATGGCTCATATACTTTTCTTTACTTGAACAATGATTAATAATTAGCAGATGACATAATAAACAGATAGAAAGCACTAATATTAATGATCAATAGTCAGAAATAAGAGTTCGCACAATCACAGAAATTTATGGCACAGAAGGAGGCCATTCGGCCCATCATGTCTGTGCCGGCTGAGAAAGAGCTATCCAGCCTAATCCCACTTTCCAGCTCTTGGTCCATAGTCCTGTAGGTTACGGCACTTCCAGTGCATTTCCAAGTACTTTTTAAATGTGATGAGGGTTTCTGCCTCTACCACCCTTTCAGGCCAAGCGTTCCAGACCCCCATCACCCACTGGGTGAAAAAAGTTCTCCTCAACTCCCCTCTAATTCTTCTACCAATTACTTTAAATCTATGCCCTCTTGTTATTGAACTCTTTGCTAAGGGAAATAGGTCCTTCCTATCCACTCTATCTAGGCCCCTCATAATTTTATACACCTCAATTAAGTCTCCCCTCAGCCTCCTCTGTTCCAAAGAAAACTACCTCAGCCTATCCAGTCTTTCCTCATAGAAAAAATTCTCCAGTCCAGGCAGCATCCTCATAAATCTCCTCTGTACCCCCTCTAGTGCAATCACATCTTTCCTGTATTGTGGTGACCAGAACTGCACGCAGTACTCTAGCTGTGGCCTAACTAGTGTTTTATACAGTTGAAGCATAACCCCCCTGCTCTTGTATTTTATGCCTCAGTTATCCTTGAAATATATTTATTCTGGGAAATTAAATGGTGAGGAAATAATATAAGCTTAGAAGTTAACATACTAAAGCTTAACACATTCACTACACTTTTCTGTCTGCTGCTTTAATGGAGACTTTAAGCTATTTAAAATAATGGGATAATGGATAGTTAAAACAATGGATGGAGAATTGTCATACAAATGTGTTAAGCAGAAATATGCTAAAATTGCAGGTTCTAGGCTAACACATAATAAAAGCACTGAATTATTAAAGGATGAAGGACGCAGAAATCCCATTGTTGTGATTTTGGACATGCACTGGATGTAATTCCAACTCTACTATAATATGATACGTGTTCTGTACAATATATATATATATATATATATATATATATACATATTTCTATATTTAACATCTTAGAAGTTAAATCTATGTGCACTTCTTATGCCAACTTTTCCTATTATAAAGTTCTATGTCCATATTTATAATGGAAACTGCCTCTGTCACTCTGTAATTATACCCTCCCACTAGTGGTGGTGCTGTGCAGCACCTCAATTTTGCATCTCCCAGCTCCTCAGCCTGTATTGCAGAGAAAATTTTAACCAACTCTACTTCACTGCATCCCAAACTGCTATAAGTTTTGCAATTTAACTATAATTAGTAACATTAAATCAAAGTATTGTATCAGAATAATGTGCTGTAAATTCTATGTAATGTAAAAATAAGGACAGACTGACTTAAATATGGGGAGTGAATTACACCTGTCCAATTATCCCTCACTCTCTAACCTGCTGCACCTAAAGATTACACTTCTAGGTAGATTTCCATCTTTACATTGAGCATTACCTAGGCAGAGCACAGAAAGAAAAATCATGGCCTGGATACCAGGAGAAGTTCTCTACAGTTCTTCAAATATTGCCATGGACCTTTTACGTCCACCTGAGAGGACAGAATGGGTCTTGGTTTATCATCTCATCAAAAAAAAACCTCCAACAGTGCAGCACTCCCTCAGTACTGCACTGAAGTGTCAGCCTAGTTTATGTGCTCAAGTCTCTGCAGTGGGGCTTGAACCCACGACTTGATTCAGAGGCAAGAGTACCACCCATGAGCTAAAGCTGACACCTATGGGCTACAAGTCCCAGGGTTATCCTTGTCCATGCAGCAAGACCTGGACGACATTCAGGCTTGGGCTGATAAGTGGCAGGTAACATTCGGGCCACACAAGTGCCAGGCAATGACTATCTCCAACAAGTGAGAGTCTAACCATTGCCCCTTGACATTCAATGGAATTACCATCGCTGATATTGTGTGTGGGTTAGGTTGATTTGGCTATGATAAATTGACCCTTAGTGTTAGGGGGGGATTAAATATGTGGGGTTATGGGGATAGGATGGGATATGTTAGGGAGAATTAAATACGTGGGGTTACGGGGGTAGGGTGGGATATGTGTACTGTGGGGATTAAAAGCAGGGACAAGGTACTGGATTTGGATGATCAGCCATGATCGTATTGAATGGTGGAGCAGGCTCGAAGGGCCGAATGGCCTACTCCTGCTCCTAGATTCTATGTTTCTATGTTTCTATGAATCCCCCACCATCAACATCCTGGGGGGTCACCATTGACCAGAAACTTAACTGGACCAGCCACATAAATACTGTGGCAACAAGAGCAGGTCAGAGGCTAGGTATTCTGCACCGAGTGTCTCACCTCCTGACTACACAAAGACTTTCCACCATCTACAAGACACAAGTCAGGAGTGTGATGGAATACTCTCCACTTGCCTGGTTGAGTGCAGCTCCAGCAACTCGCAAGAATCCCGACACCATCCAGGACAAAGCAGCCCGCTTGATTGGCACCCCATCTACCACCTTAAACATTCACTCCCTCCACCACCGGTGTACCATGGCTGCAGTGTGTACCATCTACAAGATGCACTGCAGCAACTTTCCAAGGCTTCTTCGACAGCACCTCCCAAACCCATGACCTCCACCACCTAGAAGGACAAGGGCAGTAGGTGCATGGGAACACCATCACCTGCAAGTTCCCCTCCAAGTTACACACCATCCTGATTTGGAAATATATCGCCATTCCTTCATCGTCACTGGGTCAAAATCCTGGAACTCTCTCCCTAACAGCACTGTGGGAGTACCTTCACCACATAGACTGCAGCAGTTCAAGAAGACAGCTTACCACCACCTTCTCAAGGGCAATTAAGGATGGGCAATAAATGCTGGCCTTGCCAGTGACAGCCACAGCCCATGAACGAATAAATAAAATGTTCTTTGAACTCTCTTCAATGCATAAGTGTCCACTTAATATTCTAAATACAATCTTACCAACAGTTATACAGGATGCAAGTAATATCTTTGCAATGCATCCAGTACTTTTTTTTAACTTGTTTAACAACTGTTTCATATTGACTTGACACAATGAATGGTTAAGAGTCACCTCCAATCCTGTTCAAGCATTTACTCAGAGACTAAATGAAGGGTTAAAATTCTGTTGAACATAATAAAACTGATTGACATAAGTAATGCTTTTGTAACTTTATTTTTTCTGTCTTACTGAAGACAACAGTGATCCTACAGTTCTTCAACAAGCAGAGGTTGAGATCATAAATCAATCACTCTGTCGTTCCACCTACGGACTGATAACTCCACGTATGCTGTGTGCAGGATTACTGTCAGGGAAAAGAGATGCTTGTCGTGTAAGTTTAAAAGCAAATACCTTTACAGAAAGTTAAAATTGAACTTAATTGTTAAACTTTTTATTGTACTCAAAAGTTGATGAATATTCGGATTTTCTATTCTCTAGCATAATACACTCTCTCCTTGAAGGGTGAAAATACACACAGTCAGCAAGAATAATAGAAAAGAATGGTTAGCAATATTGTATTTTGCACAATTATTTTTAGAAAGACATTACCTTTTTTAGAAAGATTATGATGTGGTGGTTTAATACATAACAGCTTATGTTCTTCGTAACTAACGCTCCGGCAGTTCTTTGAAAAATGTCACGTCAGTCACACCATACAGATTATATTGGTCAAACAAATTGGGTTTTCCTGTTTCCTTGAAAAATTGGAGCAGCACTGCACCGATGGAGGCAAATCTGCACAGTGACATGCTTCACATACATGCATGCACGTTTTAGAGGAAGTTGTAATGCCTAGTGTTTGTGGCCAATATAACCTGGCTGGGCACACATATCTATCTACTGATGCAGGGTGTACCAATCTGGCGGGTCAGACTTGTGGCAATAGAAAAGTAGAATTGTTAACTCCAGTGCACATCCTTATGACATGATGCCCACTGAATTATCAGGTTTGTTCTGGCCCCATGTTAGACTGCAGCTGACACAACGTTACATCATCAATGGACTGCTTTCGTTTTGGCCCAGTAGTATCAACACAGTTGGAGCATTTTTGATGGTGGATTTATACTGGGATTTTTGCACCATATTTGTACCATTGAAAGTATAAATGCAGCATGTAGATCCTGATGTGACAAGTATAGAAAGTAACTGTTGCTTTCCATGACCCATTAACAGTAAAAGTCATGAAAAATTAGGAAAGATCATTTTTATTATTTTCTGTTAAACATACTAAAAAGTGAGTGAACATAGAGGACAGGATTTTCCACTATTATGGAATCTCATCTTTGGTGGGGCGGGAATTCCATCCACTACAAGGTCATGCCCCTGACCTGGCTGCTTTTCTGGAGTCAGGGTCATTTCCAATTTTGGACGGGCTCCCTGGTCTATGTAGGGGAGTCAACTTGCAGAGGGGACATATTAGCATGGTCAGTGACCTTTTTTTAATTAAATAAATGCATCATGACCTGTGCAATCAATCGCCTTTAGAGTTAGTCAATGGTCAGGGACAGGAGGGTGTGACTGTGAGTTAGGAAAGTATGGGGATCCAGGATATAGTGATGGAGGAGCCTCAGCCCTTGACCTTGTCCAACAGGTATGAGGTACTTGCTACCTGTATGGATGAGAACAAGGACTGCAGGAAGGATGGGCAAAGTGACCACGGTACCGTGGTGCAGGAGGCCATTCAAGTGGGGGGAGTAAAAAGGAATGTAGTTGTGGTAGGCGACAGTATAGTCAGGGTGATAGATACTGTTCTCTGCAGCCGCGACAGGGAGTACTAAAGGCTGTGTTGCCTGCCCGGTGCCAGGGTTAATGATATCTCCTCGTGGCTGGAGAAGAACTTGGAGTGGGAGGGGGAGGATCAAATTGTCGTGGTCCACGTAGGAACCAATGACATAGGTAGAACTAGGAATGAGATTCTGCTGAGGAAGTTTGAGGAGCTAGGATCCAAATTAAAAAGCAGAACGTCAAAGGTAATAATCTCTGCACGTGCAAATTGGCATAGGGACAAACAGATTAGAGGTTTAAATGTGTGGCTCAAAAAGTGGTGTGGGAGGAAGGGGTTTCAGTTCATGGAGCACTGGCATCAGTACTGGGGAAAGAGGAAGCTGTTCTGTTGGGACAGGCTCCACTTAAACTGGGCTGGGACCAGTGTCCTGGCAAACCAAATAACCAGAGCAGTAGACAGGGCTTTAAACTAATGAAGGGGGGTGGGAGGATTCAGGAAAGAGTAAATTTAAAAGCAGCAAGAGAAATGTCAAGGCTCTAGGGCAGTGTAGAGTTTTTGGTAAAAATAAGCAGAGTGGGTCAGGAAGGGACAGAGAGAGTAACAAAGGTAATAGGGCATTAGTGACTAAGGTAACATCAGGGAAAAGTAGAAAAAAATCAAAGCTAAAGGTGCGAAGCATTTGCAACAAAATAGATGAATTAATAGCGCAGATAGAAATCAATAGGTTTGATCTATTAGCCATTACGGAGACGTGGTTGCAAAGTGACCAAGGTTGGTAACTAAATATTCCAGGATACTTAACTTTTAGAAGAGATAGGCAAAATGGAAAAGGAGAAGGGGTAGCCCTGATAATAAAGGATGGGATAAAGACAGTAGAAAGAAAGGATCTTAGCTCCGAAAATCAAGAAGTAGAATCAATTTGGGTGGAGCTAAGAAACAGCAAGGGGCAGAAAACATTGGTGGGAGTTGTTTATAGGCCCCCAAACAGTAGTTGTAATGTAGGGCAGAGTATAAATCAGGAAATTAGAGGCGCATGTAACAAGGGTAATACAGTAATCATGGGGGACTCTACATATAGACTGGGCAAACCAAATTTGCAGTAATAGTGTGGAGGACAAATTTATGGAATGTATGCAAGATAGTTTTCTAGATCAGTATGTTGAGGAACCAACTAGGGAACAGGCTATTTTAGATCTAGTATTGTGCAACGAGAAAGGGTTAATTAATAACCTTGTAGTAAAGGGGCCTTTAGGGAAGAGTGACCATAATATGATAGAATTTTATATTGAGTTTGAAAGTGATTTAGTTAAATCCGAAACTAGGGTCTTAAATCTAAACAAAGCAAACTACGTAGGTATGAGGGGCGAATTGGCTAAGGTAGATTGGGAAACTACATTAAAAGGTATGACGGTAGAGAAGCAATGGCTAGCATTTAAAGAATTAATACATAATTTACAACAAATATACATTAGTTTAAGGCACAAAAACCCCACAGGAAAAGTGGTCCAACCGTGGCTAACAAGAGAAGTTAAAGATAGTATTAGATCAAAGAAGATGCTTATAATGTTGCCAAAAAGAGTAGTAAGCTTGAGGATTGGGAGGATTTTAGAATTCAGCAAAGGAGGACCAAGAAATTAATAAGGAAAGAGAAAAAAGAATATGAGAGTAAATTAGCAAGAGATATAAAAACAGATTGTAAACATTTCTAAAGGTATGTAAATAGGAAGAGATTAGTGAAAGTAAACGTGGGCCCATTAGAGGCAGAGACAGGAGAAATTATAACGGGCAATAAGGAAATGGCAGAGACATTAAACAAATACTTTGTATCTGTCTTCACAGTAGAGGACACAAAAACATTCCGGAAATAATGGGGAGCCAAATGAATAGAGAGAATGAGGAACTTAAAGAAATCCGTATAAGTAAAGACATAGTACTAGAGAAATTAATGGGACTAAGTGGCGATAAATCCCCTGGACCTGACGACCTGCATCATTGGGTTTTAAAAAGAGGTAGCTGCAGAGATAGTGGGTGCACTGGTATTAATCTTCCAGAATTCCCTAGATTCTAAAACAATCCCCAAGGACTAGAACGTAGCAAACATAACCCCGCTATTTAAGAAAGGAGGAAGAGAAAAAATGGGGAACTATAGGCCAGTTAGCCTCACATCAGTAGCAGGCAAAATGCTAGAATCTATTATTAGGGACATGGTAACAGGGCACTTAGAAAATCATAATATGATTTGGCAGAGTCAACATGATTTTATGAAAGGGAAATCGTGTTTGACAAATCTGTTAGAGTTTTTCGAAGATGTAACTAATAGGATGGATAAAGGGGAACCAGTGGATGTAGTGTGTTTGGATTTTCAAAAAGCATTCGATAAGGTGCCACACACAAGGTTGTTACACAAAATTAGCATTCATGGTATTGGGGGTAATATATTAGCATGGATTGAGGATTGGTTAATGGACAGGAAACAGAGTAGGAATAAACAGGACTTTTTCAGGTAGGCAGGCTGTAACTAGCGGGGTACCGCAAGGATCAGTGCTTGGGTCTCTGCTATTTACAATCTACATTAATGACTTAGATGAAGGGACTGAGTGTAACGTATCCAAGTTTGCTGATGATACAAAGTTAGGTGGGAAAGTAAGCTGTGAGGAGGACACAAAGAGGCTGCAGAGAGATATAGACAGGTTGACTGAGTGGGCAAGAACATGGCAAATAGATTACAATGTGGGGAAGTGTGAAGTTATCCACTTTGGTAGGAAAAACAAAAAAGCAGAATATTTTTTGAATGGTGAGAGACTGGGAAATGTTTGCACTCAGAGGGACTTGGGTGTCCTTGTACATGAATCACAGAAAGTTAACATTCAGGTACAGCAAGCAATTAGGAAAGCAAATGGTATGTTAGCTTTTGTTACAAAGGGATTGAGTATAAGAGTAAAGAACTCTTACTGCAATTATACAGGGCATTGGTGAGGCCACACCTGGAGTACTGTGTACAGTTCTGGTCTCCTTACTTAAGGAAAGACATACTTGCCTTAGAGGGAGTGCAGCAAAGGTTCACTAGACTGGCTCCTGGGTTGAGGGGATTGCCCTATGAGGAGAGATTGAGTAGACTAGGCCTATATTCCTTAGAGTTTAGAAGAATGAGAGGTGATCTAATTGAAACATATAAAATTCTTAAGGGGCTTGACATTGTTAATGCTGGGAAAATGTTTCCCCTGGCTGGGGAATCTAGAACACGAGGTCACAGTCTCAGAATAAGGGTTAGGCCATTTAGGACTGTGATAAGGAGAAATTTCTTCACTCAGATGGTTGTGAATCTTTGGAATTCTCTACTCCAGAGAGCTGTGGATGCTCAGTCGTTGAGTATATTCAAGTCAGAGGTCGATAAATTTTTGGGAATGAAGAGAATTAAGGGATATGGGGATAGTGCGGGAAGGTGGAATTGAGGTAGAAGATCAGCCATGATCTTGATGAATGGCGGAGCAGGCTTGAAGGGCCAAATGGCCTACTCCAGCTCCTATTTCTTATGTTTTTATGTTCTTATGTTCAAATGCATAAGCTATCTACCCCGTTAAAATTTAAAATGGCATCTGTTGTGCCCAGCAGTCCTATGGTGCAAATCATATAGCTTTAGATCCTTTCTCTTACTCTCCTCAGCACATGCAGTAACAGCATCTCACTTGTGCCAACAGTTTAGATATAATAATGACATAAGCTGTTGTCTATTATATGACCAGATGTTTTAGCCTCTGGTCATATAATAGACAAACAGTGTATCTCCTTAACCAATGAGATTAAAGGATTGAGAAATAAACAGAGGAAGGACTGAGAAGGAGGGTGAATTAGAGTGGGTGAATTCAATGTCAAATCAGGTACAGGAAGGAAAAGAATTAGATTAAGAGAGAGACAAAAAAAAGAGACAGAAAGGAAAAGTAAGAAAAAAATATTAAAATATGACATTTTTAAAATCTCCTAAAACAATTCACAATCTGAAGGAGTGAGACTCCACACTGATAATTGTTTATTTTTTGGCAAGAGAGGTTGATTGACAATCATTAACAATTATCACGTCGTTAAAAGGGTACTTATGCTGATAATTACTAGACTTACTTTTCTGTGGTGAGTTAAATGGGCAATTAACGTGCAAATGCAGCAACTTCATGAAAATTACGGAGCGTTTATGCGCGAGATGCCGTTTTCACGAAGCTAATGATGGAACGGTGCAAATCAGCCATCAACTTGTGGCGATTCGCAATTCACGGGGTATCTCTCCCTCGCCACAAGTTACTGACCGATTTGTGCATTAATAATGCCGTGTGTCGTTCAGACACCGTTATTTTTTCGGCAAAATCTGGCCCGTAATGTTTTCAATTTGTAGTATTCAGTATTTTCAGGACTTTGATTGATATTGCAGGGTGACTCTGGAGGACCATTATCTTGTCAGGAAAAAGTTGGTGGACGATGGTTTCTGACTGGCATTGTTAGCTGGGGTCATGGATGTGGAAGACAACATTTTCCTGGAGTCTATACAAGAGTGTCAAAGTTTGCCACGTGGATCCAGCAGCATGTGTCTGCTTTGCCAATTACTGATGATTTTACATAGTTACAAATTTGGATGATATAATGGAATTTTATGTTGTACATGTTTACATTACAGAGGATTACATATTTATCAAAGTGATAATAAGGTAAACCTAACTCTTTTTAATTATGCTATTTATACAAGAACAAAATTTACAAAATTACAACAGATTGTGAAAATTATTAATATGACATTGTATTTATTTATGTAACTGATATAATATGCAAAAGCAGAGCGGTAAATCTAAAGCCAGTTTATCTACCTTAATATGGTTGTTTACAACACAGCTCTGTGTTATATCAGAGGTTACAATAACTTTAAGAGTTATTGCTATAAAATGAATAAATGTTGTTTTATGGGAACTTAAAAATAATACATTAACACAAGATCCAGAAACTGACTGACTCACCTTTTTTCTGACTATCATCATAAATATTCTGGGGAGAAAACTCTAGATACAATGGCAGCCAACTTGCACGAAGTTTACTGTGCCTGTTGGAGGCAATTTCTGGCCACAGGTATTTACACCTTGTCAGGAAGGATAAATGTAATACAATTTATAGTATTTACCTTGACTTCGAAAAAAAAAATCCCCTTAAATGCAGTTTGGTGACTGAGTTGTGGCTCATTATATTGGAGGAAATCTCATTTTTATTAGACAATAGAAAGCAGAAGGGTGACTAGAAATTGATAATCTCATGTTGGGGGGAATAATGATTAGTGGAGTCTTCAAAGATCAGACGATAGTCTTTACATAATCTTCATCACGGGCCCAAGTGAAAATATTACAATCACATTTTATTTCATATTGATTTACAGAGGACATGCCAGGTCAACAGTAGAAAATGGTCATGTCTTTACAAATGAAATTAAACAGAATTGGCTAAGTTGCAAAAGAATTATGGATAGTTTCACAGTGGAGAATTTATCAAAGCTCTCTGCTGGGCATGAAGTAGTATGTTTACAGTATACTTTTATATCATGTCAAAAAATATATTCACTTATCCATGACATTGCTCAAGGATAAAATTAATAAAATGAGTAGACTAGGCCTATATTCTCTAGAGTTTAGAAGAATGAGAGGTGATCTCATTGAAACATACAAAACTCTTACAGGACTTGACAGGGTAGATGCTGGGAGGATGTTTCCCCTGGCTGGGGAGTCTAGAACCAGGGGATCACAGTCTCAGAATAAGAGGTCGGCCATTTAGGACTGAGATGAGGAGAAATTTCTTCACTCAGAAGGTGGTGAATCTTTGGAATTCTCTACCCCAGAGAGCTGTGGAGGCTCAGTCGTTGAGTATATTCAAGACAGAGATCGATAGATTTTTGAATATTAAGGGTATAAAGGGATATGGGGATAGTGCAGAAAAGTGGAGATGAGGAAGAAGATCAGCCACGATCTTATTGAATGGCGGAGCAGGCTCGAAGGGCCAAATGGCCTACTCCTGCTCCTATTTCTTATGTTCTTATGTAAGTAAATAGTAGCAGGTAGATGCAACGACTTACATTTCTATGGTGCTCGTCTGGCACAGAAAGCCATCTCCGAGTGTTCTATAATGTGGTGGGTAATGAGTGGACACTGAGCAGAAGGAAGAGAGGCAAAAGAGGCATTGGGATGAGGCAAAAGGAGGAGAAGAGTCTTTGTGAGGCTTTTAAAAACAGGGAAGGAAGTGACAAGGCAGAGGTCCTTAGGGAGGGAGTTCCAGAGCATGGAGCATAGTGGTTGAAGCAGCAGCTACTAATTGTGAAATCTGAAGGAGCAGCCACTGATGGTGAAACAGAAGGAGTGGGAGGAGAAGTATGGCAATATTGGAGGAACAGAAGGTGCCTGAAGGGACATATTACTGGCCAAGATCACAGATGTTTGGAAAAAGAGATGATGGATATGAAGATGAGGATGATTATCTTGAAGTCACCTTTAAAAGAGATTAAATATTGAAGATAAAGAAATAAATGTACCATTCATGCCATACTTGCATAAATAGATAAAAAATATATTGGGTGAGAGTGATTGCCCTTGACATCAAGGCAGCATTTGGCTGAGTGTAGTACCAAGGAGCCCTAGTAAAACTGAAGTCAATACGGATCAGAGATAAAAGTCTCCAGTGGCTGGAGTCACACCTGGCACAAAGGAAGATGGTTGTGGTTGTTGGAGGACAATCATCGCAGGCTCGGGACATCACTGCAGGAGTTCCTCAGGGCTGCATCCTAAGCCCAACTATTCTACGCTATTTAATAAGAATTGAAGCTGTTGCTGATGATTGCACAGTGTTCAACTCCATTCGCAATTCCTCAGATAATGAAGCAGTATGCCTGCATGCAGCAAGACCAGGATAACATTCAGGCAAATTATGTGCCACACAAGTGCCAGGCAAAATGACCATCTCCAACAAGAGAGAGCCTAACCACCTCCCTTTGATATTTAATGGCATTGCTATTTTGGCTATTTGAATTATTTATCACAGAGCTTTGCGACTTATTCCAAAGATATTGTTTATAGATACAAGTAAATGTGAAAATGGTAGGTCAAACCTGAATAGTAATGGGAACCCATTCTCTACCTTAATTGTGCTCCAGAAAATAGTAAGGCCGTGATTTTGCCGACCGAGGCAGGTCCGGGGCGGCCGGGGTCGGTGTCGCGGTCCCAGCCCGCTGCCTACTGCAGCCCGCACTCTCCAAGCGATTTTTCGTTGATTGGGCTTGTTAAGCCCGCCCTGCGAGGTTCCTGGACAATTAATAGGAAGCGGGTCTGATGACTTTATTTGATGACGCGTTATCAGCCGGTTTCCTTAAAGGGGCCATGTCCAAATTGATCTTGACAGTTCTGCTATCAGTATTCTACAGCATTGAGGTGCTGCAAACACTGATGGGCACTGCACAAAGGTGCACAGCTGCACCCAGGCTCTCCCATGACTCCCTCCATATGCTTATAGAGGGAGACACAGCACGCAGGGAGGTTCTCTTCCCTTCCCATAGGTGGAAGAGACCTCCCTAGGAGATCAACGTAGCCTGGTTGCACATTGCACAGGAGGGCACAAGCAGGGATGTCGTCAGGAGTCCCTGGCTGCAGTGGCGCAAACCTTTCAATGATCTGAGCAGATCACAAAACGTTACTGCCAAGCCACACTCAACCTCATCCTGCTGTGCCACTCATCACATCCACATCACTCTGCCTTCCCTACCCTACTCCTGCACATCTTTACTCACACCAACTTACCTTGCACCTCCACCCATCCCTCTCTATCTATATTATCACTTCCCCATCTCACTAGTCACCCCTCACACTCACCCTCAACCTACTGCAAGCATACGAACTAACAACACACAAGGGTAGGCACTTGGGTGGTTTAGCCAATGTTCATGTGAAGTTTCTGTTAATGTGCTGTCAAACATTGAAATCTATATTTTCAACACTTTACCTTATTGGACAGATCTGTGCTCACCTTTGGAAGTGTCTTAGTGAGTTCCAGTGAATGTTGAGACATAACTTCCCGCCCCCCCTCCCCAATTGTGATCAGTGTGAAAGGAATGGCTTGGACATTGTAGGGATGCTTTATGGTGCTGGTGTGGGGTGGGGTCAATCTGGCGCATCATGTGGCAGCCAGGGTGTACAGCGTCAAGTGAAGTAAATCTGGCCATGGTGATGCCATCGCTGGCCTCCCGGGCAGCAATGTTGTCAGGGGGCTGAAGCCCTGTGTCCAGTGCAGCATCAGGTGATTGCGGAGAAGGTTGGTATTGTTGTTGGTGATGTTGGTGTTGGGGCTGATCGTGGAGGGATTCAGATGGACCAAGGTGAGATTTTTTCAAGGGCACCGATGTTGCTGGAATAGATGGCAGCTGAAGTTGAGATGACAGAAGCGATCTGTCAATGGTGAGAGAGCTTGCTCCAAGGAGGTGACAGTGGATTCTGCAGACTGCATACAGCGCAAAAGTGTCTTCAAGTCCTGAAGGCTCAAGCTTCTAAAATTGGAATGTGAACAGCTGTGAAATGGTAGCTTTCATACCACTTTTGCAGCTGTCACCTATTCACAGCAATGGGGAGACATAGAGAATCCGACCTACTTACCTGACGTGATCTCCGAACGACGTGAACCTTGTAAAAAAAGTGGTAAAATAGAAATAGGCTGGCAAAATAGTAGTTAGCAAGCATTTACCTATCTTAAATATCTCCCCTGCCACTTGGTGTTGGGTCTGTTCTGAAATCGCAGACCTGACACTTTGGAAACTTACATGGAGGTGTGTTCGGAGCAAGCTCCCAACCCGCTGTCAATCATTTCGATTTTGACAGCGGACCCGCCTCCGAACCCGCCCTCAGAGCGCCGGCAAAATTGCGGCCTAAGTTACTATTTTAAATTTTGAAAAATTTTCATTTTGGCTTAGTTCAGGTGATTTGGATTTTGATATACCCTCCCTTTGATGTATCACCTATATGAGCAACACCAAACATTTGAGCCACCTCCATATTTTGTGGGCTATTGCTGTCATTGGACTGGAAGAAAATAACAGTCAAATTGATGGTGCTTTTGCTGATTGATTGATGTTGTTTTGATGTGCCAGCCTGATCCAACCAATCTCTATGCTGACCTAATGACTATGTATCTGAAGTTTCAGTGGTGGTCTGATAAGTTTATAAGCTGTATTTGCATTAGAAATTACTTTTCCTCCAGTTATTTCCATGTGGGGGTGGGGTTAATTAAATATGATTGTCTGTATTAGGAAGAAATACAATTTGCTTAGTTCTGTGAAGATGAGTAGCATTTTCAAGTAACGCTCAAAATGCTCTCCTTGCCAATACCTATAGTAGTAACAATACCTTTTAGGGTAAGTAATACAGCATAAAAAAGTTGGATTCTGTCCATATTAACATTATTTCCTTGCATGTTCCAGTGTAATTGAGACGTGGAATCTGGGTGTTACACAGAAGTCCTTTTCATACATATAAGAAAGCAGATACAAAGTATGCAATTTGCACCGATTTATTTCAGCATCGCCCTGTCAGCGGTGGGAACATTGACCGGAGGGATCCGAAGCATTGCTTGATCACATGCTGCCGATGCCATTTTTTCACATTGATTCAGAGTAATGTATGGCACTAGCCACGAGGTCTGTGCTTGAGTGTGAAGGATGCTAGCCCAGGGGGAGAGAGAAAGAATCTACTAGTGTGTATGTGTGTATGTGTACAAACTTCAAATTGCTAGCTACACTCTGCGCCCCTTTCCTTTTCTTGCTATTTTAAACAATTAAAGTTGTTGTAGCCCAGGTAAAATTGGTGCGGTTCTTTCAGTACATTATTTCACTGGTAGAACCCCTTCCCACAATTATTTTCACTGTCTGAATATACAGTTGCCAACAGCTCGCTTTCTGAGCAAGCGTTCAGCATTTGACTCTTCATTTGAGCTACTCACACAGTGCTCCATGGGCGGGCATTTCCTGTGGGGGCATAATTGGGAAGTTACACCTGGAAATTACGCCCATTTTGCCGATGTCTAATTACACCCAAATTCACTGCAATCTGATTACCATACAGCGGAATGTAAATATGGGCGTAAATAAGTGGAAATCAGTGTAAGCAATCAGGGCTCAAGGAAAGGGCCAAATTCACACTATATATTCCTTTTTCAAGCATGAAGATTACCGGGCTGGATTTTGCCAGCCCTGGGGAGGCGGCTATGGAGGCGGGACTGCCGAGAAAATTGCAGAATCTGGGGGCGGGTGCCCAACCTGCCCCCAACCCACCTCTGTGCCATCTTGCCAGGAGGCGGGTAGCCATCCCGCGCCGGGTCCCGTCTCCTTGGAGGCGGGGAGGGATTACAGCCACTTAACTGCCTGTTAACAGGTAGTTAACAGGCAGATAAGAGGATTATTCCCATTTTGCCCACACAAGTACGGGTTTCCCGAAGGCTCCGAAACCCGCCAGGGTCACCGAGGCAAGTAGTGGGTCTGCGGGGTCGGAGGGGTGCGCTGTGAAGGTGAGTGATGGGTGCAAGTGTGGAGAGGTGAGTATCTGAGGTAAGTGGAAAGCGTTAGAAAAAGTGTACTTACCTTTGTTTCTTCCTGCAGGCTTCAATCGTTGGGTATGCGGAGAGTCTCGCATCTCAATGGCAGAGATGACAGATGGCCGTTGCATTCTCCACTGCAACAACCATCTAAGTTCTGCAAAATAAAGAGGTTTGATGAGGTCTTGAATTCAAGAAATCATCAAACTACAGAGAATGTCAGTGTTTGGCAGCTTCACAGAGCTGTCAAACGACAATTCATCTGTCAAAAATTTTCGGCTCATTCTCTGTTACGGCTTTCCCTTAATTGGCCTGCTAAGCCCGCTGGGCGGGTTTAACAAGGTAAATCAAGGGAAAATAGCGTGGGTTGGCCAGAAGTTGATGGAGGCGGGACTGAAACCCGACAAGTGGGAGTCCCGCCTCCAAAAGCTCCCCATTGGCAAAATCCAGCCCTAAGTTTCAAGCCATCTTAACCATCATTCATGCACATTAGGCACAGCATGTTTAAGAACATGCAATCATGTCAGCGTTTCAATGTTTAATGTGACATACTGATGCATTAAAAGGAACAAAAAATACAATGCAGGTCTCAGTGAGGATTAATTAAAATTTAACTAAAAAAGTCGGACTAAAACATAAGAAAAATGACTTTGTTTCCTGATGCACTTAGAACGCTGGGCTTATTTTTTACACCTGTTTTGAAATAGCGTAATTGCTGGAAAATCATGTGTACTGCTCTTTAGCCTGGGGGGGGGGGGGGGCCCAAGGCATTTTGATCAGCCTTGAGCATAAAAGAGCAAGAAAATTGGGGCGAGCGTAAATACATGCGCAACACACATGCATCCGAATTTCCTCGATCCTGCATTTTGCTTTAAGCGTGTCTCTTGGCACAAATACACAGGAAATTCCACCCCCACATGTCTGTGATTCTGGCAACTTAAAAAAAACCATCCCACAGCACTTTGTCAGTTACTTTTGCAGATGAGGCCAGAGAATCGGCCAGAGCTGGACATAAAGAACAGAAAATGCTGGAAATAACTCTGCAAAAGCAAAATACTGTGGATGCTGGAAATCTGAAATAAAAACAGAAAATACTCAGCAGGTCAGGCAGCATCCGTGGAGAGAGAAACAGAGTTAACGTTTCAGGTCGATGAACTCTGTTTCTTTCTCCACAGATGCTGCCAGACCTGCTGAATATTTTCTGTTTTTTATTTCAGATTTCCAGCATCCACAGTATTTTGCTTTTGCTCTATTTGTGAAGATGTGAAGCACAAAAGACACTTGCAAGTGAACCCCGAATTCGCAGCAGGGCTCAGCTCTTAGGGCGGCGCAGTTTCCCCGCAGGACACGTGTCCTCTGCTCTCGCTCAGGTTCCTGTGCAGTTTCTGGTTTGTGTAATTGCTGCCCGCTTTCTGCTGGTGTCGCAGTGCAGATTTTCGCTACTTGTGACACTCAGCAGGAGCCGAGAGGGGGGCAAGGCGCTTCTTGGATCGTGGGCTCTGAGCGCTATTGCAAAAGTTGGTGACAAGAGCCCCGAGGCGAAAATCTTTGCAGGCAAAGTAGGATCGGGGTTAGTTTTGTTCAATTTGCAGAATCTCGAGGGTTGTGGAAGTGAGCTGATCCCGAGCAGATTCGGTTTTTAACGAAGTAAGGCGATGTTAACTTTTTCAAAGCAGAGGATCTGTGAGGTCTTCAGTATTTCAGAAGCAGCCGCTCACCAACAGAAACAGACAACATCCACCACCGGCCAGGTAAGGTGACCTCTCCCGGAAACGTAAACCATTTGAATTTTAACAATCATACTGGAATAATCAAATCAAAGTACTTTAAAAAAATAGAAATTGCATTTTTTAAACAATCTACCAACTGTAAAATACTTCTTAAATATTGTTGAAAATTTGTTGGTATGTTTTAATTCTCAATTTCTTGTAAGCAACAATTCATTTTCTCTTTTAGATTCAGTAGTCCATAAAATTATATTGAAAAGAGGCATTTTCCTTGTCAGGGATAATTTAATTATGTTTAAAATACCGATTTAACAATAGGTAAAAGGGATCATGTATTCCCATTATTCTGCATTTAGTTATGTGTCGGTGCAGGCTCGATGGGGATTCTGTGTGAGGAAAGCAGGGACAGGGTACTGGATTTGGATGATCAGCCATGATCGTATTGAATGGTGGAGCAGGCTCGACGGGCCGAATGGCCTACTCCTGCTCCTAGTTTCTATGTTTCTATGTTTCTATGTTATTAATCGTTAATTGTGCAATTTAGACTCGACATGACACATTTCCGAGGTTAAGAATTGGTAGATCATTTTCTAACAACCCAGAAATAAGCCACCCATAACAAAATAATGTCCCTATCACAAAACATATTCTCTAGTGGTGCAAAGTGCTTGATGCAAATACTTTGTTTTTCTTATTGCAGATGATAAGAATGAAATCCCACACTCGAATGCTCAATTTAAAACTAAAAATATTGGCAAGCTATAAAACTTGCATTTGATATAAACATTTGTCATTATTTGTGTAGAAATAAAAAGAAACAAATGTTTCTTTAGCAGTTTCTAATTATTTCAAATATATTGTCTCAGGAACAAAATATTGATTTGATTCATGATGGACAGAGTTACAAAACAGCCGAAACAAAAGTCAAAGTGTTTGAATCACCGCCTACATGTCAGCATGACACAGTTATCAGAGAGACTCCAGTGTACTTTAGGTGATTGGATTCTTTTTCTACTTTTTTTCTTCAGAAATATCCGATTGCAGAGAGCAACAAAGAAAGCTTGCCTTCTGATCAGTGTCTCAATCTCTCATCAGCCCATTCAGTTGGTCCATTAGCTCTCAAAGCCTACCTCTGCCCTCTGAAGTTCTCCTCCCACAGGCTGGCAAGAAGTGAACCCTGCAGAAGATGGATCCTTGGCTCCCTGCCCGTAATCCCTCTAACCGCAGCAACAATCATTGTGGTCCTTTGTTACTGTTTGTGTAAGTTTAAATCCTGCATTTTGATGACATAAATTAGAAGTCAAGCAGCTACTGTCTAGGCTGGTTGACAGTGCAGTAAATGATCAGCTTGAGTGCCCTTTTCAAAAAGTTAGCAGAAGTTCCATGTAGATGCTATCTGCAGAATGTGGATGTAAGATGTGATTGTTCTCCTTTGCAGCGCCTGCCATCTCTATTTTCTACCTGAGTGGAAGTCTAGAAATCTCTAACCTCACCTACACCAATGAATTAGGAGACCCACGCTCACAGCAGTTTATTTCACAAGCACAAGCAGTCCAAAATTACGTGAGTTTCAAGCTATTTTTTATATTACCATTTGATCAGTGGGAAGTGCAACTATAGTAATATAAGGAACTTATGTCACCATAGTGCTATTATCCATAGACTGATTTTATTGACTACTGTCACTTAACGGGCAAGAAAATGATTCTAAATCTGAGTACACGCAATTCAAAATAAAAAGGTTACAGTTTTATTGCTTGACATTTCAATGTGTTTTGCACAGAATTATTATTTTTGCCCACAATCACAGTGTTATAAGTTAGCATAGTCATTAGTGTCAGACTGACATGCCAGAGATGCTATTCTGTCTGTCCTTGTCAAGCAAAATATGGGAACTTGGGTCAGTGTGTGAGGCTGAGATTAGGAGGAGCAGTTAATCGAACTCCTCAAGCTGGCACAGTCTTAAAATAATGGTCCAATTGGAGAAACAAGAGCAGCCACTTCAGTTCTCATTTGATTTTCCTGTAAAAGTACTTTTTAACAACAATAAATATAAAGTTACACAATTACAGTAGAAGTAGCAATTCAGCCACTTACAGATCTTGGCCAAAGAGCTCTTTTAAGCCCCGAGTACAAAGTGCCACATAAACATTACAAGAGTTGTCAGTGCCAGATTCAGTAACTGCAAGGAATAAAAAGTTACGCTGTATACAGTTTGGCCACTATAGAGATTTGAGTACAGTTTGAAAATACTTTAAGGTTAATTTGATAGTTGCAATTTGCTACGTAAGTATGTCAAAGGGTGGTGTCCTAGCAAATCCTGATCAGTAGCTCTGTTCAAACATATGCAAGTGGAGGAAAGTATGTGATGATCATTGGAAACATAGGTGAGTACTGCAAAGCAGTCACTTATTCATTTCTGCATTGTGAAATTTTTTGCTGTCCTGTAACTTTATTTGTGTCAGAACAGATTTGGACAATTACAAAGGAGCTTTTTGGATCCACTCTCAGTTTGGTTAAGACTATAGTGGGCACTGCAAACACAGTATTGGAGTTTTTTTTTTCAAATTTAGAAACCAAGGTGAAAGTCCAGAGCAGGACTACATCAAAGTAGAAAAAGGTAAAATGCAAGACAAGGTAAATTGGGAAGAGGAGATTAGGTTAAGTGAAATAACAACAGAAAGCGCTGGAAAAACTCAGCAGGCCAGGCAACATCCGTGGAGAGAGAAACAGAGTTAACGTTTCAGGTCGAAGACCCTTCATCAGAACTGAGAAAAAAGCAGGAAATGAAACAGATAAACAAGCAAGTTTGGAGGCGGGGGGGGGAAGGAATAAAAGAACAAAAGGGGAGGTCTGTGAGAAGTAGAGACATTAAGGGATACTCAAGGTGAGACGAGATGGTAATAGGACAGGTTAAGAAACAAAAGATTTCCAGTTTCCTGGCCCCAACCGCCTCCTTTTCACCATGGACGTACAATCCCTCTACACCTCCATCCCCCACCAGGATGGCCTGAGGGCGCTCCGCTTCTTGAACAGAGGCCCAACCAGTCCCCATCCACCAGCACCCTCCTCCGCCTGGCTGAACTTGTTCTCACATTGAACAACTTCTCCTTTGACTCCACTCATTTCCTCCAAATCAAAGGTGTTGCTATGGGTACCCGCATGGGTCCTAGCTATGTCTGCCTTTTCGTGGGATATGTGGAACACTCTTTGTTCCAGTCCTACTCGGGTCCCCTCCCTCACCTCTTTTTCCGGAATATTGATGACTGTGTCGGTGCCGTTTCCTGCTCTCGCCCTGAACTAGATAATTTCATTCACTTTGGGCTGGACTTTGTCTTGGGGTCGGGTTGGGGTCGTGTCATCCGCATTTCGTGTTCCCCTCCCGACTCCAGATTAATGTGGATGAATGATGCAATTTTCACTTAATTGGGCAATTGAGTTCCAGCATGTGGGAACCCATGAACTAATTAGTGGTTTCAGTCTGAAAGTCGCCTCTGATGATGTCATCAGTGCTGCTGCATTGCAGGTCAGAGACTGACTGCCTGGCTGTTGGTGAGAGAGGACCTGCCTGGCTGTGAGTGGACGTGGATATATGAGAATGAGAGAGAGAGAGAATTTTTTTTTGCATCCAAGACCTCTCACAGCAAAGGCCATGCAGTCTCTCAAGACATTCAATGCAGCAGCATCAGAGGCGACTTTCAGATCTAATACTACCTTCATGACATCTCCGTTGTAATAGTGCACCTTCAGCTGATAGTCAGCTATCCACTTGTGCTCCCGCCAGGTTTCACTGGAGTGTTTCACATCAGGCGTACTTCACGTCGGAAAAGGGTTAAACTAGCTAAAACGTTTCAAAATGGCATTACAGAGCCAATTTAGGGCTTGTTAAGGGCTTTAATGGCCTCTCCTGCCTCTTGGAGGCGGGACGGAGTCGGGAACCCCGCGACTGATTTTGTCAAAATTGCGTGGAGGCGGGATGGAGTCGGGATGGGGTCGGGACCCCCGACCCTGCAAATTTAACCCCCCACACGCCTCCAAACCCGACTCCATGGGTCATTCAAAATCCAGCCCTACGCCTCCAATTTCCACCCTTCCCTCACCTTCACATGGTCCATCTCCGACTCTTCCCTTCCCTTCCTCGACTTCTCCGTCACCATCTCTGGGGATAGGTTATTGACCAACATTCACTACAAGCCCACTGACTCCCACAGCTACCTGGACTACACTTCCTCCCACCCCGCCTCCTGTAAGGACTCTATTCCCTTCTCCCAGTTTCTCCGTCTCCGCTGCATCTGCTCCGACGATGCCACCTTCCATACCAGTGCTTCTGACATGTCTTCCTTTTTCCTCAACTGAGGATCCCCTCTACCATGGTTGACACAGCCCTCGACCGTGTCCGTTCTATCTCCTGCATTTCTGCCCTCACCCCTGCCCCTCCCTCCCGGAACCACGATAGAGTTTCCCTTGTCTCACCTTTCACCCCACCAGCCTCCACATTCAATGGATCATCCTCCGCCATTTCCGCCACCTCCAACGTGATCCCACCACCAAACGTATCTTCCCTTCACCTCCCCTTTCAGCATTCCGTAGGGACCGCTCCCTCCGTGACACCCTAATCCACTCCTCTATCACCCCCAGCACCCCTTCCCTCTCGCCCGGCACCTTCCCGTGCAAGCGCAGGAGATGCAACACCTGCCCTTATACCTCCCCCCTTCCCACTCTCCAGGGCCCCAAACAGCCCTTCCAGGTGAAACAGTGATTTACTTGTACTTCTTGCAATCTAGTATACTGTATTCGCTGCTCACGATGTGGTCTCCTCTACATTGGGGAGATCAAACGCAGATTGGGTGACCGCTTTGCGGAACACCTCAGTTCAGTCTGTAAGGGTGACCCCGAGCTTCCGGTCGCCTGTCACTTTAATTCACCGCCCCACGCCCACTCAGACCTCACCGTCCTCGGCCTCTTGCATTGTTCCACGGAAGCTCAGCGTTAGCTCGAGGAACAGCACCTCATCTTCCGATTAGGCACTTTATAGCCTTCCGGACTCGATATCGAGTTCAACAATTTCAGACCGTAACCTCGGCCCCTACCACATATATATATATTTATATATATATTTTTTAACCCCACTTTTGGTTTGTGCCTTTTCCCTTTTTTTTTCTCTCTCCCACATGGCAGCTGTCTTTCATTCTGCCAGCGCATATCACACTTCTAGAGCCATCTTTTGTTTCTTAACCTGTCCTATTACCATCTCGTCTCACCTTGAGTATCCCTTAATGTCTCTACTTCTCACAGACCTCCCCTTTTGTTCTTTTATTCCTTCCCCCAGCCTCCAAACTTGCTTTTTCATCTGTTTCATTTCCTGCTTTTTTCTCAGTTCTGACGAAGGGTCTTCGACCTGAAACGTTAACTCTGTTTCTCTCTCCACGGATGTTGCCTGGCCTGCTGAGTTTTTCCAGCGCTTTCTGTTGTTATTTCAGTTTTCCAGCATCCGCAGTATTTTGCTATTGTGTTAGGTAATGTGAAGCCTGGGTTTCAAAAGCATGTAAATTGTAGGAGGGAAAGACTGAAGGCAGTGAGGAGCTCCATAGTTTTAGATACGGGGAAAGAATAAGTTAGAATAGGAGACCGCACCAGATGTAAATCTGGTATTATAGTGGTTAAGATATTCAAATTACAAAATTTTCGACAAAGAGTGCTGCCTGGCATTGAAAAACTAACCATGGAACTTTTGTTTGGTGACACAGTTTTCAGAGACTGAGTATCCCATCACAGAAAGATGCACAAGTATTCTGATGTCATTATATATCTTCACACTGAGAGCTCTGTTAAATTCTGTGATGAAACCAAATGCAGCAAAAATCAACCAGTTCGGGTGGACTTACTGAATACACAGTTTTGGCCAACTTAGACACTTAGTATTTGGGTTTGCCTTATCTTATGAGAAAACACAGTGGCTGTAGAAGTAATGTTGAAACTATCGGCGCTCACCTTTATTAAAGCGTAAATTGGACAGAAACTTCTGGCAACCACACATGCGCAGTTAAACGCGAAAATCCGTAAGTTGCTGTCCGAGTTGCCCTGCTCCTCCAGAAGCTGCGCTGTACCCACTGAGAGACTCAGCAACATGGAAAGGCGTGAAGTTGCTGTACTTACATGATATATACCCACTAAACACACCAGAAAAAGTTAGGGCTTGTCCATTCCAGTGTAAGTAAATTTTTAATGATGTGGTGAGTCTTAATTACTGCTAAACAACCACTCTGGCATTGAAAATTAACTTTCACAATTGTGGAGTCTCATTCCTTCAGATTTTAATTATTGTTGGAGAGGTAACAAAATAAAAAAATAGAAATAAAAATGTTTTTTAATTGTTTCTATCTGTCTCTTTTATCTTTCTCTCTCTTAATCCAGTCTTTCTTTCCCTCTCTTTATTTTGCTTTCTGTACCTGATTTGACATTGAATTAAATATTCTAACTGACACTGGCTGGTTCAGACGCTCCGCTGCTCGTTAACAATTCTTTAATCTAATTGGTTAAGGAGATACACAGTTGTTTGCCCTGTTCACACAGGTCCCAGATCCCCTGTAGAGGGCGCTGCCCCAAAATGGCTTTCTAATCACAGCAAGTTCCAGTGCAAAACTCCACAGAAAGTCTGTGGGTAAGTGGAAGAGTAATGACTGGCTGGCGCCATTCGTTCGCTGCTGAGAGCCAAATCCAGGCCAGTGACACTCATTGTGACAAAATGGCTCTCTGTGCATGCAAGGATGATCATTTCCCCTATAATAAAAACAGAAAATGCTGTAAATACTCAGCAGGTCAGGCAGCATCTGTGGAGAGAGAAACAGAGTTAACGTTTCAGGTCGATGACCCTTCGTCGACCCTTCATTGACCTGAAACGTTAACTCTGTTTCTCTCTCCACAGATGCTGCCTGACCTGCTGAGTATTTACAGCATTTTCTGTTTATATTTCAGATTTCCAGCATCTGCAGTATTTTGCTTTTGTGTTTTTTTTTTATCATTTCCCCTGTCCAGCTATAACGTTCCATGATATTTTTTTACCTAGTGTACAAGCAACTGCTAGCTAATTGGAGTCAGATTGGGAAATTAGTGTTTTTGTATTGAATCTTAAATTTAGAAATAATTTTATTTCTAGGGAATGTGTCTAATTAATGATGGTTGCACGGGGGCAGTAATATCCAATTGCAGTTTATACTATTGGCGTATTTTTTTTAAGAAAACTTTTCTCTGATAACATTGTGAAGAAGATGATATTAAGCCTTGTGGTAAGTATGCAGAAGGAAGATATTCAGTCACATGGTGGCCATTTGTCTGCCCATGACATGAGTGTCCAAAGGGAATGTTAGGTTGGACATTCAAGTGATAACCTATCTATGATAGGCTAGTCAAAATACTCATGCATTTCAGTGTACCCATGGCTCTGATGATAGAGAAACTCTTTTATGTGAAGGATTGTGCTGTTCCACCATTAGGACTCTTTGTGACTCCAGGGTTGCACCTGTACAGACCAGCAGGGCTATGGTATGTTACAAGTTCATCTTAATTTGTCCTGTTAATTTATTACAGGTGAGACCATTTATGCTTTTTAGTAAATTAAATTGCAGTCATTGTTATAAAGGGTTAGCTCCAGATCCCTCACCCAACTATTTTGCTGCATTTGTATTCTTTGGAAACCTGGAAATAAACACTGTACATCTCCTTGAAATTAGTTTTGCTGCATCTTTATTGGTTGGAAAGACATTTTCTGGGGCTATGTGAGGCTGAGTGATGCTAGCCCAGGTGGTCTGGTTAATTAAGAAATGCTTTAAATTGGAAGTAGGAGATAGTGTGATTCTGGTATAGTCAGAATTTAGCTTGAAGATTACCAGAGGATTTGATGACTCCATTACTAAAAAGCTTCAAGAACCTTTCAATTACATTATCATAGCAGGACTTGAAGCCACCTTACGTGACTGCAGATGAGATAGCAGGAATATAGGAAAGTACAAGACTGGAAAAGACTCTGCAGTCCCATCCGATTGGTCCCAAAAACTAACACTCCTCAAATACCCACTCCTGAATATCTATCCAATTCTTCCTTAAATTTTTCTACATTATCTGCCTCCACAGGCTCCAGGGGCAGTCCATTCCAAATATTCACCACCGTATGAGGAAAGCAATTAAATATAAACTGTCCATCTTCCCTTTTCTGAGCTTGATCTGTGTCATCTGGTTGTAGAGTTTGAGACAATCTCGAATATGTTACAGAAACATAGGAACAGGAGTAGGCCATTCAGCCCCTCGAGCCTGTTCTACCATTCAATTAGATCATGGCTGATTTGTACCTCAACTTCATTGACCTGCCTTTGCTCCATATTCCTTGATACCCTTACCAAACAAAAATCTATCGATATCAGTCTTGAAAATTTCAATTCATTAGTATTCACAGCCTTTTGGAAAAGAGAGTTTCAGATTTCCACTACACTTTGTGTGGAAAAAAATGCTTTCATTTATTGCCGTTCAATTTATCTGTTCCTTCAATGATCCTAAATAATATCTTTTTTGCGCCATCTCGTCTCCAGAGTAAAATCTCAAAATCTTCCACCTTTCCTCATGGCTCAGATGCCCTAAGCTAGGTATCAGTTTGGTTGCTCTTTCCTGCACTACCTGGATATCCTTACGGTAGTACAGTGAACAAAATTGTACACAGCCCTCCAGGGATGCCTGTATGTCGTGTCTTCCCATTCCCAGTCTCATATCTTGCATTTGTTCACTTTAAATGTCATTTCTATTAAGCTGCTTAATTTATGCTAAAGCATAGGTAATTGCCAAACAGTACTGGACTCTGCAGCTTGCAGTTAGATATCCGACTGCTCTCTGAGGTGGAGTGAAAGTTGGTATTGTTGGAGCCACTTTAGAAATCCTTTAAGGATCTGCCTGTTCTGCTGAGCTCTTGGAAAATCCTTCATTACAGTTGGATTCTCAGTGATATTGGAAACAATGATTTCACTGCTGGTATAGTTACAAACATTTCCTCCATGTTCTAATCCAAAAAGCAACTTAAAAAAACCAAAATGTCACACAAAACCTAGTTAAAATCCAACCCAAAATACAACTAAAAAGCCTTTGTCCATTTAGCTGTCCTTCACATGCACATTACTGGTGAGATCCAGCACACCAACCAGAAAATCAGCCCTGGAGAGAAGGAAGCAGAAAGAGTTAAGAGAATGGAAAATAAGCAGACATTTACAGCATGAGAGACACAATTTTTACATTATTTTTTGTCTGTGAGCAATGCCAGGAGTTCAAGTAATTATTATATATTAAAAATGGTAGGTGTGCTCAGAATTCAATGCAGTATCGGTTATGCCTATAGGCGGTGCTGTGATAGATCTTTTCAAGACACAATTGTCATGTAACGTTACGAGATTTCAAAATACCTGGAATAGAATACAGAATGGCCTGGAATTTGCGGTCGGAGGCATACCTCCAGAGTATGCCTCTGACCCACTAAAAATGTACGAACTTACCTTCAGGCTCCCAAGCTGCGGAGAGCTTGGGTCCTGGGCCTGCAGGCGTACGCCTGCGTAAAGGCCCATGGATTCCAGGGATGCAGGCGGTTCGGAAGTGTCCCTGGGATCACGTGGGCCAGGTCGTCCAATCAGAAAGGAGGATTCCATTGCTGTCATTTCCGAACAGAATCCCCTAATGACAAGCAATGCAATGCTCAAATAATGAAAGAATTTACACAATTCTAACAAAAATAAATGTACTCATTTTCAAATTTAATTAAAAGCCCCTTCAATAATCAAATACAATGAAAATAAAAAATTTTGAAAAATAATTTTCAAGATTTTAATCCGGGTCAAAATTTGCATTAAGTAATTTTAAATGTTTGTGCATCATTTTTTATTTTTAAATTTTTAATTTAAGATTTATATTAACCCTTACGCTGGTGAAAGCAGGCCCTATGCCTGCTTTTACCAGCCGTAAGAGTTTCGTGGGCATTTGCTGGACAGTAGCCCAACTCTCCCCCAGCGAAAGTGATTTTACTTTTGGTTCGGTAGATCTGTAAAGGTGAACCTCGACAGATCGCAAGTTCCAGGTTTTCGCGCATGCGCAGTGCATGCAGAAGTCCAGAACCTGCGGGCCATTCAGAAGCACCATCGGGAGCGCAAATCCCGGGCCAATATTTGAGTCTCCAGTGGGTTCCACGCCTGGCCACCAGTGGCTCTGTGTTTATTAGTCTGCTGTTTCCCAAAGGTGTAGTAACTGGAGTACCTTTATATTGCAAACTGTTAATTTCAAATTACATTTTTAGCACTCAATATCCTATTGAATTTCCTTTGAAGACGACCACTCGCTTTTCGAATCTGTCTACCCCGCCACTGTGAGATTCGAAGGCCTTGCTACCAAATGCTACTGAAAGTCTCTGGCTGCCTTGCCCGATAACTCAGTGACGCAATATTAATGCCCACGAATTACCCCTTCCCACCGCCCCCCCCCCCCCACCCCACCGCCCCATGTAGATTAGGTAACTGCTGTAAAAAGGAGAAACATTACCCCAATGATGAAATGAAACTGGCCATGATGGAAGCAAAGGAGCGTTAAGACAACCTCCCTCCCCCACTGAGATGAAAGGTTGACGCCAGGGACGTGTGAATTGTGACCTGTTTGAAGGAAGGGGAGTTTCTTCTCCACACAGAAATGATAACCTATAAATTCTGAAGGGGTGCGAAGTTTGTGGGATCAGGGAGGGGCCGCCACGAGTGGGCTTTCGGTGGTTTGCAGTGCATTTCTGGTTCACCTCCTCACTGAAGATGGCAGAAACACCGGCGGTAGTTCCTTTGAGTCCCACCAAAAATAAAATTTGGCCCCTGATCTTTGGGGATACAGGTCCCAACGCTGACCTGGGCCCTCAGGTGGGCCCCACTTTGCCCGGATTGGGCAGGAGATTGACTAATGTATTAAATTTCTGATAACATCAAGGTATGTGGTTGGGTGACTGGCATAAAAGACGTTAAAAACATCCAAAAACATGAACAGATTAAGTGACCGGGATATGAAATCAAAGATGGTTTTTAATTTGGATAAATTTAAGAAAGTAATATGAAATGAGGACATATATTAGTAAAGATGGAAAAGGAAACGTCTTTGTGTGTAAACACGTTTACCCCATTTTTACGAGGTTTCCGTGGCTTGTCCACTAAAGTTACAGCGGACAAGCAGGAGAACCTCTGCACACATTGGGCTGGATTTTCATAGACCCATGGAGGTGGGTATGGAGGCGTGTGGGGGGTTAAAATTGCGAAAAGTGGCGGGCGGACCCGATCCCGCCTCCATGCAATTTTGAGGAAATCGTGTGCGGTGGTCCCGTCTCCAAGAGGCGGGAGAGGCCATTAAAGCCCTTAACAAGCTCTAAATTGGCTCTGTAATGCCATTTTGAAACGTTTTAGCTAGTTTAACCCTTTTCCCACGTGAAGCACGCCTGATCTGAAACACACCAGTGAAACCTGGCGGGAGCACAAGTGGATAGCTGACTATCAGCTGCAGGTCCACTATTACAACGGAGATGTGATGAAGGTAGTAGTAGTATTAGGTCTGAAAGTCGCCTCTGATGCTGCTGCATTGAATGTCTTCAGAGACTGCCTGGCCTTTGCTGTAAGAGGACCTGGATGTGAAAAAATTCTCTCTCTCTCTCTGAGATGCTGCTCATTTTGCATCCAGGTCCTCTCACAGCAAAGGCCAGGCAGTCTCTGACCTGCAATGCAGCAGCAATGATGACATCATCAGAGGCGACTTTCAGACTGAAACCACTAATTGGTTCATGGGTTCCCACATGCTGGAACTCAATTGCCCAATTAAGTAAAAATTGCATCAATCTCCCACATCCAATTGCAGTCGGGTGGATAACACGAAATGCGGATGACACGACCCCAACCCGCCCCAGTATCAAAATCCAGCCCATTCACTTCTATGTGTTCAAGTTCCGCCCCAGGATTTGGACACAAAGGGAGGGAAGTTCTAATGCTCATCCACTGAAATGAAGGTGAAGGAGCGGAAGAACCTCGATGGAAAGTCACCCCCATTTTCTGAAATGACACTCCAATGCACTACTGAGGGAGTTCTGTATTTTTGGAAATGTCATTCTTTGGTTGTGAAATTAACTAGAAATTCTGGCCGGGATTTTGCTCACCTCGGCGGGTCCGGGCGGGCGATGTCGGTGGCGGGTCACGGCACCGCTGCTGGCTCCATCCCGCTGTCCAAAATGAATTTACGTTGATAGAGCTTGTTAAGCCCGCCCAGCGTGTTTCCCAGGCCAATTAGAGGAAGTGGGTTTGGTGACGTCATTCATGACACGTCATCAGCCGGTTTCCTTAAAGGGACCATGGCCACCTTACGTCTGACGTTTGTGCTGTCAGTGTTCTGCAGCATTGAAGTGCTGCAAACACTGACAATCACTGCACAGAGGTGCACGGCTGCACCCAGGTTCTCCCATGACTCCCTTCATATGCTTATGCTTATGGAGGGAGTCACAGCACGCAGGGAGGTCTGCTTCCCTTCCGATGGGCGGATGACGCCTCCCCAGGAGAGCAAAAGAGCCTGGTTGCACATTGCAGAGGAGGTCACAAGCAGGAATGTCGTCAGGAGGACCTTGGTGCAGTGGGGAAAACTTTCAATGATCTCATTAGATCACGAAACATTAGTAGAAAACCACACTCACCTTCATCCTGCTGTGCCTCTCATCACATCCCCATCACTCTGTCTTCCCTACCCTACTCCTGCACATCCTTACTCACAACAACTTACCTTGCACCTCCAACCATCCCTCTCTCTCTCTCTATCTACATTATCACATCCCCATCTCACTAGCTACTCCTCACACTCACCCTCATCCTGGTGCAATCATACCAACTAACAACACACAAGGGTAGCCATTTGGGTGTTTTATGCAATGTTCATGTAAATTTTCTATTAATGTGCTGTCAAACATTGAAACCTTTATTTTCAACACTTTGCGTTCTTGGACAGATTTGTGTGCACCTTTGGAAGTGGCTTAGTGAGTTGCAGTGAATGGTGAGACATAACGGTCCCCCCGCAATGGTGGTGAGTGTGAAAGGAATGGCTTGGACATTGTAGGGATGCTTTATGGTGTTGGTGTGGGGTGGTGCCAACCTGGCGCATCATGTGTCAGCCAGGGTGTACAGCGTCAAGTGAAGTAAACTGGCCATGGTGAGGCCATCCCTGGCCTCCCGGGCAGCAATGTGGTTGGGTGCTGATGCCCGCTGTCCTGTGCAGCATCAGGTGATTGCGGAGAAGGTTGGTGTTGTTGTTGATGCTGCTGGTGTGCCTGGTGCTGCTGGTGTTGGGGTTAATCGTGGTCGGATTCTGAGGACCAAGGTGAGACAGTATAAAGGGTACCATATTGATGGAACAGATCGCAGGTGAAGTAGAGATGACAGAAGCATTCTGTTAATGGTGAGAGAGTCCTTCCAATGAGGGGAGAGTGGAAAGTGGAAAGCCTGCAGAATCTGTGCTGGAAATGGACTGAGAAACAGCTTGTGGCTGAGGAAAGTGATGATCTGTCAGGTGGGAGCTTTTACTGTACATTTGAAGCTGTCAGGTAATCAGCTGGAGCAATGGCCACTGAACTCCCACCTCAGGTTGACAGACGTGGTCCCCGAACTGCGTGGTTCTTGTGGCCATGAAGTTAAAGTTAAAAAGTAAGTTAAAAAAGCCTGTTAAGGGTCTGTTAAGTACATTATAATGAGTTTAATTGGGTCGCCCGCTGCTGCCTATCGGGTCTGCTCAGCGCTGACAGACCCGACATTGGGAAAGGCGCATTGTGGCGGGTTGACAACGGGCTCCCAACCTGCTGTCAAAAAAAATCACTTTCCCACCCGACCCACCGCTGATCCCACCCTCTGACACCCCAAAAAATTCTGGCCTCTGTCTATTTAGGTGGACGTTAAAGGTAGGGTTGGTATTTTAGAAGGATGAGGTCAAATGAGCTTCTTTATTGAGTAGAATGGGCCTATATTCTCTGGAGTTTAGAAGAATGAGAGGTGATCTTATTGAAATGTATAAAATTCTTAGAGGGCTTGACAGGGTAGATGCTGAGAGGCTGTTTCCCCTGGCTGGAGAGTCTAGAACTAAAGGTCATAGTCTCAGAATAAGGGGTCGGCCATTTAGGACTGAGATGAGGAGAAATTTCTTCACTCAGAGGGTGGTGAATCTTTGGAATTCTCTACCCCAGAGGACTGTGGATGCTCAGTCGACGAGTATATTCAAGGCTGAGAGCGATCGATTTTTGGACAATAAGTGAATCAAGGGATATGGGGATAGTGCGGGAAAGCGGAGTTGAGGGAGAAGATCAGTCTTGATCTTATTGAATAGCGGAGCAGGCTCGAGGGCTGGTATGGCCTACTGCCGCTCCGATTTCTTATGTTAAGTTAATCTGAACCTATTTGAAATTTAAAAAAGAACCAAACTTATTTGAATTCGAGGATAGATTAAAAATGAACATGATTCAGCTCTTTAAAATGATGATATGTTGGTTGCCTCTCACAGAGATTGAATGTATTGGGTTGAGTTCATGATAGGGCAAAGTGAGCAAGGCTTAGCAAATGGCCAAATGGCCCTCTTTAATTCCATACTTTCTTATGCACTCTTCAACTGTTAGTTTTCAGAACTGTATGAGCCATCTATATTGGGAAAATATTACCTGAAATCTGTCATCACTGCATTTAGGTGAGTACAAGAGTATTCTTAAATTCATTTGTATAATTCTGTGTCAAATTTGCTTTTATTAAAATTCAGCTTTATGTTAAGCAAAGTATAATCCATAATTAATTGATAATGTGCATGCGTTTTGTGTTAGAAATCATTAGTTTATGTTATACTGCTAAACATTTATCTATACACAAAAAACTTTCCTAAATGAATTTGGTTATGTCTTTATTGTTCCTGTCTCCTTGGTCTACTTTCTCCAACAAAGCAGTATTTGTTCAGGCTAACAGAACATTAGTGTACTACAACCATTTAAAATCATTTGAAGGCTATCGAATCTGTAAGTGGTTCTTAATGAAATTAAAATTTGACACAGTAGCACATTGTTAAGGCTAGTATAATTTTCTTTGAGACTATAACATTTTAAATAGGCACTGCTCTCAGGAATAACTGGCTTTTGGAAAAAAGACTGATTAAGGAATCTCAAAGATAGCAGTTGCTTTCCTAGTACTTGAACATTTTTTAGACCGTTTCTAACGTGCAATCTACAGAAATGATTTCTACGAAAATCATTAATACTCCAAGGATTAAATGTCAGGGGGCAGGTATGTTCAGAGAAGCACGGAGGCGCAAACAGGGTGGGGGTGGGGGGGACGTGAAATGTGGGCCAGCAGCAGCCTGCAATTTTAATCTAGAGGCAGGACTACCAGGTTAAGACACAGTGCAAGCTCCGACAAGTTTTAACAAATTTGCTGGAAATGGCCACAGGACCATCATTTCAATAGTGAAAGCAGGCCTGTGCTCAATTCAGGCAAGCGCAAGGGCTGCCTAAAAAACCGGCTCTGATGAAATTAGCGGCAGCACCAGCGCACGCACAAATTGGACATGGGCCGTCGGTCTGGCGAATTTGTCCTCCTCGTTCCCGTTTTACGCCCATAAATTGGGCGCAACCTGCCCCCTGACATTGAATTTATGCCCCATTGGTGGGGCAGAATAGAGAGAGCTTTGTTCTGCGTTTATGTTGTGCTCTATCTAACTTGGGAGACTTCGATGCTGACACTGCATATAGAATGTAAGAGGAAGTGAATGATCCAAACAAATGCCAAAAAAGCATAAATTATGGTTCATGGGTTTTGAAATGTTATTGTAATTATAGTTATTGATACCTTGTATTGTATCATAAGGGAAAATTTTGCAACGCTGTACGATAGATTACACTTGCAAGGCTGGCATTGATTTGGTTGGACATTCCTGGGATAGGTCATGTACCTACTCAATGCTGGGATCGTGCAGGCCGAGTTTATCTGATGGGACTTGGCTCTTGTCGCTCGAGGTTTTCAATGTCGCTGCTTCACCAGAAAAGCGCTCTCAGAACTTTGGCAACTTCTACAGTCTGACCTGCAAACTTCATCTAGGACAGGAACAGTTCTTTCTAATGCTGTTAAAGTCATGACTTGAGCATCTACGCAGCCCGCTCCGCTGAAGCTGCCTTAGGTGACATCTGCAGGATTAATCAGTATGCAAAACACCAATGCATAAAGGTCACTGATGCCTTGTTTGGCAAGGCGAATTACTTCACCTCTTTTCTGACCAATAGTTGCTGGCAGCAGGAAAGGAGTCTGTGCTTTTTCCAGGATGGCTGGGTTCTCAAGACAGTAGAGTCTCATTGATGCAACTCATGTGACCGTATGGGCTCCTTTCACAACAACAACTTGCATTTACACTGCACCATTAATGTAGTAAAACGCCCCAAGGCGCATCACAGGAGCGCTAGCAAACAAAATTTGACACCGAGCCACATAAGGAGATATTAGGACAGATGATCAAAAGCTTGGTCAAAGAGGTAGGGTTCAGGGAGCGTCTTAAGGGAGGAGAGAGAGGTAGAGAGGAGAAGAGGGTTAGGGAGGGAATTCCAGACCTTGGGGCCTAGACAGCTGAAGGCACGGTTGCCAATGGTGGAATGATGAAAATTGAGGATGCGCAAGAGGTCAGAATTGGAGGATTGCAGAGATCTCGGAGGGTTGTAGAGCTGGAGGAGGTTACAAAGCTACAGATGGGCGAGGCCATTATCACCAATACTAATAGGAAGGGGTTCATTCGAACGACGTGATATTGCATGCGACCATTGCACCACATTATGCAGGTGAATGCCAAATACCCTGAAAACTGCCACGACGCATTCATCCTACACCAATCTACAGTGTCACCATTATTTAACAGAAGAGCTAGCCTAGATGGATGAATCATGGGATAGCAGGGATACCCTCTTGAGCTGTGGCTCATGATGTGATTCAAAAACCCACAAATTGTAGCTCTAAGGAAATGTAATGAGGCACATACCTCCACAAGGGTACAAATAAATATTACCATGAGCGTACTGAAGCAAAAATTCCATTGTTTGGACGGGTCTGGTGTAAGCTATTTTACAGCTCTGCAAACGTCTCCAAAACAACAGTGGTGTGCTGAATGTTGCACAATTTTACTATCTGAAGAGTCACCATGTAGCAAATGGAAGAAGAGGATCAGGCTGTCCCTGAGGAGGATGATGTCATTGAGTCTGAGACTGAAGAGTTACCTGCTGCAGCCAGGAGGATAAATCTGGCGATGTCTAAAAGACAACAATTTCAATGAAATGTTAAGCAACCCCAACATGAGCATTGCAGAATACATGTTCCAAATGAGCTGACTCTGCAAGCACCCTACCATTATTCTCCACTTGACTTCATCTATATTGCATGCCATCGCATTAATCTCCTATTGCAGAAACCAGCCTCAGTATAAGTGAACTTTCAAAACAAAGTGGAATTGGAGATCAAATAATTTATTGGCCTAATAGTGATTATTGTTCTGCAAATTGATGGTTTTTCACCTGGTATTTCCCGTTTGTGGCTGTGTATGATGATATCTCTTGTTGCCTAATCAAGTGCATCTAGGAGCGACCCTAATGGGAGAAGTTTTTACAATGTGTACAGGACTCTTTTCTTACACAGTATGTAAAAAGCCCAACAAGAGAGGGCGCACTGCTGTATCTAGTAATGGGTAATGAATCAGAACAGGTAAGAGTAGTAAGCATAGGGGATCATCTAAGTAATAGCGATCATAGCATAATAAGGTTTAAAATAAAGATTGAGAAGGACATAAGGAAGACAAAGACCAAAGTAATAAATTGGAAAAATGCTGATTTTAAGGGGATGAGAATGGAAATAGGGAAAATAAACTGGAAACAATTTACTGACACACAAAGAAATAGAAGAGCAGTGGCAAACATTTAAAACGGTGATCAATAGAGTCCAGGAGAAATATATCCCACTAAAAAGCAAGTACAAACTAGCCAGCAATGGCACATCATGGATGAATAAAAGAATAAGGGCAATATTGAAATTAAAGAATAATGCATACACTAAGTATAGAGACAACAAAGGAGAGGATGACAAAAGGGAATATGAAAAGGTTAGGAAAAAAGTCAAAAAAATTAGGAAGGCAAAGAGAAGCTACAAAATTAAATTATCAAGGAATATAAAAAGAAATAGATAAGTATTCTACAGACACATAAACAACGAAAGAAAAATCAGGATAGAGATAGGACCACTAAGGGATACACACGATAAACTCACAAGTAATGACACCGAAATGGGAGAAATATTAAATCATTACTTTGCCTTGGTATTTACCAGGGAGACTAAGATGGCAGACATGACATTAGAAGAAGTGATCAAAAAAGATATAAAGACATTTAAGATAGAAAGGGGGGAGATAATTGATAAACTAATCAAACTTAGAGAGGATGAAACCCCTGGTCTGGATGGATTGCATATTAAAAGCAGTTAGGTAAGAGATAGCAAAGGCACTATATATATTAAAAAATTCATTAAAAAAGGGAATAGTGCCAGAGACTGGCGGACAGCTAATGTGATTCCTATATTTAAAAAGGGGATAGAACAAGTCCAGGGAACTATAGACCAATCAGCTTAATGTCGGTGATAGGAAAGATAATGGAATCCTTCCTTAAAGAAGAAAAACAAATAGAAACTGAAAATAAAGTTGAGTAGTCTACTCCGATTTCAAAAGGGAAGGTCATGCTTGACCAACCTTATTGAATTCTTTGAAGAAGTAACAGGAAGGGTAGATAAGGGTAACGTTGTAGACGTAATATATTTGGCTTTTCAAAAGGCCTTCAATAAGGTACCGCATAGTAGACTCATGACTAAGGTCAGAACATGTGGAGTCAGGGTACAAGTAGCAGAATGGATAGCAAGCTGGCTGCTAAACAGAAAACAGAGAGTAGGGGGTTAAAGGTAGTTACTCAGACTGGCAAAAGGTGGGAAGTGGTGTTCCACAAGGATTGATACTGGGACCACTGTTGTTCACCATTTACATAAACGATTTGGACTCGGGAATCTGAAGTATAATTTCAAAATTTGTGGATGACACCAAATTGGGGGGGGGCGGGGTGGGGGTGCAGTTAATAGAGAAAGACTGCGACAAAATACAGGAAGGCATTAATACATTTGCAGAATGGGCGTGTAATTAGCAAATTAACTTCAATATAGGTAAGTGTGAGGTGGTACAAGTTAGCAGGAAGAATAAGGAGGCCACATACGCCTTGGAAAATAAGTGTCTAAATGGGATAAAGGAACAGATGGATATGGGGGTACAGATACACAAATCACTAAAAGTAGTGATGCAGGTTAATAAGGCCACAAAAAAAGCAAACAAAGCACTGGGATTCGCTTCTGGAGGGATAGAATTGAAAAGCAGAGAAGTTATTGCTAAACTTGTATCGAACCTTGGTTAAACCACACTTGAAGTACTGTGAACAGTTCTGATCTCCATATTATAAAAAGGATATAGTGGCACTGGAGAACGTGCAAAAAAGATTTATTGGAAGGATACTAGAACTGAGAGATTATACCTATCAGGAAAGTTTGAACATGCTGGGGCTCTTTGCAGGCGAGACCAGAACTAGGGGCCATAAATATAAGATAGTCACTAATAAATCCAACAGGGAATTCAGGAGATACCTCTTTAGCCATAGAGTGGTTAGAGTGTGGAACTTGCTATCCTAAGGAGTAGTTGAGGCGAATAGCATAAATGCATTTAAGGGGAAGCTAGATGAACACATGAGGAAGAAAGGAATAGAAGGATATGTTCATGGGTTTAGATGAAGAAGGGTGGGAGGAGGCTCGTGTGGAGCCTAAACACCAGCATGGACTTGTTGGGCTGAATGGCCTGTTTCTGTGCTGTAAATACTATGTATACTATGTAAATGGCCTTGTAGCTGCTGACACTGTGGACTGTGATGGCTGCCTCTTTCTGGATCATTTGAGTGGGGCAACTGAGCGTCATAGATATTATGTTATCCAAGCGAGCTTGCCTACTCCTGCCTTATCCCCCTGCTATTGGGCACGCCTTCAGTATGTTTTGTGGTTTGCTTGGGAGCAGATGTCCCATGTGAGAGTACTGTCCAGCCAGGTGCAGCCATACCATCTAACTTGAGGCAACTAAATGCTAGATACATTTACTTTGGCAAACTTCCTGAGGGTGGAAATTTCTTGCAAATCTGAGTTGCGATTCTGCTAACCAGGAACACTGCATTGACCTGCTCTTTGACTCCCTCTCACGCATGCCTGGCCGCAGTCTTCTGAGGAGGATCCATTTGTGAGAACCCTCCATTGCTGCAAAGCTTCTTCAGCATTACCTGCAGATTCCTCGCTCTGAAAAGGAAGTGGTCCTCTCTCTGCTCTGGTAACTCACACTTCTTTTGGATGTATCCCTTCAGCTGTGTCGGATATCCCACCCCAGAGGCAACTGTTTCCTGCAGAGTGCTCAGTCCATGCGGGGAAATGTATGATTTATATATAACTGAGCAGACTTCGCTAGATATCACGAGGGCCGCTCCATGTGGTTTTCCCAGGAACTGTTTATGCTTCCCAGGAAATTTGGCCTGTAGTATTCAGGACTTCAGAAATTAGAAATTTCAAGGAATAATTTGGTATGTCCCAGCATGCATATTAAATAATATTTCATTGCACTTGTCTGAAAAGTGTGTCTATTCTATAAGTTAAAATACTAGCAAAATTGCACTATTTCCAGTGAAGTGCTTTTAGAATGTTTGAGAGGCACGATAAGACACCACTTAAATGTTTATTTTCTTTCTTAAAGCAAAAATATGATTACCATGGCAAAGTGATGAAACTAATGTAGTAAGCCACATAATTAGAAAGCTTCTTAACAAGACAAATTAATGGTGGAATCACCTGAGCTGATAACACCAGTTGGCAAATGAGCTAAAATATATGGTGGCAACAAACGTCGATATATGTAGCAATCTTTATGATTACGTTTTTTGTGTCTGTTGTGTACATCAAGTCTGCTATCTACATGTGTCGACCGTTGAGTAGTCAAGTCTGTAATCTATGTTGTAACTGTTGAGCCATTGGCAAGTTTTTCCCAATCAGTTGATCTAGAGAAGCTTGGGTCTCCATAAGCACTGGACTCAATTTAAGGTCCCTACATTCTGCTCTGTACCTCTCTTGCAACCAACTTCCAGGACTGCCTTCCCTTTCAGGGCCCATCTGTGCTCCAGCTCTTTCTTCATTACCTCCATTGTGACTCACTCTGACTGCTCCACCTCCAGTTCCATTCCCTCCAGTTCCATTCCCGCCCTCGTGTGGAGCCTAAACACCTGAGTGCTCCATCTGGGTATTGCTGTTCCAATCTCCAGCCCTACTCTCATCCCATTGGGTCAGAAATCGCTCATTCTGGTCCTGGAAGGCCTAGTAAAGCACCTGATTTTTTTTTTTAAATGGTCCCCCTGGTACTAATGTAGCGATGGCTCCGCTCCAAATTCTGCCCTGCTCCATCCATACCTCTACGTTTGCTCCTGGATCAAGATTTTCCACCCACCCTCCATTGATTTTTGGAAGAACTAGGGTGGGGGAGATTGTAGTGGGAAATAGATATGAACACCCTTCTCCAGATCCCCACCCATTTCCATGGTCCTCCTATTTCCTGCCAGAAGTGACTGGTGACATACAATGCATCCATACATAGATGGGTGTATTGTAATCATATTGCAATGATGAAAATACATCATGGCACCCAGTGTTACTATGGTGGCGGAGGGGGCTGATTTAAATTTTAAAAAGCCCAAAATCATATGCAGTTGATCACAGCTATGATGCCAAATTCAAAAATGTTAAGCTTTTAACGAACTTTAACTGGCAGCTCAGAGGCCAGTAGCAATGCTATGATGCGGTAAGCTTCTGAAAGCCTGCTGCAGCTAATCTCTGTCCACCCTGCATGTGGGCTACCTGAGGAGGCCAGAATTATGCAAATGATACCCAAGACTAGAAAATTGGCAAGGATCAGGGGCACATCTTTGTGGTGCACGGAAGTCCTGCCATGCTGAAGAGAAAGCCCATTTTTGCAAAAGCAGAATATCTGGGCCCTAGTGTCAAACTAAAATATTCAGCTGCACTTTAGTCCATATTAATACATTCTACATGAAACAAATAGTCACTGTCATTAAAGTCATTTCTTTGTGTCTAAAAAAAAATGTGATGACTGTTGGGCACTGCAGCAAATCTACCTGGCTTTATCAATATAAAGGAATGCAATTAGTTTTCCTAATTGAGAGGAGCTGTTAAGTTATTGAGGGGGAAAAATTGGGTTGGTTTGCGCCTTGGGGGCGCTAACATGGCGCAAATCCCCTAGCGCCCGGGCGCGGCGCTGCTAACGCCTCCCGCAAAATTCAGCGGAGGTTAGTGGCGGAGGTAGCCGGTACGGCCCTGAGCCGCTGGCGATGATGTCGTCACCTTGCGCAGCGCCCCGCTCGCGCCCCAGCCGCAAACTTCCCTTGCACCCCCTGACCTATCGCCGGGCGATATGTGCAACAGGTTCAGGGGGGCGGTTTGGCAGCGGCGGCGGCGCAAGTTAAAGGGCAGGTGTCGGGCGGCCATTTTTATTTTGGCTGACTGCCAGCACCTGCCCTCTTTCGCTTTTGTATGCGGGGTGCCGGCTGCGATCGCTCAGCCTGGCTCTCCTCTTGAGTGCCAGGCTGTTTTCATGGCAGCCCGCTCCCCAGTGGTCCGGCAGGGCCCTGGTGCGAGCAGCGCTAGGTCCCCTCCCCTTTAATAAAGGGAGGAGGCCTGCAATGGCGCGGCGCTATGTAGTGCCGCAAAATTCAGTCATAGCGCCCCAAGCAGGAGGTGGAGCGCTTTCCAGTAGTGAATTTCCTACTACTGAATTTACGGCGGGGGTGGGGGGGCAATGCCGATAGCGCCCCAAAATGGGTGCCACCCAATTTTTCCCACTAAGTTGTTGATTATATTCATACTTTATCCACAAGTCCGTGTGTGTTGGTCCCATCTATTCCTGACTGCATTTCCTTCTAGCATTAGCAGTAGTTACAGGGTCTGGCCTCTCTGTTTACTCTCCGCTATAGTGCAAGATCTCAGTCTCCAGCCCTGGCCTGTCCATTCCATCCCAGCCCCAGACCCCTCTCTGCCCCTTGCAGCCCAATCCCTGGTTTCTCACTCCTTTGCACGTTGAGCCCATACTCTGTCCCAGCCCCTGGCCATATTTTCCTCTTTTACTCAAATATGTTGTAGTCAATGACTGCTGGGGCTTTTTTTTTTCATTCGTTCATGGGTTGCTGGCAAGGCTAGCATTTATTGCCCCATCCCTAATTGCCCACTGTATACTTCTTTGTAGTGGTTGGCTAGGTCATTTTAGAGTCAACCACATTGCTGTGGAGTCACATATAGGCCAGATTCCTTCCTTAAATGGAAAAAGTGGAAGATAAAGAGCTTCATGTGCCAGGAGTGCATGTAGGGAGTTTGAGTAGGTGCCTCAATTCTTATTATGTGCTACTGATGTGCAAAGCTCAGTGCTGGGAGAACTAAGGATGAAAATATGCAGCCAGCATTTGGTCACCAGTTTCTATGTCAATTCTGCCTGGTGAATGGAGTTATTTTCAATTACATACATGTGAAAGCTCTGACGCACTTTGCTCCTCTGTTACTGTTGCAGTGAAGGAGAAGAAGGGCTCCGGGCTTATTACTGGAGTAAGTTCTCAGCCCCAGAGGATATAGCGCACTACATCAAAAATGCAACCACATCTAACTTGCAGCAAGTCAATGGCAAAAAGCTGAAAGTGCCCGTGCTGAACTCCTCTGAAGAGATATCCTCCATCGAAGAAGATTTTGATGTTTACACAGTTGAGCTGTTTGGTAGTGTTTTCATTTACATAAAATGAAGATTTGCGCAGTAAGTCTAGAGATTCCGTATTATGTTTCTGTGTGTATTCTTTTCAAATCTCACTATCTTTTCAACTTTTTGCAGCTTCAGGATCTGAAGAATATGACTTAACAGTAAAGTCAGGTATGGATTTTTCAACTTACTGTTACCATTAGGGTATCCCATTGACAGACATAAATAAATATTAATTCATATTCATGGGTCCTCCCATTGTTACTACAAGAGGGCAGATTTGGATTTCAGAGGGGCTAGCCACCCAATCATGTACGCATAAGGCCTGACCAATTTTGACGGTCAGGCCTCATGGGTGGGCTGCCCGCCTGATTCTGTGACAGCGAGATTTCGACCAGTCCCAACACAACTTTAAAAGGTGACTGAATACATCCCTTAAAAAGAGGTGTCGTTTCACCCAGAGCAGATTGTGACTAGCGCAGGGATTTATTCACAGCAGCATAGGATGTCAAAGGCAAAAACCCCGAGGTTCAATGACACAGTGGTGGAGGTCCTAGTGGAACAGGTGAGTTCCTCTTTCCCTCAGATGGCACCAGGGTCCCTAAACAGACTTGACAGCAAGCCTGGATGGAAGAGGCTGAAGTGGTAAATGCTGGACCATCATCCCAAGGACATGGGTTCAGTGCTACAAGAGGTTCAACAATCTGACCAGGATGGCAAGGGTGAGAATGATGTCTTGTTACCTCAATCTTTCTGCATTAGACCTTGCCGCAGCAGTTTTTGCTCCCCACCGCAGCACTCCAAACTCTTCTCTCTTCCACTCCACATGCTTCTCCTCCAATCACAGCAGGTCACCGCACCATCTCTCCTTCTCGTTACAATCATACACTCACCCGCTGCTGACGTCCGCAAAACAAGCACACACAGCAGACTGCGTTCGCCTGGTCACAACTGCAAGGTCTTTTATTCTTCTGCTAACTGCTTACACATTTCTCACTATAGGCACTCTCTTGTACATGACCACATCCCCATCCTTCTCCCAACTTGCTGCTTCTCCTTCTCAGCATCCACACTAGATGAGGATGCCTCACACGGCTGAACAGCACAAGAATCACATACTAACTCACTCCAACTCTTATTGCAGGACAAGCTCGCTCACAACCAAAGGGGAGAGGCCCAGCCTGCACGCAGACGGAGGAGGAAGCCATGCTCATTATTAGGTGAAGGCAGCTCAAGGAGTGTTGGCAATGGCAAGACTGGAGGCAGCGTTCATCAGGGTTGTCTCCTTTTATATTTTACCTTCTTTCTTTCCTTTGGAAATCAAACATACAGGCTTGCTGCTACAAAACCTTTTTCCTGCCATGCTGACCCTTGCCCCTTTCCCGTTTCTCTAGGTTCTTCCCATCACTC
Organism: Squalus acanthias; assembly: GCA_030390025.1. NCBI lineage: Eukaryota > Metazoa > Chordata > Chondrichthyes > Squaliformes > Squalidae > Squalus > Squalus acanthias. Next base: position 144,184,586 of record CM059429.1, read on the forward strand.
GGACCCACAAGAGAAGACTTGGAAGGGAATAGCCCTCCAAAAGAAGCACCGCCACTTCACTCAATCCTTCATAAGCAGCAGTACAGAAATTGGCACCCCGGCTGGGATAGATAGTGAGCTATTGAAGAACAGTAAATTGTCAACTCTGACAATTTAAAAATGTTTCAACTGATGTAACGTCATTGTCTATTGTGCTTATGCAATTACTGCTTAATTTACTCTGACATAGACAGCATAATAACATAAACATTGACATTTTTACTGAAGAATATATCTGTAAATTTTAGTTATTTAAAATATAATCTCCTGTCTGTCCAGTAAAAGTTAATTAATATTGCAGTAGATCCCATCAAACTTTCTTACTCATTAGAAAGCTGTCATCAGTTATCTCCCGAACTCCATTTCCATAGTTGCCTGCAGATTAACTAGTCATTGCTGTTGATGGGATCTTACTGTTGGCAAGCTGGCGCTGTTGGTGGGATCTTGCTGTTTACAAGCTGGCTGCCACATTTGCCTACTTAACAGTGACTGCACTTCAAAACATAAGCAATATGAAGCACTTTGAGGCATTTCTGAGAGATATGCTAAACAAATGCAAGTCTTTTTCTTTGAGATACTAGGTTGGTGGCTGTTATGATCATGCACTGCTGTGAGCATATAAAATAGTAACTTTCAACCATAACTGTAATATAAAAACTAAAATAAATGCATTCTCTCCTTGTTATATACAATTTAGTAATGTTGAGCCTTATCAGAATATCAGTGCAATCAGTTTTATAAATGTTTGTCAGTTGCTTGAACCAGTTTGCGTGCCACATTGTGTTTAACAGTAACTTAACTCATGACGCAGCTCAGAAGTATGTTTGGCAATAGTCCAGTCAGTGCAGTAATCCACTTTATCAATTATTCTAAGTTAAGCAGGTCATTAAATAAAAACTATTACCAATCCAATTAAATAAGTTCTTTTGATGCCAAAATCATTATAGTGCTGAGCAGTTTCAGTAATTAACAGTCTTACAGTCCAATTAACTGGTAACACCTTTGCCAGTTTCAAGCACTGATTGCTGATGAGACTGAGTATCAGTACTTTATAATAGGCTGAGGGGGAAAAAAATCCATATTACAGCTGGGTTTATCTTATACAACAATTATATTCTGCACTGAGAACAAGCAAGCTAATTCTGTGATAAAAGCAGACTGATTTGAATACCGGGAATGGTAGCTTAGTGGTTATATTACTGGACTAGTAATCCAGAGACCTGAGTTCAAATCCCACCATAGCAGCTGTGGAATTCAAATTTAATTAAATAAAATCAGGAATTTAAAAATATAATTAATGGTGACCATAATTGTTAAAAACCCATCTGGTTCACTAATGAAGGGAGGAAATCTGCTGTCATTACCTGGTCTGGCCTAAATGTGACTCAGATTCACAGCATAGTGGTTGACTCTTAACTGCCCCTTAATGCTCACCACCAACTTCTCAAGGGCAATTAGGCATGGGCAGTAAATGCTGGCCTTGCCAGCAACGCCCACATCCCGTGAATTAATAAAGAAATGACCTTCCCTCCACCATAAGGTCAGAAGTGGGGATGTTTGCTGATGATTGCAGTGTTCAGTTCCATTTGCAACTCCACAGATAATGAAGCAGTCTGTGCATGCATGCAGCAAGATCTGGACAACATTCAGGCTTGGGCTGATAAGTGGCAAGTAACACAAATGCCTGGCAATGACCATCTCCAACAAGAGAGTGTATAGCCACCTCCCCAAGACATTTAACGGCATTACCATCACCGAATCCCCCACCATCAACATCCTGGGGGGTCACCATTGACCAGCCACATAAATACTGTGGCTACAAAAGCAGGTCAGAGGCTGGGTATTCTGTGCACCTCCTGACTCCCAAAGCCCATCTACAAGGTGCAGGTCATGAGTGTGATGGAATACTTTCCACTTGCCTGAATGAGTGCAGCTCCAACAACACTCAAGAAGCTCGACACCATCTAGGACAAAGCAGCTCGCTTGATTGGCACCCATCTTAAACATTCACTACCGGCGTACCGTGGCTGCAGTGTGTACCATCTACAAGATGCACTGCCACAACTAAAAAGGCTTCTTCGGCAGCACCTCCCAAAGCCACAACCTCTACCACTAGAAGGACAAGGGCAGCAGGCACATGGGAACACCACCACCTGCAAGTCACACACCATCTTGACATGGAAATATATTGCCGTTCCTTCATCGTCTCTGGGTCAAAATCCTGGAACTCCCTACCTAACAGCACTGTGGGGTAGGTTCACCTCACGAACTGCAGCAGTTCAAGAAGGCGGCTCACCACCTTCTCAAGAGAATTAGGGATGGTCAATAAATACTGGCCTTGCTCACATTCCATGAATGAATTTTAAAAAATTCTGATAAGAACTAATAACAAATTTTTACTATATGAAATCTTACTACCTGATGGAGTCTTACTGTTGTGCTGTTATATAATGTTACAATAAATATATTTTAGTGATTAGTGGTAGGGTTGAATAGCATTTACTCAAAATACTGTATTTGCAGACTAACCTTTCCCTTAAAACTACATCTGCATGGAATTCATTGACAAGTTTTGTATATCATAGAAAAATATAACTGTGATTGTGTGCTAGTGATTCTCAGTGAGTTGCTATTTGGTTAAGAGCTTCTACCAGTCCCCTACCATAACTCCAGTGGCAGGCTGGCAGAACCCCTGCGGAATTTAAGCCCCACCTTCTCCACTTATTGGGGGTGGGGGGCGCGGGGAGAGGAGGTTATTTATAAGCAATAGAAAATAATTTCTTGCCCAGTAATATGTCTACTTTCATAGCACATAGAGGACACGATTACATAATTCACAAGCCTCAAGCAAGCTTAGAGATTAAAATTAATTCTCTGGGAATTTCCTAGGGGGTTCTTCCCATCGGCTGGCATTGACCCGGATTTTGCGGTTGTACTGATGGCGAAACTTTCAGCATTCGCCGTCATTACCCTGTGAAACTAACAGCAAATTCTGGCATCCGCACATGCTCAGTTAAAAGCGGAAATCCAGAAGTTGCTGTCAGTGATTCCATGCTCCTCTACAGGGCGTGCTGTTGAAGACCCGGCAGAGGGCAATCTTTGAGAAATCACTGAACTGATGAGAATTTCCCCTTCTCCCCTGTAATATTGCTGTTAAAAATCCACGAGAAAGTTAAGCCTTGTTCAATGAGGTGTAACTGGGTTTTTAACGGTGTATTAAGTCATAATTACTACTAAAGAACCTCTCTAGCCCTGAAAAACTAATTTTATATTTGTGGAATGTCAATTTTTTCCACTATGATAAAAATTCAATTTTTTTATATATAATGTATTTTTTTTAAAGTTTGTTTATGATATTTCAGCTTCTACCATAATCCCATGTGTATGTCCCAATCTTTATTTCGCTCTCTGTAAAATTTATAAAACGTGAAGGATAATCAGTACATTTTACTTCCTGGTTTGCTGTCTATGAGAATTCTTCAATGTAATTGGCTGCTTAGCCTGCTTGATAACATCACTGGACGCTGGAGATCCCTAGACTTGGTGTCAGAATCAAATTAACGCCGGGAAAGGTGAAATCAACGCAATAGAGATCGCTAGATCTTTGTGGGCAGCTTTCTTCGAGGTCAGCGGCGAACGCTGTCACTTTGCTGCTGACCGCAAAATCTGGGCCATTACTTCGGCAGAAACCTCATTTGCGCGTCTATCCATGGCTTCTTCTGATCTTCTGCTGGAGTTACAGTGGCCGATTGGGAGAACACAGAAGAAATTCTCGGTTATCATTTCCCATGGAAATTGGTTATTTGAGTCAATTGATACTTTTAAAAAGGAACTAGATTAATATTTGTTGAAAAGCGGAATTAAGGGTTAAAGGTTAAACAGCACTGCTGGACTTTTTATGGGAAGTTGCTGAAGAAAATGAATGTTCCTTAAAGCAGGAGTTCAACAGGCTGTATGGGAGGGGAATCCATGATGGAGTAATCATATAGGGACTGGATTGGGCTGAATAGCTTTTTATTTTTCTGTATTTTCTTTGGTTCTTATGATTCTTTTTAAATAAACAAACACTGACGGATTTACACGCTGTTTAGCTTTTCAAAACACTGATTCATATTATGGTCTTTAAGTATAGGTCGTCTTTCAGCTTGTTGATTTCTGGATGAAAAGATTGTACCTTCAGACAGCCAGTGCGAGCAGTTTCTGAGTGGGACTTGGGGGGTTGGGTTTGGTTGGTCTGTGCTGAGCAGATTGAAATAAATGCAGGAGAGACTGAACCTGATAGTGGGTAGGAGTGCATGGTTTGGCCAGCTTCCTAAGTTAGTGCACCTCTGAAAGGTTCATGTGAGTGAACAAATCAGCATTTGTAAATTGCCAAAAGGAACAGCCCCTGGTGAAGAAGTTAGTGATTTCACAGGGTTTTACAAATTGCATGGAATCATGCAACGTTACCTAGGCTGTGAAAAATGTAGAACTCTATTAATACGCTCAAATTGTGGATACATTCTAAAACTTAGCCTTTTTTACAGTTGCAATGCAGTGTGGCTTCTTAGATGTCTAACAATTATAAAATTTAAAAAAAACAAGGGAATTCAACTTTGTTGACAGAAATTATGGTTTCCCACATTACAACACTTCAAAAGTACTTCATTGACTGTAAAGCGCTTTGAGACGTCCGGTAGTCCGATTAGCGTGTAACGTTAAGGCACATGGGATTGGGGGCAAGGTATTGACTTGGATAGAGAACTGGTTGGCGGACAGAAAGCAGAGAGTAGGAATTAATGGGTCTTTTTCCGAGTGGCAAGCAGTGACTAGTGGGGTACCGCAGGGATCGGTCCTTGGACCCCAGCTATTCACAATATACATTAATGATCTAGATAAGGGAACTAAATGTAATATCTCCAAGTTTGCAGATGACACAAAGCTGGGTGGGAGTGTGTGCTGCGAGGAGGATACCGAGAAACTCCAGGATGATTTGGACAGGTTGGGTGAGTGGGCAGAAGCGTGTCAGATGCAATATAACGTGGATAAGTGCGAGGTTATCCACTTTGGTGTCAAAAACAGAAAGGCAGACTATTATCTGAATGGCAATAGATTGGGAGAAGGGGAAGTGCAACGAGACCTGGGTGTCCTTGTGCACCAGTCGCTGAAAGTAAGCATGCAGGTGCAGCAGGCGGTGAAGAAGGCAAATGGTATGTTGGCCTTCATAGCGAAAGGGTTTGAGTATAGGAACAGGGATGTCCTGCTGCAGTTGTACAGGGCCTTGGTGAGACCACACCTTGAGTACTGTGTGCAGTTTTGGTCGCCTTATCTGAGGAAGGATGTTCTTGCCATGGAAGGAGTTCAGCGAAGATTCACAAGGCTGATACCTGGGATGGCAGGAATGACATATGAGGAGAGATTGGGTTGATTGGGCTTATACTCGCTGGAGTATAGAAGAATGAGAGGGGATCTCATCGAAACATATAAAATTCTGACAGGTCTGGACAAACTAGATGCAGGAAGAATGTTCCTGATGGTCGGAGAGTCCAGAACCAGGAGTCATAATAAGAAATAAGAAGGAATTTCTTCACCCAGAGAGTGGTGAACCTGTGGAATTCTCTACCACAGAAGGTAGTTGAGGCCAAGTCATTAAATATATTCAAGAATGAGTTAGATATATTTCTTAAAGCTAAAGGTATCAAGGGATATGGGGAGAAGGCAGGTACAGGGTACTGAGTTTGGATGATCAGCCATGATCTCATCGAATGGCGGAGCAGGCTCGAGGGGCCAAATGGCCTACTCCTGCTCCTATCTTCTATGTTTCTATGTTTCTATAAATGCAAGACTTTCTTTTCTTTCTTTTTATTACTTGCACCTTTGCTTATAATACCAATATTTTCTTTTATCATTTTGTTTTGGATGCTGCATTAAACCTTTTGCCCATTTTAAACTATTTTTGCAAAGTTGAGCACAATATAAATTATGATTGCTATATTCTCTATGTTACTGTAAGATTTGCTTCTCTCATTTTGCAGCGATTTCCTTTGATCTGTACGCAAAACCAGGCAACAATCGGACACTGACGCTAACACGCCCAAAGAGATCCTATTACCAGTGGCGACTGCGAGTTCCAGCAGGCCATATTGTCCACTTAGTGATCCTGACCCTACATGGGGCAATTCCAGGAAACTGTGCAATCCATAAACTATCAGCCTATGACTTCCTACTCCCTGTACAGAACAAAATAATAACACGGTAAGACAGCAGACATCTGGTGAGCTTTACTACAGTGCAGTTAGACAGTACCTTCATGCCATGATGATGCCTAATTTACCTTCCAGTATTAAACAGCCGGTTTCTTATAGGAGTAAATTTGACATTTAATCTTAGCATCTTTTGACTGCTGGTGTTTCATCAAAAATTTGTACAGCGGTGCAACAAACATTTTGGATTAGCCTGGGAGCTAAACTGGAACCACCCGCTCTGGAAAGCTTTCTATTGGCTCATTGTGCAGTAGTACCCAGTCCAACTGTATCTTTCCTGGGTTTAGTCTTTCAATCAGGATTTTGTATTTGCAACTGGAATTCTAAACAAAGCACTAAATACAAACGCCGGGAACTTCTTTGGGGGTTCTTGCGATTGGCCACCGTAAGGGACGATCAATGGAAAGCCCAGTTAGATGCGCAAACGGGGTGTCCGCTGACCTTCCGCTAAAGTTACGGCGGCCGAAAAGGAGAACCCCTGAGAAAATTCCCAGTGAAATGTTTTTAGAAGTCCATGCCAGGCTTTTATATGGAGCTGACTGTCCTATCTGGCCACCTGCTTGTAGACATGTCATCATGTATAGATCTGTTGCACTGAACTTTTAAAATTTTCAGTTCATACTAAGTATTCTTAGTGGTGCCTAAATATAGAAAATGTGAAGGAAGCATGAAAAGTTTCAGACAGTAGACTTTCCACTATATTCAGGCATCATTGAGAATATTTAGTACAGTATGAACTGACAATTAAGATAAAAAGCTGTGCTCTAGGTAAAGTTGTCCAAAGAGTTAAGTAGTCATGGCAAATATAGTTCAGGTTGGATTTTGGGTTTTTATGTATAAGAATCTTGAAAGTGAAGCAATTCTTAAATCCAAAGATTTTTTAAATAAAAATACAAAAACAGGGGAAACTTGCCCAAATAACCCATAAAAATAAGTCTATAAATTGCATGTTTTTATGTTGAATAAACAAAAATCATGACTTTTTTTCAGGTGGTGTGGCTCGCCTGTGACTTGGAATCCTCCTGTTATCAGATTGACTTCATCTGGCAATGTGATGTTGGTGACTTTTTCATCAAATGTACCAAGAGATGGTGCAGTATTTAAAGCATATTTTGAAGCGATTCGAAAAACAGGTAGATTTGCAGAAAATTGTTTTTCAGCAAGTATTTTGAGCTGTGTGACTAACATTAGACCTTTTGGCTTTATCAAAACTTAAACCTTAAATTGGACCAGTGGATGAACCAAAAGCTTCTTTTTGTGTGTGTGCAGCTGAGCATTGCTGATAATGGCAGAAAATGGATTCAGCCCAACTAGAGTTTAATCTGATTACATAACTTTCAGTACAGTAAATTGACAAGTACAGCTCATGTTTTTAAACCTTTAATATTGTTGACCTATGACAGCATTGTGATATTGCTAATAATTTAAAAAAGACTAGTTGATCTCTCATGGCGTTATACATACTCATATATCAGAGAATATTATCATGCTCTTACCTGTCTCTGATGTCCTTGTGTTGCTGTTTTTCCTCTGTCTCTTCTGCTTCTCTCTCTCTCCTGCTTCTCTCCCTGTAACTCTTAATTTTGTTTCTCGCACTGTCTCTTCAGCAGTCTCTGCCTTTACTTTTGGGTGGGAGGTGGTGGCTGGTACGGCACGGTGTGGCTGGTACGGCACGGTGTGGCTGGTACGGCACGGTGTGGCAGGAAAAGGAACTACCAACAATTACATGCTGCAGTGAAATGTGACCTTCAGTGGCTTCTCTGCTCATCCTCTTCCCCCAATAACTCATACTTCCCTCCAGCCACTCAACAACAACAACAACTTGTATTTATATAGCACCTTTAACGTAGTAAAACGTCCCAAGGCGCTGCACAGGAGTATTTTAAGACAACAAATTTGACACCGATCCACATAAGGATAAATTAGGGACCAAAAGCTTGATGAAAGAGGTAGGTTTTAAGGAGGGTCTTAAAGGAGGAAAGAGAGGCGGAGAGGTTTAGGCAGGGAATTCCAGAGCTTAGGGCCTAGGCAACAGAAGGCACGACCACCAATGGTTGAGCGATTATAATCGGATGCTCAAGAGGGCAGAATTAGAGGAGTGCAGATATCTCGGGGGGGTTGTGGGGCTGAAGGAGATTACAGAGGTAGGAAGGGGCGAGGCCATGGAGGGATTTGAAAACAAGGATGAGAATTTTGAAATCGAGGCGCTGCTTAACCGGGAGCCAATGTAGGTCAGCGAGCACAGGGGTGATGGGCGAACGGGACATGGTGCGGGTTAGGACACGGGCAGCCGAGTTTTGGATGACCTCAAGTTTACGTAGGGTGGAATGTGGGAGGCCAGCCAGGAGTGCTTTGGAATAGTCAAGTCTTGAGGTAACAAAGGCATGGATGAGGGTTTCAGCAGCGGATGAGCTGAGGCAAGGGCGGAGACGGGCGACGTTACGGAGGTGGTAGTAGGCGGTCTTTGTTACGCTGTGGACATGTGGTCGGAAGCTCATTTCAGGGTCAAATATGACACCAAGGTTGCGAACAGTGTGGTTCAGCCTCAGACAGATGTTAGGGAGAGGGATGGAGTCAGTGGCTAGGGAACGGAGTTTGTGGCGGGGACCGAAAGCAATGGCTTCGGTCTTCCCAATACTTAATTGGAGAAAAATTTTGCTCATCCAGAACTGTATGTCGGACAAGCAGTCTGACAATTTAGACACCGTGGAGGGGTCAAGAGAAGTGGTAGTGAGGTAGAGCTGGGTGTTGTCAGCGTACATGTGGAAACTGACGCTGTGTTTTCGGATGATGTCACCAAGGGGCAACATGTAGATGAGAAATAGGAGAGGGCCAAGGATAGATCCTTGGGGGACACCAGAGGTAACGATGTGGGAACGGGAAGAGAGGCCGTTGCAGGTGATTCTCTGGTTACGATTAGATAGATAAGATAAGGACCCATCGCCAGAGATCTTCTCACTTGCAACATGTTTCCCTCCTCCCTTCTCTTCCTATCTATTTCACGCAAAGAGGCTTTGTTTGCTTTGAAAATTGAACAGTTTAAAAAAAAATCTAATTAGAACGAGGAAGGACACTGGGGTGAATTTTCTCGCGGCTTCTCCTGCTCTGCCGCTGTAACTCCGTTCACCGCCACTGTCTGCCTGTATCTTTTATCTGTATCTGTCCCTCTCTGTCTCATAGGTGTTAGAAATTACGATCTCTGTCTCACAGAAATAAGGAACTAGCAATTACCTTTACTAGCTGTAAGCAAACACAGTTGGCCAATTAGTTGACTTCAGAGTTCAGCTGGTTTATTTTTTGAAAATGGAACTGACATTAACATGAAGTCTCTCTCTTAATCTCTTTCTCTCTCAATCACTTTCTCTTACCGCCTCCCTTTGGCCCCATTCTCTTTCTATCTCTATCCCCTTCCTTATCTTAATGCACTTTCTGAAGTTTATAGAACACAAAACAAAATCTACAACAGGCATATTATCAGAACAGTCCTTTTTTGTCTCATTCTCTCTCGCACAAATGCACTGAGCCACTCGTTAAAAACATTCATGATGAATTTTATATCAATAAAGCTTTTGAAATTTATCCTCTTTTTCAAAAACATTTGAAAAAAAGCTACTGAGTAGAAAGTGCTAGAAGCTAAAGAATGTTATTCCATAGTTACAGGTGATTGAACAGTACTGATTCATCTTGGGAAATTAGATACAGTGCACATGCTCAGACTGTACAATCCAAATTCAGCTCATAAACTCACAGCGCTGGGCAAAAATATAAAGGGTCAGCTTTTGGGAGAGGGTGAGGTCTTCATGTGAAAACTTTGATGAAGGCTTTTAAAGACGAAAAAAGACAATTCAGTGGATAAATGTAATGATGCTATTGTGAAATATATCATTTGGGGGTATTTTTATTTTTATTAAACCCTTATTTTGCATATTAGAAATTGCAATTACTGAGAGAGAAAAAAGGTGGCTGAAAATTTTTTTAATGGATTTTGAGCGGTTTATGGGAGCCCAGTGGATAGATTGCATTCACAGGGCGATGTATTCTCACTATAAAAAGCATCTATAGCGTGTCACACATGACACCTTTAACATTGAAAAGGCACCACCTACAGGAGTAACACATACTGCAGGTACTTTTAATGAGTTTTCAATAAAATGCGCACTCCACGCATTGACTTTAATATATAATAGCTATCTATTGTGAACAGTGATTACAAACATACTAGGGGAAATGTAGGCAACAGAAAGTTCCTATTCTCAGCCACAGCATTATCTGTTTAGCATTATATATGATTTGGAAATGTGAAGATTGTAAATAAGGTGTAATTCCAGCAATACTGTTTATTTTTACTCAAATACAAATACGTTATCATGATAATGGTTCTCATCACTTACGTAATATGGTTTTAATTGTCTCGAGGTCAATTGTGACAATTCTGAAAAACAGAATGTAGTTTCCACTTACTCAGGATATCAGTAAATAAAGATAAAAAGGCCAAAGCAGAGGCACAGAAGATTTAGCATTTCCTTTCGTTGCGCCAATAAAAAGTTCCCATTCTTAACTTCAGAAGAGCCACACTTAAAATATACTTACTATGGAAGCATATTACTATTTTTCTTATTTTCATTTTGGGACTCTTGTATGTGGGATTGATGAGCTTAATGCCGAGGAGAAAAGTTGTGATAAGCGGCCATGTCCTCTGCGATTTTAGCCTGCTGTGTTAGCCAACTGTGACGTATGTAATTGTAAACTTCAAATACTTATTTTGAGATAAAAATTAATTTGATTCTTTCCCTCCACAGGTTGTGGTGGTAACCTCATATCCTGGAATGGCTCCTTGAGCTCTCCCTATTACCCTCGTTACTATCCTCCCAAAGTTGACTGCACCTGGACCATCACTGTGAGTAGTAATAAAATGTTATTTATTTAGATCCCCCCTCTGCAATTAGTCTTTCAGCTGAGAGGAAAAAGCCTAACTGACCTATTGCTTCTCATGGCGTCAAATCTAACCAATAATGGTTTCAACATAAGAGTACGCAGAACTAAAGTTCCAATTATTCCTTTGTTGATAACTTCTATATATCTGGGGGTGAAATTGTGATTTTGAACCATAGTTTTAAGTGTAGTACTGACTAAGGACTGCATTGTCTTTCATTTTGAAATATTTTTGTTACTCATAAACTAAGGAAATGACTTGCATTCATGTAGCACCTTTCATGATTTCAGGATGTCCCAAAGCACTTTACAGCCAATTGATGTACTTTTGAAGTTAGTCACTGTTGTGATTTCCAGCATCCTGAAATTTGGATTCTTAGAAAACCTGGTCTAGAAATTGTTTGTATTCTGCTTGGAATGGTGGCAGCCATAGTTGGATATATAATGTATTTTCTGAGTCACACTTTAGGCATAGTTGGTAATCATATAAAGTCAAATATAGGACTGATTGATTGAATATAATAGCTGTTATCTTGTTCCTTAACAGACACCTGCTGTAGGATATATTATAGCCCTTTCTGTTATTGTTTTGGAAATCCAAGAGAGATCCCAAAGTTCAGGCAACTGTGATAAGGACTGGTTGGAGATCGAAGGGATCAGGTAAGTCAATCGAGATTGTAGAGCTGTATTACTGTGCCTAAAGTACTACATCTATATTGAAGAGAGATGATCTGATCTAATCGGGGTCTTTAAAATGATGAAGGGATTCAGTAGGGTAGATACAGAGAAATTATTTTCTCTGGCAGGGGAAACCAGAACAAGGCGGCATAATCATAAAATTAGAGCAAGGCCAGTTAGGAGCGATATCAGGAAGCACTTTTTCACACAAAGGCTAGTGGAAATCTGGAACTCGCTCCCCAAAAGGCTGTGGGCGCTGCGTCAACTGACATTTTCAAGACTGAGATCAATAGAGTTTTACAAAAGCAAAATACTGCAGATGCTGGAAATCTAAAATAAAAACAAAAAATGGTGGAAACACTCAGCAGGTCAGGCAGAGAGAAACAGAGTCAATAGGGGGAATTTTAGCCTGAAACAACGGGTGGGTTTGGAGCGTGGGGGTAGTTAAATTGTTAAAAATCGGAATCCTGACCTGAACCCGCCTCCAACCTGCCCACTTCCGGTTTTAATGGAGGCGGGGGGGGCGGCAGCCAACCTGCTGCCAGGAGGCGGGACCTCAATTTAAATATTTTAATGAGGCTGGAAGCCTCTTTAATCTTCATTTTGTTTTTAACTGCAGCTGGGTGGGTTTTACACACCTCGTAAAACTCGGCAGTTACAGCAAGGAGAGGACTGCTGCATCCAGGAGGTAAGTGTCATTACACCTACCTCCTGGATCCAGGATCCCTGCTTAACACACCCTCCGTGATCGGAGACCCCCTCCCTCACGAGGCAACCGATCGCCTTCCCAGATTCCCCCCCCCCCACTGATGATCCTGAGGCTGGCCACGATCCACCGGTGGCCAGCCCCGATCATCTCTTCCCTCCCACCCCGGGTCCCTCGAAGGCCCCGATCTTCCTTCTCGTTCCCCCCCCTCCCCGATCCCTCGACGGCCCTGATCGCCCTTCTCTACCCCCCTCCCCCGATCCTCCAGAGGCCGGCACTGGCCCCCATCTGATCCTTCCGTCCCTCGCCTACCAGCCCGCAGCCAGCCATTGAACATAAAGTTGAGGAACTGGCTAAGCAAATAAACAGATGCAGACGTATTGTGGCCAATGGCAGGCCAAAGGTTAGGCAATTGGGAGTGTGGTTGTATACAATTAGGGAGGGAGTTTGATATGCCTATATAAAATGAGTACATGACTATCTGGTTCTTTTGGCCTTTAGGGTGTCAGCCTTGGCTCAGTGGTAGCATTCTCACCTCTCAGTCAGAAGGTTGTGGGTTCAATACCCAGCTCCAGAGACTTGAGCACATAATCTAAGCTGACGCTTCAGTGCAGTACTAAGGGAGCGCTGCACTGTTGGAGGTGTCGTCTTTAGGGTGAGATGTTAAACCGAGGCCCCATCTACCCTCTCAGGTGGACATAAAAGATCCCATGGTACTATTCAAAGATGAGCAGGGGAGTTCTCCTTGGTGTCCTGGCCAATATTTATGCCTCAACCAACATCACAAAGACAGATTACCTGGTCATTATCACTTTGCTGTTTGTGGGACCTTGCTGTGCGCAAATTGGCTGCCGCATTTCCTACATTACAACAGTGACTACACTTCAAAAGTACTTCATTGGTTGTAAAGCGCTTTTGGACATCCTGAAGTCATGAAAGGTGCTATATAAATGCAAAACTGTCTTCTTTCTTGGGCATGTCAGAGGAGACCAGTCTTTAGTGGTTCTGCTTCACAAAGAAGGTTAACAGACAGCAGTGCCATCTCCTGGAGGCTGTAGTAGCAAGCGTTGATAAATCGGTAAACCATGTAAGGAATATTAAACAAAGAATGTCAGATGAATCTCTTAACCCTTTGTCTCAACTGCAGATCAAAGAACTGGCCGAAGATTTACCACCATATCTAAGGGTTATTAGATGCCTAAAAACTTCAGCTTGCCCATAAATTGTATTACATTGACTAGTCGAGAGTAGAGTCACAATTACAGAAACCAAACCAAACAAATCTTTTGGGGCTGCAGTATACTATTGACAGGTTAACAGAATATCCTGCTTCATACAACCTCGTCCTTCCAGACCATCTGTGGTAGAGTTCTGTCACCATCTGAAACACTCGTAGTCATTGCTGGTGACATCTACGAGGTTAATCCCAATCCATAGTTGCAGTACTCCCCTTTTCTTGAATCATCTATTTCTCGTTGCACAAAATGTAACTAATATTGCTGTTTTCTACACTTTCTGTCGGCAAATATATCGATTGTTGTAGATATAGCAATTTTTCTTGCTCACTCATTTTCTGCTAGTCCTGATAACTGTTCTTGCTTCATTGTAGCGCAAGGATAGTTTATAATTTTCAGCTTCGAAAAAGAGTGTTCAGCAGTGGATACAGAAACAGGGATTGTTAGAAACATATCCAGGCATGCAGTGCAAGCATCAGGAAAAAGTGAATTGTTTTCCGACTAACAACTTTATTGCTAGGAGTTTCACTGTTGATGATTTTGTTATTTTGGATTTCAAGCATGGTCACACTAATAACAACTGTACTGTGAAACTAGGACAAAAGTGAGAAGTCGCACAACACCAGGTTATAGTCCAACAGTTTTATTTGAAATCACAAGCTTTCGGAGCTGCTGCTCCTTCGTCAGGTGAAGTCAGCAGCTCCGAAAGCTTGTGATTTCAAATAAAACTGTTGGACTATAACCTGGTGTTGTGCGACTTCTCACTTTTGTCCACCCCAGTCCAACACCGGCATCTCCACATCGTGAAACTAGGAGACTGGTCTGCAGCATATGTCAAAGCCAAAGTCGAAAGCAGGCCCAGATGAATTTCTACCCCCTTGGATCTATTTTATGGGGTCCAACTGAAATATCAATCATCCTTCAAATAGTTGGGCATATGGCTTGATTTAACACCTAGTAATAATCAGATACATGGAATAAGGTAATAGCAGACAGGCCCAATGTAACTCCAGAATTAAAAATGATTTAAAGTAGGGAGTAATTTGAGCTATTGTGTAGGAATGCTAAATACTGCATTTACAGCACTGTAATTTAATGAATTGCATTTAATCACACCTTTGGTTTTGTAGATACTGCAATCGAGTAACTGAGGGTGGCTTCAGCAAGATTTATGGAAGATCTGTTAAAATTAAGTTTTACTCCGATCAGTCAATCACTTACAAAGGATTTTACTTGGAGTACAGAGCTTTCAGCTATGAGGATCGTAAGTAAACTTGCTATTATGAATTATTGATTTGCAGGAATGATACTTTTTCCATCTTTAATGAAATAAGGATATTTAGTAATTTAATTTATTCATAATAAATGGCCTGGAATGTCTATGCTGTTTTTGCCCCAATTTCAGCGTATGATCGGAAAAGTAACGTTTGGCAGCAAAATAGAGCCTGTAAAATTTCGGTAGCAATTTCTGGAGCAGGCAACAACTTTGTTTTTTTTGCATTCCGCCTATACAAATATGGACTTGTTTCTGACTGGGTCTGACCACCGGGAGATTTCCATTACCCACCACCCAAAGTGAGGGCTTCTCAGGAGCAGGTATGCTATTCCCTGTGGGCCATTATCATGACGGTGGAGCAGGAGCAGCAGCTCAGGATGGAGCAAAGGAGAGTCAGGTAGCACTTAAGGAGTATGTACGCCACCAGAGTTAGCCCCCCCCCCCCCCCTCCATAGAATACACAGACAGCCCAGTTCATCTGAATGCCTTAGTGAGGAGATGTGTACCAAAAGTTTGCTTCACCAAAGAGGCAATAGGGCAACGCTGGTACGCACTGCATGAGGATCTGGAGCCATGGTGATCTGGCCCACGCTGCTCTCTCTACGGCCATGAAGGTAACAACTGTGCTCAAATTTTGTGGCACAGGTTTATTTCAGGCAGCCGGGGTTGGGGTGGGGGGTGGGGGGCAGTGGTGTCTCTGTAATATTAGTCAGGGTGCAATGCGAGCATGCATTCATCAGGTGACTGGTGCACTTTACAGGAGAGCTGGCGAATTCAGCACTTTTGGCATCACAGCAAGGCAGCGACGAGATAGGGCCATTCAGTTTTACGGGGTTGCTTGCAATCTCAAGGCCCAGGGTGGCACCCACGTTGCTTTGTTACCTCCTACAGAAAAACTACCTCAACAGGAACAGCTTCCACTCCCTGAATGTTCAGCTTGTGCCTGACAATATGCAAAGGATTCTGCATATCGACACAAGATTTGTTGGAAATTGCATTCATCCTGCAAAAATTTCCACTTCAGGGAAGAAAATCATGTCAACGGATAGCTTGTGCATGACAAAGCCCAGGTAGGTATGCAAAAACTTGAAGCGGCCAAAAGAAAATCTTTTGAGTCAAAAAATATCTGGAACAAGTTTGTTAGGTCCCAGAACAGCCCATTTCTCTGATATGGCAGGAGGGATTCTTCTAAAAGGACTGTTCGAGGAGAAGAGCCCTCTTCGTCACTGAGTGCCACAGGCATCCAAGAAGAGCAGCCCAGGGAATTGGAAGGAGGCTACCTCCAGTGTGATTGCCAGCTCCGCAAAACCACACATATAGAATCAGTGCAGAAAAAAGTTCAACAACATTACTTCGGTCAGCCAAGAAATGAGAACCCACCCTAACCTTACATTAATGAAGTATACTAAACACACATGGCACTTACAAATTTTTACAGTCTTCACATCCTTACATGCATTCAACCTAAAGGAATCCTCCCATTTAATGTAGCTTTTGCATATACATGTCGTCACACCTACTACAAGCTGCATGCTAACATTTGGGTATTACTGTATCTCATTTTAACAATTGGAACATCTCACTTCTTGTACCCTCATCCTTAAAGGGAGATTGGCCCGTAACAACTGAGGGATATCTATGACAGGTTCCAGACCCCAAAAGACAGATCTCTTATCCTGTATGAGGAAGAATCTCCCGAAAATTCAGGAATGGAGACCATAGAGTGCCAGAGATGGGGAAGTAGGAGGGTAACCACCACTTCAAGGTTTGGTATCAAGTTCTGCTGCCCTTCCTTCTTGTGCATTTCTCTCATTCACTAACTATTAATAATGCATATATCCCTTTAACCAGATCATTCCTCATGGCTTCTCTGTATCTGAGGTATCAGTCATTAACAAAGCTATATCTGACCACTTCCTTGCCTTCATTTCCACTCACATCCCCCTACCCTCCCTTACTCCCATTATTCTCACCAACTGTTCATGGAAACAATCACCCCCACCTCCCTCACAAACTCACTTTCTAAGTCCCAACTGCCCCCATCCCCCTTTGGCCCTCCACTTCACTTGATATCTCTGCTGCTGTAAATTTGCTTAACTTCCTTCATCTTGATGTCCACGTTCATATCAAATCAACCACTGTTTCCCACCCCCATCTCCCCCCTGGTACAGCTGCAACTTCTGTTCTTTCAAGTCATAGGAACACAAACTGTTGCACAGCTGGCCTAGTTACCAGTTGCCAGATCTGGCTTGATCATTTCAAGTAATGCTGTGCCTTGCTTTTCTTTGCCAAAACAGCCAATTACTCCAGAATCACCCTGATAGATAAAGGCAACCTTAGGCTCCTTCGTTTATGATCAACCACCTCTTTAATCACCTTTCCACAGCTCTTCCTACCCTCACATCAACACCGTGCAAGGAGCTCATCGATTTCTTCATCTCTAAGATCGAGACTATCTACACAGCTGTCCCTGGCCTCTAACCTCTCCCCTATTTCATCCATACCAACCCTACACCACCACTGTTTTTCAATCTGCCTCACCCTCTCCAATCTGCCCCATTCTTTCCAAACTTATCGTGTCCATGAGATCCACTTCTTGCTGATTTTGTTACTAGTTTCCTTTCCTCAGACAGTTCCCTTCAAAACCACTATCATCATCATTCTTAATAAAACCTATCCTCAATCCATCCACTTACCTAACCTTCAATCTCTCCTTTCTCTTTGAATGTCCTTGAATGTGTCTTGTGGGTTATATAGTGGCTGTGGAACAGGTCCATAGGAGAGCTACAAGAATGATTCCTAGCTTAAAGAACCTCAGCTACTCAGATAGGCTCCATGACCTTGGTCTATTTACTTTGGAGCAGCATAGACTTTGAGGTGACCTGATAGAGGTCTATAAAATAATTAAAGAGCTGGATAATGTCCCTAATGACAGATTATTCCAGTTCAACAGAATGGGTAGGACCAGGGAACATGAGTTTAAACTATGTAAGAGTAGGAATAGACTGAATATTAAGTGGTTCTTCTTTTCTTGTCAGATAATGCTCTGTGAAGCCCCTTGGGACATTTTACTACATTAAAGATGCTATATAAATGCAAGTTGTCATTGTTGGCACCCAGCTCTAGCTCTCTTCCACTTTTCTTGACCCTTCAACTGCCTCCATGCTGTCAGACTGCTCGTATGTCATCAAGTCTTGGATGTGTCACAACTTCCTCCAGCTAAACATCAAGCAGACTGAAGCCATCACCTTTGGCCCCTGCCACAAACTCCAATCCTTTGACTTCATCCCCATTATACATGCTGCTGTCATTTCCAGAGTATTCCATTGCCCTTGTTGCTGGCCTCATATCCTCTTCCTTACACAAACTCTAATTTGTGCAAAACTATCACCCATTTCCTGTCCTGCACTAAGTCCCATTCGTCCATCGCACCCCATCGTTGCTGATCTTCACTGGTTCCCTGTCCCCAGTGCATTAAATTTAAAATCTTTAATCCTCATCCATAAATCCCTCCATGACCTTTGCCCCACCCTAGCTCTGCAAGCTCCTTTAAGTCCTCCCCAATGTGCTGTTCACTGATATAGAATTTCCAATAATTCCCTCCCCACACGGGTCAGTGCCAGCATCTTTAACTGCCTTAGTTCTACTCAATAGAACTCTCATTACCTCTTTGCCTTTTCACTGCTCTGTTCATATTTAAATACTTTCTCAAATCTCATCTTTCCAATCAAACTCGCCATAATCTTGCCTAATCTCTCTCTTCCTGCCTTGACACCCATTTCCATTTCCTGTGGCCATCTGTGAAACACTTGGGAAATTTCTCTGAAGGCATTATACAAATTAAGGTCACTGTTGTCGTCCTTTACCATGTCGCCCCTTCTGAAATCTATATGTGAAGGCTAATCATCAGGACACCGTTGTAACCTGTCTTCCTCTTCTCTGTCTCTAGATCTGTCAGATGATGCCAAGGCAGGCCACAGTACATCCAGTCATGCCATCACTTCACAACACACAGCATCACTCACTTTCTCCCTCCCAAGCATGAACCCAGATACTTCTGACCTGCGAGATTTAGATTTGAGTGGGATATACAGCACAAGTGTGCAGGAGCACTGCTAGTGACACAGGAGGAAGAGGAACTAGCTGTCCAAGTGGCCACCTTGCATCGTTCCTCGGCTGATCATCCTAGGCATCTCGATCTCTTGCTTTTTGAAAGAAGGATGCTTTCTGAGCATCAAGCCTTGGTGCGGGCACTGGGAACCATGTCTGTGTGTTATGGGTGGAGGCTATACACATGTGTAATGCCATGCAGGATGGCTTCACAGCACTACAGTTCATCATGGAACATGTGGCAACTCCAGGGACATTACACATGCTTAGAGTTCCCCATGCCAGAGGCCCTAAAGGCGCTTTTCGTGTAGATTCTCAGACTGCTGCCATAGATGCCTATGGTTCCAAAGTGAACAGTCTATTTCTTCTGACATTAGCAGGATTGATAACCAGTTACAGAGAATGCTGGGAGAGTGCTTCATTGATCTAATTGGTGCCATTAAGTCTGATGTCATATCAGTCAATGGCCATGGTGAGGCAGCGCCCAGTAGCAGGACATATCTGGAATGTGCATGGATGACGTTGCTGTCTCTCAAAATGCCAACAAATCTGGATCCTGCCTTTCCCCCACTCTGATGTCTGTGCAGGTGCCAGTAAGCATGGCTCAGACTGCTCATGCAGCCTGCAGCAGGTCCGTCTCAGGACTCAAATGTGTGAAACAAGGGCCAGCTGAATCCCAAAGAGCTTCTATTGACACACATGCATTCCTACTACTGAGGCAACACTTAAATGAAAACTTTTTTATTAAGTTGTTTGCAGGTCATTCAACCCATTAATACCCCCTCCATGATTGCAGTACCTGTTGTTTCTCCTTCCCTCTCTTGTATTTTGCAGCCCTCCTTAATGTATGATTATCTTTTAGTTCTTGGGTCTGATGAAAGATACTAACCTGATTTTTTTCTTTACAGATTTAAAAATCTCAGTTAACTCAAAAACAAGTTGCCAATCCCACAGCATGTTTGCATTGAATTGAATGGCTAGGCCCTTGTGATTAAGAAAAAAAAACAACTCATTTTTGCAATGCGGCATGTTTTCTGTGAATGAGGCTGGATTTTAAACCCTCATCCACCATGAAAAAATTAAGGAAGCTACAGGAAACTCTTTATTAACCGGCACCCAAATATCCGGAAATCTCTCTTAACCGGCAAAATTCTTGAGTAGGTAACCGGGGTTTTCCTTCATCTCTCGTTTAAAATTAACTTTAAAAAAAACCCCGAGGTGTTTGCCTTGTATCGGAGCGTGTAGATTGGGAGGGGAATGTGCAGCCCGGGTAGGCAGCGGACACGACAGATGGTCAGCTGGCGGTCCCCGGGGAGACGGAGCTCCGAATGCAGGCGCATGTCAATGTGTACGGGGCTCTCGTACGTTGGGAGATATAACTCTCCGTTATCCGGACTTTTTGATTAACCGGCACCACGCCGGTCCCGTCGGTGCCAGTTAATAAAGAGTTTCCTGTAATACCACAAAATCTTCAAAAAAAATTCTCACTTTTATCAAAGTCCATTGTTCAAATTTATATTAAGTACTGTCTTCTACAAATTTTATTGTGGAGAAAATAGATGATCCTTTTTACCAGAATTACTAAATTTATTGTTTAACTAGCATGCCCGAACCAATTTAAATGCAAGGATGGATCATGTATTTCTTTAAAGAACCACTGTGATGGATGGAGAGATTGTCTGGATGGCAGTGATGAAATGAAGTGCAGTAAGTTTTCCCATTTACTCTTTGAATGAACAGTTCTTTATTTACACTAACCAAATTGTAAAATACACATAATATAATGCATAAATTGTCACTGCATTTCAAAAATAATGCGAGGTGCAAACTTTCTATATACCTTCGAGAGATAAAGTATGCAATTTGTGAGGTGCTGACAATCATTATCAGGGAGTTGATGTAATCTAGCTGGATGGTACCTATTTTCCAAGAGGAGCAAAATTGTCCTAGGGAACTACAGACTCCTCACTGTACCATCAGTACTTGGTAAAATAATGGAATCAGTTATCCAGAGGTAACATGAGAACTTACTCTAGCATGATTTAGTAAATGGCAACCAACATGGATTCAAAAGTGACTAACCGTAACTTTCTAAGAAAAGGGTATTCCAAGCCATAGAGAGTGTACAGCATAGATTCACTAGGATGATGCCAAGGATGGGTAACTATAGTTACAAGAAGAGACTTGAGATGCGAGGGGGGTAACTTTCAACTTCAACGGGGACAGAAAAACTGGCGGTATTGGATCGGCCGTCTATTATACACCCCGTCTGATCTTCCTTTCCATTGATTCTGTTCTGGGCACTGCCTGATTTTCCTTTTTGTGTGTGAATTTTTTAAAAAAAATATGCTCATTTTGATGGGGTAAAGGGTGCTGGGCAAATGTTTACATCCAGAGTCGTCACAGATTAAACAAATTGCAGCACGTTGGACATGTGCTGGTGCCAGCTCTTCAACTACTCTAGTCCCATTTCCTTTTATCCTTCCATATTCTTGCTTTTCAATTTTATGTTATAAACTCTGCCTCACCTTACCTTACTTGTGGTAAAGAATTCCATGCACGAATAACCCTTTGTGTGAAAACATTTTTTCTAACTTTGCCCTTTGTTCTTCTAGTGATAATTTGGTCTTTGCCCCTTTTGCTGCCAACTTGCCAACCAGTCAAAAGAATTAGTATCTGTTTATTGTCTCAAAGTTTTTCATAATTTTGTAAACCTCTATTAGATCCCACCTAATTAGAGAGAGGGGAAATCAGCCAGGGTCCCTGCTCCTGATCACTGTCCAGTGACCCCTGGGAGATGTACTGTCCCTGATGCCCGTCAGACAGTAACCCCAGCATTGACCCCCAGCCTGGAGCGTGGAGGGAGAAACAGTGAGTGTCGTCCTCTTCAAAAGAAGCCAGGAATGAGCTGACATTCGCCAGCTTGCCATTTTATGTGTACACGACCCATCGAAGCTGCATTCACTCCTGCCTTGCTGTGCCCGGGATCCCCCTGCAGTTTGGTGGCAGTGTGGGTTCCCAGGTGTGGGCTGCACTGTCGGAGGGACAGTGCTGAGGGAGCGCTGCACTGTCATAGGGGCAATAGTGAGGGAGAGCTGCACTGTCATAGGGGCATTACTGAGGGAGCGCTGCACTGTTGGAGGGGCAGTACGAGGGAGAGCTGCACTGTCGGAGGGGCAGTACTGAGGGAGCGCGGCACTGTCGGAGGAGCAGTACTGAGGGAGCGCTGCACTGTCGGAGGGGCAGTACTGAGGGAGTGCTGCACTGTCGGAGAGGCAGTACTGAGGGAGTGCTGCACTGTCGGAGGAGCCATCTTTCGGATGAGACGTTAAACCGAGGCTCCGTCTGCCCTCTCGTGGATGTAAAAGATCCCACGGCCACTATTCAAAGCAGAGCGGGGGAGTTCTCCGCGGTGTCCTGGGCCAATATTTATCCCTCAAACAACATCAATAAAACTGGGATCTTGCTGAGCACAAGGTCTGCCGTGTCTGCCCACATTACAACAGAGACTGCACTTAAAAAATAATTCATTGGCTGTGAAGTGCTTTGGGACATCCTGGCACGGGCTCGATGGGCTGAATGGCCTCCTTCTGTGCTGTAACCATTCTATGATTCTGTAAAAGCCCCAATTTTTCAAACCTTTCTTCACAACTATAACCCTTCATTCCTGGTATAATTCTATTGAATCGTCACTGTATTCTTCTTGTAATGGGGCTCCTAGAACTGCACGCTACATTCCAGCTGTGGCCCAAGCAATGTGTTGCACAAATTAAACAACATTTCTATATTAAACTTTCTATATTCAATGCTGCTACATTTGCCTTTTTAATGGCCTTTTCTATCTGCACTCTCACCTTTTTATCTACACCCCAATGGGTAGATCTTGACTTTGTGCGATAGTGTAAAATGTGTGCTAGCAAGTTGGCAGCCTGTTTTACATCTCTCCCAATTTTTATTCCCATTGACTTCAGTAAATTGACAATAATCTCAAGATTTCATGTAATAATTCATTAAGATGAGCAAGTCGACTCTAAATAATTTGGGCTTATTTTGGTCTTGCTTATTGATTTCCAATTATGTCATTACTAGTGCTAACAAGTTGGCTGTCATTTGTTTTTGATAAAATTGCAGACTGTTATTTCACATGCCCAAGTGGAAACTGCATTCTCCGTGGATCTGTTTGTGATGGAATAAATGATTGTGGAGATGAAAGCGATGAACTAAACTGTACAAGAGCAGGTAAGCGCTTATAAATTCAACTTTCATGTTCCTGTTTTATTATAATATTTCTTAGAAATCACCTGCTTCAATGTATGCATAAGTTGGCCAATAAATCTTTTGAGATATGCTAATTTCCTGTATAACAAATATGATTTTTTGTGAAACTTTTAACGAGATAGACCTTGTGATTTAGATTTCATGGATAAGCTTTTCTCAGCATCAGTCACCAGCAGTGGTAGTTCTATAGAAACTACAAACTATATGGAGCCTGAGCATTGCTGTTCATGAACTTAACAAAGGTTTGTACATGAATATCACAAACAATAATTTCTAGTCTGTGATGTCCATGTGGACTATTACCTGGAATGCAGTGGACTAAAAAGCAATAGAATCTTGCAGTTGCAATTTTACATTTCTGCACAACACGTCACATTGTCATCCAAATAATTGACAGAGGATTTAGTTTGTGAGTAAAGTGATGACATTTTAAGGTAAGGCAGTAGAGTAGAATGAATGCTATCAGCGATACAGGAATGTCAGTCCAACAGCTACATTTTTACATAAAATCTAACCTAATTATAACTTATTGGGAATGTAGATCATACAGATATTAATGATAATTATAATTTGTATTTGACAGATTAAAGAATTTGTTAACTTTTTATACTAAAAAAACTTAAAGAAAAAATATGAGCTAACACATAAGAGTAATGTAAAGCAACCTTGCAAGAAAAAACTCAACAACTTTTTAACATACTGTTGTTTGATAAACCAGATAAATATTATTGCCTGCTGCACAGGTTCATATTAGCATGGACATAAACCATTTAAAAGTAATTAATAGTGCACCATTTAATCAGATTCTGGTCAGGGGTCTGAGGTGGTCTGGTAATCTTAGTGCGGCATGATGTTGGTAAATAAGGTTGGTGAGCTGCAGGCGCAATTAGCCACATGGGAATATGATGTCCTGGCGATAACGGAGACCTGATTCAAAAAAGGGCAGGATTGGGTTTTTCAATATTCCTGGATATAAGGTGTTTCGGGAAGGAAAAAAAGGAGGTGGGGTGGCAGTATTGGTGAAGGAGAATGTTACAGTGCTGGAGAGGGAGGATGTCCTGGAGGGGTCAAGTACAGAATCTATTTGGTTAGAGTTAAGAAATAATAGAGGTGCCATTACACTACTAGGTGTATTCTATAGGCGACCAACTAGTGGGAAAGATATAGAGCAAATTTGCAGGGAAATTACAGAGAGTTGCAAGAACTATAGAGTAGTAATAATGGGGGACTTCAATTATCCTAATATAGACTGGGATAGTAATAGTGTTAAGGGCGGAGAAGGGGAAGAATTTCTGAAGTGAGTTCAGGAGAACTTTCTTGATCAGTACGTTTCCGGCCCAACAAGGAAGGAGGCATTGCTAGATCTGGTTCTGGGAAATGAGGTGGGTCAAGTGGAGCAAGTGTCAGTAGGTGAACATTTAGGGAACAGTGATCATAGTATCATAAGGTTTAGATTAGCTATGGAAAAGGACAGGGAGCAATCTGGAGTAAAAATACTTAATTGGAGGAAGGCAAATTTCATTGGGTTGAGAACTGGATCTGGCCCGGGTAAATTGGAATCAAAGATTGGCAGGCAAAACTGTAACGAACAATGGCCTTTAAAGAGGAGATGGTTCGGGTACAGTCGAGGTACATTCCCATGAGGGGGAAAGGTAGGGTAACTAAAGCCAGAGCTCCCTGGATGACGAAAGAGATAGAGAGTAAGAGGAAGCAGAAAAAGAGCGCGTATGACAGATGTCAGGTTGAGAATACAAGTGAGAATCAGCTGAATATAGAAAGTTCAGAGGGGAAGTGAAAAAGAAAATACGAGGGGCAAAAAGAGAGTATGAGAATAGATTGGCAGCTAACATAAAAGGGAATTCAAAAGTCTTCTATAGGCATATAAATAGTAAACAGGTAGTAAAAGGAGGGGTGGAGCCGATTAGGGACCAAATAGGAGACCTACACATGGAGGCAGATGGCATGGCTGAGGTACTAAATGAGTACTTTGCATCTGTCTTCAGCAAGGAAGAAGATGCTGCCAAAGTCATAGTGAAAGAGGAGGTAGTGGAGATATTGGATGAGATAAAAATTGATAAAGAGGAGGTACGAGAAAGGCTGGCTGTACTTAAAAGTTGATAAGTCACCAGGAGGTTAAGGAGGAAATCGCGGAGGTACTGGCCATAATCTTCCAATCCTCCTTAGATATGGGGGTGGTGCCAGAGGACTGGAGAATTGCAAATGTTACACCCTTGTTCAAAAAAGGGTGTAAGGATAAACCCAGCAACTACAGGCCAGTCAGTTTAACCTCGGTAGTGGGGAAGCTTTTAGAAACGATAATCAGGGACAAAGTTAACAGTCCCTTGGATAAGTATGGATTAATTAAGGAATTACGGATTGTTAAAGGCAAATCGTGTTTAACCAACTTGATCGAGTTTTTCGATGAGGTAACAGAGAGGGTTGATGAGGGCAATGTGGTTGACGTGGTGTATATGGATTTCCAAAAGGCGTTTGATAAAGTACCACATAATACGCTTGTCAGCAAAGTTGAAGCCCATGGAATAAAAGGGACAGTGGCAGCATGGATACGGAATTGGCTAAGTGACAGGAAACAGAGAGTAGTGGTGAACGGTTGTTTTTCGGACTGGAGGAAGGTATACAGTTGTGTTCCACAGGGATTGGTACTAGGACCACTGCTTTTCTTGATATATATTAATGACTTGAACTTGGGTGTACAGGGCACAATTACAAAATTTGCAGATGACACAAAACTTGGAAGTATAGTGAACAGTGAGGAGGATAGTGATAGACTTCAAGAGGACATAGACAGGCTGGTGAAATGAGTGGACACGTGGCAGATGAAATTTAATGCAGAATTGTTCAAAGTGATACATTTTGGTAGGAAGAACGAGGAGAGGCAATATAAACTAAAGGGTAGAATCCTAAAGGGGGTGCAAGAACAGACAGACCTGGGGGTATATGTGCACAAATCATTGAAGGTGGCAGGGCAGGTTGAGAAAGCGGTTAAAAAAGCATACGGGCTCCTGGTCTTCATAAATAGAGGCATAGAGTACAAAAGCAAGGAAGTTATGATGAACCTGTATAAAACACTGCTTCGGCCTCAACTGGAGTATTGTGTCCAATTCTGGACACCGCACTTTAGGAAGGATGTGAAGGCCTCAGAGAGGGTGCAGAAAAGATTTACGAGAATTATTCCAGGGATGAGGGACTTCAGTTACGTGGATAGACTAGGGAAGCTAGGGTTGTTCTCCTTAGAGCAGAGAAGGTTGAGAGGAGATTTGATAGAGGTATTCAAAATCATGAGGGGTCTAGACAGAGTAGATAGAGAGAAACTGTTACCATTGGTGGAAGGGTCGAGACCAGAGGACACAGATTTAAGGTGATTGGCAGAAGAACCAAAGGCGACATGAGGAAAAACTTTTTTACGCAGCGAGTGGTTAGGATCTGGACTGCACTGCCTGAAAGGGTGGTGGAGGCAGACTCAATCGTGGCTTTCAAAAGGGAATTGGATAAGTACCCGAAGAAAAAAATTTGCAGGGCTACGGGGAAAGGGTGGGGGTGTGGGACTAGCTGAAGTGCTCTTGCAGAGAGTTGGCACGGGCTCGATGGGCCGATTGGCCTCCTTCTGTGCTGTTATGATTCTATGAAAACAGCTGATCCAATGGGATGCTTGTTGGGGCATAAAAATACCTTTTTGAGCCTGTTTTTGGACATTTAGCTCAGTCAGATAAAAAATATATAAAGTGAACTGGATTGACCTAAAGCTGACCGCAGAATGAATAATGTCAGCCATAATTTAGGCTGACACTTCAGTGCAGTACTGAGGGAGTGTTGCACTGTCGGAGCTGCCGTCTTTCAGATGAGATGTTACGCTGAGACCCTGAGGTCATGAAAGGCGCTATATAAATGCAAGTCTTTTTTGTTTTGTTTGTCAATGAGTTGGCTGGGACCAAATTCCACCCCACAGTATAGATACTTTAATTTGCTTTGTACAAGGAACACAGTTAATATTCTCCAAGTATTTTCCTAAATGTTAATGGAAAAATGTATAGGGTGTCTCAAAGGGGGAAAAAAAACACATCCAGCAAAGGGCGTATTGACAGGTGTAAGTCACATGAATAATCATTTTTGCAGTAGACTTAATATTCTAATTTTTGTACAAATGCGTAGGTTCTTATATGAGCATGAAGATTGCTGAGACTGTGTGCAAGTGAACTGCTGATGGGGTGGTGCAAGAGAGGTTTATTGGCTGATTGCAGCCAAAGGCTCCATTTATTTAAACTGGCAGGTAGAGTAGAGAGTTATAGTATACAGTAGTTAGGACTAAATGCTCTGGTTTACTCACAACTAGGTTATCAATTACTATACAAATGATAAATGGCAGAAAAGTTAGTTTTCTTGAATTATAGAAGTATTCATGGAATGTTGGAGAGCAGGAACCTTTCTGTGATGCTAAAAAGGATGCATTTTACTTGCAGGCAAATTTAAAGTTTTTCCTCCTGGCTGATGTTTCTGAGAGTCCCAGTAGATGTAGCTATTGAACTGTGTTTTCATTTCATTTATATCTCGCCAGCAATTTATAAGTGACCAATATTTTTCCTGTATTTGGGGAGTTTGTAAGTGATGCTGGGATGCCCCTATGAAAGCTCTGCACACAAGTTTTGTATTTCATGAAAAGTACCTTTCGTGTAGTAATTCTTTGAACGGTGCAATTTCCCTCCAGCCATCTTTCCTTCAGTGCATAAAGGCTGCTCCTTGTCATCATATAAGTGCCATAATGGGAAATGTCTGAACAAGGTTAACCCAGAATGCGATGGAAAAAGAGACTGCTTGGATGGATCAGATGAATCAGGCTGTGGTATGTTGAGGTAAAATGTGGATGTGGTACACAGCAAGGCATGATCACACATCAGGTCACATTTTTGTTGGATACATTTTTATTCTCCCCTGTAGTGAATAATACCTGTAGAGAATGTTTTCAGTATGCTACCCAAAATGGTTTATTTTATGCCGTGAATTTTATCTGTGCAATCCTGATAGTAGTTTAGCAAAGGCATTAACCTTTTATTTTAAATATTACAGTAGCAGCTGGAGGAATTTTGTAGCAATGCTTTAATGCATATATTATTAACATTGCAAAATAATCTTAACTGATTTAGATGTACATTTACTGCTAGTTTACATGTCTAAATAGGGTGTAAGCAGGATGAACAGTACTTTACATACCACTTTGAAATAACACCATACTATTTGCACCCCTTTTGAGATAAGTTATATTAAGGACTTGGAGGTCTGGTTAATTTAGACTTTAGATCCAGCTTCAGAGACTATGAAATTTACATTCTTTAAAGCCAAAACCCAAGGGGTACAACTGCTTCAGTAAAATCAGAATGGCTGTGGTTCTTACCTAAACCGTTAGGAATAGATGATACTGTTCTTTAAGATTATAGAGCAACTTTTACTTTTTCTAAAGAGTAAGGTGAGTAAGGACTGCCATTTTGATTTCCACAACTTGGAACAAATGGATGTGTTACCCTCACCTGGTTGTCTACCATGCTGTACATAGATCATTGGGGATAATATGAATAAAACACTATGAAAAAGCCAGTTATTAACACCCTTCTCAACTAAAACAATGCCATACAATGCTCTCTCCAACTACTGACTATCTGGGATTGAACAGATGGATCATTGCTTTGAGGCCATGTAGAGTCAAAGGGGGAGAAATTCGGTATCGCCCCGTTTGGGGCGCAATTATCGGCCGGGCACAAAGTTTAGCGCCTGGCGCTATTTATCGCCTCCGACTGCAAACTTGGCTTCTATCGTCCCTGGAGGTGATTGGATCGCTAAATCAGGCGCTACACACCTCTTAAGACGCTAACGCCGAGGAGCGAGGCGCTACCTCAGAGTGCTGGTGAAGCTCATGTGATGTCAGTCAGCAATGGAACACAGACACACTGGCACCGACCAGTTCTTAAAGGCGAGGGTCGATCTTTCTCTCCATCCAAACCCTGCTCACTGCAGCCTTGAATCTCGGCCTGGAGAGACCTGTACATCAAATCTGCTGGAAAGAACAATGGGGAGACCCAGGAAAAGAGCTCAGAGTGCAGCCCCCACAGTCTCTTCTAAGTCGATGCAAGGAAGATCAAATCAAAATGAACCTGCAAAGTGCTGCTCAGTACCCAAAACTCCTCAACACAGCGTTGAATATCTCCAGAAGTCTCTCTCACTCAGAATGCGTGGTGTAAAAATGTCGCCGACAAAAAAAGGCAGGAAGCGGTCGCCTTTAAATAGCGCTCCCCCAGTCCCTTCCCGATTGCAAAACGCTCCCCTCAACCTGTCGTTGCTAGTGGTAGGCGGTAAGGCAGGGGGAGCCACTCAATATCCGGTCCGGGGCGTTGCACGCTCGACTGACGTCGCGATCTGCGGGCGCAGGAGATCGTGGCAGTAGTGTTTAGCGCTGCCGCAAAATGTCTGGTCAATTTCACGAGCGGCGCAAATATCGCTGCGCCCGGGCGCTAGTTGCTTTGCGCCCCATTAGCGCCCTCTTAAGGTGCTAACGGGAGGCGCAAACCAACCGAATATTTCCCCCATAGAGTAATAGAGTCATAACAGCACAGAAGGAGGCAATTCAGCCCATCGAGTTAATGTCGGCTCTCTGTAGAGCAATCCAGTCAGTCCCAATCCCCACCTGTATCCCCGTAGCCCTGCAGGTTTATTTCCCTCAAGTGCCTATCCAGTCTCCCCTTGAAAACATTGAGCGTCTCCGCTTCCACCACTTCCGTCGGCAGCGAGTTCCAGGTCCTCACCACTCACTGCATAGAAAAGTTTTCCCTCACATCCCCCTGTATCTCTTGCCCAAAACCTTAAATCTGTGTCCCCTAGTCCTTGTACCATCAACTAGTGGGAACAGCCTTTCTCTGTCTAGCCTATCCAAATCCGTCATAATCTTGTACACATCTATCAAATCACCCCTCAACCTCCTTTGCTCTGATGAAAACAAATCCAACTTCTCCAACCTGACCTTGTAGCTAAGATCTCCCATCCCCGGAACCATTCTGGTAAATCTCCTCTGCACCCTCTCATGGGCCTTCACATCCTTCCTAATGTGTGGTGACCAGAACTGGATGCAATACTCCAGTTGTGGCCTAACCAGCGCTTTATAAAGGTTCAGCATAACTTCTCTACTTTTGTACTCAATACCTCTATTTATGAAGCCCAAGACCCCACATGCTTTGCTAACCACTCTCTCAATATGTCCCGCCACCTTCAGGGACCTATGCACATTAACTCCCAGGTCCCTCTGTCCCTGCACACGCTTTAAAACTGTGCCACTAAATGTATATTGCCTCTCTCTCTTTCTGCCAAAATGCATTACCTCACACCTCACACCTCTCTGTATCAAATTCCATCTGCCACTTGTCTGCCCAGTCTGCTGGCCTATCTATGTCCTGTTGCAGTAAATTAGTATCATCCTCACTGTTTGCCACCCCCCCAAGTTTGGTGTCATCGGGTAATTTAGAAGTTCTACTCTGTATTCCAATATCCAAGTCATTTATATATCAAAAAAAGCAGTGACCCCAGCACTGACCCTTGGGAATACCACTGTCTACCATCCTCCAGTCTGAAAAACAGCCATTTACCACAACTCGCTGTTTTCTGTCCTTAAGCCAATTCCTTATCCAAGTTGCCACTGACCCACCTATTCCATGAGCCTCAATTTTGTTAACCAGCCTTCTATGTGGTACTTTGTCAAACGCCTTCCGAAAATCCATGTAGACAATATCCATTGCATTTCCTTCATCAATCCTCCCTGTTACTTCATCAAGAAATTCAATTAGATTAGTCAAACATGATCTGTCTTTTACAAATCCGTGTTGGCTCTCCTTAATTAGCATAAACCTCTCCAAGTGCCCGTTAATTTTTTCCTTGATTATTGTTTCTAAAACTTTACCCACCACTGATGTTAAGCTGACCAGCCTGTAGTTACTAGGATTGTCCTTACACCCTTTCTTGAACAACGGTGTCACATTTGATACTTTCCAATCCTCAGGCACCTCCCCCGCATCTAGGGAAGATTGGAAAATTATGGCAAGCCCTTCTGCTATCTCCTCCCCCAATTCCCTTCGCAATCTGGGATGCAAGCCATCTGGACCAGGCGACTTATCCACTCTAAGCATATCCGGCCTTTCTAGTACATCCTGTCTTATCAATTTTCACCCCTTCCATTGCTTCTACTTTTTCCGCTTCTACCGATATTTTGTTAGCATCCACTTCCTTAGTAAACACTGATACAAAGTACATATTGAGTATTCTAGCCTTGCCCTGCGCCTCTAAGCATATATCACCTTCTTTGTCTCTAATAGGCCCCACCCCGCCTCTTACTACCTGCTTACTGTTTAAATGCCGGTAGAAGATTTTTGGGTTCCCTTTTATGTTAACCGCCATTCTACTCTCATATTCTCTCTTTGCCAATCTTATTTTCATCTTCACATCCCCTCTCAACTTATTGTATTTGGTCTGGTTCTCCCTTGAAGAATTCACCTGACATGCATCTTACACCCTCTTTTTTTGTTTCATCATCTTCTCTATCTCCCTCGTCATCCAAGGAGCCCTTGCTTTGGCTCCCTTACCTTTCCCTCTTGTTGGAATGTACCTAGCCTGTACTTGGAACATCTCCTCCTTAAAGATCACCCATTGTTCAGTTACAGTTTTTCCTGTCAGTCTTTGGTTCCATTTTACTCTGGCTAGATCCTTTTGCATCCCATTGAAGTTAGTCCTAACCAGTTTAGAAGTTCCACTCTAGATTGTTCCTTGCTCCTCTCCATTGCTAATCTAAATCTTATGATACGATGATCACTCGTACCCAAGTGTTCTCCCACAGACACTTGGTCGACCTGGCCCACCTCATTCCCCAGCACCAGATCCAGCAATGCCTCCTTCCTAGTTGGGCCAGGAACATACTGGTCAAGGAAATTTTCCTGAACACATTTCAGAAATTCCTCCCCCCTCCTTTCCCTTTACCCTAGCATTATCCCAATCGATATTTGGGTAATTAAAATCCCCCAATATCACCACTCTATGGCTCTACCACCACACTACAGGGATCGGTCATAGACTGTAAGGAACTAGATTTAACAAGGGGATGGCTCCAAAAAGGACCACCTTCCTTTGTTGGACCTCCTGAAACAGGACCCCCAATGACTCATCTGAAAAAGTGGGAGTGTTCCCCATTGCTCTATTGCAAACTAAGTGCACACCTCTACACAGCAATGACACACACAAGTTAAGTGACAAAACTAGTCCACCCTCATTTAGTAGTGAGTAGCAACACTTGAGCAGCTGCTGCTTTGTCCAAAGCAGGTCTGCCTTCCTGCACATGTGGAAATGAAGGGATTGAACTTACCTTGCAATTCAGTAAGGTGAATCCTCCCTGCTGAATCAGTAAATTTTGCTTCTTTTTTAAAAATAGCCCCAAGATGGACAAAATCCAGACTGTGTTTGTCCATGGTGCAAGCAGCAGGGAGGATTCATGAGAGATTTCAATCAACCAAATATAAACTGAGAGAACCCAAATTGTTTACCAGTCAGAGCTGGTAGATGCAGTGCATGATTGCTTCTTGACCCAGTGTATCAAGGAAGCCATGATAGGGAATGCTCATCTTGATTTGGTATTTATAAATGACCCAGAAAATGCCAAGGAAATGGAAGTTGTAGCACTCCAGGTGGACAGCAGCCACAGAACGTTAATGCTTTGGGAGTCTGAAATACCCAGCATTAGGAGCCAGATACATAACTTTGAAAGGGGTAAATTATATGAAATGAAGGAACAACTAATGCGAATAAATTGGGAGGTTGTTCAGCAACACTTCAGTAGAAGACAAATGCCACATTTTTAAAGGTATAGTGCGGAGCTTGGAGGATACATTCGCAAAAGCAACAAGTTCAGACTAAACACGCATGACCCTAAATGGATCCTGTAGGGAGAAAGGTGAAGGGGCTCACTGGGATGAGTACAAGAAATTGCAGAAATATATTGAAAAGATGATCAGAGAGGCAATGAGAGACCTGGAAAAAGCATAGCAGCTGAAGTTGAGCATAACAGTAAAAGATTTTTCAGTATCACAACCGCAAGAGGGCAGTCAGAGAAGAGGTGAAAACTATAAACGGGCGTGAAACTGATGACGTGCACAAAATAGTACATTTTCTGCATGTTTTGCATAATATGAGTTAATATTAGAGGAATCGGAGTGAATTTCCGAGAGGGTTCTCCCGCTCATTCACCGTAACTTCAGTGGAAGAGCCACAGAAATCCTGGGAAAACAGCACAAACGGTGTTTACTCCATTTTTCCAGGGTTTCTGTGGCTCACCCGCCAAAGATACAGCAGACAAGCGTGAGAACCCTTGTGGAAATTCATCCCCATAGTTCTTGTGCATTTGTTGTATTTACAGGTTCTGTACCCCCAGCATAGGGTCACAGGTCTCGGCCCATTATAAGCCCACTATTGACCTGATGGGGAGTAACATTTTTGTGCAGTTTCCTAGTTGTAGTGTAGGTTTTATTTACGGCTCTAGGCCAGTACTGGTACGTGCTAAATATGTATCAGGATTAGGGTTGCGAAGGGGTGGAAAGTTTCCGGTAGATTTCCGGAAATTTTCCACGGGAAGTTTAGCTTGGGAATTTTGCCCAAAAAAGCACATGCTAGCATAATATTGTTTTTTTTTGTATTTCTTTCTTTTTTTTCCACAGGTCCTCTCTTAAAATTACTAACAGAGATGGAATCTTAATTATTAAGGAATTTCTTAATCAATATATGTTTATCTTCTTACTTGGCTTGTTTTAATAATTACAAGTTTTGTGTGTGACTGTGAACAAATGTGTCCTGATTGGTTGGATGAGTGGATGAGCGATTAGCACCCTCTATTGATGATGTAGCGTCATGCGTGCACAGGTCATGCTTCCATCACATGGAGCATCAGGAAAAATTTACTCACCCTGTTGCAATCGTGCTGATCGACCGCAGTTCGACACAGAGACGAATGCCCTTTATTTCTCTGCATAGAACAATGCCACGTTTACCGTCGGATGTGTGGAAGCATTTTACCCCAGGCATTAAAGATGGAACGACTGTGTACATGTGCAAACACTGTACAAAGCCATATGTAAAGAATGCCACAAAGATGCAGCAGCATTTATCCAAATGCAACAACTTCACTCAAAGCTCACAGCAGTCAGCCCAGAGTTCCTCTGCTTCCATTCAAGAAGATGATGGTTCACATTCAGCATCAGGCTCCTTATCATCAGCAACTCCTGGCCCACTTGGAAGGTTCTTTCACACAATGGTTACCCATAG
This sequence comes from Squalus acanthias, assembly GCA_030390025.1. Lineage (NCBI taxonomy): Eukaryota > Metazoa > Chordata > Chondrichthyes > Squaliformes > Squalidae > Squalus > Squalus acanthias. The sequence continues at coordinate 144,219,437 of CM059429.1, forward strand.
CCAGAAGAATGCAGATGAGTGCCTTGCTCGAGCTGTATATGCGACAGGCTCACCCCTCATGCTCAGAGCCAGAGTCAGAGAATCAGGAGGAGCAATGATGAGTAGAAGACTCAGAAGACTCATGAGTAGAAGACTCAAAGGGACAAAATAAGGACAAATTACAGGCTAAATAAGCTGACGCTCTTTTTATTTTATTTTAAATGGGTCTTTTTTGTGGGGGGTTCAATAAAGTTCAAAATTATAACCTAACTAAAGTTTTGAAAGCCTGTTTTTATTTGTATGGAACAGTATGTCTATTTTGATGACAAAGATAATATAAGGGTCAGAGACAAAAACCATCAGTGTGCAAAAAAACTCAAAATTCCCATAAATTCCCGAAAATTCCCATGGAAAGTTTCCTCTTTTAAAAATTCCCGGAATTTTGCAACCCTAATCAGGATAGTCTACTCCGGTATTAGGCCTTCCCCAGTCCTGTAGCCAATTTCTTGATTATTATTAACTACAATGGCAAAGATATATAAACAAACCTGTATTACACTTTTTCTTTAGCTTTATTAGCCTGAAATCGAATCAAAAATCATTGCACGTGATATAAAAAGGGGTTATTTTTGACTTGTTTTGTTTTGATTCAGTTAAATTGGTGGAATGTAATGCTATTCTATTGTATGGATCAATGTACGTACCCTGTGCACCATTAAATGTGGCGAGCATGAAGAACACGGCCAAGCAGAGGTCTGTAAATTGGTGGAATGTAATGCAAACAGAAAATATAAGTCTCCAAATCTGTTTCAGGATGTGGAACAAGCCCAACCAAGAAAACAAAAATAGTTGGGGGTGAAGATGCCAAGAATGGGAAATGGCCTTGGCAAGTTAGTCTGCAGATGGGAATGTATGGACATATATGTGGGGCATCCATTGTTTCAAATCGTTGGCTCGTTTCAGCTGGCCATTGCTTCCAAGACTCCGACTCTATACGGTATGTAGGAATATGATCATTATCATCCCGAATTTGTAAGAGCTGCAAAGGTTCTTTTCAGAAAAATATTTTGTTTGTTTCTAATTTAAGATATGGAGCCCACTGATCAGTAATTCTTGTGGTTTAATGGTAATTTAGGAAGCTGGATTAATAAAACATTAATGTCAGAAGTGCCCAAATTCAAATAAAAGATAAAAGTTTACTTTTTTAATCTGTATTTTAATACAAGAATGTCAAAAGCTAGAAGCATCAAAAGGTGTAATACCAGTTAAAGTACACTTAATAGTATTTCAGTGTACTGTCTAGCTAGCACAGCCACGATGGGCTGAATAGCCTCCTGTGCTGTATCACTCTATTATTCTATAAATTGAAGGTAGGATACATTTAAAGAAAAATCTGTGAATCCTCCCACCTACCCCTGATTTAGCAAGAGTGTGCTAAAAGTTCATTATTTTGATGCAACTGTTCATTTTCCATTTTAAGGGTGACGGTTTTGCTGCGCCTGCTTCTGGTTCCCACCAGGAGTGCGTATTGAGAAACTGTGCATTCCCAGCCCATGATCTTCTGTCCATTAACGTTAATGAATGGAAAATAATGGGCCAGGGAGGCCCAGTTTCCTGATGTGCCAGAAGTGGGAGCAGCAGAATTTTTACCCTTTTACCCATATTTTTAGAATATTTAACTATTCTGCTGTTTATACAGACAACAGAATAATGACCAAAGGTTAATTGAAGCATTAAATTATATTCATCCCCAATGACATATATTCTACAAATGAGAAATTCTCATTGTTCCAGCAGAACAGGAACCACTGGGGTGAAATGGGTCTTTGGCGCTAGCGGAAATCGGCTGATAACAAATCAGCTGCATGTTTTATATCCCTCCCAATTTTCTTTTCACCCAATATGATTTGCTACATGTACCACAAAAGGAATTCTTCCCCCAGTGTCTGAACTATTCATACAGCCTTCAGTCCTGTTCTTAGCCATTCAAAATGTCAATCTATCTGTGACTGTACATTTCAGTTTAGTTGTGTGACTTAAGCTTTAAGTGTACTTGTAAATATACACTTTTGTAGTCCAGCTATATATATATAAAATCTGGATGTTTATGACTTATTTTGTTTCTTTTCCGCTTTCTTTTTGTTTCAATTTTCAACCCTTTCCTGCTCTCTTGAAATCCATTGACTACTTGATGACATAAGGTTCTGTGATGTCAGTCACCTTCCAGTACCTTGCCCAAGTGGCATTATTCGTGTCTGAGCCTTGATGATGAGTGTTAGCAGGCTATTCGATTGTGGGGTGTATCTCAGTCAAGCCCAATCCATTTTCTCACTGATGTCCACACGCACACGTTTCCGGCAAGGGTCGTGGGATATTCGTGGTCCATTCTTATCTATCTAATCGTAACCAGAGAATCACCTGCAATGGCTTCTCTTCCTGCTCCTGCATCGTTACCTCTGGTGTCCCCCAAGGATCTATCCTTGGCCCCCTCCTATTTCTCATCTACATGTTGTCCCTTGGTGACATCATCCGAAAACACAGTGTCAATTTCTACATGTACGCTGACGACACCCAACTCTACCTCAGAACCACCTCTCCCGACACCGCCACGGTCTCTAAATTGTCAAACTGCTTGTCTGACATACAGGGGGCAATTTTGCCAGCCCTGGGGAGGCGGGTATGGAGGCGGAACTGCCGGGAAAATGGCAGAATTTGGGGGCGGGTGTCCAACCCGCCCCTGAGCCATCTTCCCAGGAGGCGGGTAGCCATCCCGCGCCAGGTCCTGTCTCCTTGGAGGCGGGAAGGGATTAAAGCCTATTAACTGCCTGTTAACAGGTAGTTAATAGACAGAAAATAGGATTATCCCCTTTTTGCCCTCACAAGTGCGGGCTTCCCGAAGGCTCCAAAACCCACCAGGTCAGCGAGGTGAGTAGTGGGTCTGCAGGGAGGGGGGTGCAAAAGTGTGCTGTGAAGGTAAGTGATGGGTGCAAGTGTGGAGAGGTGAGTATGAGGTAAGTGCAAAGTGTTTTTAAAAGTGTACTTACCTTTGTTTCTTCCTGTAGGCTTCAGTCGGTTTGTATGCGGAGAGTCTCGGACCTCCGTGTTGCAGATGAGAGATGGCCGTTGCATTCTCAGATGCAACAACCATCTCATTTCTGTAAAAGAAAGAAGGTTGATGAGGTCTTGTATGCAAGACCTCATCAAACTGCAGAGAATGGCACTGTTTGACAGCTTCACAGAGCTGTCAAACGATGACAGTTCATCTGTCAAAAATTTTTGACAGATGAAACGTCATAGGTTGACGTTCTCTGCAACCGGCTTTCCCTTAATTGGCCTGCTAAGCCCGCTGGGCGGGGTTAACAAGGTCAATCAAGGGAAAATAGCGTGGGTTGGCCACAAATCGATGGAGGCAGGACTAAATCCCGAGAAGTGGGAGTGCTGCCTCCAAAAGCTCCCCATTGAGAAATTCACCCACACAGTTCTGGATGAGCAAAAATTTACTCCAATTAAATATTGGGAAGACCGAAGACATTGTTTTCAGTCCCCGCCACAAACTCCATTCCTCTCCCTAACATCTGTCTGAGGCTGAACCACACTGTTCGCAACCTTGGTGTCATATTTGACCTTGAAATGAGCTTCCGACCACATATCCACAGCATAACAAAGACCGGCTACTTCCATCTCTGTAACATCGCCCGTCTCCGTCCTTGCCTCAGCTCATCCGCTGCTGAAACCCTCATAGAGATAGAGAAGATTATGAAACAAAAAAAGAGGGTGTATGATACATGTCAGGTGAATTCTTCAAGGGAGAACCAGACCAAATACAATAAGTTGAGAGGGGAAGTGAAGATGAAAATAAGATTGGCAAAGAGAGAATATGAAAGTCGAATGGCGGTTAACATAAAAGGGAACCCAAAAATCTTCTACCGGCATGTAAACAGTAAGCGGGTAGTAAGAGGCGGGGTGGGGACGGGGTGGGGCCTATTAGCGACAAAGAAGGTGTTATATGCTTAGAGGTGCATGGGCAAGGCTAGAATGCTCAATGAGTACTTTATATCGGTGTTTACTAAGGAGGTGGATGCTGACAAAATATCGGTAGCAGTGGAAAAGATATAAGCAATGGAAGGGGTGAAAATTGATAGACAGGATGTACTAGAAAGGCTGGGTATGCTTAGAGTGGATAAGTCGCCTGGTCCAGATGGCTTGCATCCCAGATTGCTAAGGGAATTGGGGGAGGAGATAGCGGAAGGGCTTGCCATAATTTTCCAAACTTCCCTAGATGCGGGGGAGGTGCCTGAGGATTGGAAAGTGGCAAATGTGACACCATTGTTCAAGAAAGGGTGTAAGGACAATCCTAGTAACTACAGGCCGGTCAGTTTAACATCAGTGGTGGGTAAAGTTTTCGAAACAATAATCAAGGAAAAAAATAACGGGCATATGGAGAGGTTTAAGCTAATTAAGGAGAGCCAACACGGATTTGTAAAAGACAGATCGTGTTTGACTAATCTAATTGAATTTTTTGATGAAATAACAGGGAGGATCGATGAAGGGAATGCAATGGATGTTGTCTACATGGATTTTAGGAAGACGTTTGACAAAGTACCACATAGAAGGCTGGTTAACAAAATTGAGGCTCATGGAATTGGTGGGTCAGTGGCAGCTTGGATAAGGAATTGGCTTAAGGACAGAAAACAGCGAGTTATGGTAATTGGCAGTTTTTCAGACTGGAGGATGGTAGACAGTGGTGTTCCCCAAGGGTCAGTGCTGGGGCCACTGCTTTTTTTGATATATATAAATGACCTGGATATTGAAATACAGAGTAGAATTTCTAAATTTCCCGATGACACCAAACTTGGGGGTGTGGCACACAGTGAGGATGATACCAATCAACTGCAACAGGTCATAGAAAGGCTAGCAGAATGGGCAGACAAGTGGCAGATGGAATTTAATACAGAGAAGTGTGAAGTGATGCATTTTGGCAGAAGGAACAGGGAGAGGCAATATACACTTAATGGCACAGTTTTAAAGAGTGTGCAGGGACAGAGGGACCTGGGAGTTAATGTGCATAGGTCCCTGAAGGTGGCGGGACATATTGAGAGAACCGTTAGCAAAGCATATGGGATCTTGGGCTCCATAAATAGAGGTATTGAGTACAAAAGTAAAGAAGTTATGCTGAACCTCTATAAAGCGCTAGTTAGGTCACAACTGGAGTATTGCATCCAGTTCTGGTCACCACACTTTAGGAAGGATGTGAAGGCCCTTGAGAGGGTGCAGAGGAGATTTACCAGAATGGTTCCGGGATTGGGGGATCTTAGCTACAAGGTCAGGTTGGAGAAGCTGGATTTGTTTTCATTAGAGCAAAGGAGGTTGAGGGGTGATTTGATAGAGGTGTACAAGATTATGATGGGTTTGGATAGGCTAGACAGGGAAAGGCTGTACCCACTAGTTGATGGTACAAGGACTAGGGGACACAGATTTAAGGTTTTGGGCAAGAGATACAGGGGGGATGTGAGGGAAAACTTTTCTATGCAGTGAGTGGTGAGGACCTGGAACTCGCTGCCGACGGAAGTGATGGAAGCGGGGACACTCAATGTTTTCAAGGGGAGACTGGATAGGCACTTGAGGGAAATAAACCTACAGGGCTACGGGGATACAGCGGGGGATTGGGACTGACTGGATTGCTCTACAGAGAGCCGGCATTAACTCGATGGGCCGAATGGCCTCCTTCTGTGCCGTTATGACTCTATGACTCTGTGACTCATCCATGCCTTCGTTACCTCTAGACTTGACTATTCCAACACACTGCTGGTTGGCTTCCCACATTCCACCTTATGTAAACTTGAGGTCATCCAAAACTTGGCTGCCCGTGTCCTAACTCTCACCAAGTCCTGTTCACACATCACCCCTGTGCTCGCTGACCTACATTGGCTCCCGGTTAAGCAGCGCGTCGTTTTCAAAATTCTCATCCTTGTTTTCAAATCCCTCCATGGCCTCGCCCCTTCTTATCTCTCTAATCTCCTTCAGCCCCACAACCCCCCGAGATATCTGCACTCCTCTAATTCTGCCCTCTTGAGCATCCCTGATTATAATCGCTCAACCTTTGGTGGCCGTGCCTTCTGTTGCCTAGGCCCGAAGCTCTGGAATTCCCTGCCTCAACTTCTCCGCCTCGCTACCTCTCTTTCCTCCTTTAAGACGCTCCTTAAAACCTACCTCTTTGACCTGCCCTAATTTTTTTTTAATTTGTTTATGGGATCAGGGCATCGCTGGCAAGGCCAGCATTTATTGCCCATCCCTAGTTGCCCTTGAGAAGGTGGTGGTGAGCCGCCTTCTTGAACCGCTGCAGTCCGTGTGGTGATGGTACTCCCACAGTGCTGTTAGGGAGGGAGTTCCAGGATTTTGACCCAGCGACGATGAAGGATGGCGAGATACTTCTAAGTCAGGATGGTGTGTGACTTGGAGGGGTACTTGGAGGTGGTGGTGTTCCCATGCGCCTGCTGCCCATGTCGTTTTAGGTGGATGAGGTCGCGGGTTTGGGAGGTGCTGCCGAAGAAGCCTTGGCGAGTTGCTGCAGTGCCTTGGTGAGTTGCTGCAGCCACAGTATGCCGGTGGTGGAGGGAGTGAATGTTTAAGGTGGTGGATGGGGTGCCAATCAAGCGGGCTGCTTTGTCCTGGATGGTGTCGAGCTTCTTGAGTGTTGTTGGAGCTGCACTCATCCAGGCAAGTGGAGAGTATTCCATCACACTCCTTACTTGTGCCTTGTAGATGGTGGAAAGGCTTTGTGTAGTCAGGAGGTGAGACACTCGCCACAGAATACCTAGCCTCTGACCTGCTCTTGTTGCCACAGTATTTATGTGGCTGGTCCAGTTAAGTTTCTGGTTAATGGTGACCCCCAGGATGTTGATAGTGGGGGATTCGGCGATGGTAATGCCATTGAATGTCAAGGGGAGGTGGTTAGACTCTCGCTTGTTGGAGATAGTCATTGCCTGGCACTTCTGTGGCGCGAATGTTACCTGCCACTTATCAGCACAAGCCTGAATGTCGTCTAGGTCTTGTTGCATGCAGGCATGGACTGCATCATTATCTGTGGAGTTGTGAATGGCGCTGAACACTGTGCAGTCATCAGTGAACATCCCCATTTCTGACCTTATGTTGGAGGGAAGGTCATTGATGAAGCAGCTGAAGATGGTTGGGCCTAGGACACTGCCCTGAGGAACTCCTGCAGCGATATCCTGGGGCTGTGATGATTGACCTTCAACCACCACAACCATCTTCCTTTATCCTTATGTGGCTCATGTCAAATTTTTTGTCTTATAATACTCCTGTGCAACGCCTTGGGACGTTTTACTACGTTAAAGGCGCTATATAAATACAAGTTGTTGTTGTTGATAGTAATCAGGGAGTCTTCTTAGGCAGTCCCTCGGAACTGAGGATGACTTGCTTCCACATTAAAAATGAGTTCTCAGGTGACTGAGTCCAATGCGGGACCTAAAGTTTCTGTCACAGGTGGGGCAGACGGTGGTTGAAGGGGCGGGTGGGTGGGGTGCTTGGGTTGACGTACGCTCCTTGCGCTTGGCTTCTGCTTGCTCCTGGCGAAGAGACTCGTAATCAGGGAGGGAGGGATTATGGAGTGTCCTCCTCAAATTCGGCTGCCCTCAAAATTTTGTCACCATCCTCCGCCTGCTTCACGACAACATGCAAGCCGTGATCCTGACCAACGGTTCCCCCACAGACCCAATCCACGTACGGACCGGGATCAAGCAAGGCTGTGTCATTGCACCAACGCTCTTCTCGATCTTCCTGGCTACAATGCTCCATCTCAACCTCAGGAAGCTCCCTGCTGGAGTTTACAGAACAAACGGGAAACTGTTCAACCTCCGTCACCTCCAGTCCAGATCCAAGGTCGTCCCATCCTCTGTCGTCGAATTACAGTATGCAGACGATGCTTGCGTCTGCGCACACTCAGAGGTCGAACTCCAAACCATCGTCAACACCTTCACCGAAGCGTACGAGAGCATGGGCCTTACACTAAACATCTGTAAGACAAAGGTCCTCTATCAACCTGTCCCCGCCATACAGTACTGCCTCCCAATTATCAAAATCCACGACGAGGCCTTGGACAACGTGGACCACTTTCCATACCTCGGGAGCCTACTGTCAACAAGGGCAGACGTCGATGACGAAGCCCAACACCGCCTTCAGTGTGCCAGTGCAGCCTTCGGTTGCCTGAGGAAGAGAGTGTTTGAAGACCAGGACCTCAAACCCGGCACCAAGCTCATGGTCTACAGAGCAGTAGTGATACCCACCCTCCTGTATGCCTCAGAGACATGGACCATGTACAGCAGGCATCTCAATGCACTGGAGAGGTACCAGCAATGCTGCCTCCGCAAGATCCTGCAAATCCATTGGCAGAATAGGCGCACCAACGTCAGTGTTCTCGCTCAGGCCAACATCCCGAGCATCAAAGCTTTGACCACGCTTGATCAGCTCCGATGAACGGGTCACATCGTCCGCATGCCCGATACGAGACTCCCAAAACAAGCGCTCTACTCGGAGCTCCGACACGGCAAGAGAGCCCCAGGTGGGCAGAGGAAATGCTTCAAGGACACCCTCAAAGCCTCCTTGAAAAAGTGCAACATCCCCACCGACACCTGGGAATCCCTGGCCCAAGACCGCACAAAGTGGAGGAGAAGCATCCGGGAAGGCGCCAAACACCTCGAGTCTCTTCGGCGGGAGCAAGCTGAAGCCAAGCACAAGGAGCGCACGTCAACCCAAGCACTTCAACCACCGTCTGCCCCACCTGTGACAGAGACTGTAGGTCCCGCATTGGACTCATCAGTCACCTGCGAACTCATTTTTAATGTGGAAGCAAGCCATCCTTGGTTCCGAGGGACTGCCTAAGAGCGAGAGTAATCAGGACCAGGAGCCTTAACCTAGGGGTACTGAAATCCATTGTTGCACCCTTCCACCATCCCAGCAGAAATCACAAGATAAATATGAATGAGGAAGGCCCACCTTCGCTCTTCCATCTTAAAAAAATGAAATTCTCTCTATTATAGTATTCAATTCTCCTTAAATACTCCTAAGATTTTTTTGCCTCCAGAATGGCCTACTTCTGATCCTATGTTCCTAAATTTACCATTCACCATTTGAACCTGTGCTGCCTTTTCCTACAATCAAAGTTTACCTTTTAGTAGTACTCCAGTTTTACCTTTCTGTACTGTTTAATATATACCTATAGGGTCCCTTCTAAATCGCCTCATTTCAAGGCTGAAAGGCCAAGTTTTTTCTTATGGCTCAATCCTCTGACACTAAGGATCCGCCTTGTGGCTCTTTTCTGCACTACTTCCAGGGTTTAATGCCTCCGTGTGTCCCTGTGACCAAAACTAATCACAGAACTCAAGGTGTTGTCTGTGCAAAGCTGTAGTTTCAGTATAGCACTCTCTGACTTGCATGCCCCTGATTTAGCAATATAGTTCCTCCTTGCTTAGTTATTTGCTGCTCTATAATGATCAGACTTGTTAAGTTCCCATGCCTACTGATACTCTAAGATCTCTTTCAACTTCACACTTGGATAATTCAACACCATTTATAGAGCACGTGTCACCCATTTTTCTTTTAATCACCAAAAACGTATTCAAACCTGGGACCTTCCTGATCTGTATGGCTTATTTATTCACTAGATAAATCCAATGAGTTATTGGGTGAGCAAATCTGTATTATGTAATAGAATTTCCTTATTCTTACAGATATTCCACCTCATCAGCTTGGACGGCATATCTAGGCTTGAGGTTAATGAATAGAATGAACTCCCGGATAGTGACCAGATCAATTAAGAGAATTGTTACCCATCCCAAATATGATGAATATACATCAGATTATGACATTGCACTGTTGGAACTGAAGACACCAGTCTTTTTCAGTGATTCCATCCAACCTGTTTGCTTACCCGCCACTACTCATGTCTTCAGTACCACAGCAAGCTGCTACGTCACTGGCTGGGGAGTCCTCGGAGAAGATGGTATGTTGCTTTAGAAAAGGCTGTTGAAAACTATAAATGAAAGTAGTGCTTAATGTATTTATATTGTATGTGATAATAGAGAAAACACAGTGCATTCCAGTTGAATGTGCAGGTACATTCACCAATCTCGTGCGCCCAACAGAAAAGTCACGCCTGAAGTGAGCATGAGTTGGAGAATCGGGCTACAGTGTTGTACCCCAGTCTCTGATCCACACTCCCCGAGCATGGGAATGGTGAATTTACCCTATAATTTTTATACAAGTAAACTGACTGGATAATATGTTCATTTGTGCATTCAGGTGTGTATACAGTTGTCTGCAGTGGAAATATGCCCATTTTATGTTTATTGAACGTCTGCAGTCGGGTGAAATAGATATGCTACTTTTTTCTTTAGATTTTTTGATATTGCAAGTGAGTTAACAATTGGACGATTTGTCTGGAAAAGCAAAGTTGTATATAACAGATGACATCCTAAAGTGTTAGTATAAGAATTTGCTGAAAAAGAGTTTGCCTTCATTTTGCCATCTGATATATTGGTTTTACATTACTGAAAGTCTAGTAGGAAGATTACAATCTGAGTTAATTGAGCCCCTTGCTGTACGGTAGTATAATGGTTATGTTACTGGGCTGATAATCCAGACAATGTGTGTTCAAATCCCACCATGGCAGTCTAAGAGTTTGAATTCAGTTTAAAAATCTGGAAATAAAAGATGGTATCAGTAAAAAGTAACCAATGAAGCTGTCGGATTGTTGTAAATCCCAAATGGTTCACTAATACCCTTTAGGAAAGGAAACCTGCCGTCCTTATTCGGTCTGGCCAATATGTGACTCTAGTCCCGTACCAATCTCTTAACTGCCATATGAAGTGGCCTAGCAAGCCACTCAGTTATACAAAACCGCTACAAAGGATTGCAGCGGTTCAAGAAGAAGGCCCACGACCAACGTTTCCAATAAGCTGCGCAATATATCAGAACAAGAGGAAATAATCTTAAAATAAGAGCTAGGCAATTTAGGAGTGAAATCAAGAAGCACATTTTCGTACAAAGGGTAGTAGAAATCTGGAACTCACTCCCCAAAAGGCTGTGGTTGCTGGGTCAATTCAACTTTTAAGACTGAGATTGATAATTTTTGTTAAGTAAGGGTATCGAGGGAAATGGAGCACAAGCAGGTAAATGGAGTTGAGGTACAGATCAGCCATGATCTAACTGAATAGTGGAACTATCAGAAAAGACTGAACAGGGTGGGCCTCTTTTCTCTAGAAAAGAGAAGGCTGAGAGGTGACCTGTTAGAGGTCTTCAAAATTATGAAGGGGTTCTATAACGTAGGTGTAGAGAAGATGTTTCCACTTCTGTGTGGAGTCCAAGTCTAGAGGCTATCAATATAAGATAGTCACTAATAAATCCAATGAGGAACTAAGGAGAAACTTCTTTACTCAGGGATGGTGAGAATGTGGAACTCACCAACACATGGAGTGGTTGAGGTGAATAGCATAGATCCATTTAAGGGAAAGCTAGATAAGTACACGAGGTAAAAGGAATTGATGGATATGTTGATAGGGTGAGATGAAGTAAGGTGGGAGCAGGCTCATGTGGAGCATAAACACCGGCATAGACCTGTTGGGCCGAATAGCTGGTTTCTGTGTTGTAAAATTATATGCAACAGGCTCGGGGAGTGAATAACGTAAAAAAATGTTTGAAATAAGGAATATTAGATTTGAATGTCTTTCGTTGCTGTAAAAATGTTGCACTTGAGTGCTACCCTGCTGGAGACTGAAATAATTGAAATAAATATAAAATATTGGTCAGCAGACAAATATATCAGTTAAGTGTAGATGTATTTAATCAAAGCAAGCACAGAATCAGCAGCTTGAGCAGTAACTGCAGATTGCAAGGAAATAACCTTGGCGTGTGTGAACAGCAGATCCAATGGATGTTCAATTCTGTGGATGATATTTAGCTAAACAAAACCCTTTCTGTTTGTTAGGTGAACTAGCCACTGTTCTTCAGGAGGCCAGTGTGAAAATAATTCCTCTCAATATTTGTAACAAGCTATACGAGAACTCAGTGACGTCCAGAATGCTTTGTGCAGGCTATCTTCGTGGTGGAGTTGATGCATGCCAGGTAAGAGGCCATGCATTTCAGTACAGATAATTAATCTAAAATACAGAATTAAGTATTTTGATTTTCATCAGATTTTACTGCAGTGGTACTCAAGTTTAATCTTTATTTTCTAAACAGAAGGGTGATCTTAAGTAGGATCATTTCTTAAAAGAGAAATTTATTTTTTTCATTTACTACAAAAACATATACAATTACATCTTTATTAATCTTTCTTTATACTCTACATATAGGGAAACAATGTATAACCCTATGTAATTTAATGGGCTAATTACCAAAATGACAGCCACAAAATAAGGTTATATACAGACATGAAATCAACTGCAAGATAGGGTTTTGTACACAAGACCTATATATTCAAAATAAAGAACTTTCTTTTTGCTACTGCATGTCACTATAATAATAATTAAACTCTGGGTTTAGAATGATAAATATATCGAGAGATTCTTAAAGAAATCACATTGACATCTTTCTCCCCTCTCCCTCTTGAAGCTGCTGACCACTTCCTGGAGTACGGATCAATAAATACTGGTCACCCTCCACTGTCAAGCTCAAATGGGAAGTTTTTTTCATTTGTGTGGCTAGAGAATGAAGTCTAGATTTTTAGTAGTTTAGATGTAGACACAATTTTCTCCATAAGTGTAGCACTGCTGGTTGCTCTCAAAGTCACAAGCAGCCTCAACTTTAATGTTTCTACACCACTGTTGGTAGTGTATGATTACAGTCTGACAAGTTTCCATTATAAATATGAACGTTGAAATTTATAAATGTATAAGTAAGGACAAAATATATGACATTGAAATGGGGGCTGCGTTAATTCTATGTGCCTGGTTCACATATCCCCTGGTCCCTAACCCTGCTTCACCTGAAGATGACACTTGGTCCTGACTCCCCAAATACAATGCCATGGACTGTGGCTTTTTCATTGTAATTGTGTTTATGTATACTGTATGATCTTTTTACTATTTTGTCAGCTATCACACTGCATATTAGTATTTATTTGTAAATAAAAACATTGATTGCTGTCACCTATAAACCATTGGTCTGTAATAATGACCATTTTGAAGAAAATTTGAGTATGTTAGATTCAAAAACAGGATTACAGAAATTTGATTAAAAGTTGGATAGCATCTCTGCAACGACTGATAACAGAAGAGTTACAGCTGCGGATCTTGGGGCCGAAGGTTCACTTACAGGACTTCTTGCAATATTGAGAGAAAACCAAAAGTACAACATTGTCATGAAAAACATTGCAACTAACTTTCAGTCAGCTACCAAATCAGATGCTATTGCGTGGTCAGTTTCCTTACACTGGAATTTCATGGCATGTCTTCTGAATCAGACATAAACAATGCCTACAGAATAAAAATAGCTCCACATGTGCTGGCCAGGTACGACGAGCAGTATAGTGCTTTGCGCTAGCCTCATAACAAGAAGATCACAGGTTGAGGTCTTGGGACTGAGAATCTTATTTGGATGTACTTTGAGTCTCTTACCAGATCCAAGTTAAATGATTTGCTTCTGCGTGCTACTTCGGTTCAGGGCGATGTAGAGGTGATATGGTCTCGCTCCACTTGAAGAGACCTTTAGAGTTTTTAAAATGACACTGTCCACGAGAATATCGTAACTAATGTGACTGAAAAATCTTGAGCTTCTGAAATATCATTCCTGCATCATGGTGAGTGACTTTGTTGTGTGCAGTAATGTTGTTTTGCACCTGACAATAGCAACAAAGATGTAAGATTTGTTCTTGGCCCTCAGTATTGGTAGTGGAAAGCTACGACTGAATCTGAGGAAGGGGAGGGCCAGTTAATAGGGAAGGGCTTCACAATGTTCCCCATTTCTGTTGTGTGTTGCTCTTGGCCAAGATAAGACAAAAGAAATGTGAATTTATGAACTAACTTATCATACCTTACCACCTCCAAGTTCCCCTCCAAGTCACACACCATCCTGACTTAGAAGTATATCGCTGATCCTTCATCATCGCTGGGTCAAAATCCTGGAGCTCCCTCCCCAGCAGCACTGTGGTACCTTCACCACACGGACTGCAGCGGTTCAAGAAGGCGGCTCACCACCACCTTCTCAAGCGCAATTAGGGATGGGCAATAAATGCTGGCCTTGCCAGCGACGCCCACATCCCATAAACGAAAAAATAAATATCTGAAACATTTAAAAGTGCTTCATATACAGTAAATTGTATATTGAAATGGCCTTTTATTGTCTGCTTGCATAGGTCACTGAACTTTGAAGTCCAGTTACTCTTGTTGCACAGGCAAACGTAATAGCCATTTTTACACAGCAAGATCCCGCAAAAAGCAATGAGGTAAATGACCAGTTAATCTGTTTTTTGTGTGTATTGGTTGAGGGCGGAATAAAGCCACATTGAAGAGGCTTTTTTTTTTCTGCTGACACCTAAAAACATTGCTCCTTCTGCATAACAGCTTTAATTTGGGGTCCAGGTCATACTGGGATAGGCCTTCAGCATTTAGAAAAAAAAATGTATTACATAATATTTATGGGGAAAAAAAGCAATCTTGTTGCACAGGAACAATTATTGTTGGCTGCTGTCTAATATCTGCTTCACAGTGACCAAAGAAAAGAGACGCCACAGTAGAGATATTAAGATACTTACATTATTTCTGACACCAAGCAAAATTCTGATTTATTGCTGGCATAACAAATGGTGCCATCCACCATGGTTAAACTGTTACCATTAGTTCTATACACTTATAGGCATGGAACGTTTTGCCACATAATACTGTCACTAAGTGCACAGTGGAAAAACATGAAAGTAAACATTAATGTGCGTCTCTGATCTGATATCTTTTGAATCTCAAATATAATATAAAAATGGAACGTCTAGTGCACATTTCTTGTCCTTCACACGTCTTGTCACATTAAATTTCTGTCTCACACGTGGAAAAAAAAGCAAAAGAAACAAAAACATTCAGTCAATATCTGATATCGAAGATCTGTAACAGCTCAGTGAATTCACTTACTCACATAAAAACAAAGGCAGTCATTTGATGCTGGAGACAGACTGTCTGTGATCGCAGAGCGATTTTGCAAATCACACTCTTAATTAAGAAAAAAAGCTAGGGTTGTGCCTCTCTCACACTGTTTTCTTCCCCTGGTATGACCCTCATCTCCGCTCCCTTAAGTCCAAGGGACGCAGACTTGAACGTTTATGGCGGACAACTGGTTTAGCCATTCATCGCCAGATCTGGCTGGACGATATAAAGCACTATCGAGTCCTGTTCTCCTCTGCCAAAACTGCTCACTATTCCAGGATCACCCTGGAATGCAAAGATAACCCCCAGCTTCTCTTCTCCACTATAAACCGTCATCTTAAACCCCTCTCCCGTGCTTCCGCCACCCTCAACTCCAACAACAAGTGCGAGGAGCTCATGAACTTCTTTGTCACTAAGATTGAGACCATCCGATCGGCTGCCTGTGTTGCTTCCCTCCCTTCCCCTAGCCCATCGGGCCAAACTTCCTCTAAGGCTACCCCCTGCCCTAGCCCTGAACTCCAAACTTTCTCTAGTTTCTCTCCTGTCTCTTCAAGCTCATCTTGTCCATGAGATCCACCTTCTGCTCCCTCCACCCTATTCCCACCAAATTGCTGAACATTCAACTTCCCTTCCTGGCCCCCATGTTAGCTGATATTGTTAACCATTTCCTCTCCTCAGGTACTGTACCCCTCCCCTACAAATCTGCCATCACCTCTATCCTCAAAAAAAACACCCTTGACCCCTCTGTCCTTGCAAACTACCACCCCATCTCCAACCTTCCATTCCTCTCCAAAGTCCTTGAACGTGTTGTTGCCTCCCAAATCTGTGGCCATCGTTCCTGCAACTCTATATTTGAATCCCTCCAATAGTACTGAAATGGCCCTTATCAAAGTCACAAATGATATCCTATGTGACTGTGACAGTAGTAAACTATCCCTCATCTTCCTTCTAGACCTGTCTGCAGCCTTTGACATGGTTGACTACACCATCTTCCTCCAACGCCTCTCCTCCATTATCCACCTGGGTGGGACTGCCCTCGTCTGGTTCCATTCTTATCTATCCTGTTGTAGCCAGAGAATCACCTCCAATGGCTTCTCTTCTTGCTCCTGCAACGTTACCTCTGGAGTCCCTCAAGGATCTATCCTCGGCCTCCTCCTATTTCTCATCTACATGTTGCTCCTCGGCGCATCATCTGAAAATACAACATATTTACACTGACGACACCCAGCTCTACCTCATCACCACCTCTCTCGACCTCTCCAATGTCTCTGATTTGTCACACTGCTTGTCCGACATCCAGTACTGGATGAGCAGAAATTTCCTCCAACTAAATATTGATATATTCTTTGGTACCGTTTACTCCGTTCCTAACCACCGACTCCATCCCTGGCAACTGTCTGAGGCTGAACCAGACTGTTCGCAACCTTAATGTTGTATTTGACCCCAAGATGGGCTTCCGACCACATATCCGCTCCACCATCAAGACTGCCTACTACCACCTCCATAACATCGCTCGACTCTGCCCCTGCCTTTGCTCATCTGCTGCTGAAACCCTCATCCATGCCTTTGTTACCTCTAGATTTGACTATTCCAATACTCTCCTGGCCGGCCTCCCATTTTCATCCTACATAAACTTGAGCTCATCCAAAACTCTGCTGCCCCTATCCTAACTCGCACAAAGTCCTGTTCACCCATCTCCACTGTGCTCGCTGACCTAAATTGGTTCCCAGTCCGGAAAGACCTCAGTTTTAAAATTCTCATCATTGTTTTCAAATCTCTCCATGGCCTCGCCCTCCCTATCTCTGTAACCTCCTGCATCCACACAACCCTCCGAGATCTCAGAGCTTCTCCAATTCTGGCCTCTTGTGCATCCTCAATTTTAATTACTCCACCAATGGCGGATGTTCCTTCAGCTGCCCAAGTCCTAAGCTCTGGAATTCCCTCCCTAAACCTCTCCGCCTCTAAGACGCTCCTTTAAACCTACCTCTTTGACCAAGCTTCTGGTCATCAGTCCTAATATCTGCTTATGTGGCTCGGTGTCAAATTTTGTTTGATAACACTCCTGTGAAGCACCTTGGGACGTTTTACTACCTTAAAGACGCTGTATAAATGCCAGTGGTTGTTAAACCTCAAGAGCAATTAATCTCTGACCTCACCCAATGATTACTTAGTAACAAATAAACTTTGTGGCCTCAAAGAGACTGTAGGCACAGCCTATTATATTCTGTGTTACATAGTTAACGTAATCCTTACAAAACTGACCTTGAGCGATGCTACAGATCTGCTGTCACTTGTGAGGCAGCACAGGTGATACACTTTCAGTTGATTAACTCAATGCATATTTATGAAACAACAATAAATCAGAACTCTGTAACATGAGAAGTAACGAAAATATATCAATAAGAAAGCAGAAACTGAACTAAATGAGTTCTCTTATATTGCAGATTCACCAATGTAAATTTTGACTTTTTTTTCAAAAATCTTTCATCCATAATTTTTCTTGCTCAAAAACTCAAAATAAGGGAGAT
Organism: Squalus acanthias; assembly: GCA_030390025.1. Classification (NCBI taxonomy): domain Eukaryota; kingdom Metazoa; phylum Chordata; class Chondrichthyes; order Squaliformes; family Squalidae; genus Squalus; species Squalus acanthias. The sequence continues at coordinate 144,237,090 of CM059429.1, forward strand.
TTCCCCATGTCTGCTTCCATCGGGTGGGAGGCGGGGAAGAGTGAACCTTCTGCTTACCTGATGGAAGTGGGTGGAGGCCTAAACCATTTTCATGGTTGGGCCTCATTTGCATTCCGTCATTGAGCTGCTTGAGCTTCTGGAGCAGCTCACCAATCAGAAAAGCCAGAAAATTGAGCCGATGCAGGTATGTTAAGGGGGAAGTGATTTGTATGGGTTAATGAGGCTCCCGTCTGTTTCTAACAGGCACCTGGGATGCCCATTACAAGACCCCAACCAAAATGGTGGACACTCGGACATTAGCGGGAATGGGGTGGTAAGTTCTGTGCTGCCATTTTTATCTTGCTACCACCCTGTTCCGACCCGATGGAGGGATGAAAACTGGCTCCAAGATTTCTAATTCTAATAAAAATGTTAAAAAGTACATAGTTCACAGTAGCATTATTAAAATCACCAATAAAATTATCTTTTGTGTCTTTTGATTGCTTTCATTAAGGCTTTATTCCTTAGTGGCCTTACCCTCTCTCAACAGCTTATGTTTGGAGTTGATACAAATCTTGGGGCCAGTTTTCATGTCGGTTGGTGGGAGGCTATAGGAGGGGGGAACTTAAAACTATCACTAAAGAAAAAGTACTCGGTAAAATAATGGGACTAAAAGTGGACAAGTCCCCTGGATCTGATGGCTTGCATCCTAGGGTCTTAAACGAAGTGGTTGCAGAGATAGTAGATGCATTGGTTGCAATCTACCAAAATTCCCTGGATTCTGGAGAGGTCCCAGCGGATTGGAAAACCGCAAATGTAACGCCCCTATTTAAGAAGGGAGGGAGACAGAAAGCAGGAAACTATAGACCAGTTAGCCTAACATCTGTCATTGGGAAAATGCTGGAGTCCATTATCAAGGAAGCAGTAGCAGGACATTTAGAAAATCATAATACAGTCAAGCAGAGTCAGCATGGTTTTATAAAAGGGAAATCATGTTTGACAAATTTGCTGGAGTTCTTTGAGGATGTAACGAGCAGGGTGGATAAAGGAACCATTGGATGTGGTGTATTTGGATTTCCAGAAGGCATTCGATAAGGTGCCACATAAAAGGTTACTGCACAAGATAAGAGCTCATGGGGTTGGGATTAGCATGGATAGAGGATTGGCAAACTAACAGAAAACAGAGAGTCGGGATAAATGGGTCATTTTCCGGTTGGCAAACGGTAACTAGTGGGGTGCCACAGGGATCAGTTCTGGGGCCTCAACTATTTATAATCTACATTAATGACTTGGATGAAGGGATCGAGTGTAATGTAGCCAAATTTGCTGATGATACAAAGATAAATGGGAAAGCAAGTTGTGAAGAGGATACAAAGGGGGAAAAATTGTGTTGCTTTGTGCCTCCCATTAGCGCCCTAAGAGGGCGCTAATGGGGCACGAAGCAACTAGCCCCCGGGCGCGGTGCCGCCCACGCCTCCCACAAAATTCAGCGGGAGGTTAGCGGCGGCGCTAACCGGTAGCGCCCCGTGGTAATGACGTCATCGGCGTGTGCAGTGCCCCGCTCGCGATCTTCGGGAGCGCCCCCTGACTTACCGCCGGACGCTATGTCCGACGGGGTCAGGGGGGTCTACCTGCAGCCAGGGAGGCGCTATTTAAAGGCGAGGTGTAGGGCGGCCATTTTAGTTGCTGGCCGCCTGCCTGCGCTCCCGTCCCCAGCCTCCTGAAGGCCCCCCCCCCCCGGTGTGGAGTGCTGGCTGCGCTCCAAGAGCCTGGCACTTCTTTTGAGTGCCGGGCTCTTTTGCCGGCACTCCCGATCCCCGAGGGGCCCAGCTGGGCCCCGGGTCGTGCTGCGCAAGGCCCCTCCAGTTTAAGAAGGGGAGGAAGGCCTGCAATACCCCGGCACGTCGCGCCGCGATATTGACTCGCAGCGCCCCAAGAGGGATGCGGGGCGCTTCCCTCTTGGGGCGCAACCACTCAACTTCCGGCGCGCCCCGGCGAAGTTAGCGCCCCCGCTACTCAATTTTTAGTCCATTGAATCTGCAAAGGGATATAGACAGGCTAAGTGAGTGGGCAAACATTTGGCAGATGGAGTATAATGTTGGGAAGTGTGAGGTTATCCACTTTGGTAAGAAAAAGAAAAAAGCAAATTATTATTTAAATGGAGAGAGATTACAAAATACTACAGTTCAGAGGGACCTGGGGGTCCTTGTGCATGAAACACAAAAAGTTAGCATGCAGGTACAGCAAGTAATCAGGAAGGCAAATGGAATGTTGGCCTTTATTGCAAGGGGGTTGGAGTATAAAAGCAGGGAAGTCCTGCTACAACTCTACAGGGTATTGGTGAGACCACACCTGGAGTACTGCGTACAGTTTTGGTCTCCTTATTTAAGGAAGGATATACTTGCATCGGAGGCAGTTCAGAGAAGGTTCACGAGGTTGATTCCTGAGATGAAGGGGTTGACTTCTGAAGAAAGGTTGAGCAGGTTGGGCCTATACTCATTGGAGTTTAGAAGAATGAGAGGTGATCTTATTGAAACATATAAGATACTGAGGGGGCTCGACAAGGTAGATGCAGAGAAGATGTTTCCCCTCACTGGGGAATCTAGAACTAGGGGGCATGGTTTTAGAATAAGGGGTTGCCCATTTAAAACTGAGATGAGGAGGAATTTCTTCTCTCAGAGGGTTGTAAATATGTGGAATTCTCTGCCTCAGAGAGCTGTGGAGGCTGGGTCATTGAATATATTTAAGGTGGAGATAGACAGATTTTTGAACAATAAGGGAGTGAAGGGTTATGGGGAGCGGGCAGGGAAATGAAGCTGAGCCCAAGATCAGATCAGCCACGATCTCATTAAATGGCGGAGCAGGCTCGAGGCGCCAAATGGCCTCCTCCTGCTCCTATTTCTTATGCACTTATCCTATCAACACTCGGCCTGTAATTCTCAGGATTCTGCACTTTGAGCACTTACAGTACAGAGAATATGCTATCATGCATCACTATGATTCTCTTGGTGTAACAACTGGAAGCATGGTTTTCTTCATGCTATAAAACTACTTGTATTTGTTTATCCAAATTATTTCAAAACAAGCTTGGTCATGAATTTTAGAATCTTTTTTGACCTATGTTTTCACAGGAAAATTATAAAGTGTATAATTTTACTTCAGAGCGACAGCAATTGGAAAGTCGTACTTTGCTTAGTAAGAATTCTAAAACGATACCTGTTTACAGCAAGGTTTATTTATGCTTTTTCCTCCTCTTTTATCTTTTTTGCAATTTTCTCCACAACCACATTCAACTCCATGTTCTTGCTCAGCTTCAGGTACACAGCAAGGTTTATTTATTTTTCTCAATGCAAAACTCAAAATTATAATAGTATCTATTAAGTTGTTTCATTTTTTTCAAATGATTTTTGTTTGTTGTATCAAATGATTTGAAAACCTAGAGGAGGATGAATTTTGAAAACTTTCAGAGGTAAAGTTTCACAAGCTTATTTTCCCCCTAAATAAACGGGTGGGTTTGGAGCGTGAGGGCAGTTAAATTGTTAAAAATGGGACTCCTGACCTGATCCCGCCTCCAACACACCCACTTCCGGTTTTAACGGAGGCGGGAAGGGGGGGGGGGGGGGGGGGCGACCAACCTGCTCCCAGGGGGCGGTCCATCAATTTAAATATAATGACTTGGAAGCCACCTTTTGCACCTCCATTTTGTTTTAAACTGCATGTGGACAGGTTTCACACCATTCGTGAAACCTGGCAGTTAAACCGAGGCGGGGACTGCTGCATCCAGGAGGTAAGTGGCTTTATACCTATGTCCTGGATCCAGGGTCCCTGCCATACCCACCCCCCTGATGATGCTGAGGCCAGCCACAATCCTCTCTTCCCCCCACCCCCCCCCCCCCCCCGCTGATCCCCAACCCCCCCCCTCACGACCGACCCCTCGCATCTGCAGGCCTACCTGCCCGCAGCCAGCCAGACTCTCAATCTGGCTGACTGCGGGCGGGAATCCGAGGTCTCACTTGCAAATCAGGCCCTGCCGTTAAAGTTGGCAGGGTCTGCGGGAAACCCGGCCTCTCGAGTTTCCTGCCCGCCTCAGTGGCCCCCCCGCCCCCAACCCGCTTCCCTGGAGAAAATTCCGGCCCAAGTGCTTACTTTTTACTTCAGGGAGAAGCACTGGTTCAGAGACAAACGCAAGGAGAGAAACAAAGGGTTGAGTAGAGCATCTGTGCTTTGTTTTGTTTATATAGAATATTCAAGACCGCGATTGTTAACAAACAGAAAGAGAGAGAGTAGTGGTGAGCAGTTGTTTATGACACAGGAGGGACGTATACAGTGATGGTGTCCCCCAGGTGTCGGTATTAGGGCCACAGCATTTTTTCACATATATATTAATGGCATGGACTTGGGTATAGAAGGCAAAATTTAAAAGTTTGCAGATGACACAAAACTTGGAAATGTAGTAAACAGTGAGGAGAGCAGTAGCAGATTTCAGGAGGACATAGACAGACTGGTGAAATGGGCAGACACATGGCAGATAAAATTTAATGCAGTGAAGTGATGTATTTTGGATGGAAGAATGAGGAGAGGCAATATAAATTAAATGGTATAATTTTAAAGGGGCTGCAGGAAGAGAGAGAGCTGGGGGTTCTTTGAAGGTGGCAGAACAAGTTGATAAGGCTGTTAAAAAAGCATGCAGGAACTTGGGCTTTATAAATAGAGGCATAGAGTACAAAAGGAAAGAAGTTATGCTAAACCTTTATAAATCTGGCAAATATTTATCCCTCAATGTGTCCTAGCCAATATTTATCCCTCAATCAACATAACAAAAACAGATTATCTGGTCATTATCACATTGCTGTTTGTGGGAGCTTGCTGTGCGTAAATTAGCTGCCGCGTTTCCTACATTACAACAGTGACTACACTTCAAAAGTACTCCAATGGCTGTAAAGCACTTTTGAGATGTCCAGTGGTTGTGAAAGTTGCTATATAATGCAAGTCTTTCTTTTCTTATCACTGGATGAGCCTCAGTTGGAGTATTGTGTCCAATTCTGGGCACCACAACTCGAGAAGGATGTGAAGACCTTGGAGAGGGTGCAGAAGAGATTTACTAGAAAATCAGGCTACAATACTACTTATGGATTTGCTTGTTTCCAAAAGATTTGAAAACAAGCTGGTAGAGTGAATTTTAGAAGATAAGGGAGTACATTTTTGTCTTCATCTGGTGGAGTGGATTGCCTGCCTGTTATAGAACCTGCCTGACATTAATTCCATTGATTTCAATGGAATGAAAATCATACGGGTTCTATAATGGGTGCACGATTAGCCAGATTAGACTTAAAGGGACATAGTTCCACGTTAACACCAGATGTATGGTATAAAACTGCCATCCTTATAAATCAGTGTATCATCTGACTAAATGTGATCAACACTTGTTCATTGAAAGTGCTTTTTGTTTTATTCTAGGGAGACTCTGGTGGTCCACTGGTTTGTCTGGGGAAAAGAAGGAAGTGGTTTCTAGCAGGAATAGTCAGCTGGGGAGAAGGATGTGCTCGACGTAATCGTCCTGGCGTTTATACTCGAGTTTCTAGATTTTCTGACTGGATCAAGCAACAAATCAATTGAAACATTGGTTCATTCTATGAAGATGCTCATCCTGTTTCCTAATTGGATAATTCAGTATTTTAACTTGTGGCTCACAAGGGAGCCTGACAGATGGAAAATAATTTGGCCATTGACTCAATATGCTACCATTTAAAGATTCAATGGCCTGTAAAAGACAGTGGAAGAACAAAAAAAGAAAGCCTTTCTAAAACCGAGCATTGGTTAATAGATTACGAATGTTTCTGCCAAGAAGATATTCATAAATGGACTTGAGTCATGCTGTTATTTGGCACAGCACAGTTATAATAGTACTCTTGTTATTAGTCTACTTAAAAGATAATTTTATTATCATACGATACCTATATAAGTTTTATAAAGATTTTCATCAAAATAAATATTTCAGGGGTCTCTCTAGAATAGATAATTTCTTTAAAAAAGGACAATGTGTAGCACTGTCTACACTAGGTATATGGATGAGCTTTCCTGTTTAATAACTAAAGTTATCACAATGCTTTTATTTTTGAACACAATAATCACTTTTAAAAAGTATGACAATTATGTTTATAATTGTGAACTGGTACGTCATTTATATTGTATAGAAGATTTCATGCCAAATCTTTGGATAAAGGTTAAAAATATTTTCAGTCTTTTTTCAGCTATCCTGTCTATTTTAAAGTACAAAAGACGTTAACACAGTTATAATCCCATTTTACATTTTCTACTGCACAGCAGGGCCAGTAACAAATTCATTACTTGGACAAAATTATGTTACAGAGTTAGACTGCGGAAAAGAAAACATCAAGGAGATGACATCTCTCTGCCTTGTTATATCTCTCTCCTCTTTCAAAACCCACTTCTTTGTGCGTTCGGTTACCTTGCTATCTACTTTATGCTTGGTACCCACCCGATTCCCCCTTAAAGTGCCTTGGGATGTTTCACGATGTAAAAGGCTCTATATAAATGCAAGTGGTTGCTATTGGCAACACAGCTTACAGGTATTAAAGTCCCTTTTGAATAGTATCATAGTAGTTACAGACTATAGGGCCGCGAAATTGGAGCCTTTAGCGCTGGCCGTTAAGGCTGGTTTGGAAGAAAAAATGGCGGCCGCCTCGCTTCCGGTGCGGAACGCGCCGGCCGCCATTTTGGGCAGGTCGGCAGCACTGCCGTTGCCTGCATTTGCTTCCCATATTTAAATGATCCAGATCATGACGCCAATCGGCGTGCAACGCCTGAATTGATGCACGATCTGTGATTTTGGACGTCGCCGCTCTTAATAACACCTTCTCCAAACCACGCACGGAAGAGTGTGCGTGCAGCGGTTACAACAGAGCCGCTGCCAGCGCTTCTTAAAGGGACACACGCAACTTTCAGGTAAGTTGAGAGTTTTGCTTTTGGGCTGGTTTCTTTACATTTTATTGGAGTAGTAGCTTGGTGCAATATATTTAAAAAGTTGTTAAAGTGTGCAGGGAGTGCTGCTGGACATTTGCAAGGCTTTGGCTCTTGAAGGAAGGAGTCTGAGAACACCACTTGCTCCCAGTCCTGGGCCTCTTGTTGCAGTCCCCCTTGGGCTGCAGAATCACATTGAAATGGAGCAGAGGCAGCAAAGGAGACAAGTTGCTCGCAGAGGGAGGAGGAAGCAGAAGAGGAAAAAGTAGAAGAGGAGGAAGCGGAAGGAAGGAGGCACCCCAGACAGCCCCTTTCTCGACGGGATATCCAGGATCGAATCATCCGCCTGCGGTACCAGTGACCACAACCCCAATTCCTCTTTCAACATTTATCCCACACCTTCCCTTCCCTCTGTTACTGACAATCACAGCGTCTTCTTGGCCACAATACTGACATAAAAACCACCACAAAGCCAACTTTCCAATCCAACTTTATCCATATATGCATTCAATATTACATCAAAAGAATCAACTAATCGCCTTTGTGCATTCCCTTAGTGACTGTCTTGCGTGTGCCTTTGCCGATTCTGGTGCTGTTATGCAGTGCTACCCCAGTGGCTGCAGCATGGCTGGTGGAAGGCTGCTGGCTTTCAGTGGGGGCACTGCAAATGACCTTGCAGGACGACTTTGAGCAGCTGGTGGCTTGGAGTGTCAAATCGAGTGACAGTGTTGGTTCTTCACTCTCATCTCCCTCTTCTTGGTCAATCACTGGCTGGGCAGGCTGGATTTCTCAGGTGTCTGAAATGAGGAAGGCACAAGGGTAGGGCTGTGGTGAGGGGGGGTGGAGCAAGAGTTGCATGCTTACACCATGTGAAGCTTGTAAATCAGAAGAGATTGCGGGATGAGGGGGAAGTGGGATGTGAGAAGGAGGATAATGTATAAGGATAACGGCATCTTGTATTCATTCAGCCCCGCCGCTGGCCAAGGGCTCAGCCATGCCCCTGCCAAGAATGGCCAGCAACGACTCCTCCAAGGTGGGGGGTGGGGGGAGAGGTGAAGCTAGGAATGTGAGGTATGCCTCGTGTTTGGTAGAGATTGTTGGTAGGTGAGTGATGGGGGAGGGTTGTGCATTGAGCAGTGTGTGAGGCTAGTGGTGCAGTTGGTAGGAGACGGCTTTTGAAGATGCATTCACTGACATTGACCACTCGTCTGAGGTCATGAAACTTCTTTGGGCACTGGAGCCTGGTCCTGGGGGGGGGGGCAACACTGCTGGCAGTGACCACCTCGTTGATCTGGTCCCACATCCTTCTTTTTGGAGGGCCTCCTGGCCCCCTGTGGGTAGAGGATCTCTCTACCAGTATTGACCCCCTGCACAAAGCTTGAGTGCTGTGTCCGAGACCCTGGGTACCCTTTCCCTGGCCTGCTGAGCTATTTGTGTTAGTGCTGAAGCACTTTTAGTATTTTTGATCAGCAGAAGGCAACTCACCTTTAAGAGGTGCGGACTGCCTAGTGCTGAAGGAATTTTAATTTTTTAATCTGCAGAAGGCAGCTCAGCTTTAAGAGCTGCAGACTGCCTTGAAGAGGAGCAGGCCAGCTTTAAGTAAAGCTAGCCTTGTTCCAGCGACGCAAACTTCGGCTCCCTGCTGAGCACACAGTCTGTCAGCAGCGCGTTCCGCCCGACAATCATGGTAATTAGCAGGTAGCACGAAATTGACGTTCTGCCTGCGCTTTTTGAATGGGCGCGGGCATATCTCGCATCGCGGTGCCCGCCACCGTTTTCCTGAGTTGAATTTCACCCCCGAGTTACTATCAAATGCAAATGTATCTGACATCATGCATTGCTGGTAGTAAAACCATGGGTCCAGGAGACACGCTTCTTCCATTCTGAATTTATTCTTCTAAAATTCTTTTCAAACATTGAGATATTTATTTTTGGAATAATTTTAATGCTATTCATACTTGAAGGGAGGTCATACTTATCAGTAATGGTGGTCAAAAAAGTCCAATGCAGTTTCCACGGTTCATCGAATAGCACCTGATCGTCAAAACAAATTCATTGATTTGAAGACGCTAGCAGGAAAAAATGTGAATTTCATTGCTGAAAGGTGTCGTACCAGGGAGGGAAAGATCACAAGATCCAGATTATTCCCGAGGGCAAAGAATTATATCAGAGGCCCAGATGGTTAGTAAATTTAATGACTGTTTCTCCTTCCAGGTTATTTCATAATATAATAAAAATAGTTGGGAAAGCCCCGTGCATAAATGTACCCAAAGCAGCATGGTAGTAGCAGTCTTTAAAGGCCCGGAATTTCCTGGATTGCATTTCTTCCTTTCTTCTTAGGCAGTCCTTCGGCACCGAGGATGACTTGCTTCCACACTAAAAATGAGTTCTCAGGTGACTGATGAGTCCAATGCGGGACCTGCAGTCTCTGTCACAGGTGGGGCAGACGGTGGTTGAAGGGGCGGGTGGGTGGGGTGCTTGGGTTGACGTGCGCTCCTTCCGCTGTTTGCGCTTGGCTTCCGCTTGCTCCCGGCGAAGAGACTCGAGGTGTTCGGCGCCTTCCCGGCTGCTGCTCCTCCACTTTGTGCGGTCTTGGGCCAGGGATTCCCAGGTGTCGGTGGGGATGTTGCACTTTTTCAAGGAGGCTTTGAGGGTGTCCTTGAAGCGTTTCCTCTGCCCACCTGGGGCTCTCTTGCCGTGTCGGAGCTCCGAGTAGAGTGCTTGTTTTGGGAGTCTCGTGTCGGGCATGCGGACGATGTGGCCCGTCCATCGGAGCTGATCGAGCGTGGTCAAAGCTTCGATGCTGGGGATGTTGGCCTATCCTGCCAATGGATTTGCAGGATCTGGGGAGGCAGCGTTGGTGGTACCTCTCCAGTGCTTTGAGGTGCCTGCTGTACATGGTCCATGTCTCTGAAGCATACAGGAGGGCGGGTAGACACTAGAAGGAGACACCGCGGGACACACTCACTGGAAGGAGACACCGCGGGACACACTAGAAGGAGACACCGCGGGACACGCTCACAAGAAGGAGACACCGTGGGACACACTCGCTGGAAGGAGACACCGCGGGACACACTCGCTGGAAGGAGCCACCGCGGGACACACTAGAAGGAGACACCGCGGGACACACTCACTGGAAGGAGACACCGCGGGACACACTCGCTGGAAGGAGACACCGCGGGACACACTCACTGGAAGGAGACACCGCGGGACACACTAGAAGGAGACACCGCGGGACACACTGGAAGGAGACACCGCAGGACACACTCACTGGAAGGAGACACCGCGGGACACACTCACTGGAAGGAGACACCGCGGGACACACTCACTAGAAGGAGACACCGTGGGACACACTCACTGGAAGGAGACACCGCGGGACACACTCACTGGAAGGAGACACCGCGGGACACACTCACTGGAAGGACACACCGCGGGACACATTCACTGGAAGGAGACACCGTGGGACACACTCACTGGAAGGAGACACCGCGGGACACACTCACTGGAAGGAGACACCGCGGGACAGACACACTAGAAGGAGACACCGCGGGACACACTCGCTGGAAGGAGACACCGCGGGACAGACACACTAGAAGGAGACACTGCGGGACACAGTCACTGGAAGGACACCGCGGGACACACTCACTGGAAGGAGACACCGCGGGACACACTCACTGGAAGGAGACACCGCGGGACACACTCGCTGGAAGGAGACACCGCGGGACACACTCGCTGGAAGGACACACCGCGGGACAGACACACTAGAAAGAGACACCGCGGGACACAGTCACTGGAAGGACACCGCGGGACACACTCACTGGAAGGAGACACCGCGGGACACACTCGCTGGAAGGAGACACCGCGGGACACACTCACTGGAAGGAGACACCGCGGGACACACTCGCTGGAAGGAGACACCGCGGGACACACTCGCTGGAAGGAGACACCGCGGGACACACTCACTGGAAGGAGACACTGCGGGACACACTCGCTGGAAGGAGACACTGCGGGACACACTCGTTGGAAGGAGACACCGCGGGACACACTCACTGCAGGACACACTCACTGCAGGACACATTCACTGGAAGAAGATACCGCAGGACACACTCACTGGAAGGAGACACCGCAGGACACACTCACTGGAAGGAGACACCGTGGGACACACTCACTGGAAGGAGACACCGCGGGACACACTCACTGGAAGGAGACACCGCGGGACACACTCACTGGAAGGACACACCGCGGGACACACTCACTGGAAGGAGACACCGCGGGACAGACACACTAGAAGGAGACACCGCGGGACACACTCGCTGGAAGGAGACACCGCGGGACACACTCACTGCAGGACACACTCACTGCAGGACACATTCACTGGAAGAAGATACCGCAGGACACACTCACTGGAAGGAGACACCGTAGGACACACTCACTGGAAGGAGACACCGCGGGATTGCATTTATGCTGAATTTTACACCAGTTTCTATACCGATCTTGCCGATAAACCAGTGCAAAACGAGCACAAATGAAGTGCCGCCAATGGGGTAATAGTGAGTGGACTGCTGTCTTCTGCCATGGTGCCTCACTCTCTGAGCCTCTTGCCTCTGCTATGCCTCTTCCATTATTTTGCAGAACAGGGATATGCCCACTGGGAAGGCCATTCCAGCTGCTTAGTCCTGAATGCATGGGGATCCGCAAAATATCGGGTTCATTGGAACTGACAGCACTTTGGCTAAGTATAGTGCAGGACTCGGTGAGATTTTTTTTTAAATTGTGAAGAAAATTGCTAGCAAATTCCAGAAATCTCAGCTACGCCGATATCAGGTGACTTTGGGCTGTGCAGCACCTAAATCTATGGATGTGAATCTGTGCCAGAGCATTATTAGCATAAATCCAGGAAACTTGCGTGAGTTGGTCTTCTGAATGGGGGTGAAGCTTTCTAAGTTAGCGACAGAGGATTTCAGTGGACGTATCTCGGAAACGGCGCAAACGATTGAGGAAATTTCCGCGTAAAACGGTTACGTGCGAATTTCCTCTGAAAAAACGGTGCAATGCCGCTCTTACGCCTTAGTTAAGCCAAAACTTTCCAGGTAATTCCTGGCCAGTTTCTGTACATGCAAGATGCCCTTGGTACAATAATCTACATTGTTTGCATTTGGAAAATTTTCTAAAATCTGCAGCCGTATATCTCCAGTTCCATAGCACGTGCCTACAAGTGACTATTTGTATATTACCTTTGTGAGTTGTCTCCCATTTCCACTGCATCCATATTTGAGGGTTCTGATTAGGCAGTGGAGGCAAGAACTCTGCAGTGAGGAGAGGACCTGTCAGCTGTCGCAGGAACCTTCAGGATGCCTCCCCAGAAGTACCTCAAATGTTCTGTAAGCACCCAGATGTCACTAACAGAGTGTAACTGTATAACATTATAGAGTTGGGCTGGGATAGGTTAGCAAGGAAGATGAGCCCTCTAATCAATCTGCTCACCAAATTTATATAAGGCCAGCAATCCTGCACCATGTGGCTCTGGCATGATGCCACTCGGAGCACCTTAAAAGGCATCCACAAAGCTTTTTGAAAGGCTTGTGGGGCCAGTGTTTGTTTCGGGGTACCATCCTATAAAGCATCCATCAATGAATGGATCCTCTCTTCAGTCTATAAAATATAAATAGCCAGTTTTTTTGTCAAATACATGTGTCCTATATGGGAATATAAGAGTTTGATTAGCAATTTGTATAGAAATTTGAAGTAATGGCATGCATTGTGATATATTTAAGAGTTGTGTACATAGTCTATTCAGTTGAAAAAACACATTGGATTCTAGTGTGGTTGTCTATATATGTATTTTTCTATGGAATAATATTTTATTTACCTGTAATATTTTTCTAGTTGTTGTGATGAAAGATGTTTGTTCTTCTCATTGATATTTCCAGTCTCACCCTTTTCCCCTTCAAGTCTTAGAAACCCAGTTTATGTATAGAGTAGACCCTTGAGGACAGTGGCTGCTTAACTTTCTGGGTGCAGATGTTCTCTATGTACATGTGGCATGTGTTTCCACTCCGTAAGTATGCATTTCAAATAAATGTAAGTTGTGCTACTTTATTGCAATTTGCAGTAAGTTCATAACACACAATACAGTGATCTGAAATGTGTTAGTTGATTCTCTCGACTGATACTATCTTTCCATAGCTCCTTATAGCAGGGCAACATGTCTTTCTTCAATACTGTATTGTGCAGGGTAATAAAAATTGACTTTATAACCTAATGTTAAATTAATCCACTGTTAAAATGTAACATAAAATTCAAACTCAGCATTATTGCTGCCTAACTTTTTTTTTACACTTAGATAACGTTAGATGTAGGTCATTAAAATTATTGCACCACTTTCCCACAAGTGGGTTTGGACTGTGAGATTCAGGAGTAATACAGGTACAAATGAATTATGTCTACCATGTTATGAGTAGTTTACTTTCCCTAATCTGCTAATATTCTAATGTGTGTTTTGCTTATAACACAGGGCCTGGAGTCTGCTTTAAAAGAATGAGTTGCTTTTCTTTCTCACTTTTAAGATTTTTTTGGTGTTCCATGTTGCAAAGAGATGGGAATATTGGTGAGAAAATCTAATTAAATGGCCCACTGATCACGTTGGTGAGCTCTGTAGTACCATGGAAAGCAACATGCTAGGAAAGATGCATAGAGTTGAACTTGGGAGGTTTATTTTCTGAAAGGCCCATTCCCCATTGAATGTTCAATTTATAAAACATGCAAGACTGGTTATCCATGGGGCACAAACCCTGTTGGAACTGTGATAGGGTGCTAGTGGATGATCCATCTCAGCCTCCTCCTGAGATCCCCACCATCTCAGAAGCCAGTCTTCAGCTAATTCGATTCACTCCACGTGATATCAAGAAACGGCTGAGCGCACTGGATACAGCAAAGGCTATGGGCCACGACAACATCCCGGCTATCTTGCAGAAGACTTGTCCTCCAGAACTAGCCGCGCTTCGAGCTAATCTGTTCCAGTACAGCTACAACACTGGCATCTACCCGACAATGTGGAAAACTGCCCAGGTATGTCCTGTCCACAAAAAGCAGAACAAATCCAATCCAGCCAATTGCCGCCCCATCAGTTTACTCTCAATCATCAGCAAAGTGATGGAAGGTGTCGTCGACAGTGCTATCAAGCGGCACTTACTCATCAATAATCTGCTCACTGATGCTCAGTTTGGGTTCCGCCAGGACCACTCGGCTCCAGACCTCATTGCAGCCTTGGTCCAAACATGGACAAAAGAGCTGAATTCCAGAGGTGAGGTGAGAGTGACTGCCCTTGACATCAAGGCAGCATTTGATCGAGTGTGGCTTCAAGGAGCCCTGTTAATTTGAAGTCAATGGGAATCAGGGGAAAAACTCTCCACTGGCTGGAGTCATATCTAGCACAAAGGAAGATGGCTGTGGTTGTTGGAGGTCAATCATCTCAGCCCCAGGACATCGCTGCAGGAGTTCCTCAGAGCAGTGTCCTAGGCCCAACCATCTTCAGCTGCTATATCAATGATCTTCTCTCCATCATAAGGTCAGAAGTGGGGATGTTCGCTGATGACTGCAGTGTTCAGTTCCATTCGAAACTCTTCATGAAGCAGTCCATGCCCGCATGCAGCATGACCTGGACGACATTCAGGCTTGGGCTGATGAGTGGCATGTAACATTCGCGCCACAGGAGTGCCAGGCAATAACTATCTCCAACAAGCAAGAGTCTAACCACCGCCCCTTGACATTAAGCAGCATAACCATTGGCGAATCCCCCACCATCAACATCCTGGGGGTCACCATTGACCAGAAACTTAACTGGACCAGCCACATAATTACTGTGGCAACAAGAGCAGGTCATAGGCTGGGTATTCTGCGGCAAGTGTCTCACCTCCTGACTCTCCAAACCCTTTCTGCCATCTACAATGCACAAGTCAGGAGTGTGATGGAATACTCTCCACTTGCCTGGATGAGTGCAGCTCCAACAACACTCAAGAAGCTCGACACCATCCAGGACAAAGCAGCCCGCTTGATTGGCACTCCATCCACCACCTTAAACATTCACTTCCTCCACCACCGGCACACCATGGCTGCAGTGTGTACCATCTACAAGATGCACTGCAGCAACTTGCCACGGCTTCTTCGGCAGCACCTCCCAAACCCGTGACCTCTACCATCTAGAAGGACAAGGGCAGCAGGTGCATGGGAACACCATCACCTCCAAGTTCCCCTCCAAGTTACACACCATCCTGACTTGGAAGTATATCGCCGTTCCTTCATCGTCACTGGGTCAAAATCCTGGAACTCCCTACCTAACAGCACTGTGGGAGTACCTTCACCACACGGACTGCAGCGGTTCAAGAAGGCAGCTCACCACCACCTTCTCGAGGGCAATTAGGGATGGGCAATAATGCTGCCCTTGCCAGCGATGCCCACATCCCAGCAATGAATTTTTTAAAATTCTAATTGCCCAACAGCACTAGTGCTCACCCACCATAGTTTTGGGGCTCAGCTTAATTTGGGTAATTGTTGCTCATCCACTGGGGGGGAGGGAGGTAGAAGTGGAACATAAAGGAATTGCATTTATGTCATGCCATATCATTTCTTTCAGGGTACCACAGCACTCATTCAGTACTGTAATGAGATTTGAACCCACAACTTTCTAGCCAGCAGTTATGCAGGTAAGGTAAGGAACATGACCAACCAGATCATGTACTGGATCCGTAGACTCACTCAGGGTAGGCCACACGGAAAAAGGACTGGCTGTGTTCGGCGAGTCTGGGAAAGCTGGAATTGGTACAAGCTGGGGCTGTGGTCCAGAACGGAAAATGGCAGTCTGAACCAAAGCAGACTGGCTCCGAGTAGAGGAGAGAGACTAACCAAGACTGGAGGAGGAGTTGGTTGTTAGATCCGCCCTGGTTGTTCCTCGGGCTTCTTCTTTGCAGACAATATGCCCCGTTCAGCTTCAGCACACCTATAAGTTAACTCTTTATAAAGCTACATTTTTCCTTTCATTTTGCTGAGGACTGGGAGGAAGAACCAGAGCGCGACGCTGCTCACTCGCAAGGGGCAGCGCGCCCACCTGACCAGCGACTCTTTTCCACCGCGATCACCTCAGCGAATAAAAAACCTCGCAGAAACGTGAGAATTATTTTCCTTTTTCCCAGGATCTGTTTCTGGTAACCCGAACCGCGTTGAACACTTGCATCAACAACAACAACAAAAAGGAGGAATCAAAGAATAGTTCCCAGTCCCACCTTTCGGTGATTTGTAAATAAATCTAATAAAAGGGGAAGTGATTTGTTATTTTCTGTATTTAGAAATTTAAACATGAAAAAAGAAGTTGCTGATCGCAGTGCCTGGCACAACCAAACCTTCGAGTCTGACTTCCCTGCGAATGTCTGCAGCAGCCAGGTGAGTAAGGAATTTAATCAGAAAAATTGTTACTTCCTACTCGTGAAAAAGTTCGAGGCATTATATTTTAATAGGATAAACTGAAATCAGACGAACAAAAGTAGTGACTGACCTAGATTTTTTTTTAAAGTTAAACAATTCATTAGCTAAGAACATATACCTTTGAGATTTAGTTGTGCATAATTATTTTATCGCTAGAGTTAAATGTATTTTGGGTATTGATATCAAAATGGATAATACTAATATGACATCCTATGTCATCCTATATAAGACTGGTATGACTTGAACAGCACTGCCTTGAACAACACTGCCTGATGTCAAAGTGTGCTGACTTTTTAAAGCACATCACTTTTTAGAGCGGTTTGTCTCTTTCTTTGGGAACGATTTTCACACATTTTGTTGTTTTCTGTCGCACACAAACCTCTCACCAATTCCACTGGCTCAATTCCACCCCGTGACATTCACAGGGGTTACTGCTGCAGCCGCTTAAATAGACGAGCTAGAGATCCTGGACATCTACCGCGTGTTCTTATGTGGTAAATTCCTTTTTAGGAGATATTCTCTAATATCTTAAGGCCACGTTGTATTATGGTCTGCCTGCTTCACTTTAATAAACTTGAAATTCTAGAAAATTGTCATTTCCGTGCGTGTTGCAGGAGTCGAGAGACGCGGGGAACAAATCAAAACAAAATTCCAACCATTACCTTAAGTAAAGATTAAACTTGTTTTTGCCATTTGTTAAGTGGCCTGCTGAAGGATAATTTATTCTGAGAAATTAAATGAAAAGTCACAATATGCTCGGGGTCCTCACTTGGAAATGTTGGCAGAATCAAACCAAATATTTCAACCTGACCTCGACGAAAAAGGGGTCAAAGGTGTAAAAAAATCGTTAAATCAGAAATCGCTCTGAGTGTTTTCCTTTTATACTGCGGCTGTTGTCAAAAACGGCCATGTTGGCAATTGGGGAACAACTTGTGTTGTACCAGTTCTATCTGTTACACTTCATTCTTTCTTTCATCAGTTTTAACAAACTTGTCATAAAATCAATCCTTATGGCTTAGTGGCTAAGCACGCTGCTTGGTGTAGAACTGTGCCATACAGACCAGAAGGTATCAGATAAGTCCCTGTTTATTTTCGGAGATCATAGAATCATAGATGGAATAGGAGGGGACAATTTGCTTCAGTGTTGCTGAGATGGGAAAAGTCAATCAAGCTTCCTGCTCCAGATGGTTAAGTATTAAGCCTATAGAAAATGTGTGTGTGGATATGGGATGAGGTGAGCATAAGGCTTCCCTGTGATGCCCCCAATGGCTAAATAGCTTCCCAACAATCACTGCCATTGAAGAATGGCCACTTGGGTGATATATTGAAGAGCTGATGTTACTCATGGAATGGTGCAGCAGGAAGAGTCAGTGCCTTCAGGACAGAAAACGAGAAAAGGAGGGGGGGAAATTAACCATCACCACAGGGATCTTCTTATTTCTACCACTGTCTATAAAAGAGGCAAATTATAATCGCAAGAACAACAACAACAGCTTAGCGCCTTTAAAGTAGTAAAACGGCCCAAGGTGCTTCACAGGAGTGTTATAAAGCAAAATTTGACACCGAACTACATAAGGAGAATCTAGGGCAGATGACCAAAAGGTAGGTTTTAACGAGAGTCTTAATGGAGGAAAGAGAGGTGGAGAGGTTTAGGGAGGGAATTCCGGGCCTTAGAGCCTAGGCAGTTGAAGGCACGGCCACCAATGGTTGAGCGATTAAAATCAGGGATGCTCAAGAGGCCGGAATTAGAGGAGTGCAGATATCTTGGTAAAGTCCTTCTATGATAATGTAACTCCTCTAAAGCTACAGTTCCACAATCCTTTCCCCCCCACCAGTAATTACACTTTTCTCTTGTATTAACAAGAGCTAAAGCAGCCTGCATTTGAAAAATGGCTTCCCTTGTTCAACGTATGTATGCAGCAGGGATCAGTGTCAGTATCATATGCATGTGTACTTGCAACGTTGACCTGCACTGATCAGAGAACCAGAACCAGGGGGCCAATTTGCTGTATTTCAGCCCCATAATGGGGCATAACAAACTGTGAAGAGGAATTCAGGAGTACAAAGGTTAACAGATGGGTAGATAGGTGGTGGATGAGATTCAATGTAGCGAAATGTGTAATACATTTTGAAGTAAAGAAGAGTATACCCTAATGCGTGAGATTCCTAAGAGAATGGAGGAACAGAGAGATTTACGGGTACAGATACATAAATCTTTAAAAGTGGAAGTGCAGAAAAAGCCATAATAAGTCAAATGGGATTCTGGGTTTTCTTTCTGGTTTAATTAATATAAAAGCGAGAACTTAATGTTAAATTTGTACAACGCATTGGTTAATCCACAGTTAGAGTATGGCATGCAGTACTGGGCACCCTATTATAGGTAGAGTATATGGGAAAGTTACAATGAAGATTCAGTAGAATGATTTGAGGAATCAGAAGTTATAGTTATGAAAAAAGGCTCCAAAAAGGGGTATTTTTCATAGGAAAAGAAAATATTAAAAGAAAGAACTTTCATTTATAAAGGGTTAAAGGGAATTCTAATCGAGGCTTCCAAAGTTATGAAAGATTTTGAAAAGTTAAATAGTGAAAGATTGTTTCAACTCTGGCAAATTGGTAGCAAGGAGACTCAGGACTATCACTAAAGAAAAAAAGACTTACATTTATATAGTGCCTTTCAAGACCTCAGGACGTCCCAAAGTGCTTTACAGCCAATTAAGTACTTTTGAAGTGTAGTTACTGTTTTAATGTAGGAACCGCGGCAGCCACTTTGCACACAGCAAGCCCCCACAAACAGCAATGTGATAATGACCAGATAATCTATTTTTTTGGTGATGTTGATTGAGGGATAACTATTGAACAGGACACCAGAGATAACTCGCCTGCTCTTCGTCGAAATAGTGCCATGGGATCTTTTACGACCACCTGAAAGAGCAGACGGGACCTCAGTTTGACATCTCATCTGAAAGACGGCTCCTCTGACAGTGTAGTGCTCCCTCAGTACTGCACTGGAGTGTCAGCATAGATTTTTGCATTCAAGTCTCTGGAGTGGTACTTGAACCCACAATCTTCTAACTCAGAGATGAGAGTGCTACCAACTGAGCCACGGCTGACACGAGAGGAATGAAAGGGGAAAGATATAATTTTTCTTTCACACAGAGAGCTAATCACACATGTCACAAGTGATCTTGAGGCAGACACTATAATATCATTTAAAAGGAAATTGGATAAGTATTTGAAAAGGAAGAATATAAAATGATAGAGATAGGGCAGGGAAATAAGATTAGACAAGGTAGCACCGGTTGAAGAACTGACACCAGCATAAACACAATAAGCCGAATGTCTTCCTTCTGTGTTATAATTTCTATGATTCCCCTCTCAGTGAATGCTGTAATAGGAAAAGGAATAGATAAGCATGTGATAGGACCAAATGGACTGGAGAGAGAAATGACAAAAAGGACCAGATTCATAGAGTTCTGTCAAAAGCACAATGCAATTGTCATGGATACTTAATTTAACCTGGAAGGTTATACACACGGAAAGGACCTAAAGACAATGAAAAGCAAATGTTAGAAATTAGATTATATTATTATATTAAATAATTCAGAAACTCCGTAAAAAATTGAAAACATACAGTGGTGCACGTTACAATTCAGTTAACTAAACAATAGCTGCAGAGGTAAGAATCAAGCTCAGTATTGTGAACAATAGCACAATTTTGATGAGATTTACATTGATGGTTCTAATGAAGACCAGAATGCAAAGATTTTGAAAGGAAGACTTTATATAGAGCCTTTCATGACCTCAGGACGTCCCAAAGCGCTTTACAGCCAATGAAGTACTTTTGAAATGTAGTCACTGTTGTAATGTAGGAAGCGGGGCAGCCAGTTTGCGCACAGCAAGCTCCCACAATCCGCAATGTGACAATGACCAGGTAATCTGTTTTAGTGATGTTGATTGAGGGATAAATATTGGCCAGGACACTGGGGAGTACTCCCCTGCTCTTCTTTGAAATAGTCCACCTGAGAGAGCAGACAGGACCTCAATTTAACATCTCATCCAAAAGACAGCACCTCTGCCAGTGGAGTACTCAGTGTTAGCATAGTTTTTTGTGCTCTGGAGTGGGACCCATGACCTTCTGACTCAGAGGCGAGAGTGCTACCCACTGAACCATGGCTGACACACCATGGAAGTGAGTAACAGATCTAAGGAGTTTGGATAAGATCCAGAAAGAGAAGTGGAAGAATTTAAAATTGAATTGAAACAACTTTAAGAAGCTCTGGTTAGAATAAAAGAAGGTTTACGGAAAAGGTAAAGGAGAAAGAGAAATCATGGATATCGGAAGAAATCCTCAACCTAATGAGACTGAGAAGTTATTGTAAAGTATGAAATGATTTTAAATACCAGGAACTAGATGAGATGATTGTTAGGATTTGGATGTTCTTCAAAATACTTCTTGTTTTACTCAGATTAAAGGACCACTTCTGTGAGACAGTCCACACTTCAGATGAACCTAAATGTGATCCTCTGCACAAAGTAATATAGGAGATAACATGCCCGAAGTGAGGAATAATCATGCTTCCCATTGCAATGTACACTGGAAACAGTAAATACCGATCTCCCTGCCTAATTTTAAAAATTCATTCTCGGGATGTGGGCGTCTCTGGTAAGGCCGACATTTATTGCCCATCCCTAGTTGCCCTTAGAAGGCGGTGCTGGAGCTCTTGAACCGCTGCAATTCTTGTAGCGGTTTGATACAACTTTTTCATCCGACAGCTTCTTGGTCAATTTTACTGACACCAGTTTTTTTAATTCCACCTTCAAAAAAAAAATTGATTTCAAATTTTCAAATTGCCATTGTGGGATTTGAACTCTCATTCATGGATTGTTAGTCCAGACCTCTGAATTAATAGTCCAATAACATAACCAGTACAAAGCTGAGAGATGAATCATGGGGCAGGATTTTCACCGCGGTGGCGGGATGGCGGCAGGAGAGCTGGTTGGCGGGTTCGGGTCCCGCTCCCGTCTGCAGCCGCTCTCTGAAAATGATTTTCTGGCCTTGTTAAGCCCGCCCTGCGGGGTTCCTGGCCAATTAATAGGAAGCGGGTCTGATGACATCATTTGATGACGTGTCATCAGCCGGTTTCCTTCAAGGGACCACGAACACACTGAGTTTGACAGTTGTGTTGTCAGTGTTCTGCAGCATTGAGGTGCTGCAAACACGGACGAGCACTGCACAAAGGTGCCCGTCTGCAACCAGGCTCACGCATGACTCCCTCCATATGCTTATGGAGGGAGTTGCAGCACTCAGGGAGGTTCTCTTCCCTTCCCATGGGCGGAAGAGACCTCCCCAGGAGATCAATGCAGTCTGGTTGCACATTGCACAGGAGGGCACAAGCAGGGATGTCGTCAGGAGTCCCTGGCTGCAGTGGTGCAAACCTTTCATTGATCTCAGTAGATCACGAAACGTTACTGCCAAGCCACACTCAACCTCATCCTGCTGTGCCACTCATCACATACCCATCCCTCTGCCTTCTCTACCCTACTCCTGCACATCCTTACTCACACCAACTTACCTTGCACCTCCACCCATCCCTCTCTATCTACATTATCACTTCCCCATCTCACTAGCCACCCCTCACACTCACCCTCATCCTACTGCAAGCATACCAACTAACAACACACAAGGGTAGGCACTTGAGTGGTTTAGCCAATGTTCATGTGATGTTTGTGTTAGTATGTTGTCAAACATTGAAATTGATATTTTCAACACTTCACCTTATTGGACAGATCTGTGCACACCTTGAGAAGTGTCTTAGTGAGTTCCAGTGAATATTGAGACATAACTCCCCCCCCCCCGCCTCCCCTCCCCTGCTATTGTGATGAGTGTGAAAGGAATGGCTTGGACATTATAGGGATGCTTTATGGTGCTGGTGTGGGATGGTGTCAACCTGGCGCATCATGTGGCAGCCAGGGTTTACAGCGTTAAGTGAAGTAAATCTGGCCATGGTGATGCCATCGCTGGCCTCCCGGACAGCAGTGTTGTCAAGTGCTGATGTCCTGTGTCCTGTGCAGCATCCGGTGATGGCAGAGAAGGTTGGTGGTGTTGTTGGTGATGTTGGTGTGCCTGGTGATGTTAGTGTTGGGGCTGATCATGGAAGGATTCAGAGGACCATCGTGAGATTTTTTCAAGGGCACCGATGTTGCTGGAATAGATGGCAGCTGCAGTTGAGATGACAGAAGCGATCTGTCAATGGTGAGAGAGGTTGTTCCAATGGGGTGCCACTGGATAGAGAGTTGGCTCTAAACACTTGCAAGCTACAAATGCAGTAATGACCGTTTCTGAGCTCTGAAACTGAACAGCTGCAACATGGTATCCTTTATACCACTTCTGCAGCTGTTAGGTTATCAGATAAATCAAAGCAGACTCAAATCACGACAGAGTTAGCTGGCGTGTTCCCCGAGCAGCGGGTAACCCGTGGGGGAGCACATAAAATTACAAGGTAGGCTCAAAATAGCATTAAATAGGCTGTTAACAAGCCATTTAATGATCTAAATTGTCTCCCCCACCACTTGGTGTCGGGTCAGTTCTGCGCAGACAGACCCAACACCTGGGAGACTCGCGTGGTGGCGGGTTGACTGTGGGTTTCCTACCCGCTGTCAATCTTTGCTATTTTGACAGTGGACCTGCCTCCAAACCCGCACTCTGAGCGCCGGCAAAATTCAGCCCATGGTGTTTCTTACACAGCTTCCAGAGTCTGTTACAAAACTAGAAAACAACTTAAAGATCTGACCACTCTCTGTAGTATTACACTTTTGCCTTGGATCAATATCCATGATGCAAAGTTTAGATATGAAATAGAATATTCACCGAGTGGTCCAGTAACCCAACTCACTAGCAGCACTGGAGAAGCAGAAATGCACTGAAGAAACTTCGATACGGGCAACAGTTATGTACCCTCTTTGCACACACAAACTGCCCCACAGGTTTTATGATACAATATTTACACCTATGGAAAAAAAGCAACTCTCAGAACCCCCTCCCCTCTCTGTCGGTTGGCCAGCACAACTTTTTTAGTATGAAGCTAAGGATTATTCCTTACAGGACAATTGCAAAAGGAATCAATTTTAAAGTGGCTACTCTCTGGCCAGCTACTAAAATCCCATTAAAATATTAAAAATAGATTTTTAAAATAATTTGAGCCAACATATCTCCCTTCTCTCCATCATAATTATAAAGGAAAAGTATATCAAAAAAAGAGAGAACTTGCCTTTCATGTCCTTAGAGTGTTCCAAAGTACCTAATGAATTACTTTTGAAATGTAGTCACTATTGTTAGGAGAATTATGTTGGCAAACATGGCAGCTAATTTGCGCATAGCAAGGTTGCGCAAACAGTAATGAGACAAATGACCAGTTCATCTCTTTTTGTGGTATTGATTGAGGAATAAAAGTTACATCAAGTTACTTCGAGTCTACAAAACAGAAACAGGCCATTCAGCTCAATTGGTCTGTGCCGGTGTTTATGCTCCACACGAGCCTCCTTCCACCCCTCTTCATCTAACCCTATCACCATATCCTTCTATTCCTTTCTCCCTCATGTGCTTATCTAGCTTCCACTTAAATGCATCTGTGCTATTTCCCTCAACTACTCCTTGTTGTAGCACATTCCACATTCTTACCACTCTTTGGGTAAAGAAGTTTCTCCTGAATTCCCTATTGGATTTATTAGTAACTACCTTATATTTTTGACCTCTAGTTTTTCCAGACGTCTACCCTATCAAACCCTTTCATTGTCTTAAAGACTTCTATCAGGTCATCCCTCAGCCTTCTCTTATCTACAGAAAAGAGCCCCAGCCTGTTCAGTCTTTCCTGATGGTTGTATCCTCTCAGTTCTGGTATCATCCGTGTGAATCTTTTTTGCACCTTCCCCAATGCCTCTATATTCTTTTTATAATATGGAGACCAGAATTCTACACAGTGCTCCAAGTGTGGTCTAACCAAGGTTCAATACAAGTTTAACCTAACTTCTCTGCTTTTCAATTTTATCCCTCAAGAAATGAACCCTAGTGCTTGGTTTGCTTTTTTTAAAGGCCTTATTAACCTGTGTCACTACTTTTAGTGATTTGTGAATGTGTATCCCTAGATCCCTTTGCTCCTCTACCCCAGTTAGACTCTTATTATCCAAGAAGTATGTATCCCCTTTATTCTTCCTACCAAAATGCACCACCTCACACTTATCGATATTGAAATTAATTTTTCAATTCCATGCTCATTCTGCAAGTTTATTAATGTCTGTCACTTTATTTGTGTTAACTACACCCCCAATTTGTCCGCAAATTTTGAAATTATACTTCTGATTCCGGAGTTCAAATCATTAATGCAAATTGTTAACAGGAGTGTGGGCCAGGAGAATTCCCCTGCTGATCTTTGAATAGTGCCATGGGACCTTTATGTCACCCTGGACAGGCAGGCTGGGCCTTGGTTTAATTCCACATCTAAAAGATTGTACATCTGACAGCATAGCATTTGATCAGCACTACAATGAATCATGGTAGGTGTAGATGGAAGAATAGCTCAGAGAAATAGAAGAACTGGAGAGAAGACAAAAGTGCAGGAAACACAAAATTCAAAGTAAGTGTTGATAGTCAAAGGGAAGAAAAATTGAACAAGTGTTTCATTAAGAATGAGCTGAGAAATATTTTATATGGTAAGCAGGACATTGAATCTAGATGGGCAGAGTATATATAGATGCTTTTGTCACTAGGTCAAAGTCTGAAGAAAAGACAAGTGTTACGTCCAGCTAGAAAGGCCAGAAGTAACCACATTGGAGGTTGGACATGGTATGAAATAAATGAAGAAAGGAAAGGCACGTTGAGAAAATGGTATTCTAACAAGATGTTGCAGAATATGGGTTAAATTTGTGTCCAGAAAATCTGCAGTATGATCTACCCCTCAGGAGTCCTACCAAAAAAAATCAAAGGGTTTAGAAAATCAAACCATCAGTCCCATGAGCCACACTGTGAAAGTGCTGCTAAAAATCTTACATAAAGAATAAAAAGGAAAGTAAATTTGAAATTAAATGAGGAACAGTTTGGTTTTAGAAGTGGGAAAGGAAAATGCAAAGGAATATTTGGTTTGAGAATAACAATAACAACTTGTATTTATATAGCGCTATGGAGGGATTTGAAAACAAAGATGAGAATTTTAAAATCGAGACGTTGCTTAACCGGGAGCCACTGTAGGTCAGCAAGTACAGGGGTGATGGGTAAACGGGACTTGGTGTGAGTTAGCACACGGGCAGCCGAGTTTTGGATGACCTCTAGTTTATGAAGGGTAGAATGTGGGAGGCCAGCCAGGAGTGCATTGGAATAGTCAAGTCTGGAGGTAACAAAGGCATGGATGAGGGTTTCAGCAGCAGATGAGCTGAGGTGGGGCGGAGATGGATGATGTTGCGGAGGTGGAAATAGGTGGTCTTAGTTATGCCGCAGATATGTGGTCAGAAGCTCATTTCAGAGTCAAATATGACACCAAGGTTGCGAACATTCTGGATCAGCCTCAGACAGATGCTAGGGAGAGGGATGGAGTCAGTGGCTAGGGAACGGAGTTTGTGACGGGGACCGAAAACAATGGCTTCGGGTAAATAACGAGTAAACACAGTAGAAATGGAAAGACATTTATCTGTCCATCGAGAATATAATAAAGCTTTGACACGGCGAAGCACAAATGATTAATAGAGAGTCTAAAAATAGTTGGAACTGGTGGGAAAGACACAACACACATTGGAAATCATTAGTGGGAACAATCTGCAGCATTAAGACAGGGTAATGAGTTAACAAAATGGGCATAGATCAGAAGAGTTGTACCATATCACTAAATGCTTGCAAGTTGCAACATATCCTCTCAATTCATTATCGGAGACAGTCCAGATAATTTGTAATTTGGCACCTAAATCAATAGAAAATTGGCGAAGAACTAAAGATACGTCATTGATACATTACTGAATAGAGATACAATAGAGATTGCAAGGGATGCTCAGAAGATAAATCTCGCACATTTGGAACATGGATTGAAAATAAACATTAAGACAAAGTAGCACTTGTAAAGCACATTTAATGTAATGAAATGCCCCAAGGCATTTCACAAAGAGGGAGTTGGACAGCGT
Source organism: Squalus acanthias (assembly GCA_030390025.1). Classification (NCBI taxonomy): domain Eukaryota; kingdom Metazoa; phylum Chordata; class Chondrichthyes; order Squaliformes; family Squalidae; genus Squalus; species Squalus acanthias. Next base: position 144,263,688 of record CM059429.1, read on the forward strand.
TGAGGAGAATTAACCAAGGGCATAGTCAAAAACAGTAAGTACTCAGCTGATCAAGTATCATCTGTGGAGAGAGAAACAGAGTTAACGGCCGTAATTATCTGGGGTCCGTGCAGGCGCGATCAGAGGCGGGTTCGGTGGCAAATTTGCAATATCTTGGAGCGGGTCGGATACCTGCCGTCATCCCGCCTCCACGCGCCTTTCCCTTGGGCGCATTTGCTGGCGCTGCAGCGACCCGAACGGCGGAGGCGGGCGAGCTAATTTAAATCATTATCGTTGTCAGACCCTTAAGTGTCTTTTTAAACCTACCTTTCAAATTTCCCTGGATGACCACAGGAATCACGCAGCTCGGGAACCACGTCTGTCAACCTGAGGCAGAAGTTGAGTGGCCATTGATCCAGCTGATTAGTGCACAGCATGAAAAGTACAATAAAAACTCCCACCTCACAGCTGATCACCTTCCTCAGGCAGAAGCTGTTGCTGACTGCATTGCCAGCACAGATTTAGCTTTCTACAGGCTGCAAGTGTTCGCCATCCAGTCTCAGCTCATTGTTAGCTTATCACATCATTGACAGCTTGCTTCTCTCATCTCTACTTGACCTGACATCTATTCCATCAGCATGGGTGCTGTCTATACTGTCTCACCTTGGTCCTCAGAATCAGACCACGATCAGCCCCAACACAAGCAGCGCCAGGCACACCAGCAGCACCAATAACAACACCACCAACCTTCTCCTCAACCATCTGATGCTGCACAGGACAAAGGGCATCAGCGCAGGGCTGCACCGCACCGGAGGTGATACCCCCAACACAGGGTACACAGGCAGAGGATGAGCTTCTTCAACATGACTGAGCAGCAGTGCCAAAGGAGGCTCAGGCTGGAGCAAGACCTGCAGCCCAGAGGAACGGGTGGACACACCTTATCAGTGGCTGTCAAAGTCACCAGCGCTCTCAACTTCTTCGCCTCAGGCTCCTTCCAGGGATCTGCAGCAGACATTTGCGGCATCTCGCAGTCGGCTGCCCACAAATGCTTCACACAGGTCACCGATGCCCTGTTTGACAAGTCAACCAATTATATCAACTTTGCCACTGATGAAGCCAGTGTTACTGAGCAGGCGCTCAGCTTTGCCACTCTGGCTGGCTTCCCACGCGTGCAGGGCATCATCGACTGCACACATGTGGCCATCAGGGCACCCCATCATAGCCCAGGAGTCTTTGTCAACCGCAAGGGCTTCCACTCCCTCAAAGTGCAGCTCATCTGCAAACATAGGAAGATCATCGTGCATATGTGCGCCAAATTCCCTGGCAGCTGCCATGAGAGAACTGGCACGGACTCGATGGGCCGAATGGCCTCCTTCTGTGCCTTTATGACTCTTTTGTCCTGCGCCAGTCCACCGTCCCTCAGCTCTTCGCTCCTCCATACAGACTTTCTGGCTGGCTGCTTGGAGACAAGTGCTATCCACTGAAGACATGGCTCATGGCACCCTTGAGGAGGCCACGTACTGAGGCCCAGGAGAGATATAAATGAAAGCCACATTTCCACCAGATGTGTCATAGAGCAGACAACAGGCATGCTGAAAATGCGCTTTAGAGGTCTTGACAGGTCTGGAGGAGCCCTTCAGTATGCAGCAGCGGAATCGTCGTGGTCTGCTGCGTCCTGCACAATGTAGCGCAGCAGCGAGGATTAGCGCTGCATGAGGAGCAAGGCTCTGAGGAGGAGGACGAGCAGGAGGAACCTGCGGTCCAGGTCCCACCAGCACCCGAGCACATTGCTACCTGGGAGGCCAGGGATGGCCTCATCATGGCCAGATTTACTTAACTTTACGCAGTACACCCATATGGCTGCCACATACTGCTCCAGGTTAGCTCCACCCCACAGCAGCACTATAAAGCATCCCTACAATGACCAAGCCATTCCTTTCACACTGATCACCATTGCTGGAGGTAAGGTTATGTCTGACCATTCACTCCAACTCACTGAGCCACTTCCAAAGGTGCACACAAATTTGTCCAAGTGGTGAAAATAAAGAGATCACCTTGCTGCACATTAGTGGGGCCATGAGGACCCACGTCCACGTTGACATCCCTCCTAGAGAGGAGGTCTATGAGCCTTTGCCATCTATTCTCAATAGATAGCCATCTATCCTCCAATAAGCGAGAGTCTAACCACCGCCCCTTGATATTCAACGGCATAACCATCGCTGAATCCCGCACCATCAACATCCTGGGGTTCACCATTGACCAGAAACTTAACTGGACCAGCCACATAAATACTGTGGCAACAAGAGCAGGTCAGAGGCTGGGTATTCTGCGGTGAGTCTCTCACCTCCTGACTCCACAAAGCCTTTCCACCATCTACAAGGCACAAGTCAGGAGTGTGCTGGAATACTCTCCACTTGCAGCTCCAACAACACTCAAGAAGCTCGACACCATCCACGACAAAGTAGCCCGCTTGATTGGCACCCCATCTACCACCTTAAACATTCACTCCCTCCACCACCGGCATGCCGTGGCTGCAAGATGCATTGCAGCAACTTACCAAGGCTTCTTCAGCAGCACCTCCCAAACCTGTGACCTCTACCACCTAGAAGGACAAGAGCAGCAAGCGCATGGGAACACCATCACCTGCAGGTTCCCCTCCAAGTCACACACCATCCTGACTTGGAAGTATATCGCCGTTCCTTCATCGTCGCTGGGTCAAAATCCTGGAACTCCCTCCCTAACAGCACTGTGGGAGTACCTTCACCACACGAACTGCAGCGGTTCAAGAAGGTGGCTCACCACCACCTTCTCAAGGGCAATTAGGGATGGGCAATAAATTCTGGCCTTGCCAGCGACGCCCACATCCCATGAACGAATAAAAAAAAAGATAGCCATCTATTCATCTTAGAGACCAGCTGAGGAGACTGCTTTAGAAGTTTCGGGAGTCGCCGAGCAGCTGGAGGTGGGAGACGGAGAGAGGGGGACATCTCAGCAACCTGGTGACAGAATTACATATCATACAGCTACATGGCATACATCAGTCACTCATATGGGGACTGATGTCAGCAGCCAGTGAATGGTCATCATATCTAACTCATCTCATTAGCCCCCGACAGGTTCATTAAGGGCCCCCCCCACTGTCCAGGAGGAAGAGAAAGATGACTCCTCAGAGGAGCCTCCAGCCTCTGAGGGCGCACCGTCACCAGACATAAGTGCACTCAGCATGCACACCTCGGTGGGTCCCATGTGAGATAGAGTAGTGTTGTCATCTGGTGTCTCACAACTCACAAGTGAGCAAGAGGAGATGGTGGAGACAGGGACAGCAGTGGAGACTCCTCGCCGGTGGGTGCAGGACGCTCCCAGCTCTGCTCAGCTGCATGCAGATGCTGAACCTCGGGGGCCATCCAGAAAGAGGGCGTTCCTGGAGGTGCAGCAAGAAGTGCAGGAGGCTCTGACAAGTTTTGCGATCGCGATGTCTGCAAATGTGCAGAGAATGGAGGAGTCCATCTCCAACATGAGCACCACCGTGTCGCAGGCGATGGCGACTGTCGGCTCTTCCATGGACAGGATGGCCACCTGCATGGAGCAGCTAATGCGCCACTCCCCCCCTTTCCCCTCCCCCCCTTTCCCCTCCCCCCTCCTCCCCCTTTCCCCTCCCCCCTCCTCCCCCTCCTCCCCCTTTCCCCTCCCCCCCTTTCCCCTCCCCCCTCCGCTGTTGCTAGGGTCGCCAATTATGGTGTTCCACCTTCCATTCTCTCCCTCGCCCTCTTATTGTGAGCTCTCTTTTCCTGCAAGGAGGGAAAGAAGAGAAGGTTGAGTGAGAGTGATGGAATGAGTATAAGGAATAATGGGTTACATCTTTAGAGGGAGACTATGATGGAGTGGGATGCTAAAGCCAAGTGGCCTTGTGTGTTGTTAGTTGGTATGATTTCATTAGGATGAGGGTGAGTGTGAGGGGTGGCTAGTCAGATGGGGATGTGAGTATGTAGATAGAGAGAGAGGGATGGGTAGACATGCAAGGTATGTTGGTGTGAGTAAGGATGTGAGCAGCGGGGTTGCGAAGGCAGAGCGATGGGGATGAGAGGTGCAGCAGGATGAAGTTGAGTGTGGCTTTGTACTCACCTTTCCTGATCTAATGAGATCATTGAAATGTTTCCGGCACTGCACCCATCCTGACAACATCCCTGCTGTTGACCTCCTCAGCTATTTGGAGCCAGGCTCTCTTGGTCTCCTGGGGAGGTCTCTTTCACCCATTAGAAGGGAAGAGGACCTCCCTGCGTGCTCTGACTCCATAAGCATATGGAGGGAGTCATTGGAGAACCTGAGTGCAGCCCTCTGTCTCAGTGCAGTCATATTTGGCACTTTTTCCAGCAATCCAATTGTGCAGTGTGCTGCCTGCACACTCCTAGATGAACCTTCAAATGCAACGTGGCCATGGCTCCTTTAAATATCCCGGCTGAAAACGCGTCATCGATGACGTCATCAGACCTGCACCATTTAATAGGGCCGGGTAACGCGCAGGGCGGGCTTTATAGGCCCCATTAACGCAAAGTCGATTTCTGCAGTGGGATGCCACAGCGACCGCCTGCACCCCACCCACCCAGGTAAACAAAATTCTGGCCAACAATTCAGTTGATGACCTTTCATCAGAACTGGAAGAAGTTAGAGATTTAATGGTTTATAAGCAAGTACAGAGCCAAGGAAAGGAGGGGAGGTGCTGCCTGGCCTGCTGAGTGTTTCTAGCATTTACTGTTTTTATTTCAGATTTCCAGCATTCGCAGTATCTTGCTTTTGTTTTGGCATAGTCAAAACGCTAGGTTCTGATGAAGATTTTAAGATGGGGAAGGAAGTAGCGAAGTATAGATATTTAGGGAGAGAGTGAATTTGAATGTTCTACCACCAGTGAGCAACACCAGGAGAGGCGAGGACTGTAGCACAATAGGACTGCATGAAGTTGTAGAGGTAGGGTGGGTAAGGCAGTAGAGGGATTTGTAAATGAGGACAAAGATTTAGAATTTGCTGCGTTGGAAGATGGGAAGGCCAGTGCAAGTCAATTAGAATTTTTTTGAAATCAATGGAAAGGAAAATTGGGTGGAGTGTATAATGGACTGACAATTCGCTAGTGACCTTTTTACACCACTACCAAACTTGAAATTCCAATCCCATAATGTTTTATTTCTCCTCTTTCCAAAATATGTCTATTCCAACAAAAAAGTTTTGCGTTACTAAAAAATTGAGTTATTAGAGCAGTAGAATTTTTTTTTATGAATGGTTATTCACAGAGCACATAATGACTTCTTATTTGCAAGCCCACCCTAAATGAATTCTGTGAGCTTGTCATCCATCATAGTGCATCCACAGACTGACACTGGTGCACTTCGAGAGTTGCAGTCTGATACCTAGTTGAGGCTTTTCATTTAGGGAAGACTTAATGTAAGCTTCAGGAATGGATTAGAACTCCAGGCCCAGATGTCAGAGAGTGGGGCAAGTCTGTATAGGTAGCATTTTTACCATATAATAACTAGTTTTATGGATAAGTTTAGTGATTTTTTTTCAGAATTATTTTAATTTTTAATGTGTTTATCTATTCAGTATTAAAAATGTAGAGTAATCTCAAATCACAAGTATTGCACCTGTAGATGATTCTGTCAATATAACATTCCATGGCAATTTGAAAATAATGGGTCACCAATAATGGGTTACATGACAGTTCAATAAATCATATGTATTCAGCCTAGAAAGAAATTACCACCCATGGTACCAAAATACTTGTCAATAAAGCAGCTAGCATATTTAATTCAACTGAACAGTGTCAGCTGTGGCTCAGTTGGTAGCACACTCGCCTCTGAGTCAGAAGGTTGTGGGTTCAAGTCCCACTCCAGGGACTTGAGCACATAAAGCTAGGCTGACACTCCAGTGCAGTGCTGAGGGAGTGCTGCACTGTTGGAGGTGCCGTCTTTCGTTAAACTGAGGCCCTGTCTGCTTTCTCAGGTGGATGTAAAAGATCCCATGGCACTATTTCGAAGAAGGGTAGGGGAGTTATCCCCGGTGTGCTGGCCAATATTTATCCCTCAACCAACGTAACAAAACCAGATTATCATGTCATTATCACATTGCTGTTTGTGGGAGCTTGCTGTGTGCAAATTGGCTGCCGCATTTCCCACATTACAACAGTGACTACACTGCAAAAATACTTCATTGACTGTAAAGCGCTTTGAGACGTCCGGTGGTTGTGAAAGGCGCTATATAAATGCAAGTCTTTCTGAACAATTGCAGTGCTTTAAGCTTTTCAATTCAAAGCGAAAGAAAAAAAAGTTTGCAAGAAGTGCCCTTGTGAATGCCAGAAAGAATGCATTCCACAGAGAAAAAAAAATCTAAAGTGGTGGAAACGAAGTGAATTATGGAAAGGAATGGAGGCCCAGTATAACAATACAGAAGGCAACAAGCAGTGGATTTCCGATAATGGAAAAAGCTGATTGTCAAAGGAATCGCAATGTAGAAAGCCCCATAACTATCATAATATCATAAACGAATGGAAGTACTGAAGTACTGAGGCTAAGCAAACGGCATCCAATTAACACCACAATATATATGTAAATGTTGTCCCTATGTTTTAAAATGCTGTTTACAAGTAGTGAACTTCAAACCTAGCTATTTCAGCAGAATATAGGGCTATAACTCTTCAAAATAAATGACTGGTTTTAGAGTTTACTGATTGAAATGCTGAATATTAGGAGCATTAGTGGTGGGGAGGCAGGCTTTCCAGAGTAGGCTGGGGAGCATGGCTGAAAGTCTTCTGGAGCAAGGCAAGAGGCCTGGAGACCAATTTAAAAATATCAGCCAGAGGATTTTGGAGTGGGATCTGAGACTGTCGGCCTGAAGTTTAACATTTTTTGGTGTAAAACTGGGGATCTGGGTTAGATGTACTCAAGTTTTAATTTTTTTTGAGAGGAGCAGGGAGTGGGGCTGGACAGGGCCCCAAGTTTTTAATTTAAAAAATATTGGCCAGAGGTCTACGGGAGTGGGCCAGAAGGTCCTGTAAATCTTTTGGGGGACATGAGGACAGGGAGCATGGCCAAATGGAGCCCAAAGTTGTAAATTTCTTGTTGTGGGAAGTAGGGCATATTAAGTGGGGCTGGGGCCTAAAAAAGCAGAGTTAAAGAGTGGGGCTAATGGCCAGAGGGATGTATTAAAGGTTGAGTGGAGTGGGAACATTTTTTAACTTATGATTCATGCAATATCAAGGGGAGGGATAGCAGATTTTCAGCTATGGTAGTAGAGGCTCAATAACTGGGTGATGCGATGCAGAGGCTCTTCAGCATCATCTAGTAGCAGGAGAGCTGCAACGTGGCCAGTAAGAGTTAACGTTCTTAACACGGAATTGTAAGATTTTACACAGCAATTTAACATGATAAACCTTGGCATAAAAGCATTACTGAAAAATTATGGAAGTAAGGGTAATATGAACAGGAAATGCGGGCAGTCATAAGATTTTGAATAATATCTAGATATGTGTATTATGTATTTATTTACTTTTATGTTTCTCCTTATCTATCGCTATGAAGTCTTGCATGTGTTGCGTCATACATTAGATCCTTGGATGACAATGAAATCTGTCCAAGCATAATAAAAATCAAATGTCTTGCTTTTCTCATTAGATAAATTCAGCAATTTAACCATAACAATTTACTGAAAGAAAGAACCCGCAGAAAACCAAGTAGTTTCAATTAATTTTTGACTGAGCTGAATATATAAATTTATAAATTACATTCAAAAGCATTAAGGTTAGCAGTAGGATTCCCTGTATCATATTCCACATTTGTACAGTACCATTTCTTTTCACGGACTTACTGTGCCTCGAAGGCCTGGAATTTGTCTTATCTGCTTGCCTCTGCCTTTGTTTCTAAACTAGCTCTTCTACCTATTTCTTTCCCTTACAATGTAGACCAATTGCATATGCATGGCTTGAGCCTATTATCCACACTTGTACAATGTTACTCAACTACTTCTATTTTGTGCATCATTTTGCCTATTCCCTAACAATCTGCCCAGACTCCTGATCTCCTCGTTCTCTACCCAACCATACTAATGAACTTCCACGTTCTATCTGCCCAATGTCCTGATCCTCTCCTCCATCAAAACAGAAACACATAGAGGAAAAGAAATATAAGAATATTGTGAGACAAGATAAATATACATAATAGCAGCTTCCTCTTCATTCGGGGGTTTCAGTGATGGTGTTCTCCCCATCCCCCCATCCTCTGTGCTGTTTTTCTGGCACTAGGTATGAATAACCTTACCCTTTGCACACAGAGAGTGCAATGTGAGTAGCATGAACACTTCTTTTCCCGCATATAAGTTCATGCATCCCATGATAGTGAGACCTGCAGGTGCATTGTCCCTGTAAATCGACTGCCTTGTGGCAGGCAATATGAGTTCACAGAGCAGCTGTGAATGAACATGATGCTTCACTATTTCCAGAGGTTTCCTTTTGCATAAGTCAGTGTCCCTGAAACGCAGGTGCTGAATCAGAAAGAGCTTGTGAGGTAAGTAGCTGAGTGAAACTTCGACCATTTGTATAGGATGTGCATTGGGAACAGTGCCTTGACTTACTATAGTCACCCTTGTGAGGTCATTGAACCTCTTCCTTAACTATCTGGCAGTTCTTGGGGTGGTGGAGGTTGCTCTCACTGCTTCAGCAACCTTCCTCCATACGGCCTGAACCATCATCTTATGGGCTTCGTGCCCTCAGTCCCCAAAAGTCTATCCTTTCTAGCTCTTACTTCAGTCAGTAAAACAGCCATGACTATATTTGAGAATCTGGGAGCCCTTCCTGCTTCCATTTCCCCCGCCCCCACTCCCCCATTACCGTGCCGGTGCTGCACTTTTAGACAATGTGGTTCCCGCTCTGCAGAAATACTTGTCGCTCTTTAATTAGCTGAAATATTTTAAACACTACGGAATCACTCTATTTCCCTCAATAGTAAGCCATTGAGGAGAGGCATTATTTACTTCCAATCCACACTGCATACATAATTCGGGATTCCCAAAGAAACACCGAAAGGTTAGCGGTGGAGTCACATGGATGGACAGAAGTCCTGCTCCGCTGCTAACCTACTGGAAAAAGATTCAGCCCATTTCCAGGACATATATAATACAATACACGTTAACATTTGTGCAGAAATGTAAATAATCTTTATGCATCTGTATTGATCTGGATATTTTTATATATAGTATATGTACTATATCTTTTAACCTTTGGAGTATTCGATTTCCATCACATCTTTCAGAATTTTATGTCATACGTCATCAGCAGAAACAAATTACAGTAAATAAAGGATTATGCCTTTTCTAATATCTGAATAAACAACAAGATTATCTTTGTATGATCTTCAAAGGGTTAGTTGCTGTAACATTTGAATAATATAAGTTGTACAATCATTTTCAGACATATCCTACAGTTCTAACCACACCAGCCTATCCAATGAGCCAGTACATTCCTGCGCACTACCCGCCGCTGTGCCATGGAGCTTTGAATCCAGCACTTCCTGCACCAGCAGCTCAGCTTTACAGCCAGCCAGGAACTGCCCTAGAGAACACATCTGAGAAGAGATGCCAACCGACAAAAATTGTTTTGATAGTGCTTTTGCTGTTGGTCATATTTGGAGGAGCTGCAGCCATTCTGTGGTACTTTGTTTGTAAGTAAGAAAGTGCTAAAATTTACCATTGACATTTGAATCACAGGACAATTTATAGTGTAATAAACCTTTATGAAATCTAGGGAGCTGTTTTACAGGTGACAGGCGAAAAGGTACTTTAACAGATATTAAACATTTTTGGTGGAAAAAGTTCCCCAAGTGCAGACCAGACCTTCCTGGCCAAATGGTTCAGCTACACGCTGGATAAACTCACTGAGCAACCAGGGGAGTGTCTCTCAATATAATACAGGTTGGTCTGTCTGTTTCTGGTGTTTGTCCACTAACTTGGTTTGATTTGGAGTCAGTTTAAGCTTGTTAATGGTGTTTCTAATTTGCTGTACAGTAGTTGGTGGAGCATGACAGAAGTGATGTTGGCAACGTAAACCTTTCCATGTTTTAATTTATACCACAAGCTGTGATGCTTGTCTTTATTAAAAATGGGATGCTATATTTGTAGGTTATACTCGAATGGGCAGGACCAGGGATCCACGAAGCCAGATCCCCGTCACTTTTTACACTTTCCTGATTTTCTGAAATCGCTTCTACCTGACATGGGAAACGTCTGCCCTAAAACGGGAGAGCATATTTAAGTCAGGCATTAATGATGTGGTAATGTCATACAGCTCGTTTTCTATATTATCAACTGCATGTTTCTGTGCTATAATTTCGAGGTAATTCTATGTCATTGAAGCAAAATTCTGAAGCTCTGGAGCAAAAATATGTTTAATTTCTAGATTTTCTATGCCTGTGGTTCCTGGCGGCTTGCTCACATAACATATCTTAAGAACATAAGAACATAAGAAATAGGAGCAGGAGTAGGCCAATCAGCCCTTCGAGCCTGCTCCCCCATTCAATAAGATCATGGCTGATCTGATCCTAACCTCAAATCTAAAGAACACAAGAAGTAGGAGCAGGACCCGGCCACTCAGCCCCTGGGCCCGTTCCGCCACCCACAGGGCCTTGACCGATCCGAACTCAGCCTCATGTCCAATTTCCTGCCCGCTCCCCATAACCCCTAATTCCCTTTACTTCTAGGAAACTGTCTATTTCTGTTTTAAATTTATTTAATGATGTAGCTTCCACAGCTTCCTGGGGCAGCAAATTCCACAGACCTACTACCCTCTGAGTGAAGAAGTTTCTCCTCATCTCAGTTTTGAAAGAGCAGCCCCTTATTCTAAGAGTATGCCCCCTAGTTCTAGTTTCACCCATCCTTAGGAACATCCTTACCGCATCCACCCGATCAAGCCCCTTCACAATCTTATATGTTTCAATAAGATCGCCTCTCATTCTTCTGAACTCCAATGAGTAGAGTCCCAATCTACTCAACCTCTCCTCATATGTCCACCCCCTCATCCCCAGGATTAACCGAGTGAACCTTCTTTGTACTGCCTCGAGAGCAAGTATGTCTTTTCTTAAGTATGGACACCAAAACTGTATGCAGTATTCCAGGTGCGGTCTCACCAATACCTTGTACAACTGAAGCAATACCTCCCTGTTTTTATAATCTATCCCCCTAGCAATAAAAGCCAACATTCCGTTGGCCTTCTTGATCACCTGCTGCACCTGCATACTAATTTTTTGATTTTCTTGCACTAGGACCCCCAGATCCCTTTGTACTGCAGTACTTTCCAGTTTCTCGCCATTAAGATAATAACTTGCTCTCTGATTTTTCCTGCCAAAGTGCATAATCTCACATTTTCCAATATTGTATTGCATCTGCCAAATCTCCGCCCACTCACCCAGCCTGTCTATATCCCCTTGTAGGTTTTTTATGTCCTCCTCACTTTCTACTTTCCCTCCCATCTTTGTATCATCTGCAAACTTTGATATGTTACACTCGGTCCCCTCCTCCAAATCGTTAATATAGATTGTAAAGAGTTGGGGACCCCTGCGGAACACCACTGGCTACTGGTTGCTAGTCTGAGAATGAACCATTTATCCCAACTCTCTGCTTCCTGTTAGATAACCAATCCTCCACCCATGCCAGAATATTACCCCCAATCCAGTGATTTTTTATCTTGAGCAATAATCTTTTATGTGGCACCTTGTCGAATGCCTTCTGGAAGTCTAAATACACTACGTCCACTGGTTCGTCCTTGACAATAAACCGAAGCAGAAACAATTTTTCCAATTGACTCCTCCAAAAAACTCTCATGTCTCTCAAGCCCATAACTAAGCTCTCCAAGGAAAAAAACTATTGAAAAATATGCAGGAAAACCTGAGATATGGCCTCAAGTTGTCGAAGCAGTGAGCTTCCTTAAATGCAACACTTAAGACAGGATCTGGCAAGACACCCTTACTTCTCCGCTCTAGTGCAAAATCCCTTACTCCTTAAGCCTCTCCTCATAATAGTTATCCCTCATCGCTGGGAACATCCTAGTGAATCTTTGCTATTTCTTTTATAGTCATGCTATAATAGTGTGCTGAAACTTATGCACAATACTCCAACTGCAGCCTAATTAAAATCTAGCTGCCATTACTTTTCTATTATTCAGCCAATTTATTATCCAATTTACAAAACCTTTGGTTATCTCAATACTGTAGTTTTCACTCCACCCATATTATGAGGCACATCAGCAATAGTTTCTGAAAGTCAAGTCATATAAAATCAACCACAATATCATCATCAACCAATTCTGTTACATCGTCTATGCATTATAATAAATTTATTTGGCTTGAGTTGCCTTCCAAAACACCTTGTTGGCTTGGACTTATTGCTTTTATTTTGTTATTTGAGTTGTTTTTTAAAAATAAATTCCAGTATTTTTCCAACTATAGATGCAAAGCTAACAGGTTTATAATTCTCAGGATTATACTTTAAACATTTTTTAAGATTGAAACGTTAGTTATTTTCCAGTCTTCTGGTAGTACCCTTGTATTTAATGAACTGTGAAAACTTCCCTTACTTCTACCTTAATTTCCTCTCTTGGATCCATTCCATCTCGCTCTGTTGCTTTATGAATATTCAATTCCACCACATTCTTTTAATAACATCCTGACGAGGACTCTTGTGGTGATGCTTTATCCCAAAGCTTCACTTAAAATAGAGGAGTTTTACAAGATTACCATAGGGAAAATTAACTGCATATGCTTCCTTTTAATGAGTTAACATTTTTAGTATAATTAATTTGCATTTTTAATTAAATACTTGTTTTGTTCAAAGTCATTGCATCATTTTTACGTTCATGCTCATTTTCCTCAATGCAAGGAAATTGTTTCCAATTTTGATTCACAGAATCAGAAAATCATAGAATAGTACAGCACAGAAGGAGGCCATTCGGCCCATTGAGTCTGTGCCGGCTCTTTCGAAGAGCAATCCAGTTAGTCCCACTCACTCGCTCTTTCCCCATATCCCTGCAATTTTTTCTCCTTCAAGTATTTACCCAATTCTCTTTTGAAGGCTACTATTGAATCTGTATCCACCACTCTATCAGACAGTGCATTCCAAATCCTAACCACTCATTGTGTAAAAAAGTTTTTCCTCATGTTGCCTCTGGTTCTTTTGCCAATCACCTTAAATCTGTGGGGTCTCATTATCGACCCTTCAGCCATTGGAAACAGTTTCTCTTTATTTACTCTATCTAAATCATTCCTGATTTTAAACACCTCTATCAAATCTCCTCTTAGTCTTCTCTGCTCCAAGTAGAACAACCCTAGCTTCTCTAGTCTATCCACGTAACTGTATTCCCTCATCCTGGAACCAATCTAGTAAATCTCTTCTGTGCCCTCTCCAAAGCCTTCATGTCCTTCCTAAAGTGAGGAGCCCAGAATTGGACACAATACTCTAGCTGGGGCTGAACTAGTATTTTATATAGGTTTAGCATAACTTCCTGGTTTTTGTACTCTCTGCCACTATTTGTAAAGCCCAGCATCCCATATGCTTTACTAACTGCTTTGTTAACCTGTCCTGCCACCTTCAAAGATTTGTACACAAGCACCACCAGGTCTCTCTGTTCTTGCACCCACTTTAAAATTGTATCATTTAGTGTGTATGGTCTTTAAAATTAAAATTAAAAGATACAGTGGAATCAATGTTTCAAGGTAACTGTATCTTGTAAATATGCCACTGGTTTCTTACTGTATGCAGCTAGTACATTCATTTCTCTAAACTGCAAAATCCTGTTAAATATAGGCGAAGTCAAAACTGACAACCTTAATGCAATACCAAATAATTTAAATGTAAAAATAGTGCAAATGTATTTTGTGACAATAAAGCAATAAAGTAGAACTAAAACACATTCCTTCATGGTATTCTTCCTTAGACAAGGCCCTTTTAGTTTATAATGGTATTAACTGTGTGTACGTTAGCCTCATGATATTGTGATCATTTTTGGAATAATTTTTGTAACATTCTCTAACACTGTGTTTTGGTTTTGCCTTTTGGAGCATTGTTTATCTATTTCTAATAATATTTTTGAAAAATGAATTTGTCACTTGCAGCAGAGCCGTGGTGATTGCATTTCTTATCCTATCAGTCAAGATTAAATAAGCTCATATACAGCTTCTGAATGTTGCAGTAGTTTTGGTTAATTTTCTGTATCCTAACAACTCCAACAGATGAGATTCCAAATGGAAGAGTTTGCTTCAGTGGATCGGTGCATCTAGAAAATGTCTTCTTCAGCTCTGCATTAACAGACAGCAGATCCACTGAGTTCACATTCTTAGCCAATCAGGTCGAGGAACCAGTAAGTAACATTCTGTCGCGCATGGTATGTATAGTTTTTTCATTGATAGGCACAACCCACTTTAAAGAGCATCAAGAAGTTATGTGGCTACAAATGAGAATAGTAACATTTAAAAATAATAAAATATACAGTGGGGTAGAGTTCCGCTTTGGGCATAATCGGTAATTTGGGCGTAAATTGTGCTGGTTTTCCAAAGTGAAGTTTCCGCCCAAACTCATTTGCATAATCACAAACCTAAAATCATCCCATGAACCAGCGCAATCGGGCCGCGTAACAGAACATTATTGTTTATTATTTTTTCTTCATAAAAAAAATTGTTGATGTATTTAAGAGTGGTAACCTGGTGCAGTTTGATTAATACAGCTGAGAATGGGTTTATCACAAAAAATAAGCATTTTTAATAAGAGTCCGCCACCTGTGAGAGCCTGATTTTAAATCACTGAAAATGACTTTAAAAAACTATACTGAACCATTTACTAGTTTCATTGGTGTTCACTAGTCAGTTTCTTAGTAAATTAAATATTTTTTAATGTTTAAAAACTTTTAAAATGTGCCAACTAGTGCCTTTGAAGAGCCTCCTCGAACGGTTGCAAACGGGCGAAATCGGCGGAAACTCGCCATGCCCATTATTTCGATCTGGGGCGTGGCCAGTTTCGTGGGCAGGGCCGGCTTCCAGTGCATTGTTTTGTAAATGAGCGTTAAAGATCGCGGAAACTCGATTTACGCTTGACATAACTTGCACTTGAAATTCCTCGATCTTTTACGCTGGTTTGGCAGATTTCTGGTGAACAATACAAACTAGTGCAAACTCTAGGCCATAATATTCAAATCCTGAATATATTCCGTTACATTTTAATTGCCACATTATCCCTCTCCTGTCAGTGAACAGATTTTATGGTGGAAAAAAAGAGATAATAAATATGTTATTAATACAATTCTCATTAGCATGAAAAAATAGAAACTCAGTCGGCTATAAGTTAGTTACTTAGAAATAACTGGGAGGTGGAATAACACATGGTCTGCAGTATTCAATTTATAGCTTTGGTTCATTTTATTTTATGTGTTTGGCAGTTGGCTGAGATGTTTAGAGGATCACAATTGGCACAACGCTTTGTCAGTGTCAGCGTCATCTCCTTTAGGTAGGAATCCAATTCTTAAATGTTCTTGTAAGATGGTTTTCCCCTCAAGTCAGAAGCATTTTTAGATTTTTCAAATATTAATTTGTTAAAAATCTCTGAACAGGTGATAGAAACAATCTGCAAATGATGCATTCCCATTCACTGAAACCTAGAGCTGGGATCATAATGTATTGAATATGCACAAATGTATAGTTAAAATCCTGGGGCTTTGCAGTTTATTGATGACATTATCGCTAATAATTATTATCCTTTCATTCTTGGACAACAAAGGATTGCTTTCAATAAAAAGTAATAGAAATCCTAAAAATTGACAGAATTCCTTTAATGGCCAGCAGACAGTCTTACCAGCAACAAAGGTTTCATTTATATAGTACCTTGTATGTAGAAAAACATTCAAAGACACTTCACAACTGTGTGAGGAAAATGGACGCTGAGCCAAAGAGACAGAGATTACATGGGGTGACTAAAAGTTTGATCAAAGAGTGGGTTTTACAGAGGAGAGGGAGGTGGGGGTTTAGGGAGGGAATTTGAGAGAGTGAGACCTGTGTGATTGAAGACATGGCCACGAATGGTGGGATGAAGGGGACTGGGGATTCACAAGAGGACGAAATCAAAGGAATGGAGAATGTGAAGGGGTGATTGTAGAATGTTACAGGGACGGGGAGGGACGAGGCCATGGAAAAATTTAAACACAAGGATAAACATTTTAATTTTGAGGTGTTGGAGGACCAGGAGCTAATATAGATCAACGAGGAAGGGTGTGGTGGTCTAGCGGCACTTGGTGCAGGAAAGGATATGGACAGGAGAGTTTTGGATGAGCTGAAGTTTATGGAGGTTAACTAAAACCAAAGTTGACATTTTTCTTTCATTCTGCCATCAAAGGTCATTTGCAGTTAATCAACAAGGACACGTGGGAGAATAACCCTTCAGATTTGCCTTTTATAGTGTAATCTGTGATTCCTGTCCCAAAAAGTACTAACAGCAGTTTTAAAGTACTCCGATTATAAGCTTTATATTGTAATATAATTATGCAGATCTTTTAGACAAAAGGTTTTGACTTGTAAAAAAAATCAATAATTGAGTTGGTATGAGAAGTGTTTTAAGTTTGAGTAATAGTAGTGTTACTAATACTATCCACAAGTAAACAATTCTCACTCTGTATGAATGAATGAATACTTTTTTGAGACGTTGGAGAGATTATAGACGCAAATGTTTTACTTTGTGCAATGCAGGTTTTCTAATGGAACTTACTATGTATCTTTTTCACAGTGAAGGAAGTGTCTTAGCTTACTTTATGATTACATTCTCTGTGGGGAAAAACAGACTCCTAGAAGACAGCAAGGTCCTTCATGCGGATGATGTGGTTGAGGTATTGAATAACTACCTGAGGAAAACAACTGAATCTAGCACTGCTACAGAATACCTGGGAGAGTACCCTGTAGACGCTAATTCCATTAACATTTATGGTATGAAGTTCTCCTATAAAATTAGATCTCATAATTAGAGATGGGATGCAAGTTATTTATCATAAATTTATATTTTTGGGGGTGTGGGGACAGATCCATGTATCTGCATTTACAATCAGCACATGTACATAGATATAAACAAAGAAGAACACTGGGCCAGAAATTCGGCTTTCTGGCTTCCTGCGGGTGCAAGCATCGCGCGCATACTTGCCTACTGCGCCTGCTGTTGTGCTTTGGGCCCACGAGGACTTCGGCTCCTGGGCCTCCTGCAGCTGCCGGTGTGCAGTGCTTGCGTATCCCAGGGGTGCAGTTAGTTCGAAGCGTCCCCTGGGATCACGTGGGCCATGGAGAGCCAATCCTAACAGGGCATTTTCATTCATAGATATGATCAGTGTCACGTACTTATCACATTAGATCTTCTTTCTCGGGTGAAGGAGACTATGTGGAGGTAGAGACGATGTTCAAACTTGCATTGTATTGTGAACATGCCTTTAGAATGTATTACTTTAAAGGGGTATTTTTGTTCCCAGTTCAAGACAGTTTATCAGAGTATTCAACAATGATGTGATTGGTGTTATAAATCATCATGTCTGAAGCTAACTTTTAATTCTTTTTATATGAGAAAGAAACACAACAGTTCCAACTTTTCAGAGGTCAGCATGGTATATATTGAACTATGTTTTCAGAACATGAATGGTTCTGGCTGTTTTAAGGATTTCAGTTGACGCAGAACCCCCAACCCTATAAATATGAACATAAGAAATAGGAGAGTAGGCCATTTGGCCCTTCGAGCCTGCCCCGCCATTCAATAAGATCATGGCTGATCTTCTACCTCATCTCCACTTTCCTGCACTATCCCCATATCCCTTGATTCCCTTAATATTCAAAAATCTATCGATCTCTGTCTTGAATATACTCAACGACTGAGCCTCCACAGCCCTCTGGGGTAGAGAATTCCAAAGATTCACCACCCTCTGAGTGAAGAAATTTCTCCTCATCTCAGTCCTAAATGGCTAACCCCTTATTCTGAGATTGTGACCCCTGGTTCTAGACTCCCCAGCCAGGGGAAACATCCTCCCTGCATCTACCCTGTCAAGAATTTTGTATGTTTCAATGAGATCACCTCTCATTCTTTTAAACTCTAGAGAATATAGGCCTAGTCTACTCAATCTCTCCTCATAGGACAATACCCCCATCCCAGGAACCAGTCTGGTGAACCTTTGTTGCACTCCCTCTCTGGCAAGTATATCCTTCCTTAGGTAAAGAGAACAAAACTGTACACAATTCTCCAGGTGTGGTCTCCCAAGGGCCCTATATAATTGCAGTAAGATGTCTTTACTCTTATACTCAAATCCTCTTGTAATCAAGGCCAACATACCATTTGCTTTCCTAATTGCTTGCTGTACCTGCATGTTAACTTTCAGTGATTCGTGTACAAGGACACCCACGTCCCTCTGAACACCAACATTTCCCAATCTCTCACCATTTAAAAAATACTCTGCTTTTCTATTTTTTCTACCAAAATGGATAACTTCACATTTCTCCACATTCCATTTGCCATGTTCTTGCCCACTCACTTAGCATGTCCATATCCCCTTGAAGCCTCCTTGCATCCTCCTCACAACTTACATTCCTACCCAGCTTTGTATCATCAGCAAACTTGGATAGATTACATTTGGTCCCCTCATCCAAATCATTGATATAGATTGTGAATAGCTGAAGCCCAAGCACTGATCCTTGCGGTACCCCACCAGTTACAGCCTGCCAACCCGAAAATGACCCGTTTATTCCTACTCTCTGTTTATGAAATATTAGTGATCTTACTAATAAATATGTTTTGAAGTGTTCATTCATTTTGGTACTTCAGGCTATATTGAAATGTGTTGTTAATGCTTTTACTTCCAATATTTCTGTTATAGAAACAGAGTATGACGAGCATTCACTCTTCTCTGAAGAAGGTACACAACCTTTTAAATGACTATATTGTAGGCAACTTTTCTTTCTGCTTAACTTGAAGCTTCTGTGTCAATAGGCCAATAAAGGACCAGCAAAATGTTAGTAATTACATAGTCTGTTACCACAGCAGTGAATGTAGCTCAGGAAAATTCAAATTGGTGACAGAATTACAAATGGTTTTATCTTTTGCTATTTCAATAAAGATGGCTAAGATATTCTTTTTAATTATTTCCAGAAATTGTTTTTGTATTCAGGCTGGTAAAAAACTGTTTAATGCAAAATTTGAATTTCTGCCAGCACCACTCATACAGCAAAGTAGATATTTGTAAGAACCAATTTCTATCTTGCAAGCCATATATTGTTTTGTTTCATATAAGACAATTTGACATCAGTGCCTGTGCTGTGCAGTTCTTTAATCAGCCTCCTAGTGACTGGTCTACATAACTTTTCGTGCTTCTTTGTGTGCGTGAAAAGATCTAACCAGCAGTTACAACATTATGACTGCTGTGCAGTTCTGTATGCAGTGCTGTACTTGCGACATTTTGTTCAATATATCCCTGCTTTGATGTCAGTGACTGAGTTGTAATGATTTCCACCAATTAATACTCCTTCAATTATGATAATTGTTGGTTCTATTATTAAAACCTGTGTAAAAAAATATTGCTTACACCCCTGTTCTTTCAATTGAATTATCCACACCTTACCTCCCCTCTGTTACTGACCATGACAGCATCCTCTTGGCCACAATGCTGAAATAAAAGCCACCACAAAGCAAACTTTCCAATACAACATTATACATCTATCCATCCAATATGACATCAAGAAATCAACTCATCACCCTTATGCATTCCCTTAGTGAATGTCTTTTGTGTGTCTTTGCCTATCCTACTGATGTCACGCAGTGCTACCAGAGTGGCTGCAGCCTGGCAGGTGGAAAGCTGCTGACTTTCAGTGGGGGTCACTGCAAATGGACTTGCTGGTCGACCTTGAGGAGCTGGTGGCTGGGAGTGTGAAATCGAGTGATGGTGTTGCTTCTTCTTCTTCTTCACTCTTCTCTGCCTCTTCTTGATCAACCACTGGCTGGGCAGACTGTATTTCCTGGGTGTGTGAAATGAGGAAGGCACAAGGGTGGAGTTGCGGTAAGGGGAGGGCGGGAAAGCAAGAGGTTCGAGAAGGAGGATAACATATGAGGATATCAGCATCTTGTATCCTTTCAGGCCCACCGCTGGCCAAGGGCTCGGCCATGCCTCTGCCAAGAATGGCCAGCGCTGTCTCCTCCAAGGGGGTGAGGTGAAGCTAGGAATGGGAGGTTTGCCTCGTGTTTGGTAGAGATTGTTGGTAGGTGAGTGATTGGGGTGGGGAGGCTGTTGTGCATTGAGCAGTGTGTGAGGCTAGTGCTGCAGTTGGTAGGAGAAGGCTTTTGAAGTTGTATTCACTGACCTGACCACTGGTCTGAGGTCATGAAGCTTCTTTGGGCACCGAAGCCAGGTGGTGGGGGTGACACTGCTGGCGGTGACGGCCTCGGTGATCTGGTCCCACATCTTCTTTCTGGAGGGCCTCCTGGCTCCTGTGGGTAGAGGACCTCTCTTGCAATGTTATCCCCCTGTACAAAGCTGGAGTGCTGTGTGCGAGACCCTAGGTGCCCCTTCCCTGGCTTGCTGAGCCCTTTGTGTTAGTGCTGTGGCAGTTTTCCCATTTTTTTTAGGTGCAGAAGGAAGTTCAGCTTTAAGAGCTGAAGACTTCCATTTGGGAATTTTTTCCAAATATAATTTTTTTCAGCAGGCAGTTGAGCTGTAAGGGCTAAAAACTGCCTATTTTTACATGATTTTTATTTTTTTCATTTCAGAAGGCAGTTCCCCTTTAAGGGCCCTAACTTTCTGAAATGACAGCCTCACTTTAACAGAAGGTTGTTCTTGCTGCAGTGGCGCTACTGCCATGCTACATTGGGGCCTCCTGCTGGGATGAACGCCACCGAAACGGCGTTGCTTTGTAAGTTTAGTGCTGGGCTAACGTTAATTAGCCACCAGTGCCAATTTACCGGTCCTGCCAGCACCACCATTTTCAGCGGCCATCAACACCGGCCCACGGGTTTTTACCGCTATCGAATTTTTAGCCAATAGAATTTTCAGCACAGAAACTACCATTCAGCCTTCTGCCACTCTATTTACTTCATCTTACCCAATCAACATATCCTTGCATAGAATTACACAGAAATTACAGCACAGCAACAGGCTATTCGGCCCAACTGGTCTGTGCTTCCACACGAGCCTCAGCCCACCCCTCTTCATCTAACCCTAACAACATATCCTTCTATTCCTTTCTCCCTCATGTACTTATTCTAGCTTCCCCTCAAATGCATCTATGCTTTTCGCCTTAACCATTCCATGTGGTAGCAAATTACACATTGTCACCACTCTCTGGGTAAAAAGTTTCTCCTGAATTCCTTATTGGATTTATTACTGACTATCTTATATTTATGACTCCTAGGGGGAAAATTGGCTCGCACCCCCTTTGGGACTCTAACTTCGCCAGCGCCCTGAAAAAGTTAGTGCCCCCGCGCCCAAAATTGAATGGTAGTGCCCCAAGAAGGAGGCGGGGCGCTACTGGAAGTGCTCCCCCTCCCTCTTGGAGCGTTCCCATTGAATATCGCGGCACTATGTGCAGTAGCGCTATGCATGTTGGCACATAGCACTGCGGTACTGCAGGCCTCCCTCCCCTGATTAAAGGGGAGGGGCCTAGCGCAGCGCGCACCGGGGCCCTGCTGGACCACCGGGGAGCAGGGTGCCGGCAAAAGAGCCCGGCACTCAAGAGGCCGGAACCCCGCAGCAGGAGGCCGGAGGGGGCAGGTGCTGGCAGGTGGCCCCCCCAAAAAATGGCCGCACGGCACCTGCCCTTTAATTTGGCCACCCCGGCCGCAAACATGGCACCCTGACCCTGTCGGACATAGCATCCGGCGGTAGGTCGGGGGCGCGAGCCAAGTTTGCGGCCGGGGCACGAGCAGGGCGCTGTGCACGGCAATGACGTCATCGCCGTACGCAGCGCCGCGGGGTGCTACCAGCTACCGCCGCCGCTAACCTCCCACTGAATTTCGCGGGAGGCGTTAGTGGCGCCGCGCCCGGGCGCTAGGTGCTTTGTGCCCCGTTGGGGCGCTAACGGGAGGCACAAAGCAACCGAATTTTTCCCCCCTAGTTTTGGACTCTCCCACAAGTGAAAACGTCTTCTCTACGTCTACCCTATCAAACCCCTTCATAAATTTAAAGACCTCTATTAGGTCACCCTCAGCCTTCTCTTTACTAGAGAAAAAATCCCCAGCCTGTTAAGTCTTTCCTGATAGGTATAACCTCTCATTTCTGGTATCGCTCTTGTTAAGGCCAGGGGGTTGTAAAGTGCCGAGTAGAAAAATACAGAGCTTGCATTGAGCTTCACTGGAACAGTTTAGAAGGCCAAGGACAGATCTTTTCTCCCTTATGTACTTATCTGTCTGTATGTATAAATAGATGAATAACGAAAGACAAACCTTCAGAAGCACAGCAAAATTTCCGCTTTCACCACAAAATAATCAAGTAAAACGGCTGATATCATTTGAACATTTATCCTGCAAAGTTGAAAATAAGGACACATGATCTAAGAATCAGGGACAAGTGACTGAAATTAGAAACACGTTCTTTACAATGCATAATGTCATGATTATTCAACTAACTTGTCTTATTCCACAACTTGTATAGTTCCATAAAGAAGTCTTAGACCAACATTTAAAACCACCATTTAAAATTCAGGGATGTTACCCCTAAATTTTCACAGCAGAACACCATTGAAATTCACCTATAAAATCAGGACATCCCAATTAAATCACGCAGAGAAGTATATTCTAATCTAGACGGTCCAACCCTTCCCAGTTGTATTGCATTTCCATGCTCCCAGCAGCACTGAAACCATAGGCCGGAATTTTCACAATGGCGAGCGTGTGGGTTTGGGGAGCAGGTCAGAGGTTAAAAGCGCAGAAATTGACAGCGCATCGGGAACCCGCCGCCTTCCACCTTTCACTGGGGCGCGTTTCGAGGCGTACCACATATCTGCTCAGGAGAGGCGGGCGACCTCATCAAGGTTGTTAACTGCTTGTTTACAGACCCTTAACTGCCTTTTTAACGTCAGGTTTGAACTTTAACTGGTTGCGCACGGGATTCACGCACCTCGGGAACCTTGCCTGTGAAGGGGAGGCGGAAGCTCGGTGGCCATTGTGCGAGTTCATTAAGTGATAGCTGGAGAAAGCACATAAATACTCACACCTTACACCTACTTCCTTGCCTAAGGGCAAGGCTCTTGCTGACACCATTTTGTGCAGAGATTTAGCTTTCAGGAGTTTGCAGGTGATTTCTGCAACCTCTGAGGCTACTCTCACCACATTGCTAGTCACTCTCAGTACATTGGAGGATTTTGCCTCTGATCTCCACTTTACCTGGCATCTATTAGATCAGCATGGGTGCCGCTTATGCTGTCTCACCTTGAATCTCAGAATAGGATCAAGGTGAGCCCAAGCACCAGCAACACCAGCCACACCAGCAGCAGCAACTACAACACCTGGAGCAGCAGCAACCCCACCGGCAGCCTTCCCCTCACTGACCTGATGCTCCACAGGAAAGAGGGGATCAGCACCGTGCCAGAGGCGATACCCCCAACACCGGGTATACAGGCAGAGGATGAGCTTCCTCAACATGACTGAGCAGCAGTGCCAAAGGAGGCTCAGGCTATTGCGCCAGGTCATTGCAGACATTTGTAGCTTGCTGGAACAAGACCTGCTGCCCAGAGGACCTGGTGGACACGCCTTACCAGTGGCTGTCAAAGTCATCACCGCCCTCAACTTCTTCTCCTCAGGCTCCTTCCAGGGACATTTGCAGGATCTCACAGTTGGCTGCGCACAGATGCATCACCCAGGTGACCGATGCCATGTTTCACAAGTCAGCCAAATATGTGAACTTTGCCACTGATGAAGCCAGTGTTACTGAATGGGCGCTCGGCTTTGCGGCTCTGGCTGGCTTCCCACAGGTGCAGGGCGTCATCGACTGCACACATGTGCCCATCAAGGCACCCCCACATCACCCAGGAGTGTTTGTGCACCGCAAGGGCTTCAACTCCCTCAATGTGCAGCTCGTCTGCAACCATAAAAAGATCATCATGCATGTGCGTGCCAGATTCCCTGGAAACTGTCACGACTCTTTTGTGCTGCACCAGTCCACCCCACTCAGCTCTTCACACCTCCAAACAGACTTGCCAGCTGGCTACTTGGAGACAAGGGCTATCCACTAACGACGTGGTCGATGACACCGTTGAGGAGGCCCAGCAATGAGACCAAGGAGCGCTATAATGATAGCCACATGACCATCCAGATGTGTCATACAGCAAGCAATCTGCATGCTGAAGATGCGCTTCAGATGCCTTGACAGATCTGGAGGAGCTCTTCAGTATACACCAGCCAGGGTCTCCAGAATCATCGTCGTATACTGCGCGCTGCACAGCATAGTGCAGCAGCGAGGATTGGAGCTGCAGGAGGAGCAAGGCGCAGAGCACACAGCCTCTTCGGAGGAGGAACAGGTGGAACCTGAGGTGGAGATGGCACCAGCAGTGGCACACATTGCTGCCCGGGAGGTCTGGGATTGCCTCATAATGGCCCGATTTACTTAACTTGCACCAGTGCACCCACATGGCTCCCAGATGCTGTACCAACTACACCCCCTGCCAACAACACCACAAAGCAGTCTGACAGTGACCAAGCCATTCCTTTCACCCAAATCCACCATTGTGCGAGGTTAAGTAATGTCTCACCATTCGTTCCCAAGTGACAAAGCCACTTCCCAGGTAGCAGGGAAAAATGGACAAGATGGGAAAGTAGTGCAAGGAAATAAATTTATGTGCGTCATAAATAGAACTGAAACTTAACACTAACATTTTGGCAAACAACCACATACATACCCTTGTGCATCTACGATTGTGTCTTTTTGCTTTTCTGTGTGCTTCTACGAGGTGCAACCCCTGTGGCTTCTGCAGAGGTAGAGACAGGCTGCTCACTTCCCTGCTGCGACTGCTTTGACACTTTTGGCGGACGTCCTCTGGGTTTTAGGACCCATGAGGGCCCCGCCAAAGACTGCTCCTACTGCAACTGTGCAGGGGCAGACTTGGTCATTGGGATCCAAGGCAGCATGTGGGGCTCTGACTGAGGGGGAGGCAATGGGGGAGAAATGGGAGCACTTTGAGCAGAGCCCCCATTTCCATGTCCCCTCTCACCATCATTCCTCTCATGCGCCATATAGACTTCCCTGCTAGCAAGGAGCTGGAGAGCACCTTGCTGCACATAAGTGGGGTGATAAACGCCCAAGTCTAAGTTTGTATCCCTCCTTGAGATGAGGTCAATGAGAGTCTGCAATCTGTTGTTCACAGCAAGCATGTTCTTGTTCGACTAGCGCATTTGCTTCTCCATGCAGGTGGCCATCCTTTCCATCGCCTACGAGATGGTGCTGCTCCTGTTGGAGATGGACTCCTCCATTTTCTGTACAGTCGCACATATCGCGGCTGCAAAAGCTGCCAGAACCTCGCGCATTTGTCGCTGCTCCTCCAGGATCACCCTCTTTCTCGATGGCCCCCGAGGTTCAACATCTGCATGAAGCTGAGCAGAGCTGGGAGCATTCTGTGCCCTCCGGCGAGAACTCTCCAGTGCTGTCCCTGTCTCCACCATCTGTTCTTGTTCACTTGTGATCTGTGAGACACCAGGTGACAACACTACTCTATGTCTCGCTGGACCCACCGAGGTGCGTGTATCTGCGCTGGTGCTAGGTGCGCATGTGTTTTTTTAAAATTCGTTTATGGGATCTGGGCATCGCTGGCAAGGCCAGCATTTATTGCCCATCCCTAGTTGCCCTTGAGAAGGTGGTGGTGAGCCACCTTCTTGAACCGCTGCAGTCCGTGTGGTGATGGTACTCCCACAGTGCTGTTAGGTAGGGAGTTCTAGGATTTGGACCCAGCGACGATGAAGGATCGGCGATATACTTCTAAGTCAGGATGGTGTGTGACTTGGAGGGGAACTTGGAGGTGGTGGTGTTCACATGTGCCTGCTGCCCATGTCCTTCTAGGTGGATGAGGTCGCGGGTTTGGGAGGTGCTGCCGAAGAAGCCTTGGCGAGTTGCAGCAATGCATCTTGTAGATGGTACACACTGCAGCCACGGTACGCCGGTGGTGGAGGGAGTGAATGTTTAAGGTGGTGGACGGGGTGCCAATCAATCGGGTTGCTTTGTCCTGGATGGTGTCAAGCTTCTTGAGTGTTGTTGGAGCTGCACTCATTCAGGCAAGTGGAGAGTATTCCATCACACTCCTTACTTGTGCCTTGTAGATGGTGGAAAGGCTTTGGGGAGTCAGGAGGTGAGACACTCGCCACAGAATACCTAGCCTCTGACCTGCTCTTGTTGCCACAGTATTTATGTGGCTGGTCCAGTTAAGTTTCTGGTCAATGGTGACCCCCAGGATGTTGATGGTGGGGGATTCGGCGATGGTAATGCCGTTGATGTCAAGGGGCGGTGGTTAGACTCTCGCTTGTTGGATATAGTAATTGCCTGGCACTCCTGTGGCGCGAATGTTATCTGCCACTTATCAGCCCAAGCCTGAACGTCATCCAGGTCTTATTGCATGTGGGCATGGACTGCTTCATTATCTGAGGAGTTGTGAATGGCACTGAACACTGTGCAGTCATCAGCGAACATCTCCATTTCTGACCTTATGTTGGAGGGAAGGTCATTGAGGAAGCAGCTGAAGATGGTTGGGCCTAGGACACTGCCCTGAGGAACTCCTGCAGCGATGTCCTGGGGCTGTGATGATTGACCTTCAACCACCACAACCATCTTCCTTTGTGCTAGGTATGACTCCAGCCAGTGGGGAGTTTTTCCCCTGATTTCCATTGACTTCAGTTTTACTAGGGTTCCTTGATGCCACACTTGGTCAAATGCTGCCTTGATGTAAAGGGCAGTCACTCTCACCTCACCTCTGGAATTCAGCTCCTTTGTCCATGTTTTGACCAAGGCTGTAATGAGGTCGGGAGCCGAGTTGTCCTGGCGGAACCCAAACTGGGCATCAGTGAGCAGGTTATTGGTGAGTAATTGCTGCTGGATAGCACTGTCAATGACACCTTCCATTACTTTGCTGATGATTGAGAGTAGACTGATGGGGCGGTAATTGGCCGGATTGGATTTGTCCTGCTTTTTATGGACCGGACATACCTGGGCAGTTTTCCACATTGTCGGATAGATGCCAATGTTGTAGCTGTACTGGAACAGCTTGGCTAGAGGCGCAGCTAGTTCTGGAGCACATGTCTTCAGCGCGATAGCTGGGATGTTGTCGGGCTTCATAGCCTTTGCTGTATCCAGTGCGCTCAGCCGTTTCTTGATATCACGTGGAGTGAATCGAATTGGCTGAAGACTGGCTTCTGTGGTGGTGGGGACCTCAGGAGGAGGCCGATATGGATCATCCACTCGGCACTTCTGGCTGAAGATGGTTGCAAACGCTTCAGCCTTGTCTTTTGCACTCACGTGCTGGGCTCCACCATCATTGAGGATGGGGATATTCATGGAGCCTCCTCCTCCTGTTAGTTGTTTAATGGTCCACCACCATTCACGACTGGATGTGGCAGGACTGCAAAGCTTTTATCTGATTCATTGATTGTGGGATCGCTTAGCCCTGTCTATAGCATGCTGCTTCCGCTTTTTAACATGCACGTAGTCCTGTGTTGCAGCCTCCCCAGGTTGGCACTTCATTTTTAGGTACGTTTAGTGCTGCTCCTGGCATGCTCTTCTACACTC
Source organism: Squalus acanthias (assembly GCA_030390025.1). Classification (NCBI taxonomy): domain Eukaryota; kingdom Metazoa; phylum Chordata; class Chondrichthyes; order Squaliformes; family Squalidae; genus Squalus; species Squalus acanthias. The sequence goes on from CM059429.1 coordinate 144,291,448, forward strand.
CTTATTGAACCAGGGTTGGTCCCCTGGCTTGATGCTAATGGTAGAGTGAGGGCCATGAGATTACAGATTGTGGTGGAATACAATTCTGCTGCTGCTGATGGCCCACAGCGCCTCATGGATGCCCAGTTTGAGCTGCTAGATCTGTTCTGAATCTATCCCATTTAGCACGGTGGTAGTGCCACACAACACAATGGACGGTGTCCTCTGTGAAGATGGGACTTCGCCTCCATAATGACTGTGCGGTGGTCACTGCTATTATGGACTGATGCATCTGCGACAGGTGGATTGGTGAGGACGAGGTCGAGTAGGTTTTTCCCTCGTGTTGGTTCTCTCACCACCTGTCGCAGGCCCAGACTGGCAGCTATATCCTTCAGGACTCAGCCAGCTCGGTCAGTAGTGGTGCTACTGAGCCACTCTTGGTGATGGACATTGAAGTCCCCCACCCAGAGTACATTCTGTGCCCTGGCTACTCTCAGTGCTTCTTCCAAGTGGTGTTCAACATGGAGGAGTACTGATTCATCAGCTGAGGGAGGGCGGTAGGTGGTAATCAGCAGGAGGTTTCCTTGCCCATGCTTGACCTGAAGCCATAAGACTTCATGGTGTCTGGAGCCAATGTATACCACTGTGCCGCCACCCCTAGTGGGTCTGTCCTGCCGGTGGAGGAGTTTGGGACATTGGCTGAAAGGTATGATTCTGTGAGTATGACTATGTCAGGCTGTTGCTTGACTAGTCTGTGGGACAGCTCTCCCAATTTTGGCACAAGTCCCCAAATATTGGTGAGGAGGACTTTGCAGGGTCGACTGGGCTGGGTGTGCCATTGCCGTGTCCATAGCCAGCGCCGAGTGGTCCATCCAGTTTCATTCTTATTATTGTGTTTCATAGCAGTTTGTTACAACTGAGCGGCTTGCTAGGCCATTTCAGAGGGAAATTAAGAGTCAACCACATTGCTGTGGGTCTGGAGTCACATATAGGCCAGACCAGGTAAGGACGGCAGATTTCCTTCCCTAAAGGACATTAGTGAACCAGATTGGTTTTTACGACAGTCTGATAGTTTCATGGGTACCATTACTGATGCTAGCTTTTTATTCCAGATTTATTTAATTAACTGAATTTAAATTCCCCAGCTGCCGTGGTGGGATTTGAACTCACGTCTCTGGATCAATAGTCCAGGCCTCTGGATTACTAGCCCAGTGACATTACCACTATGCTACCGTTCCTGATATTCGTCCCAAATTTACCTTTTGCTAGTTTCAACCTCTGTTCCCTTGCCCTACTATTACATTTAAATTTGAATTAGTGTTCCAGATTTACCTTCAGATAACTGGTCAGGTCATGGGACATCTTACAAAACAGCCCTGCCAGAGTCTTCTAGTTAATTGTAAGCAGCTACGTGCTGCATAACTTTGGCACCCAGAGAGGCTTAACATTGAAGCAGTAGTACAAAGCCCGTCTGTAGCCAAGGGCAGAGCAAGACTCTGATCAGCAAGAGTCATGCAGCCGATTCTCATAGAAATGACTGTGAGCTAAGTGCCCAGTACTGTAACAGTACTATTAGTCTGTGCCATGGTGATGTGCTGGAATGTGAATGTGTGAGCTATTCTGGCTCTCCACTGATATGGACCCTTGCGGCAAGTCCAACTTGGGCCCGGCTCTCACGTGAATACTTTAAGGCCAATCTCAGAAAATTGCCTGAAGTGAGCCTTGTGCTCTGGTCCCACCAGCGCTATCTAAATCCCTGGGATGGGTATACCTGTATTGCTGCTTGCAATAGATGGAATGAGTGAGTGAGTGATGTGGGGGTTCTGACTTCTTCTGTGACCCTGGTTGTTAGAAAAGCATATGTTGGAATGCTGCAGCATGGTACCCCTTCAATATTATGTCACAGTGTTGCGCTCAAGAATGTGAGGGAGTGAGTGAGAAGGAATAACAGAAAATGGGTGTTGCTGGCCCTCTGCTTTGGGGAGGCATCTGCTTCAGCCACCCGCTCTCATCCCCTCTACGTGCTCATCACTATGAATTTTATCAGCTGACTCTTCAAAGTTACATAAGGGCTTAAAATTGCAGTGTCCTTCTGTCCCCCCTGATTGTCTGCTCTCCTGTCATGGAAGCAGAGAAGTAGTGTTGAGCTACTCACTTTTCCAACATCCCAGAGCGAGTGAGCAAGTGACAGAGAGAGTGTGCCTGTGTGTGTCGAAAAATCAACATGAATCATGCAGCTAGATTTTGTTGGAAGAATGTTTACTCGGCATACCTTTGAAAATGCCAGTGCAACGAGAACGCCAATTGCAGTATGGGCGCACATGTTAAACAATCAAAGAGCTGTGAGGTTGTCTTGAGTGCTTTGTATAGAAACATAGAAACTAGGAGCAGGATTAGGCCATTCGGCCCGTCGAGCCTGCTCCACCATTCAATACGATCATGGCTGATCATCCAAATCCAGTACCCTCTCCCTGCTTTCTCACACAGAATCCCCATCGAGCCTGCACCGACACATATCCCACCCTATCCCCGTAACCCCACGTATTTAATTCCCCCTAACATATCCCATCCTATCCCCGTAACCCCACATATTTAATCCCCCCCTAACACTAAGGGTCAATTTATCATAGCCAAATCAACCTAACCCGCACATTTTTGGACTGTGGGAGGAAACCGGAGCACCCGGAGGAAACCCACGCAGACACGGGGAGAATGTGCAAACTCCACACAGACAGTCACCCGAGGCCAGATTCAAACCCGGGTCTCTGGCGCTGTGAGGCACCAGTGCTAACCACTATGCCACCGTGTTGCCAATGTGTAGCAGATTGAGCGGGAATAATGTGCACCATGCACGCTTTGTCCATGCACTTGTAAATTGGAAATGTTGGAGAACCTTATGTTGGCAGATTTGTGATGCCTGAAGACTTCCTACACATCTGCCTTCATGTTCTCTGGTGGCATTGTTGGTTTCACTGTTAACGCCACCTCCTCCAAGGCACTCCACACTCTGTGGAATTCCAAATCCTCCTTTTGCCCATCACATGCAGCATTAGTTCAACAGCAGAGTCTAAAATGTATGGTGTTTTTGCTGCTACAAAAAACATTTCCAGGATGTACAATCTGTAAATTTGACAAAAGTGCCGCTGTAGCCTTTAAGTAGCTGCAACTGCACAGCTGAACCCACCCTCCCTTCGCACCATCCTCCAACGTGTCAGCTCCCAGAAACAGGTTGATTTCAAACCAGGAGCTCCCTGTTGTACAAAATCAGCTCCAACCTGGACATTACCGCAAAGATGGCTCAACCCGAGCAGGTGCAAAACCTGTTCTGCTCCATTTCTGTAGCCTTTGTGCTCAAAGTAGAAAATCAACTCAATTGAGAATTCTTTCAATGTTTGAGTGCAAATACAGTTGTGCAACAGTAGATTTTCTTTCCTTTTTAAAAAGAGAGATACATGAGACTGCAAGGTTAGTGTTTTGTTCAATCTGCTGTCTTTATTAGGGATGTAAATACTGAATCTGTGAAGGAAATCTGCCAAAGCCCTAGAAGCAGTGGAGATAAGACGAATTTAACAAGAGATTTGCAATAAAGGCAGGTAGTGAACAAGGACAAAACAAAACTCAATGAGCAAAACAGAAGATAAAAACGAAGTCAATTCAGGTGACAAACACAATAGAAAAGGTAAATTGTGTTGAACCAAACATGCAGTGTGCTCATGAAGTGACATTTCCCAAAACCAATTTTTCAGGTTAATATGATGGGGCACATCAACAATTAAGATTCATAGATAGTGTAAAACAAGCTGCATGGGAAAGTGGTGAGAAGGTTCAGAAAACAATAGACTAGCATGCAGATGTATTTGGTGAGTTTAGATTAATTGCTATAAATAATGTAATGACAGAGGTTGGTCAACTTTAAGACTGGCTACATCTAACCTTAATTCTTTAATCTAATTGACTGCAAATTCCAAATTGTAACTAAGATGATAAAAAAAACCTCAGCAATTGGTTTTACATAGACACCAATTTTGATACATGGCAGAGTAATCTGGCAAGAATTCAAATTGGCCCATTGCACTTACCATTTTGCTTACTACACCCTCCCTATACAGCATGTTACTGCCGTCTTTCTGCCTATTAACTGCTTATATTCAATTAAAAAAAGTTTAAAATAGTTTACTCATGGAGATGTACAAAGTATACATAATATCCAGGAAGCTGGGGGAACTCCACGAAACCATTTGTATAGATTCAATTTATTAATTCCACCCTTTCACTGGCATCCAAGCATACTTCATGTTGCAGTCATTACTGAACAGTATTTCCCAATGATTTTGCTGTTGTAACAAAGAACACTGGGTCTTTCAATTTTGTTCCTACATTAAGTTCTAATGATCTTATCTTACCCCTCAGCATGTCTTGTGACTGATAGCAGAATCCAATGGAATAAACCTTCGTCATGCCGTTGGGAGATGAGAGCGCCTGCCAACCATTTGCTGCAAATTACTATTCAAAAATATTTTATGAATGGTGATTGTAGCCTGAATTACATTGCACTTTATGACTCACTGGTGCCTGGAAAAAAGAAGCTAATCACAAGGTAAGGAAAGGCAGGTCATTAGGTGGGAAATCCACTCTGCAAAAACTGTTCGACTGGTGGTACCTGTGCAAGTGGGGACCAGAAATTATATATTGAAAACATATGCAAATGAGGGCATTAGGATGCAGGCCCGAATTTCCTGCTTTTCCTGCTGAGGTTCTGCCCAGTGCTGTCCTCCCATTTAAAGTAAGTGTTAAAGGACAGCATGGTTATCAACTGTCAGGAAGGAAATTCTTAAAGGTACACTGATTTAAAAAAAAAAATGACCATGCTTTTACAAGACACGAGGATTACTTTCAAAGTGCCCCTATTGCAGGATTTCATGCAAGAGGATGAAGAATATCAAAGGAGGTGTGCCAGGGAGATCAAGCACCATCAGAGCCAGACTGCCTGTACCTGTCATTCAGTTACAGAGATGTGGCATCTGTTACAAGGGGACCTCCATCGTGATGACAACACTGTCAGTTGCAGTCAAGGTCACATCTTCTCTTACCTTTTCTGCCTCCTTCCAGGCTAGCATAGGAATCATCTGCAGTATCAGCAAATTTGCAGCTTAACAAATGACTCGTGCATTATTCAACTGGGCAGTACTTTCATCTCCTTTCGCACTTATGTGTGTCAGGGATCCCCAATTTAAGCAGTCTGCTTGATTTTACAAAATACAGGGGGCCATTGATGACATTCATATACCCATTTGGGCAGCAGGCTATCGGCCTCACCTGTGCACTGTGACTGTAGTTCTGCTAGTGAGAGTGAGAACTTGCATTTTTATAGCGTCTTTCACGACCTCAGGACATCCCATAGTGCTCTACAGCCAATGAAGTACTTTTGAAATGTAGACACTGTTGTAATGTATGAACTTTGCCTCACTACATCAAGAGTACCATCTAGAACTCTGCCAATATCTTGTCAGTAACCCTGCATTAGTAAGTACTGGTGAGAATCTTTAATCTCCTTGCCTTCAGTTCAAATGAAATGGGAGTTATTAACTTAAATTTCAATATGTTTCTTTTATTTTTTGATCAATGTATTTTATTTGTACAGTGCTAGTAACAGCAAATACCTCCCCTTTAAGACACTACCAGAATATCGGCGAGATGGTAGAACAGAACAAAAATAATAGAATTAAATCAAAGGGGTCAAATCTTTAGCAATCAAAACAAAATTTGCATGCAGTGCTGACTGGTCATGGAAGGCATCTAGCAAATCAGCAGACACTGCATGTGTCAAAGTTCACCTGGGGATGAAGTCTGGTTCAAAAGATGGGCAGGCTGAGCAATTTGGGGAAATCTGCCCACTGATCTCATGCATTCTGCACTTGTGGATTTGAGGTTTTTTTGGGTAAATTTTGTGCTGATCAAGATGAGGATGTTAATACATTTCTGTTTCAGTGCATCAAGTATTCCCATTGTCGGATATAGCATGATTAGTTGCAGAATAATGCTCCCTCTATACTCTTCCCCAACAATGCACCTCAGCTCCAAGCTCAGGGCACCCCTCACAGCACCAATGTGACACAGCACAATTTTTCCATTTCCAACATCAGCCAACTTGCGGCCTGAATGAGATTGTCAGTTTAGTGGCTGTTTTGGGGCTGTGGACCTATGCCTATTAGGAATTGAAATGAGAAGTCGCACAACACCAGGTTATAGTCCAACAGATTTATTTAAAATTACAAGCTTTCGGAGCTATCGATCGCCCCTTCTTCAGGTAAAGTTACTGTGAGTTACTATTAGGAATTGGATTGAGACTGCCCAACCCCCCACCCCCGACACATTTCTTGTAGGTTCCTTATGCTAGAACACAGAGGAGACTGTCAACCATCAGTCTGGGCTGAAAGAGGAAGGTTTACTTTTCATCTGGCTGTTCTATACTTAAGCAAGGGGCGTTTGATGTTGACACTAGATGCAAAGGCCCCGATTTTGCCGGTGCTCAGAGGGCGGGTTCGGAGGCGGGTCAGGTGTTAAATTCAAAATGATTGATGGCGGGCTGGGTCCCCGCCGCGAACCCGCCTCCATGCAAGTTTCCAAAGTGTTGGCTCTGCGCCTTCAAAACAGACCCGACACCAAGTGGTGGGAGAGGCACTTAAGGTAGTCAAACTGCTATTTTGACAGGCTTTTTCCATTTTCACACATTTTCAAGGTGTTTCACGTCGTTCAGCAAACACGCCAGCTGAGTGTGTCGGGTCTTCCAATGAGCTGAATAGTTCACAGCTGCAACTGCTGCATAAAACCTAACCTCTCACATCAGTTCATTTTAAAATGCCAGAAGTTGCTGATTTCATGATTTGGAAGACACCTTTGAGCTGTATTGAGGTTGTAAGTGTGTGTTGTGAACTCTATATGCACTGTTCGCAACCTTGGTGTCATATTTGACCCTGAAATGAGCTTCCGACCACATATCCGCAGCATAACAAAGACCGCCTACTTCTACCTCCGTAACATCGCCCGTCTCCGCCCTTGCCTCAGCTCATCCGCTGCTGAAACCCTCATCCATGCCTTTGTTACCTCTAGACTTGACTATTCCAACGCACTCCTGGCTGGCCTCCCACATTCCACCCTACGTAAACTTGAGGTCATCCAAAACTCGGCTGCCCATGTACTAACTCGCACCAAGTCCCGTTCACCCATCTCCCTGTGCTCGCTGACCTACATTGGCTCCCGGTTAAGCAGCGCCTCGATTTCAAAATTCTCATCCTTGTTTTCAAATCCCTCCATGGCCTCGCCCCTCCCTATCTCTGTAATCTCCTTCAGCCCCACAACCCCCCGAGATATCTGCGCTCCTCTAATTCTGCCCTCTTGAGCATCCCTGATTGTAATCGCTCAACCATTGGTGACCGTGCCTTCTGTTGCCTAGGCCCTAAGCTCTGGAATTCCCTGCCTGAACCTCTCTGCCTCGCTACCTCTCTTTCCTCCTTTAAGACGCTCCTTAAAACCTACCTCTTTGACCAAGCTTTTGGTCACCTGCCCTAATTTCTCCTTATGTGGCGCAGTGTCAAATCTTTTGTCTTATAATACTCCTGTGCAGCGCCTTGGGACGTTTTACTACATTAAAGGCGCTATATAAATACAAGTTGTTGTTGTTGTTGTCACCTCCTTGGGGTAAGCTCTCTCCCCATCGACATACTGCTGATAACATCTCATCCTCAACTGCCATATATAACAGCAGTATGGGAACCATTTATACTCTCTCATTCTGGTCCTCAGAATCGGAAAAGGATTAGCCGCGGCAACAGCAGAACCAGGTACACCAGCAGCACTAACAACAAGAGCACCAACTTTCTCCTCAGCCACCTGATGCTACACAGGGCAGAGGCCGTCAGCACTGGGCTGCCCCGCGCCGCAGGAGATACCCCCAACACAGGGTTTACAGGCAAAGGATGAGCTTCCTCAACATGAGTGAGCAGCACTGCCAAAGGAGGCTGAGACTTTCGCGAGAGGTAGTCACAGACATCTGCACAATGCTGGACCAAGACCTGCAGCCCAGAGGAGCGGGTGGACACGCCTTACCAGTGGCTGTCAAAGTCACCACCGCCCTCAACTTCTTTGCGTCAAGGTCCTTCCAGGGATCAGCAGCAGACATCAGCGACATCTCCCAGTCGGCCACACACAGATGCATCTCGCAGGTTACCGATGCCCTCTGTGCCAAGTCCGCCAATTACATCCACTTTTCAACTGATGAAGCAAGTGTTACCGCACGAGCGCTAGGTTTTGTCAACCTGACTGGCTTCCCATGGGTGCAGGGTGTCATCGACTGCACCCATGTGGCCATCAGGGCACCCCATCACAACCCAGCAGTATTCGTGAACTGGTAAGGGCTTCCACTCCCTTAACGTCCAGCTGGTGTGTAACCACAGGAAGAGCATCATGCACGTGTGCGCCAAGATCCCTGGCAGCTGCCATGACTCTTACATCCTGCACCAGTCCACTGTGCCTCAGCTCTTCGCTCTGCGAAATGAACTTTCCAGCTGGCTCCGTGGCTAATGACGCTGATGAGGAGGTCATCAAATGAGTCTGAGGAGCGCTACAATCAGAGCCACATTTCCACCAGAAGTGTCATAGAGCAAACAATAAGGTTGCTCAAATTGCGCTTCAGATGCCTGGACAGATCTGATGGAGCCCTACAGTACGCACCAGACAGGGTCTCGAGAATCATCGTGGTCTGCTGTGCCTTGCACAACATCGCACTGTAGCGGGGATCAGTGCTGCCTGAGGAACAAGTCGCAGAGCACACAGCCTCTTCAGAGGAGGAGGAGGAAGAGCCGAATGAGGCTGCAGATGAGGAACACCTGGAGGAGGCGGCTGACCCAGTGCAACCAGCATGCGAGCACATTGCTGCCCGTCAGGCAAGGGATGGCCTAATCCATGGCAGATTCACCTAACTTTAGGCAGCAGAGACATGTGGCTGCCAAATGCACATGAAGGTTCGCATGACCCCACTTCCACACCATAGAGCATCCCTAGAATGAACTGCTCATTCCTAACACTTTCACCACCACTGCTATAGATGAAAGGCGCCCTCACCCCTCACTGTGCCACTTCCAATTGTGAGCACACATAGGGCAACGCATTGAAACATTCACATGACATTACTTTAATACAATAAAATAAAAGAACACAAACGTGACATTGATTTATATGAAATCACCCAAGTGACTACCCTTGTGACAATTTATGTATTAGCTTTCTCTTACGTGTGCTTCTACATGGTGCTCCCCCTGTGGCTTCAACAGATGCAGAGGCAGCCTGCTCACTTCCCTGCTGCACCTGCTTAGATTCTTTGGCGGTCGTCCTCTGGGTTTTGGAGCCTGTGAGGGCCCCGCCAAAGTCTGCTCCTCCTGCGGCTGTGCAGGGGCAGACTTGGCCATCTCAGTTGGGGGAGGCATCTGAGGCTCTGACCGAGGGGTTGGCAATGGGATGGCAGTGTGAGCGCTTGGAGAGGAGCCCCCACTTCCATGTCCCCTCCCACCACCATCCCTCTCATGGGAAACCCGCACTTCTCTGCTAGCAAGTAGCTGGAGAGCACCTTGCTGCACATCAGTGGGGCCATGAGGACCCATGTCTGTGCTGACATTCCTCCTAACAAGGATGTCCATGAACCTTTGGTTTCTCTCCTCGATAGATGCCCATCTATCCTTCATAGCTGTCCATCTATTTAGAAGTGTTACCATGTTCTCCTGAGTCTGGCGATTTATGTCCTCCATGGAGGTTGCCATCCTTTCCATGGCGGGATCTACATTTGTCAGTGCCTGCACCATGGCGTTGCTCATATTTGAGATGGACATATTTGAGCCCGTCTCTCCGTCCCCCACTTTAAGCTCCTCAGCACCTCCAACAATGTCCAGAGCTGCCTCCTCAGCGTGGGTGAGCTGCGACATGGATGGTGGTCCTCCTCCTGTTCTCTCCCTCTCCCTCTTGTTGTGGGCTCTCTTTTCCTGCAATGAGGGACAGAAGTGCAATTTCAGTGCAAGTGATGGAATGAGTGTAAAAAATGGATACGATAGAAGTTTAGAGGGAGACTATGATGGAGTGAGGTGCCAATACCAAGTTCCCTCCTTGTGAGTTGTTAGTTGTCATTGCATAACATTGAGAGTGAGAGTGAGGGATTCATAGTAAGATGGGGATGTGATTCTGTACATAGGGAGAGAGGGATGGGTGACGGTACAAGGGATGTTGGGGTGAGTTAGGATGTGCAGGAGTAAGGCTGGCAATGCAGATTGATGGGGATGTAAAGACAGGCACAGCAGAATGAAGGTGTAAGTATACTGTTGTACTCACTTTTGTTGAACGCAGGAGATCATTGAACCTCTTCCTACACTGGACCCAGGTGCGTATAAAGATAGACCTTGCACTGACCTACTCAGCTATTTGCAGCCAGGCTGCCTTGGTGTGCTGAGGAGGCTTCCTCCTTCCATCAGAAGGGAACAGTACCTCTTTGCGTCCTTTTACTCCCTCCACAAGAACATGGAGGGAGTCATCGTCGAAACGGGGAGCAGCCTTTGTTCTATGGGCTGTCATGTCTGCAACCACCAGCACTCAGGAGCAGCAAAATGTAAGTGAGAGCCAAAGGGGACATGGCCCCCTTAAATACAGTGGCTTCAAATACATCATCACAGGAGAACAGCAGACCCGCACCCACTGATTGGGCCGGGTAACGCACACAGCGGGCTTAATAAGCCCAATCTACTCAAAATCGTTAGCACAGAGCGGCTGGAACCGAGAGCGGGACCGGAACCCGCCAAACACCGAAGTCGCCGCGAACCCGCCTCCGGGCGGAAAATCCAGCCCAAAGAGTGGACAGATATTCTGTTCCTCAGCACTGACATCCCTCACGTTAATGTGCACAACAAACACTAAAAAAGCTATTTAATTGAAATCAGAGAGAGATGGCAGCACCATGACAAAATAAAGGAAGAACTGATGCATTGTTTATCAGAGTGTGGCAAGTTATATGGATTGTTAAAAATGAGTTTTCTTCATGAGAAGTAGAGTGCTGGCACCAAAGCTCACAGATATGCTATCAGATGCCTGTGAATATGTGTTAGTTACAAAGGCAAACTATTTGGGTAAAATAAAAAAATGAATTGTATTTTGCTAATGGCCTAATACTTTCTGCAATGATGTAAGTATGTGATAAGAATTGTTCTGGAACAGTTTGTCTATAACCCAAAGCAATTCCATTTTTATTAAACAAATGGGATCCAACAAAATTTAAAAAAATCATAAAGTAATGTGGCTGTACAGTTCAGGGTTCTATTTTAACCCGTGACTATTTTCAGTGCCTAAACTAAATTTTGTGTTCAAACATACATGCCGATAAATGCATGTTATTCGAACCATCTTAATATAGACTTAAAGGTCAGAAAGTCGTCTTATCTTGTACAACATAAAAACCTCAGCGATTTTCAACCTTACATAAATTAGCAAAAATGACCATATGTTATTCATAGTTCCTCACAGTTCTGGTTTTAATAGCTGTGAAATTATTGTATCTTGTTATAATATTGAGAAGAATTTGTCTAAACCTGTGAGTCTAAAGGAGTCTAATGGTTTTGTAAATGAAACACGTAAAGGGGCACCACTTACATACAAAAAGTGATGAACAAACCTTTTTTTGTTCACCTGCAAACAGCTGATGTGATGTAAATCTTGTTGAAATGCTCATCACATCATATATGAGTGGTGCAATAGCGACAAAATGATGTATGACTTTTTTTGGTTCTTGCCTGTCCCCTCTCAAGTAAACATTTGCAATCATTTTTTTCCATGAATAGGTGCCTGAAAAAGATCCCCCTTTAAACGTTACAGGTCATAACCTGAGAACACCTACTGGGAGTATGCAGACCGTGTTCACTGACCATGAAAGCATTAGCCTGTGGGCTCATTCAGCAGCAGGTTATTCAAAAACTAGATTCAACTAGTTTTCCATTCTTTTTCTGTGGAAATAAAAGTAATTATTAAAGTTTACTTAATTAACTTCACCTGACCTTTTGTATAGCTCCCGGTAACCTTTCCGAATCCAAATGCTGTCAACGTTAAGTCTAGGTTTTTTTTCACTTCACTATCGCACAATAAATACTGCAGGCTTCCTGCAATTTTGACCATATGTATTTGAACAATTTTAAAAGTACAGTTTTTTTTAAACAAGGGCTCTTATTTCAGTGGAGTTTATAAGCAATCATAGCTGCAGAAATAGTGCCTTCTGAGAACTGTAACACAGTGGGCCCAAAATTCTTGGGTTGGGAGATGGTGTAAGACCCCTTTCTGCCGAGGGTGTGGTGGAGGGGAGGGAGGGGATGGGAATATGGACCAGAACTCTGCTCTCCCGGGATTCTACCCCAATTAGACCGGACCTTTAAATTCTGGTTGGGAAGGCTGTGGGCAGATGTCCCACACTATGCCAAACAAGCCTGTGGGATGGGGGGGAGGCGAGGGGGAGGGAAGAAGTTTCTCGGCAGCTGCATTCGCACCACCCCATTACACCCTTGAAGGGCTTCAGTGGAACTCTAGCCGTGAATCCCGTTGAAGTCTCCTGAAGGCCCCTTTCTTAGAATAAGCTTATCAATTCAGCAGAGGATTTGATTAATTTAGGCATAGTTGTTCGTGTGGGAGCTGAAGACTTTAGTAAACCGATACAAGTTGATGTATGCCAGAGGACCACTATTTGCTTATTAAAAGGGCTTACCACCTGAATCAGACAGGCATCACAGCTGCCCAGCATTAGCCCCCTGTGAAATTCACAGCGGTCGATTGTCAGGATTATCAGGGCAATAAGGCTACCGACCCCATTTCGAGGCCATTACCACCAACGTTCCCTTTAAGCTGCGCAGACACGCAGCACTCTGCAGGTCCCGCACAGCCGGTGAGCTGGCTTTTAAATAGAAAAACCGCACATGCGCGGAATTTTGAATGGCCCGCACAATCCGTTAAAGGGGCCGCACAGGCCAAAAAAATTAGAGGGAACATTGGTTACCATCCCATTAACACCGATTGCGGCTGGTTAAAATCGTCTTTGTTGTCTGTTGATTTGCAGATGATTTAAAAACTTGCGACCTGATTTCCGGATAATACACAATGAAAGTGCAAGTCACACTTTTGTGTTTTGCAGACAGCTGTAAGTCAGTGATTGTAACTTGTAACTATATCTTAATGTCCATGGGTACTTACGACATTCTGACTGGTCTTTTAAATGATTTCGACATTCTCGTTCAAAACTCTGCGTGGCTGAGAGGAAATTTTGTATCTTTGTCATCCAGTTAATGAGGTCTGGAAATAGTTCTGACTCATTTGAGCTGTTTTTAAAGAATAATTTATTAATTTTGCTTGTGTTCAAGGTAGAGAATTATCTTGATGTACCATAATTGAGTGACATACTGCATGTTCTGTTGCACAAAGTCACAATAGACACTTAGGGGGAGAAATTCGGTATTGCCCCGTTTGATGCGCTAACTTATAAAAGTTGAAAAAATTAGCGCCAGGCGCTAATGTTTTTCAACTTTTAAAAAAATTCAGTGTTTGCGCTCCAGGAAGGAAGTGGAGTGCTAAATCAAGCGTTCCACTTCCTTCCTGCAGCGCAACGAGCAGCAGGCGGGGAGGTAGGTGAGCAGCGCTGCACACTGGGCCGTGCAGCGCTGCCGCGTTGGAAGGCTCCTTCCCTCCCTTAAAGGGAAGGGCCATCACTGCAGGCTCTGCAAGAGGAAACCTTACCTGGTTCCTGACGGCAGCCGCGATCCGGCCCAATCAGCCCAATGCACTGCAGCAGAGTGCCGGGCTGATCGAGCGCTGGCAAAGACAAATTAAAAAAAAGAGGAAGAGCACTTCAGAATTTTTTTACTTACCTCGGCCACCTCGCCTTTTAGTATCGCCCCCGAAGCGCCCGGCCTCCCGATGAACGCCTTCTGCAGCTGCCGGTGTTTTCGCCCAGCGATGCTGCAGGGGGCGGAACCGAAGTTCGGGTCCGGGGCGATGCGCATGGCGATGACGTCACGATCTCCGGGCGGAGGAGATCGGAGCGCAACGCCATACCGCCGCCACAAACCTCCCGCCGAATATAGCAGGAGTTGATCTTCTCGCCGCGCCCGGTTGGTAAGTGCTTAGCGCCCTGTTATCGCCCCCGGAGGAGCTAACGGGAGGCGCTAAGGAGGCCAATTTCTAGGCCTAAGATTTTTAAAAATGATTGTCATCAGGCATTTTAAAGCAATTTAATATCCATACTAGCTGACGTTTTAGTTGCATGGCTAATCAAACAGATAAGAAGAACACTGGTTTTGGGAGTAGATGGGTTGATAAGGGACCAGAGAAGCACTTAACTGTGGATGTGGGATCAGATAGTGTGGTACAGGAACTGGACCTGTGATATCAGAGTGAACAGTAATGCATACTGGAGATCAAAATTTAGTGAAATATAATTTGCTTTATGCTATGCTGAGACCATTTCAAAAAGATTGTACAATTGCTGCGGTGTTTTTTGCTAAAATACAAAAGGGTCTTCCAATATACCAGTGATTTTCTGACCATAAAGTCCAAAGCAATCATTTACTCTAGAAACAGAAATCATTGCTTCCTACTGAAGTCTGAGGTATTTGCTGTCCCCGGCTTACATGAAGAGTAATAAGAACCTCAGTGTAATTTATAATCATATTCTTTGTATTATAGTTTTGAAATGTTACCATTACATGAAAAGCTGACTATTCTCCTACATTGCAGGGTTTGATATATGCCACCTCTGCTTTAGAAGTACAATTGAATAAATTTGAATTATTCTGACAAACCAGTTCTTAATCTTTAACCATATATGGAACCAGCTTTACACAATGTTCAAACTGTTATATCTTCACTTGACAGGATCTGCTCCAGCAGCCAACTCTTTCCTTTGCAGCCCTTCAACGTGACATCATCAGGGAATGTGATGTTGGCAATATACTTTTCACAAGCCAAAAATATGAATCAGTTTGAAGCAACGGTACAATACATCAAGACAACAAGTGAGTCTACCTTACAATGTTTCCAGCTATTTAATTTTATAGGAGAATTAAGCACAAGTGCATGGCAGTGAGGTTAATAAACTTTTTTCTGATATCTTTGCACTGTATCAGTGATTTCATACATAGTTTTGACGGCACTTGCAATCGTAAGAACATAAGAAACAGGAGCAGGAGTAGGCCATTTGGCCCTTCGAGCCTGCTCCGCCATGCAGTAAGATCATGGCTGGTCTTTGACCTCAACTCCACTTTCCCGCCCGATCCCCATATCCCTTGATTCCCTTAGATTCCAAAAATCTGTCGATCTCAGCCTTGAATATACTCAACAATCCTGCCTAGATATGCAAATCATGTCAGCAAACTGGTGGGTAGCTGACGTAACCAATGTAAGAGAATGATAAACTGAGTAACTACAGACTAGTCAGTCTCAGGAGCAGGAGTAGGCCATTTGGCCCCTCGAGCCTGCTCCGCCATTAATTAAGATCGTGGCTGATCTGATCTTGGCTTCAACTACACTTTCCTGCCTGTTCCCCATAACCCTTGACTCCCCTGTAGCTCAAATATCTGTCTATCTTCACCTTGAATATATTCACTGACTCAGTTTCCACAGCTCTCTCGGGTAGAGAATTCCAAAGATTCATGACCCTCTGAGAGAGAAAGTGAAGCACCAGGAAGCTGGCTCCATGGACGTTATTTAAAGGGATCATCAGTAATGACTCGTAGCGGTCAGGTTAGCGCAGTTTCAGTGGTTTCTTGTCAGTTTTACATAATCCAACAGTTTAATTCAGTAATTTCAAGGTTCTTTTGTATCAGGAGTGTTGTGGCAACTAAAAAGTATCTGAGGTGGTGTCTGCGGGTGAGAGATGCAGTGACGTGGTGTGTTCTTCCTCCTCCTCTTCTCCCGCCTCGCTCTCTACCGTGCCCTCAGGGACAGGCCGCTCAGGTGCTTGCTGATTATCTGAAAGTATAAAGGCACAAGAGTCGGGTTAAGGTGAGGGGGGCAGAAAGGGAGAAATGCATGCATACAGCATGATTAGCTGGAAAGTGCGAAACACTTGTGGGGTGAGGGGGAAGGGGGATGTGAGAAGAAGGAGTAGGGATGAACATACCGTTGTTGTCCCCAAGGGGTCAACATCGCCGGTGGCTACGGCGCCCACCACCTGGCGCCCAATAATCTGCAGCACTCGATTCTCCAGCGCAGACAATGGTAGGGTGTCGGCTTGTCCCCCGCCTGCGCACTCCTGCTCCCTCCTGTTGTGAGCCACCTTGGCCTGCAAGAGAAAGGAAAGTGTGTGAGTGAGTGTGGAGCAATATGTTTGGGTGATGTGCCTGCCATAGTTGAATAGCTGTCATTGTGTGCAAGGTGTGAGATGTGGGTGTGAGTGTTGATAGGTAGAGATTATTGGTGGGTGAGTGCTGCGGGTGTGGTGCTTTGAGCAGTGTGTGAAGATTGTGGCTCAGATGGTAGTCTGTAGTATTTGTTGAAGCATTCACTGACCCTGACCACCCGAGTGAGGTCGTTAAATTTCTTCCTGCACTGTGTGTGGGTCCTGGGGACCACAGTGCTGCCCGAGACGTGCTGCGCTACCTCCCTCCACATAGTGCGGAAAACTTGTGACGAGGGCCTCCGGCCACTTGCCGGGGACAGCACCGCCCTCCGTCTCTCCACAGTGAAAACCAATGCCTCCAGTTCTTCATCACAGAATCTGCAGCTCTCTCCTTGGGGCATGGATCTGCCATGAGTACATCTGGTTCAGTCCTCTAGCTCCTTCTCCTTGTCCTGCTTCTGCTTGCTGAGGCAGCTGCACAACCAGCAATGCTGAGAATGAGGTGCTGCAGCATCACTGAACCTCCCCTTTAAGTACTGTGGCAATCATGACTTGCGATTAGATATTGGTCCACCCTTTGAGTGTAACGCCAATGAACTTGGGCTTTAAGACTTGACTTAGGACTCCAATCATTTGTTTGAGCAGTGAGCACGAATTTTCTTGACAGATCCAACGCATCCCCAAAGAAAAAGGCATCTGCTGGCGAATGCCCGTGAAATTCTTACGCCTGGTAAAAGCAGGTGTAAGGCTTGCTTTTACCAGCGTAAGAATTTTAAAAAACAAAGAAATAATTTTTTGGAATAATTTATACATTTAAAAACCTGTGCAATAAGGTAAGTTTATTTTTAGCCCCTTTAAAACATGTAAATTTATTTTTCAAAAAATTAATTTTTTGTTTTAAATATTTAATTAAATGCCAGGAGCGCGAGTCTCCATACATCCCGAGGGAGAAGGTAAGTTCGTAGATTTTTTGCCGGTCGGAGGCATCCGCCCGCGGGAAGCCTCTGACTGTAAATTCAGGCCCAATGAATTTCTAGCCCAAAGAGTTAGGGTTAATGGATGTTGATCAGATGAGAGAAAAGTTGTGAGTTGTGTACCTTGGGCCAATGTAGGATATCATTTTGTTTTTGACATATACATATTATAATAGCAAATATCCCATAGCAATAGGGGTGTCTATTCTATGTAGGGAATACATCAGGGCTACTAATTTACAGTCACTGAATAAGTCAAATTACATTTTTGTTAAATGGCATTCTGGAAATTTTACTAGTGCTTTGGGAATTAAATTCCATGAATGTATTATTCTGCAAAAACTATAACTGTGTGCCCTTTATTACCTATAATTGTATTTATAGGCATTTAGTTTTTATCCCTTACCAGTTGCAAAGTGGAGAATACACAAAAAATAATATACAAGGGGGTAATGTTTCCGCTGTATGTACCTACGCAAGAGATCGCGGAATTTCAAGCGCAAATTACATTCAGTAGAACTCAAGTTTCTGTGATTTTTTGCGCTAGTTTAAAAGAATCGCGCTAGAAGCAGGCCCCACCCACAAAACTGGCCACGCCCCCAGGATGAATTAATCACCATTGGGTGTTTCTGCTAATTGCGCTCATTTGCAAGCCTTAGTGGAGGCTTTAAAAACTGGTTCTTTTGGGTGCAAGGACAATAATAGGCACACTTTAAAAACTTTTGAATGTAATTTTTTTTTAAGTTTACTAAGAAACTGACTACTGTACCACAATATATCTAATAAATGGTTCTGTATAGTTTTAAAAATAAAATCATTTTCAGTCATTTAAAATCGGGTTACTCACAGGTGCAGGATTGACACTGTGATTGAAAATGCTTATTTTTTGTGATAAACCCATTTTCAGCTGTATTAATCAAACTGCACCAATTTACCAATCTTAAATATATTAAAGAATATTTTTAAAGCAATTTTTTTTTGTAAATTACGTTTTAAAACATTGCCCGATTGCGCCGGTTCATGGCAGATTTTGCGTTCTTCGATATGCAAATGAGTTTGAGTGGAAACTGGAGGAAAAAAAACATTTTTTAAAACGGGCGCAATTTGCGCCCGGATCACCGATTGCCCCCAAAGCAGAAACTCTACCACCTGATATACTAGCTGACACTAGATATCGGATAGTTCGCTGTGCAGGATAAGAGGAGTGTGATTTGGTAGCATGGGGCAATATTCCTGGCATTTGGTTGTACTGTGGAATGACATTTCCTTTTTCAAATAGACCCAGGGAGAAAGGATTTAAAATCAGCAGCAGGGGCTTGGATTGGAGTTTTGGAGGAAAACTTCCATTTAAAGATCAAGGTGCCGAAGGATCAGGGAGCAGAGCAATAACTGATGGAATGCTTTCTGGGACAGACACAATCCAAAAAAAAAACTCTTCGATTTTTTAACTGACCATTTTTTTTTGCCTGGGAGTTTTCTAAAATCCGGGGAATGCCCCTTTTATTGTGAAATTGTTTCAACACTGGATGGTGGGGAACGATTTCCTCTGTGGACTTTGGCATGGTGAATTTATAAATACTTTCATAAATGGGTTTAAGATTTCACTACACCCAGGACACAGAAGAACTTGAGCCCCCAGGCTTTTTCATACTTTAGGTTGTGTAGTTTTGAAAAGCTAGGACATCTTCAGTCAGTGCCTTTTATTTGTAGTATGATTTGGAAGTTTGGATGCACTCTGGAAGAACTATGCATAAATCATTCTGCAAGTCAGTATGATTGAAATGTGGTGATTCATTCCTGTTCTTTTTGATTTTCAGTCTGTGGTGGAACTATAACTGCTTATAATGGATCACTGGTCTCTCCATTTTATCCCAGTAACTACCCTCCAAATATCAACTGTCTCTGGACAATTAGAGTAAGTAAAATAAAGGTTATTAAATATTTACGTACAGATTATGTATGATGATTGGAAGGTCACCATATGACTTTCAATGGTGTGTTTGTTTGCAGTGTGTTTTGCTTCAACAGTAATCACGATTAATGTCTCTACTGGCAGAGCACCTGCTTCATGCGGGTTTTATTCACATAGTCCCTATCTTTCAATCTCCTGCCTGGTTATAATTGGATCAAAATTATGAATTCTTTCTGTCCATACATCCATTCACACTACCCTGTTTTCTCCAAAACTTAAAAGGTTTGCTGGATTTTCACCAAACTGCCTCTCATCTAACTTTGTTCCTTTCAGTGTTGACAAACTGCAACCCATACCTTTGTAGGTTCACGCACCAAGAAACATGAAGTTGAAAGCGCAATAAGATTTTAACTTATACTTTATGCTATTCATTAGATACTGAATTTATTATTTTTAAATGCAAGTGTTGTGGTGGGTGCGATCCACTATGCATGGTTTTACTCCTTTAACTCCTGAAATATTGCAATGATCACGTGGCATGCCAGAAAATATCAAATGGTAGATTGTATGAATTAGCCCTCTCTGTGCAGAGCCTTGACAGAAATTTGCACAGGGCATGCTGATCTCTGTCCAACTTCACGTCACGCACTCTCGATATCTGAAGCTCTGAGTCGGAAATGCTATTTCACAAAATTTATCCACAAATTCTTAGTGGCAAGGAGGAATTCCCAGTGTTTCCGGTAGGTTCAATTCCTGGAGCCGTGTCATTAGGATCACCAAAGTGCACATTGAGACAGATGTGAAATGTGCTACAGTGCAAATTACTGTGATGTGATTTTCAAAGTTTGTTTTTTAATTTAACATTTAAAAAATTGTTATACTACAGGTATGTTTCGTGACACAATGATGTCAGTGCATTATTATTAGTCATTATTACGTAGGTTATTTAAAAACTTGGGAAACTTATATTCCTTTAACAGTGATGTTGGTACCTCTTTAAAAGTAGCATGAAAGCACAAAAATATTTGTCTGAAACATTAAAATCCTTTTTTCTCCTATCACTAGGTAGAGGTGAAATAATCCCTGGTCACCAGCGTTCCCCTTAAGGTGCGCAGCCGTGCATCGATTGGGAGATCCCGCACAGGCCGCTCACCAGTTGTTGCCACTGGAAAAGATAGCGCGCACGTGCGGCCGCCCAGCAAATTTAAAGGGACCGCACACGAAAAAACCCAATTAGTGAGAACATTGCTGGTCACTGCCAGACTTGTTCTCAATAGCCTGATGATACTCACTGTTTAAGCTTATATGCTAAGACTGATTACTTGGACAAGGTACCAATGAGACACTGGCACCATGGGCTGTACCCCAGCAAGGAATCGAACACTTTCAGGGGAGGGGTGGGGATAAGAGAGCTGGATGGCAGAAATTTAGCAGAAAAATCAAAGGGAGGCACCATCTTCTGTCTAACTTTTCCTCATTTGTTTGCAAACATACAATCCATTGCTGTAAATGGTGTTGAAAAGCATTCTCAAAGAAAAATATGAGTGGTGCAGTTGTTTAAATATTGGCTTCACCCATAGGACTGCGATTTAAATCCATCCCAGGCTGATGGGATAAATGTCTTCGGTGTGCTATGTAAAGTTTGCTTTGGCACTCTCAATCAATTCCTAAAGAGCATGGGCTTACAGGACTAAACTGTACTTAATTCGGTACTAATCAACAATGTAACTCAAGTCCGAGGATTGATGCTGTTGGAAATGGAAGTGAAATGCAATACTGGTGCAGTGGAGGATGCTCTTCTGAGGTAAGGGCTGAAACATGTTGCTGGGGCAGTGTGGACAGATCATTCTTCTGCATCTGGCTGTTCCAAAGCAGACCTGAGAATGCTTGATGCTGTCACTGGGCACCTGAAATGGTAAGTATTCAATTCCACAACATTAATATTTCTTATCTTGCTGAGCATAAAAAAATGCATTATCAAGTCTTTGGCATGTGATTCATTATGACACACCGGCCGGAATTTTCCCATTGCTGAGCATGCGGGTTTGAGGGCGGATCGGCAGTAAAAATCTCCGAAATTGCCAGCGCATCGGGAACACGCCGCCTCGTGCATTTAACTCGGGCGGCTTTGAAGGTGTGATTAACTGCTTGTTGAGAGACCCTTAAGAGGGTTTTTAACACTAGCTTTTGACTTTTACTGCAGGAGCACGGATTCACGCAGCTCGGGAACATCGCCTGTGAAGGGGAGATGGAAGCTCAGTGGCCATTGGCGAGTCCATTCATTGAGAGCTGGGTGAAGCACATAAATACTCCCACATTACACCTCATTACTTGCCTCATGGAAAGGCTCTTGCTGACTCCATTTTGTCCACAGATTTAGGTGTCAGCAGTTTGCAGGTCATTTCTGAAAACTCGAAAGCCACTCTCACCACATTGCTACTCAGTATCAGAACATTGAGGGATTGGCCCTCTCATCTCCACTTTACCTGCCATCTACTACATCAGCATGGGTGCCGCTTATACTGTCTCACCTTGGTCCTCAGAATCGGACCAAGATGAGCCCCACCACAACACCAGCAGCAGCAGCAACCACAATAGCAGCCTTCTCCTCAACGACCTGATGCTCCACAAGAGAGAGAGGGGGGGCACCACAGGGCTGCAGCGCGCCAGAGCCGATACCCCCAACACCGGGTATACAGGCAGAGGATGAGCTTCCTCAACATGACTGAGCAGCAGTGCTTCAGGAGGCTCAGGCTATTACGCCAGGTCGTCGCAGACATTTGTAGCTAGCTGGAACAAGACCTGCTGCCCAGAGGTCCTGGTGGGCACTCCTTACCAGTGGCTGCCAAAGTCACCACCACCCTCAGCTTCTTCGCCTCAGGCTCCTTCCAGGGATCTGCAGCAGACATTTGCAGGATCTCGCTGTTGGCCACCCACAGATGTATCACACAGGTCACTGATGCCATGTTTGACTCGTCAGCCAATTATATCAACCTTGCCACTGATGAAGCCAGTGTTACTGAGCGGGCGCTGGGCTTCGCCACTCTGGCTGGCTTCCTATGGGTGCAGAGCGTCATCGACTGCACACACGTGGCCATGAAGGCTCCCCCTCATCACCCAGGAGTGTTTGTGAACCGCAAGGGCTTCCACTCCCTCGATGTGCAGCTTGTCTGCAACCATAAAAAGATCATCATGCATGTGTGCACCAGATTCCCTTGCAGCTGTCATGACTCTTTCATGCTTCGCCGGTCCACCCTCCCTCAGCTGTTTGCACCTCCAAACAGACCTACTGGCTGCTTGGAGACAAGGGCTATTCACGTGACTCATGACACCGTTGAGGACGCCAAGTACTGAAGCCGAGGAACATTAAAATGAGAGCCACATGTCCACCAGATGTGTCATAGAGCAAGCAATAGGCTTGCTCTATGTGAAGATGCGCTTCAGATGCCTTGACAGATCTGGAGGAGCCCTTCAGTACGCACCAGCCAGGGTCTCCAGAATCATTGATGTTTGCTGCGCACTGCACAACATAGTGCAGCAGAGAGGATTGGAGCTGCAGGAGGAGCAAGGCGCAGAGCGCACAGCCTCTTCAGAGGAGGAGGAGGAGCAGGTGGAAGACGAGGAGGTGGATGAACCTTAGGTGGAGATGGCACCAGCAGAGGCGCACATTTCTGCCCGGGAGGCCCAGCATGTCCTCATCATGGCCAGATTTACTTAACTTGCTCCAATGCAACCATATGGCTGCCACATGCTGCATTAAGTCCCCCCCCAACAACACCATAAAACATCCCAACAATGACCAAGCCATTCCTCTCACCCAAACCTCCATTGCTCGAGGTTAAATAATGTCTCACCATTCACTCCAAGTGACAAAGCCACTTCCAAGGTAGCAGGCAAAAATGGACAAGACTGGAAAGTGGTGCAAAGAAATACATATATCTGTGTCATCAAAATAACTGAAACGCAACACTAGCATTTTTTCATGCACTCATGTGCATACCCATGTGCATCTACTTTTGTGTCTTTTTTCTTTTCCGAGTGCTTCTACGAGGTGCAACTCCATGGCTTCAGCAGAGGTAGAGGCAGGCTGCTCACTTTACTGCTGCGACTCGTTAGACACTTTTGGCGGACATCCTCTGCGTTTTAGAGCCTGTGATGGCCCAGCCAAAGTCTGCTGCTCCTGCAACTGTGCAGGGGCAGACTCGGCCATCGGGATCCGAGGAAGCATGTGGGGCTCTGACTGAGGGGAGGCAACGGGGGAGAAGTGGGAGCACTTTGAGAAGAGCCCTCACTTCCATGTCCCCTCTCAGCATCATCCCTCTCATGGGCACCTTGCTGCACAGCAGTGGGGCGATAAACGCCCAAGTCTACGTTTATATCCCTCCTAGAGATGAGGGGGTCGGGGGTCCCGACCCCATCCCGACTCCATCCCGCCTCCACGCAATTTTGACAAAATCGGTCACGGAGTTCCCGACTCCGTCCCGCCTCCAAGAGGCGGGAGAGGCCATTAAAGCCCTTAACAAGCCCTAAATTGGCTCTGTAATGCCATTTTGAAACGTTTTAGCTAGTTTAACCCTTTTCCGACGTGAAGTACACCTGATGTGAAACACTCCAGTGAAACCTGGCGGGAGCACAAGTGGATAGCTGACTATCAGCTGCAGGTCAACTATTACAACGGAGATGTGATGAAGGTAGTAGTATTAGGTCTGAAAGTCGCCTATGATGCTACTGCATTGTCTTCAGAGACTGTATCTCTCTCTCTCTCTCTCTCTCTCTCTCTGTGCTCATTTTGCATCCAGGTCCACTCACAGCAAAAGCCAGACAGGTCCACTCACAGCAAAGACCAGGCAGCCTGCAATGATGACATCATCAGAGGCCACTTTCCCACTGAAACCATTAATCTATGAGCGTCTGCCACCTGTTGTCCACAGCAAGCATGTGCTCATGTGACTGGCGCATTTGCTGCTCCATGCAGGTGGCCATCCTTTCCATGGAACAGCACATCGTTGCCATCCAAGATCACCCTCTTTCTCGATGGCCCCCGAGGCTCAGCGTCTGCATGCAGCTCAGCAGAGCTTGGAGCATCCTGCACCTTCCGGCGAGGAGTCTCCACTGCTGTCCCAGTCTCCACCATCTGCTCTTGCTCACTTGTGAAATGTGAGACACCAGGTGACAAAACTACTCTATCTGGCACAGGACCTACCGAGGTGTGCGTATCAGCGCTGGTACTGGGTGCGCCTGGATCTGCTGACAATGCACCCTCAGAGGTTGTAGGTTCATTACCATTATGCATAATGACAGAAATTCACTGGCTGCTGACATCAATCACCATATGAGTGACTGCTGTATGCCATGTGGCTGTATGAGATGTAATTCTGTCACCAGGTTGCTGGGATGTCCCCCTCCCTCCGTCTACCACCGCCAGCAGCTCTGCAACTTCCAATATCTCCAGGGCCCCCTCCTCTGCTGCAGTCAGTTGTGTGAATACTGGAGGGCCATCTCTGGTTCTCTGCCTCTCCTGCGTGTTCTGGGCTCTTTTCTCCTGAAAGGAGGGAAAAAAGTGAACTTTGAGTGAGAGTGATGGAATGAGTGTAAGGAATGGATAGGTTCGATCTGTAGAGATTGACAATGCCAAATAGCCTCCTTCTGTGGTGTTACTTGCTATGATTGCATTAGGATGAGGTTGAGTGTCAGGGGTGGTTAGTCGGATGAGGATGTGAGTGTGTACATAGAGAGAGAGGGATGGGTGGACCTGGAAGGTATGTTGGTGTGAGGAATGATGTGCAGGAGTAGGCTTGAGAAGGCAGAGTGATGGGTATGTGGTGACAGGCACATCAGGATGAAGGTGAGTGTGGCATTGCACTCACCTTTCCTGACCTCATGAGATCATTGAATCGTTTCCTCCACTGGATCCAGGTCCTCCTCACCACAACCCTGCTGCTGACCGCCTCTGCTATCTCCAACCAGACCCTTTTGGTGTCTTTGGGAGGTCTCTTGCGCCTATCTGCATGGACTAGGACCTCCCTGCGTGCTCTCACTGCCTCCACCAGAATATGCAGGGATGCATCACTAAATCTGGGTGCTGCCTTTTGCCTTTGCGTATCCATCATTTAACATTTGGGACAGTACTCAGAGGTTTCTATTTCACCTTGCACTCTCCTCTAACAAACTTCAAATGAGCTGTGTGCAAGGCTGCTTTAACTATCGGCGCTGGAAACAAGTCATTGATGACGTCATCAGACCCGCTCCATTTAATTGGGTCGGGAAACACGCATGACTGTTTTAAGTGGGGTCATTAAGTTAAAGTCACACTGAACAACGTGCTGAGCAAAACATTGCGTTCCTGACCCGCTATGCGGCCTGCACGTACCCGACCCAACTCCAAGGTAAAAGTTCTGGCCACAGTTCTTCTCCTTCCCCGAACACTTTTCATGAAGACAGTGGCTTTTTAAAGGGGGAAGCTAAGTCTGGGGTAAGCATCATGAACGGGTAACTAACTATACAACACACCTATAGTTTCGGGAAACATTTTCTTTTTGTTAAAAGCCTCAAAACTACACAGCTGTTACATGAAGTCCGGTATATACTGTATGTCAATTCTCCTAAGTACCATGTGGTGTGGACATGCTACAGTCGTATAGGACAAAGAGGTCACAGTTTCTTTAGAGATCAAGCATGAATTTAATTTTCCCCTAGTCTCCTTGATGTAGTTTTAAAGTAGTTTTGCAACAAAACCTGTATATTGAAAAACTGACCTAAAACCTGCCAAGCACTGTTTCTAAATCTGCTTTTCTGTTTCATGTGGTTGACTGCAGACACTGCCAAAACCCCGTCTCACAGTCTGTTGATACATAGGGATTAGAAATTCAATACATCAAGGTTTTTTTTTGAATCTTTTGTGGATTTCCTAAATGGGATTAATTTTCTTCGAATAGCTGTAATTTGACTAATGCACTATAATCTGTAAAACGATATTGGTCTCAAATACTTAAAACCTTAAGGGCTCATTTTGGAGACTGTGATGATCAATTGTTTTACTGCCAGTGCAAAATAAAATCCTAGCTAAAATTAGTTAGAATTCTAGAATCTTATAGCACAAATATTTTCTCAATAATCGAAAAGGTTGTTACAAAAAATTAGATGTGTATTCTGTGTCCAATTTAGCACAATGCTGGCACAAATGTAATGGTGCCAAAATCCAAAGCCCTCCCAGCACATTTCTGCTGTCAGCCCGGTGAAGAGCGGTGCAAGGGCCTGAAATTAGACCAGGGCATGGATACACCAGGTCTCGGCCTTCCATAACTCCATCCACCCCAAACAAGGTCACCCGTGCCAGAGAGGGTGTGGCTGAGGAAGGGGACTCCCAGGTATTTCCTTGGCCCCAAACTGGGAATCTGACAGCAGATTGGTACACCCAATGACAAGCTGGCATTGGTGGGGCCCACCTCAGGATCTAAGCCTGTGATTTGGCCTGGACTGATGGGCTGCAATTTACATGTTTCCAGGCTTGCGGGGTGAGGGGGAGGGAGGGCAGAGGATTTTGAAGCTTCCCCTCACCGGTGAGCGCCTGAGATGCACCCCCCTCGATGGGCACCTTTCTAGATTATTAGAGAAACTCTCCCATCCTCGGGAAGTCTGCCATGGTTTGGAAGCAGAGGTTTCTGGCAGGTGCATCCTGACACTTAGGCTGGGAAGTTGTCTGCATATTATCAGGCCCAAGAAAACGACACTAAATCAACCTATGTATCCTTTCCCCATTCTACTTTCTCTTTTATTCAACACTAATGCAAAAAGAAATTATCTAGCAATATTTCGGAGACTACATGTTAAAGTTTTTGGTCTATGGGCCCAGACTCGGTGCTGCGGGACCAGCACATGTCTGATCCGAGAGGTCTGAGGACCGAATGAAATTGGAGTTCGGACCTCATCAACATACTCAACGGGCAGCTCGCCCGAGCGAAGCCATCAATCTCGGGTCACCTGCCTCACTGGCAGCAGCGCTCAGGTAAGTCCCGGGAGGAGGGTTTGGAGCGGGCTGCGGGGGGGATGCAATCACGACTCCTGTGGAGTCGGGTGAGCACTCCTGCTCCTTCTGGCTCCACAGGATGTTTTTTTTTAACACATTTTTAAACAAAAATTTACCTGGAGTTGGAGGCCACACAGGCCGCTGTTGAATCCTGAATGGAGCAGGCCCGATGTCACCACTGACTAATTTCTTGGCCAGAATGCCTAAAAAAAAGGGTGCTACAAATTTAGCAGTGGGACCAACGCCTGTGCAGATTAGACACAGGCTGTCCCACTGCTAAATTAGTATGCTTTGTGCCTGTTATACCCCTGAAAAACAGAATTTTTCAGAATTGCATAGCGATGCACTTTAACAATAGGCTGGCCAGCCAGATTTCTAAATCTGCTTCTTTCACCCAGGAGAAATAAAGATGGATCAAATACTCTGACTCAATAATTTTAGTTTTTAATACAAGAACTAAGAAACTACAAATTGTAGAAGGGCATTTGACTGATCATACCTTCCACACAGTACATACAATCTATCTTGTGAGCCTACTTTACTTATTTAATCTCTTAAGGGAAAGTTCTGCATTAGGAACCCTAAAGCTAATCGAAGAAATTGCAAGACTATCTATCCATCTTCACGTCACCACTGAACTCCTGACCATCCAATATTGGACAACTTCACATCATTTGACAATTGTTGGATCTGCAGCTCCATGACTTAGTTTCGTCCATTGGATGCACTTTACATAGTTTCTCCATTTATGCCATATTGACAATCTTCAATTGCATTTCACTTAATCTTACATTTATGCATCCCTCTAGGATCCATCTCAAGGGCATTTGATTATAAAAACAAGTAAGTTATTCTAACCTTAAATAGATCATTGTGGAGAAAGATCTTTGAATATTATGTGCAATTTTAGCAGCCTATGCTGAAAAGGACATTGAAGCACTGCAGAGGATTCAGGGATGAGCAGTTTGCTGGGACACATGACTCCATGTGAGAAAAAGAGATTGACAGAGCTGATTTTCTTTTCTTTAGAAACAGAAGATAATCTGGATAATACAGACGTAAGCACCATGCACAGAGGGTAGAAGTGTAAAATAAACGGCCCCAAGTGAAATTAGACAGAAGAAAAAACATTTCCTCTCTCCCAAAGAATTATTGTTGTGCCAAATAGATTCCCAACAAAAACAGTTAACACAATATCAATTAACTCCTTCAACAAAGGACTGAATATCTGGTTAGGACTCGGATTGAAAGTTAATAGATAAATAGTCAATGAAACATAATAACATCAATTGGAAAATCTGGGCTATTTTAATGGCACATATTATTTAAACAGGTTAATGCATTGAAATAGCACCTCTTGGGAATTCTAGGCTGGTCGCTCCTGCACTGCTGTGGTTAAAGATTTGGGGGGAAAAATTTGGTTGGTTTGTGCCTCCCGTTAGCGCCTTAAGAGGGTGCTAATGGGGCGCAAAGCAACTAGCGCCCGGGCGCGGCGATGTTTGCACCGCTCGCGAAATTGACCAGACATTTTGCGGCGGCACTAAACACTACCGCCACGATCTCCTGCACCCGCAGATCGTGACGTCAGTCGAGCGTGCAACGCCCCAGTAGCGCCCCGGACCGGATATTGAGTGGCGCCCCCTGCCTTACTGCCTGCCGCTAGCAACGACAGGTTGAGGGGAACATTTTGCAGTCAGGAAGGGACTGGGGGAGCGCTATTTAAAGGCGACCGCTTCCTGCCTTTTTTTGTCGCCGACATTTTTGCACCACGTATTCTGAGTGAGAGAGAGAGAGACTTCTGGAGAGATTCAACGCTGTGTTGAGGAGTTTTGGGTACTGAGCAGCACTTTGCAGGTTCATTTTGATTTGATCTTCCTTGCATCGATTTAGAAGAGACTGTGGGGGCTGCACTCTGAGCTCTTTCCCTGGGCCTCTCCATTATCCTTTCCAGCAGATTTGATGTACAGGTCTCTCCAGGCCGAGATTCAAGGCTGCAATGAGCAGGGTTTGGATGGAGAGCAAGATCGACCCTCCCCTTTAAGAACTGGCCGGCACCAGTATGTCTGTGTTCCATTGCTGACTGACATCACATGAGCTTTGCCAGCGCTCTGAGGTAACGCCTCACTTCACGGCGTTAGCGCCTTAAGAGAGGTGTGTAGCACCTGATTTAGCGCTCCAATCACCTCCGGGGCTATAGAAGCCAAGTTTGCAGTCGGAGGCGATAATTAGCGCCAGGCGCTAAACTTTGCGCCCGGCCGATAATTGCGCCCCAAACAGGGCGATACCGAATTTCTCCCCCTTGATGTCTGGTAAGCAACCATTGAGTGTTGAATAGTGGAACATTGGGATGCACAGTCTGGATTTTTGTTTGATTATCTTTGGGAGTCGGAGTGAAAGTTTACAGAACATTTCCTCAGCAGATTAACCATTGGAGACCCACTTACAAGTTGTCTCATCAGGACTCATTCAGGCTCCTGGAATCATACGTAAGATAACTTACCAAGTGCTTCTCTTGTAAGACCTAAACATCATTTGACCAGGTCACATATATGACATGAACATATCAATCTCAACACTTCTGGGCTTCAATTGGCTGAAAATTGGCCACTAGAGCTGATTTTCCATCAATAGAAGACCAATTATTAGTGTGGGTCCCACCTCCAAAATGGCCAGTGGGATCGAGGAGGCACAGGAAAAAACGGATAGGTTAAATATTTAAAGTTAGTTTCTTCCAAGGAAAAAATATAAATAAGTTACACGAGGGGGATATTAGAAACAAAATAAAACTACAATTAAAATATAAGCAGAAGAGTATGAACAGAAAAGTAGGGAGGATGGGGAGAAAGGGAAGAGAGAGTGAGCTGAAGCAAAGTATTGAAACATTTTTGTTTCAAAATTGTTTTAAGCACTTATTTTCCTTGTATAGAGTAATTCTACAATAATAAAGCTAAACCTGATCTATGAGTAGATTTATTAATGTAATATTATAAGTTGGTTCAGTATCCACGTGTAAGCTGAAAATTTAAATCAAAATGACCAACCCATGGGGTACTCTAAAGGTGAAATAATGAAATAAAATTCAGAATAAATCAGATTATAAGTGTTTATGGAAGGAACCAGTTTGTTAGGCTTAAAAGTCTCTTCTTATGCAAAAAAAATAACATTTATAAGTTTAAAAAATACATATTGGAAGATACAACTTCTTGCTATCGAAGTGCATCCTCTGTAACCTCCTCCAGCCCTACAACCCTCAGGGAACTCTGCGTTCCTCCAATTCTGGCCTTTTGTGCATCCCCAATTTCCTTCATCCCTCCATTGGCAGCCATGCCTTCAGCTGTTTAGGCTCTAAGCTCTGGAATTCCCTCTGCTTCACTCCTTTGAGACGGTCCTTAAAACCTACCTCTTTGACCAAGCTTTTGGTCACATGTCCTAATATCGCCTATGAGGCTTGGTGTCACATTTTGTCTCACAATGCTCCTGTGAAGCACCTTGGGACATTTCACTACGTTAAAGGCACTGTATAAATGCAAGTTGTTGTTGTTGAATCCAATTCCTTTATAGAGTGAAGAAGGAACAGCATTGCTCGTTGGCTTTTGCAACTTAGAGATTAAAAAGAAAAAGAAATCTGAAAACAGGCCAATCATACACATGAGTGTCAGAAAGCAAACCCACACCAATGGGATCTTTTGGCTTATGCCACTCCAGCACATTAACTTTAGTTACTGAAATGGAGGCTGTGCATGTTCATTAAGTAGGTCTGACTTAAGTATTTTCTGTGCTTTCTGACTTGTGTTTAGGTACCAGACCCAAACCTGAGGCTCCGGATCCAGTTTCCAACTCTGAAATTGGAAGGCATGCAGCCAAACTGTAAAAAGGACTGGATTTCTATTGACGGTAAACGGTATGTGAGCATAAGAGTCACCGTGCATTTTTCTGTGTTCAGTGATAATATTTTTTTTTTTAAAATCTTTGCTGTACAGATCTGTCCCAAGTGAGACGTATTCTGTGACTAATTATTTTCCTGACACAATTAGCTTTTCACTTGTCCCTGCTAGGATTAAATTCCAAATTTTCAGGAAATATTGTAGAGGGAGAAATTATATTTGCATCTGTTGTAATTGAGTCCATTTAATGACTCTCATCTTGATCAAAAATAATCACTACAACATACAAACAAAATTTTAATAGGGAAGTGTAGAGAGGATTGCTTTATATTGAAAATGTTCCTTTAAAGTAATGTTCAGATATCAGATATGGGACTGTTAAGTTTATTTACATCCCAAATATTAAATGATCTTAAACATTACAGTATTTACAAAGGAATAACTTTATATTGAAAGTAGTATCTTCCCAACATTCTTATCCTTTAACGTGTCTGTTTTGAAAATGGGGCTCTGTGAAGGGATCCTGCGAGTCCATGAGTTCCTCAGATTTCTCTCTTTTAATGCATTTGGTGACTTACTAACGAGTTATTTCTGTTGCTACACAATAATAAAAATGTTTTCTGCAAGGATAGCATTACTTTTCTTTGGGTAGCTGACATCGTTTAGAAGCAGGGGCAGAGGATCATCAGAATGGGTCAGGAAGGCCGCGGCAGAAAAGTTTAAAAAACTTCTGCTTAAGGCAAATGCTCTCTAGACAATATTAGACTCTGGAAGTAAATTGTTCAGAATCATTAGGTGTTTGGTGCAGTGCCTGAAGTATCTGTAATCCTTCAGTGCATGTGGTGTACCTTTTCAAACGTTTTACATACCAACAATGACGGACAGGTAAAGACCATCTGGTCCATCGAGCCTGTCCCACACAATTGTGCATCACAACATATAAACTCCACCCCACCCGAAACCATGAAAAAAGATTAAAAAACCCAGGCCAATTTGGGAAAAAAATCCTGGAAGTTCCTCTCCGACCCGTCTAGGCGATCGAAACTAGTCAAGGAGATCACTCTGGCCCTGAATTCCCTGCAGTACCTACCTTCTGTAAGAGGTGATCTCCACCTCAGCCAGAAATAAATTCAGCTCTCGCTTGAAGGAATTCAGCGAGTCCATGTCCACCACACGAGATGGCAGCCTGTTCCAGAGATCCACTATATTCTGGGAAAAGAACCCCCGACATCTAACCTAGATCTAGCCTTATACAACTTAAATTGGTGACCCTTGGTCCTGCCTAACCTGTTTGAAATAAACTGTCAGCTGGAACACAATCTATTCCCTTCATTATCTTATAAACCTCTTTCAGATCACCTCTAAGTCTTCTCTAAGGTATAGAGACCCAACTCTTTTAGCCTATCTTGATAACTAAGATGCTTTAGACTGGGAATTAATCTAGTGGCCCTCCTCTGCACCCTTTCCAAAGCCTCAATATCACCCACCATGTGAGGAGACCAAAACTGGACACAGTATTCCAAGTGCGGCCTGACTAAGGTCTTATACAGGGACAAAACAGTATGCCTTGTCTTGTACTCAATGGTCCTATTGGATACACCCCAACACCCTATTTGCTCTAGCTATTGCTACACGGCATTGCTCATGTACCTTTAAGGATGTATGCACTAGAATTCCTAAATCTCTTTCTATCTCCACCATCTTTAATGACTTTCCCTGAAGGGTTTATGAATGTTGAGCATTTGCCCTGCCCACATGCATAACACTGCACTTATCTAAGTTATACATCATTTTCCAGTCTTGAGCCCAATCTCCCAACACATTAAGATTTACCTGAAGCAGACGAGCATCAACTACAGTTCAAACACGAGCACAGATCTTGGTATCATCTGCAAATTTGCAGATTGTGCCCCCAACACCTACATCCAGATCATTAATAAAAATAGTGAAGATCAATGGTCCTAACACTGATCCCTGCAGGACACCACTGGTGACTGGTCTCCAAACAGATCCAAATCCATCTGTAACTACTTTTTGCCTACATTCTGCCAGTCAGTTCTCAATCCAGCTCAATATATTACCACTAATACCAAAGGCTTCGATCTTATAGAGAAGCCTCTTATGCGGTACCTTATCAAAAGCTTTTTGGAAATCCAAGTAGACAATGTCTACTGGACTTCCCTCATCCACCAACTTTGTAACTTCTTCAAAAAATACAATTAAAGGAAAGAAAGACTTGCATTTATACAGCGCCTTTCACGACCACCAGATGTCTTAAAGCACTTTACAGCCAATGAAGTACTTTTGGAGTGTAGTTACTGTTATAATGTGGGAAATGAGGCAGCCAATTTGCGCACAGCAAGCTCCCACAAGCAGCAATGTGATAATGACCAGATAATCGGTTTTTGTTATGTTGATTCAGGGATAACTATTGGCCAGGACACCGGGGATAACTCCCCTGCTCTTCTTCGAAATAGTGCCATGGGATCTTTTACGTCCACCTGAGAGAGCAGACGGGGCCTCAGTTTAATGTCTCATCCGAAAGACGGCACCTCCGACAGTGCAGCACTCCCTCAGCACTGCACTGGAGCATCAGCCTAGATTTATGTGCTCAAGTCCCTGGAGTAGGACTTGAACCCATGACCATTCTGACTCAGAGGCGAGTGTGCTACCCACTGAGCCAGAGCTGACACTTTTAGATTCATAAGACATGACCTCCTTTTTATGAAGCCATGTTGGTGTCCCTAATATGTCCCTCTTTATCCAAGTATTCATATATTGCATCCCTAATAATTCCTTCAAGCATCTTACCTATTACTGATGTTAAACTACTGGGTCTATAGTTACCTGGGTCTGTCTTGTCACTTTTTTTTAACGATGGGGACTACTTTAGCCTCTTTAGATCTGGAACAATTGGGCGGAGCATGTGTGACACAAGCTCTACCCATTTGATAACCAATTTGAATCAGGGTCCTACAATCAGCATTAGGATCCTGATTTGTTTAGGCAGGGCGCCTAATGCCTGTATCAGGCAGGTGCCTTGCACATCTAGAAGTCGGCGACTTCCAATTTAGCAGCCAGCGTACTTCCAGGGAAGATCGAGCATGGGATCTCGATTCTCGACCCAAAACTAATTCTCCCCCCCCCACCCCGCAATGCTCAAAAAATATGCACGACAATGTACAAATTCTACCCCTTACATTCTGTGTAACTACGTATGCCAGGTAATCTGCTCCTACATGTGCAACATACTGCATTAAAGACAACCTATCATCCATTCTTTGAAGCACAGATTCAAGTGACCTTTCCGTATGCTGCAAGTGCTGCAGCAGTCTTAGCACTGTACAGTGCATCTGTAACCAGCTTATTGAGGCATTCAACCAAGCTGTGCCTCCAGTCTGCACTTCCTGGCATGCAATACTCTTCTGTCCCCTGAGAACCAGCACGGTCTGCCGTACCCAGTTGTGCTTCGACCCCTCATCACCTGACAATCCTTTACGTGTGCCTCTGTGGGCTCGTGCTTACAGCAAGGATCAGTGGAATGCTGTGTGCTCTGGTAAAGTATTGTGTTCTCCAGAGCTTTGCAACACACAACTGCCTTTTCCAGAATCTGAGAATAGACAGAAGGGATACTTATCAGCACATAGGGACATTGTACTAGTGCAGTACAGTGCAGAATTATGAAAGGGTTGGATAGGGTAGATGTAGAGAAGATGTTGAAGATGTTTCCACTTGCGGGGGAGACCAGAACTAGGGGCCATAAATATAAGATAGTCACTAATAAATCACGAATAATAAATTGGATGATGTCTTTGCAACTCTAAAGCCACCCACAAAACCTTGCACAGGTGCAGCTGAGATGCAAGGTTTTGTGGGATGACTTTCAAAACAAAACTGACCAGAGAGCAGTCTGTGATCCAAGTAAATTATAGCCCAGATATTTTAGATACATTCAAGAGCCCCATTAATCCTTGCCCATGCGTGCATATTTAAGTAAAAACAGAAAATGCTGAAATACTCAGCAGGTCAGGCAGCATCTGTGGAGAGAGAAACAGAAGGGGGAATTTTGCAGGAGGTCAGCGGGCGCGATCAGTGGTGGGTCGGATGGGAAAATGTTTTTTTTGACAGCGGGTCGGGACCCCGCTGTCAAGCCGCCAAGCGCCTTTCCTAAATGTCGTGTCTGTCAGCACTGAGCAGACCCGACCTGCGGCGGCGGGGGAGGCAATTCAGGTCATTATTAACAGAGGATTAAGAACTATTTTCAGCTCACCTTCAGAGTTTACCAGGTCGCCCACGGGGTCCACGCTGCTCGGGGATCACATCAGGTAAGCAGGGCGTGAATTGAATGGCCATGGAATCATCTCATTACTTGACAGCTGGAAATGTGCTATAAAAGCTCCCATCTCACAGCTGTTCACTTTCCAAGCTCAGAAGCTGTTGCTTACTGCATTTGGAAGACAGATTTAGCTTTATGCAGGTTGCAAGTGTTTGGAGCAAACTCTCTATTCAGTGTCATCTCATTGGAACAACCTCTCTCACCAGTGACAGATTGCTTCTATCATCTCAAGTTCACCTGCCGTCTATTACATGAGAATGGGAACGGTTTATACTGTCTCACCTTGGTCCTCAGAATCTGATCACGATCGGCCCCAACACCAGTAGCACCAGGCACACCAGCAGCGCCAACAACAACACCAACCTTCTTCGCAATCACCTGATGCTGCACAGGACACAGGGCATCAGCACCCGACCACATTGCTGCCCGGGAGGCCAGGGATGGCATTACCACGGTCAGATTTACTTCACTTGACACTGTACACCCTGGCTGCCACATGATGCATCAGGTTGGCACCACCCCACACCAACACCATAAAGCATCCCTACAATACCCAAACCATTCCTTTCACACTCATCACCATTGCGGAGGGTACCGTTATGTCTCGCCACTTACTGCAACTCACTAAGTCACTTCCAAAGGTGCACACAAAAACGCAAAGTGTTCAAAATAAAGGTTTCCATGTTTGACACCACATTAACAGAAACTTTACATGAACATTACTTAAAACACCCAAGTGCTTACCCTTGTGTGTTGTTAGTTGGTATGATTGGACTAGGATGAGGGTGAGTGTGAGTGGTGGCTAGTGAGATGGGGATGTGATAATGTAGATAGAGAGGGATGGGTGGAGGTGCAAGGTAAGTTGGTGTGAGTAAGGATGTGCAGGAGTAGGGTAGGGAAGGCAGAGCGATGGGGATGTGATGAGTGGCACAGCAGGATGAAGTTGAATGTGGCTTTGTACTAACGTTTCGTGATCTACTGAGATCATTGAAAGGTTTGCGCCACTGCATCCTGGTCCTCCTGACGGCATCCATCCTTGTGCCCTCCTGTGCAATGTGCAACCAGGCTGCGTTGGTCTCCTGGGGAGGTCTCTTCCGCCCATTGGAATGGAAGAGAACCTCCCTGCATGCTGTGACTCCCTCCATAAGCATATGGAGGGAGTCATGGGAGAGCCTTGGTGCAGCCCTGCACCTCTGTGCATTCTTGTCAGTGTTTGCAGCACCTCAATGCTGTAGAACACTGACAGCAGAAATGTCAAAATAAATTTGCGCATGGTCCCTTTAAGGAAACCGGCTGATGACACATCATCAAATGACGTCATCAGACCTGCTTCCTTCAATTGGCCGGCAAACGCGATGGAGGGGCTTTAGAAGCCCAATCAGGGGAAAATCATTTTGGACAGCGAGGCCGGGACCTGCCACCAGACGTCGCCCGCTACGGACCTGCCGAGGTCGGTAAAATCCAGCCCAGAGTTAACGTTTCAGGTCGCTGACCTTTCATCAGAACTGGAAAAAGTTAGAGATGTAACGGATTTTAAACAAGTGCAGAGGCTGGGAAAGGGGGAGGGGAGGAAAGAACAAAAGGGAAGGTTTGTGATAGGGTGGAAGGCAGGAGTGATTAAATGACGAAAGGGATGATTGTACAAAGCAAAAGGAGATGGTAACGGGACAAGTAAAGAAACAAAAGATGGGTCTAGAAGAGGTGTAAATGGGAATGGCAGGATCATCAACAGCTGCCATCTGAAAAAATAGGGGCAGAGGTTATGGTCTGAAATTGTTGAACTCAATGTTGAGTCCAGAAGGCTGTAAAGTGCCTAATCGAACGATGAGGTGCTTGTTCCTTGAGCTTACATTGAGCTTCATTGGAACAGTGGATGAGGCCGAGGACGGAGAGGTCAGAGTGAGAGTGGAGCGGAGAATTAAAGTGACAGGCAACCGGAAGCTCAGGGTCATGCTTACGGAGGCGTTCCGCAAAGCAGTCACCCAATCTGCGTTTGGTCTCCCCAGTGTAGAGGAGACCGCATCGTGAGCAGCGAATACAGTATACTAAATTGCAAGAAGTACAAGTAAATCGCTGTTTCACCTGGAAGGAATGTTTGGGGCCCTGGACAGTGGGAAGGGAGGAGGTGAAAGGGCAGGCGTTGCATCTCCTGTGCTTGCAAGGGAAGCTGCCGTGGGAAGGGGAGGGTGTGTTGGGGGTGATTAAGGAGTGGACCAGGGTGTCGCGGAGGGAGCGGTCCCTTTGGAATGCTGAAAGGGGAGGGAAGGGGAAGATGTGTTTGGTGGCGGGATCACGCTGGAGGTGGCAGAAATGGCGGAGGATTATCCGTTGAATGTGGAAGCTGGTGGGTGAAAGGTGAGGACAAGGGGAGGGAGGGGAAGGGGTGAGAGCAGAAGTGCGGGAAATGGAACGGACACGGTCGAGGGCCCTGTCAACCACGGTAGAGGGGAATCCTCGGTTGAGGAAAAAGGAAGACATAGCAGAAGCATTAGTATGGAAGGTGGCATCGTCAGAACAGATGCGACGGGGATGGAGAAACTGGGAGAATGGAATGGAGTCCTTAGAGGAAGCCCGGTGGAAGGAAGTGTATTCCAGGTAGCTGTGGGCATCAGTGGGCTTATAGTGGATGTTTGTAGATAGCCTATCCCCAGAAATGGAGACAGAGAAGTCGAGGAAGGAAGGGAAGAGTCGGAGATGGACCATGTGAAGGTGAGGGAAGTGTGGAAA
This sequence comes from Squalus acanthias, assembly GCA_030390025.1. NCBI lineage: Eukaryota > Metazoa > Chordata > Chondrichthyes > Squaliformes > Squalidae > Squalus > Squalus acanthias. The sequence goes on from CM059429.1 coordinate 144,329,691, forward strand.
TTGGAAGCAAAGTGAATGAAATTTTCTACTTCAGGGCGAGAGCAGGAAACAGCACCGATACAGTTTTCAATGTACCGGAAAAAGAGGTGAGGGAGGGGACCTGAGTAGGACTGAAACAAAGAATGTTCCACATATCCCATGAAAAGGCAGGCATAGCGGGTTCCCATAGCAACACCTTTAATTTGGAGGTATCACTTGTAGTACTATCTGTATTGGTTAAATTATTTGTAATGATATGGTAGATTTATGAAAATCATGTTTTTTTGTAGTTTATGGTTGCACTGACTGCTTCTGTTTCTTGATATAGGTATTGTGGTGAATACTCCAAGTCCTTGGTGGTGCCCAGTGTCTCTAATATCCTAACAGTTCAGTTTCACACCGACTTTTATACCAGTAATCTTGGATTTCGTGCTGAATACACCAGCTTCGATCCTGAAGAAGGTAAGAACATTCAGCTAACTATTTAAATCATACAAAATGGTGTTTAATGCATTTTAGTTTATGTTTGATACAGGCTTTGGATTTCTCAACTCCTTTTGCTAGTTATGAAATTGTATAAAATGAATTGCAGTTCTACAGTAAGTCAGTTATTAAACCCAGTCTTTTAATAATTCTATGTTTAATGATTTGTGTTAAAATAAAAGCTTGAAAGATTGTAAATCACAAATTAAAGATGGGCAGATCATGTTTGTCTCTGGCTTGTGACACAACCTGCAACTAAATAGATGTTTCCAATTGCCCATGTCCATTAAATAACGCAAATACCACTTGAACCTCATCTTTGAGAGATTCAAGTCAGAAGACAAAACTACACTACCACTAGGGGTTGTCAGGTGAAACAGCTATTGCCCCAGGGAATATAGACACATTCGTCATCCAGACCTGTCAACTCGCCCTCTTTTGGAGTGAAATTTACTTATTTTGGTTTCGAAATTAACCTGTTTTAATATATCTAACGTCATGGGGGGGGAAAAAGGCACTCTTACTTCCCAGTGCGAAATCCAGCATTTCTACATGTTTGTTCTGCATTGTGTTTTTAGTACATTGGCACATGAGTCTTTCACTCACACACTCACTCACTCGCTAACACAGAATTAGGCACTGAAGTTAGCAGGTTATGGTTAAAACAACTACTTTTGTTCAGTAATAAAAGTGGTTTTGTCATAGCCAAGTTAACACTACCAGCTACAATGTCAAATAATCAGACTGCTTTTTAGAAATAGGCATTTTCTCACCAAACATCATAGATATATGTATATCTGTCATAAAAATGTACATTTACCTGATTTGTATTAGATAAACTAAAGGACGTGAAGCAGGTTATATTCTATTATAACCACACTTTTTCAATGTTAGGCACAGCTTTAAGTATTAACATTCTAGACTTTTTTCATGGTTACAGGTATAAGATACAATAGGATAGCAAAATACTGCGGATGCTGGAAATCCAAAATAACAACAGAAAACACTGGAAAAACTCAGCAGGCCAGGCAGCATCCGTGGAGAGAGAAACAGAGTTAACGTTTCATCCCCTTTCATCCCCTCCCCCTTTTCCCAGCTTTATCCTTGCTTTAAATCTATTTCATTTCCTGCTTTATCCAGTTCTGACGAAGGGTCTTCGACCTGAAACGTTAACTCTGTTTCTCTCTCCACGGATGCTGCCTGGCCTGCTGAGTTTTTCCAGCGTTTTCTGTTGTTATTTAAGATACAATAGCCCTGATTTTAACCCTGTTCACCCGACAAGAATGGTGCAGGCGGGGGTTAAAATGGCAGTCAGGCGTAAGCTGCTGCGTTCCCCCCATTGAAATAAATTAAAATAAAAGCTTGAAAGATTGTAAATCACAAATTAAAGATGGGCAGATCATGTTTGTCTCTAGCTTGAGACACAACCTGTTGTGTTCCCGTTGTGTCCCCGCATTGAAATGTCGGGGTCTGATGACTTCATTCGGATCCTGATGCCAATTTAACTTTGATATGCGCGAATCGCGTACAGTCTCCAGCTCACTAACAAAAGCTGGCAGCAAGCAGCATTGAGCCAGAAGAGCCCCAGGTAATTATTTTTTTTAATTTTTGAAAGGTTCCTTGTGGCCCAGGAGGAGCAGAAGTGCTTATTCTGGCCCAACAAGGAACCCTTGGGCCGCAACTTCCTTCGGCCATCGAGCAGCCCAGCCCGGATGCCCAGCGGCCATGATGTCACTCCCACTGGTTTTGGGCAAGAGACAGATTTGAACTATTTAAATGTGGCCCAGGAGTTAAAATAGCCCAGGCATCACACCGAGAAGTTCGTGGGTTATTCCCTCCCGCACTTTGCCCTCCCTGAACGTGCCTTGAGTTAAAGTCATGTTTTCAGCAAAATTAGTATAAATTATAATTCCTCTTTCAAATTCAGCAGCCCCCATCTACAATATGAAACTAGAACACTAGGGGCTCTCCTGCTCATCTGCCGCAACTTCACCGAAGAGCCACGGAAACCTCCAAAAAATGGTGTAAATGGGGTTCACCCCGTTTTCCTAGTGTTTTCTCAGCTCTTCTGCCAAAATTATGGTAGACGAGTGGAACAATCCCTTTCAGAAATTTACCCCCATTAAATTAGGGTGTTGTTTTTATAATTAGTACCAAAAGTTATAAAAATTTAGGATTAAATTAATTTCAATACTCCTTTCTTTCCCAAATATCTCTAAAATGTTACTGGTTGGCTGGAATTTTCATTACAAGGGCGGGTCGGGCGCAGGCGGTCGGTGTGGCGGCTTGGGACCCCGTTCTTCTTTTCATCCCGCTCCTCAGAGCGACTTTTCCTTAATGGCGCCTATTAAGGTAGGCCTGCGTGTTACCCGGCCCTATTAAATAGTGCAGGTCTGATGACGTCATCGATAACTCATTTCCAACCGGGATATTTAAGCAGCCTTGGTCACATTGCATTTGAAGGTTCAACGAGGAGTGTGTAGGCAGTACATATCACCATCTGGTTATTGCTGAGCCTTGCACAGAGGGCTTCACAGAAACAGAGGGTTGCATCCAGGTTCTCAGATGACTCCCTCCATATCTTTGTGGAGGGAGTCAGAGCACACAGGGAGGTCCTGTTCTCTGCTGATGGGCGCAAAACACCTCCCCAGGTGACTAAAAGAGCCTGGCTGCAAATTGCAGAGAAGGTCAACAGCAGGGATGTGGTGAGGAGCACCTGGGTGTAGTGTCGGGAACACTTCAATGATCTCATGAGATCAGGACAGGTGAGTGCAAAGCCACACTCAACTTCATCCTGCTGTGCCTGTCACCACATCCCCATCACTCTGCCTTCCCAAGCCTACTCCTGCACATCATTACTCACACCAACATACCTTGCACGTCCACCCATCCCTCTCTCTCTATCTATATACAGGAAACTTTTGTTTATCCGGCACCCAAATATCCGGAATTCTCGCTTAACCGGCAAAAATCATCCTCCGAAAACTCCTCTCAAATAACCGGCAATGTCGCCGAGTCGCAGTCGAGTCTTCGCGAACGCCGAGTACTCCGAAAACTCCTCTCAAATAACCGGCAATGTTGCCGATCCCGAGTCCGAGTCCGCGAACGCCGATTTAGTCAGTAAGGGTAGTTTTCAAAAGTGCCACTACTCGGCCTCCTGGCGCTGTCGGAAGTCCGAAACACTGCAGTAGCAGGAGTTGATTCTCCCACGCTGCCTGGAGTCTCTTCTGATCGGCCATTTTGCTGTGTGTCTCCCACGATGCTGGTAGTCTCTTCTGATCCACCATTTTGCTGTGTGTCTCCCACGCTGCTGGTACTGTAGTCTCTTCTGATACACCATTTTACTGTGTGTCTGCCACGCTGCTGGTAGTCTCTTCCTAGCCACCATTGTTCTGTGTGTCTTTCCATCTTCATCGGCAATTATCTCCTCCATCTTGCATTATGGAATTCCCAAAAGCTGGTCCAAGCAAAAGGAAGAGAGTGGTCTTAACTTTAAAACAGAAAATCGAGATATGCCAACGACTAGAAAGGGGAGAGAAGCGTATCAACATTATGAATGAATTCAAAATCGGTTCGTCAACAATCTACGACATCAAATCGCAGAAGGATAAGCTGCTCAAGTTTTATTCAAGCTCAGAGACATCTAAGAGTGTAGAGAAATGGCGTACGCTTCGTAAGCCTAAGCTTGAAGAGCTGGATACCGTGCTTTATGAATGGTTTTCTCTTAAGCGTTCAGAGGGTGTTCCAATTTCCGGACCCATGCTAATCGAGAAAGCGAAGGATTTCTATGTAAGGATGGAGCTCACTGACAAGTGTGCTTTCTCCGATGGATGGCTAACGTGCTTCAAGTTACGGCACGGGATACGACGACTCGATATTTCCGGGGAGAAGAAATCAGCTGATCACGACGCCGCAGAAGAATACTGCGATTATTTCAATCGATTGTGCAGCAACATGATTTGTCGCCAGCACAGATATACAATGCCGATGAAACTGGCTTGTTTTGGAGGTTTTTGCCAGAATCAACGCTTGCTGGGGCTAGTGAGGCTAATGCTTCAGGTTACAAGAAAAATAAAGATCGTGTAACCGTGCTAACATGTGCGAACGCTGCTGGATCACACCGGGTTAAACTTCTTGTTATCGGGAAGTATAAAAATCCCCGTGCATTTAAAAATGTGAGGCACTTACTAGTTGAGTACAAAGCTCAAAAAAATGCTTGGATGGATAAGGAAATCTTCTCCGATTGGTTCCATCATATTTTTGTTCCATCTGTGAGGGAACATTTCCGCAAAATAGGGAAACCTGAAGATAGCAAATGCATTTTATTGCTTGATAATTGCAGAGCCCATCCGCATGAATCCCAGTTGGTTTCGGGAAATATTTTCACCATTTATTTGCCACCAAATGTAACTTCTCTCATCCAACCCATGGACCAGGGCGTTATCCAAAATCTGAAGTGTCATTACAAGAAAGACTTCCTACGTAAACTGATAAGCCAAGATGACAATATTCAAGAATTGCAGAAGGAATACAATATTAAAGATGCCATCTATAATGTTGCATATTCCTGGAAATTGGTGAAAGGTCACACTCTGAGGCAAGCCTGGCGCAAATTGTGGCCTTCTGTAATGTTTGCTGAAGGTTCTTCTTCAGAGGAGGAATTTAATGGGTTCAGTGTTCGTCCCAAGAAGAGTACAATAATGGAAATGGCTGGAATGGTGAAAAATGCAGGCCCAGCAAACCCTCTACGTCACCTCAGTGAAAGTGATATCGAGCAGTGGGTTGATGCAGATAGAGAAGTTGGTGTTGTGCATATGCTAAGTGATGATGAAATAATTGAGAATGTTTTGAATCCAAAGAAAGAAAAGGAAAGTGAGATGGAAAGTGAAGAGGATGAGATTTCTGAAGAAGAGAAGATTTCTTGGGCTAAAGCTGCAGAAGGATTTTCTTCAATCCTCAAATTTGCTGAAAGGCAGAATTGCTACTCTGCACAAGAAGTTATGCAACTCCATATTCTGCATTCCACCTTTCTACAGAAAAGGCAAGAGTCCACTAAGCAAACCGACATCCGTAACATGTTTAAGAAAGCTTCCAAAAGAGTCGCAGCAGCAGAAGTGCCTGAAGAATCTGTGGCATCGGTGGAACTGCGTGATCCTGATGACCCAGCTGGCACGGATATTTCTGATGAACCAGATGACTCGGAATAAGTGTACAGTCAACTACAGTACTGTAGACAGTTGTTTATAAGTTTTGTTTTACTGTTAAGTAATTAAAGAGTTATGGATTACCCTCAACTGGCAGTACTGTACTTAATCAAGCATCTTCCACTATCCATTTAACACAACATTCTGTAGGTGAGTACGCAAATACTGTATACTGCACATTTCTTGATTTATTTATTTTTCTTTGTTAAAAATAGCCTCGGTAGATATAACTCTCCATTATCCGGTACTTTCGATAAACCGGCACCACGCTGGTCCCATCGGTGCCGGTTAATAAAGAGTTTCCTTTACTCACATCCCCATCTGACTAACCACCCCTCACACTCACCCTCATCCTAATGCAATCATATCAACTAACAACACACAAGGAGGCCACTTTGCATTGGCACTTTGGTATTGGCACCACACTCCCTCATAGTCACCCTCTAAAGATATAACCTATACATTCCTTACACTCATGCCATCACTCTCACTCAAACATCTCTTCTTTCCCTCCTTGCAGGAGAAGAGAACCCACAATAAGAGGGAGAGGGAGAGAACCGGAGGTGGCCCTCCATCATTCGCCACGTTGACAGCTGCAGAGGAGGTCGCCCTGGAGGTCTCAGGAGTTGCGGGGCAGCTGGCGGTAGGAGATGGAGAGAGGGGGGTCTCTCAGCAACCTGGTGATAGAATTACATCTCATACTGCCACATGGCATACAGCAGTCACTCTTATAGGGACTGATGTCAGCAGCCAGTGAATGTTCATCATGTGCATAAATGGTACCGTTACCCATCTTGATACAACATTTCTAATTAATCACGTTACTCTCCCACAGGTCTATCAAGAGCCTCCCCGCCCCCCGCCCCCCCATTGTCCAGGCGGAAGAGGAAGATGACGACTCAAAGGAGCCTCCAGCCTCTAAGGGTGCACCGTCACCAGACCTAAGCGCACCCAGCACCAGTACAGATACGCACACCTCGGTGGCTTCTACGCGAGATAGAGTAGTGTTGTCACCTGGTGTCTCACAAGTCACAAGTGAGCAAGAGCAGATGGTGGCGACAGGGACGTTCCCAGCTCTGCTCAGCTGCATGCAGACGCTCAGCCTCGGGGGCCATCGAGAAAGAGGGCGATCCTGAAGATGCAGGAAGAAGTGCAGGAGGCTCTGACAGGCTTTGCGACCATGATGTCTGCAAATGTACAGAGAATGGAGGAGCCCATCTCCAACTTGAGCACCACCGTGTCGCAGGCAATGGCGACTGTAGGCTCTTTCATGGACAGGATGGTTACCTGCATGGAGCAGCTAATGCGCCACTCTCATGAGCACATGGTCTCTATGGAGAACAGATGGCAGAGGTTTATAGACCTCTTCTCTAGGAGGGATGTCAACATAGACTTGGGTCCTCATGGCCCCAGTGCTGTGCAGCAAGGTGCTCTCCAGCTCGTTGCTAGCAGGGAAGTGCGGGTGGCCCATGAGAGGAATGATGGTGAGAGGGGACATGGAAGTGGGGGCTCCTCTCAAAGCGCTCACATTTCTCCCCCGTTGCCTCCCCCTCAGTCAGAGCCCCAGATGCCTCCTCGGATCGCGATGGCTGAGTCTGCCCCTGCACAGTCGCAGGAGGAGCAGACTATGGCGGGGCCATCAGAGGCTCCAAAACCCAGAGGACATCCGCCAACAGTGTCTATGCAGTCGCAGCAGGGAAGTGAGCAGGCTGCCTCGACCTCTGCTGAAGCCACAGGGGTTGCACCTCGTAGAAGCACGTGTAAACGAAAAATGACACAGAAGTAGATGCACAAGGGTATTTAAAGCAATGTTTCTGTTAAGGTTCCGTTACTCTTATGTCACATATAATTCTATTTATTTTCACCACTTTCTGGTCGTGCCCATTTTCGTCTGCTACTTTGGAAGTGGCTTTCTGAGTTGGAGTGAATGGTCAGACATAACGTTAGCTCCAGCAATGGGGGGGGTCAGTGTGAAAGGAATGGCTTGGTCATTGTAGGGATGCTTTATGGTGTTGTTGGGGTGGCGTGGGTAGGGGGTGGGAGGACCTGGCACAGCATGTGGCAGCCATATGGGTGTAATGCACGAAGTTAAGTAAATCTGGCCAACAAAATTACCTAATCTGCTCTCTGACCCCATATAGTGGCTGGTTTCAAAATGGCACAGGTAAAGTACTTGGTGAAGGTTGCACACATGCCTTTTGGTTGGGACATAGGCAGCTACTAAGGGGAAGTAAGGGCAGAAAAAGTGTGAACCATAGCCCTCTTATTTCACTTAATCAATATCATGCCTAAGTTCCCCTCCCCTCCTCTTTCAGCATTCCGAAGGGACCGCTCCCTCCGCGACACCCTGGTCCACTCCTCAATCACCCCAACATACCCTTCCCTTCCCACGGCACCTTCCTGTGCAAGCGCAGGAGATGCAACACCTGCCCTTTTACCTCCTCCCTTCCCACCGTCCAGGGCCCCAAACACTCCTTCCAGGTGAAACAGCGATTTACTTGTACTTCTTGCAATTTAGTATACTGTATTCGCTGCTCACGATGCGGTCTCCTCTACACTGGGGAGACCAAACGCAGATTGGGCGACCGCTTTGCAGAACATCTCCGTTCAGTCCGTAAGCATAACCCCGAGCTTCCAGTCGCCTGTCACTTTAATTCTCCGCTCCACTCCCACTCTGATCTCTCTGTCCTCAGCCTTTTACACTGTTCCAACGAAGCTCAACGTCAGCGCGAGGAACAGCACCTCATCTTTCTATTAGGCACTTTACAGCCTTCTGGACTCAACATAGAGTTCAACAATTTCAGACCATAACCTCGGCCCCTATTTTTTTCAGATGGCAGCTGTTGCTGATTCTGCCATTCCCATTTACACCTCATCTAGACTCATCTTTTGTTTCTTTACTTGTCCCATTACCATCTCCCTTTGCTTTGTACAATCATCCCTTTCGTCATTTAATCACTCCTGCCTTCCACCCTATCACAGACCTTCCCTTTTGTTCTTTACTCCCCTCCCCACCTTTCCCTGCCCCTGCACTTGCTTAAAACCTGTTACATCTCTAACTTTTTTCAGTTCTGACGAAAGGCCATCGACCTGAAACGTTAACTCTGTTTCTCCCTTCACAGATGCTGCCTGACCTGCTGAGTATTTCCAGCATTTTCTGTTTTTATTTCAGATTTTAGCATCCGCAGTGTTTTGCCTTTGTGTTGTAATGCCTAAATATACTGTGTTACAGAATGCCAAGGAATGCACATATGTGGAGATGGAAAATGTGAGCTGAAGAGCAACAAGTGCGATGGCTGGTTTCATTGCAAAGATAAAAGTGATGAGTTGAACTGTGGTAAGTAAAAGAGAAAATATATCATTTTGCTTATCTTAGAAGTAGTTGTAGTTTAAACGCACAAAAAAGTGGATTCCTGATGAATCCTAACTCTAATCAAAGTAACACACCAAATGGCTTATTTTTCCAACCCTAGTCATTTGGAGCTCCAGATTTAGGCGCTGTGTGGTCATTGTGGTCCCCCAATTATTTATGAAATGAATGTACTGAATATGTCAGTCAGTTTAACCAAGACAAGTGACTTTTGCCTCTCTGCAGGAAGCTCTGCTTTCTAGGTGCAGCAACATCATTAATTATTCAAAATTGTGTTTACTATTTTGCTGCAAATGGTAACAAGAACAATTCTTTCCTCCTTGAGTTTAAAGAGATGATTAACAAATGTATTAGTGCCAACATGTACCAACAACATTGTCAAGAGTTGGTTCGAACCAATTGCTGTAATTACACACATTTACAGCATAAGGATTAATCTGTAATTTTAATTATATTCATTAAAAAAATAAAGTATGTGTCAAACTCTGTATGACGTTGATTGTGAAATTTGAAACTAAGTGAAAACTCTGGTTACCGCAGGTGCCAACTGATCATGTTTTGCGCCAACCATCAGCAGGTCTGAGATGCTGTCCATGTGTCAGCATTTGCTGATGAATTTCCGCCTCTTTTGTTCCTCCAGTAGTACTTTGGGCTGAATTGTGGCAGTAACTGGGCAAAGCAGCAGGAAAATGGTGGGTAGCAGCTCAGAGCAGGGAGAGAATGGTTACATCGATCCACAGTTTTAAGGTTTTTAACTGCCGTCCCCGTCAGCCTTCGCCGATAAACATCAGTGCGGTATTTAAGCTTCCCGCACTGTGCCAAGGTGACCCCATAATGCACCCAGGCCGAGCTCTTCTGGCCACATGTGACCATGTTGGAGCTCATGCGCTTCTCATTCTCCTCAGCAGCTGACTTAGGCAGGAGCAGGGAAACAGCATCTGTTGGACAGTATTACAGCAGAAATCATGGTAGGGCCCTGCTTTAGTCATTTTAATGCACTTAGCACTGGGTATTGTTTTTAAATAATAAAAGCTACATATTCTGGCTGTTCCACAATAGTTGCAGACTGAATGTTACAGAATGAAAAGCCAATAACAGAATGGGAAAAGACCTTCCTGGCTTTATGTGAATACTGTTGGCACCTCTGATGGCAGCAGCTGGGTTCTGGGTGTCTGGCTGCACTCACACAGTGTAAGTTTGGGGGGATCCAGGTACAGCGCACGCAATGATAAGATGGGGATGGCTGAGTGCAGTCTTCACAAAACAGAGGTGAGGGCATCTGGGTGTAGCCTGCAGAAAGTAGAGGTGAGAGCACCTGGTGAACTGTGGGGAGGGAGCGCCTATTTGCAGCTCATGTGCATTAAGATTGTAATGAAAGGGAAATATATCAAAGTACTACATATGGCACTGAGCTGGCTTCTTCAGCTCTTATTATTGAGAGAGCAGGAAGTGGGTCTCATGGAAGAGAAATTTGGAAAGAGTGAGGGGGGAATGGTGAAGAAACTGCAAAGTAGTGAGGCTTCAGGGCTGAAGTAGTTAGGAGACTGGGCTAGGTTAGTGGCAGAGAGGGAAGAGGAAATTCTACACTAAAGTTTTGAATTGTCAGCTTTTTTGAAGCTGGTCATTAGCTTTTCCAAGTTTTGTAGGTTGGCACATATGTGTTACCTCAAAATATCAAATCTGAATTAGCGCCTCTGGGGGGCGCTAACGGGGCGCAAAGGGCATATCACTGGGGGGAGGAATGAAAAAAGTGCCTCCCGAGAAATAGTGCCTCAGGCTGCTGCGCCGCCGGTGATGATGTCATCGTCGTACGCCGCGACCCCTCCCCTTACCGCCCCGCGGCAGAAATTCGGCTGCGCCCCGTGAGGCTGCCGCGGGTGATGTCAGCGCCAGCCTCGTGGGTCGCGAACCGGGCCAACCTCCGCTCGCGGGGCAGTATTTAAAGGGGCGGGGCGGCCGCGACCCACGCCGCCATTTTCTTTTAGGTCGGCCCTCCGTGGTGGGCCGTGGCATGGACCTGGCCGCCATTCAGCAGCCCAGCACCGCGTCTCAGCACCGGGCTGCTGCCATGGCACCACGCCGCCCTGGTGGCCTAGTGTGGGCCATCGGAGGCCCTACAGAGTGCGCAGAAGCCCTCCCCTTTAACTCTGCTGAGAGCTGCCGATTGCACCCCGACATCGCCTCGGTTACCGCCCCTCCAGCTAGTGGAGCGCCCGACATTGCGCTCCACTTCCTGTGCAGGGTGGTAAGCCGAATTTAGGGGCCGGGGCGGTACTTCCGTGCTGGGCGCTAAGTGTCCAGCCTTAACTCAGTTACTGCCCCCAAACCGGCGGGGGGGGGGGGCAACCAAATTTCACGCCCATAAAATCATAGAAACAGGGGTGAATTTTAACCTTCCAAAAACAGGTGGGTTGGGCTTTGGTGAGTGACACAGATTTCCCATAACTCGGTTTCCTGTCTGTCAACCACCCTTCCACCCATGCTACCAAATTTCCTAATAGCATAGTCCTAAGTTTTTCGAACGAGCCTTTTGTAAGATGCCTTATCGAGTGCCTGCTGAAATGCTATATGTACTACATTTACTACATTCCCTTTATCTGCTAAAAAATCACTATTTGGTTTGTTTAATTGTAGTTTGAAATCAAGAAATCGCATACATGTACATGGCTAGCTGTGTAGAACAATGTCTAGATAACAATTTGTAACTCCTGGTCTTCATTTTTGCACAACAGGATTTAGTCATAAAAAAACTATAACAAAGCTCTGCTACTGTGACGCAATTCTCGATTAACTCTTTTTCATTTACTCTTTATCTGACCCACTTCCAGTGTGCACATCAGACCAGTTTAAGTGTCATAATAATATGTGTAAACCAGTGATCTGGGTCTGTGATGGAGTTGATGACTGTGAAGATATGAGCGATGAAAGCAATTGTGGTAAGAAACTTGCTTTTTGATTATGGAAAACCCATAGCATAAAATTGGTGATAGCTTAGGTAGCTTTTCCAACAAAAAAACTGCATTATCTCTTAAACATTTTCTTCTGAAGTTATTGACCCAAGTAAGACTACAGTTCCTTAAGCCACACAGCCTCTGGTATCTTGTCCAAATGGCTATTCTTCATGTGCAAGCTTGAATCATGAATATTAACAGGCATTAAAGTGTAGAACGGAGGGGTTCGCATCAAAACCAACTTGATCCACTTCTCACCAAACATGCACACACATAATTTTCTAGCAGGAGTTATTAGATAGCAATCAGGAGCAGAAACAGTGACTGACATTTTTTTACCTCCCTAACTTGGGAATGTAATGCCCAATCGTAGCATTCCCATTACTACTCTAATTGCAATCAACTTTTTCAGGGCAGGGCAAGGATTGTACTGAGAGATTTCACTTCTGCATGGCTTAGTATCTCACCAGTGTGTATTTGTCCACTGAATCCAGCATCTCACCAGTGTACATTGACCCACTGAGCCACTGAGACATCAGGGAGGTTGGTGTGGAGAGTGGGAGTGGGGGGGGGGGGGGGAGAACTCATTAGGTAACTTCTATCATTTTATTTCAGATCTTATTAAATTTGTGGTTCAACTTTTTTGTAAGCCAGTATCGCAGTGAAACACATTACTTCACTAACTTGGACTTAATTTTGCAGTACAAAGAGATCAATATTTCTCTATGTAAGATGTATTCAAACCGAAATATCAAATACAACATTGGGGCACTCTGCCGCAAAGTTTTGAAACTAAATGTAACATTCAGGCAAAGCACATGAGTTGCAATTTCTTAACTAGTTTCAGGGTATCTTATGATCAATTATCATATCTTTTCTGCTCCATTTCCAGATTGCTCTGCTGGGTACTTCAGCTGCCTGAAGAATTATTGTTTGCCCATCAGTACCTTATGTGATGGAAATGTTGACTGTTCTGATGGCAGTGATGAGGCCGACTGTGCTAAAACAGGTAGGTGGAACATGCTTCGTTCTACTAAAATTACTTTCAGTACATATACTGGCATCAACATTTTAAAACATTGTTCTCTTAAATGTCCTTGTTGGTAAAGGATCTGTTGTTATTTGCTGTACAGAACAGGGAACCATCAAAAGCAAAGCTCACTTCCTTTTTATTAAACCAAAAAACTTGTGCCCATAATGTAGAATACCATAAATTCGTCGGCACTGTCGCTTGCTTTTTATTTTGTCTGTGAAAAAGATGCTTTTATTCATGAACCAAAAAAGGAATCTGCATGGTTGGACATGCTATATAAAGCTTAGAAAATACTGTTGGCAAAATTAGCAGATGAGCTCATAATGTATTCCCAGACAATCTTTTATCCATTATTTTAGCAGAGGCATTAACTAATTTAAATAGGTTGACTCTGCCACTAATAAAACAGACAAAGGACTGTGAGCCCATTAATCATTTATCAGCTGACATTGTCAACAGCAATTAACCAATGAGATTTTATTTATTGGTGGTAAATTTGTCAGTTTGAATTTCACTATTACCATTCAACATCTTCAAACCACAGTGTTATTAATTCTGTTCTTTATACCTTTATTTTTGTTAGACGTCAAATGCACTGCCAACACTTACAAGTGTGCCGATGGAAAATGTGTTTTCAAACCCAATGCAGAATGTGATGGTGTGCAGGATTGTTTAGATTTAAGTGATGAACATAATTGTGGTAAGTAGTGCAGAGAAGGGGAGAGCTACTGAACACTTTTTGACCTGGGGCTATAGATAATAGAAGGAGAAAGGAAAAGGTATTACAGCAGTTACAAGCTTATTTGAAGCCAGGAATTATTTTATATATACATTAAAAATGCCAGTTTTTGCTATGCATGTACGTTGTAATCATCGTATTAACAGTTTCTGCTTCACACAGTCTGCTGAATATTACCCAGGTAAAAATCATTTATTAATAGCTCCTACTTTGTACACTGTACAACTTTAAGAGCGTTTTGACACATGTGAAATCATCTGTTTTCACAATATTTCCTCTCTGCAATAACTTATAAAAAAGAAGCAAGATGACTCAGTATCCTTTATTTTCCATCACTATTAGTTGCTGCTTCCACGCTCTGTTAATTTTTCAGTAGTGTATTAGTAAGATACTATTAGCAGCCATAGAAATTAGCATAAAAGGGATGAAAAACTGACAAGGGGGGAGGATTAAGAAGCACCAGGTTGCAGTTTTAATTGTTTTGGAGTATTTATCTTGTGAAAAGAACACTTATTAGCACTAATAATCTGGTATTATTTTAATGTCCATCACTTCCTGATATCCATTAAGGCCATGTTAACAGTTTTGGACACCAACTGGTGTTGTCTTCCATTGGGTACAGAAAAGTCTGCATTGGTGCCTATTGGCTCTGACCTGAATTATTGTATCTCTGTCCTAAGTAAACAAGCTGGTGCAAATTGTGCAACCCACGGGGGTTATTTTGGCCAAAGGGTGAAAACAGGCACTAAATGGGTGCTGTGCTAATAAGACACGCCTGTTTCAAAGTCTGGATATAGCACACAATTTTGGTCCTAGTTGCTGATTACCATAATTTGAACTTGCCTGGAGGCAGTAAACCAGAAACCTGCAGGTTTTACACTCAAGTGCTGATTAGATGCAATTTTCGTGGAGCAGTATATGTGGGCTCCTCACACCCAGTTCCACTGAGGGTGTGGAGTGCTCTGGCTGGCACAAGGCAGGAAGCAGGATGGCTCAGGGACCAAGGGAGAGGGCGCACAGGTTCTCGGATGCGGCATTGGAGGTCCTGGTGGAGGAGGTCCTGAGGAGGAGGGATGTCCTGTACCTGCAGGGAGGAAGAATGCCACCTCGCCTCCTGTCCCTCACTGCTGCTGCTCTGCCTGGCCTCATGTCCTCCTCCCATTCCTCATCCAGACCAAGGGGGACCCCTAGCCAGATGCCCATGACCAAGCCCTCCCTTTCTCCGGGTGACTCCTATAAGGTGGAGTAGCACAGCACTTACTCTTTTTAGGTGAAATCCTCAGGGAATTTCTGGAATTAATTTTGCTCGAGTGTTGGTCAACAACAACAACAACTTGTATTTATATAGCGCCTTTAATGTAGTAAAACGTCCCAAGGCGCTTCACAGGAGTGTTATAAGACAAAAAATTTGACACTGAGAAATTAGGGCAAATATCCAAAAGCTTGGTCAAAGATGTAGGTTTTAAGGAGTGTCTTAAAGGAGGAAAGAGAGGTAGAGAGGCGGAGAGGTTTAGGGAGGGAATTCCAGAGTTGAGGTTCTAGGTAGCTGAAGGCACGGCCACCAGTGTTTGAGCGATTATAATCAGGGATGCTCAAGAGGGCAGAATTAGAGGAGCGCGATATCTTAGGGTTTGTGGGGCTGGAGGAGATTACAGAGATAGGGAGGGGTGAGGTTATGATGGGATTTGAAAACAAGGATGAGAATTTTGAAATCGAGGCGTTGCTTAACCAATGTAGGTCAGCGAGTACGGGGTGATGGGTGAACAGGACTTAGTGCGAGTTAGGACACGGGCAGCAGAGATTTGGATGACCTCAAGTTTATGTAGGGTAGAATGTGGGAGGCCAGCCAGGAGTGTGTTGGAATAGTCAAGTCTAGAGGTAACAAAGGCATGGATGAGGGTCTCTGCAGCAGATGAGCTGAGGCAGGGGCGGAGTTACGGAGGTGGAAATAGACGGTCTTAGTTATGGCGCGGCTATGTGATCTTGTATGAAATCTTGACAAGGTGCCCCAGAAAGTCTCCTCATGTGTTTCTGAGGTCTTGTCACAGCTCCAGCAGCAATGAACATGAAATGGTGAGGATTCCTTTAAGTAGCACTTGAAATTGACATCAACGCCATGCTTACTCCCAAACAGCTGGTCACTGTTAGGAGACAGCGTTAGTTGAAGCACTAGCTGCGAAAATGCTGTGCAACCTCTTTAATGAGCGTTAGCAGGCATTTTAAGTGGCAATCAGCTGTTTAACAAGCCTTTGGCCGGCCGATCCTAGCGCTGGCTTCAACCCCTTTACCAAGATGGCGTCTTGCGCTAAACGTGGGCTAAACTGGTGTTGCAGCTTAAGACCCCATTTTGGCCACCTCGGAGGCTCTTTCGCGCCTAAAGTATTCTGCGAAAATCACCCCTATATCTCTGCAGAAGATAGAGGACACAGCAGGAGCAAAGACTTCATAAAACACTCACAATTACCCACAGCAAATACCCTCAGAGCCCTCTGTACAGGTCAAGATGCAGCTACCCGAGCCTAATGAAGCAGCAGTCCTTTAAAGGCTGCCTGGTAAGGTGGTTAGTTACCTCTGACATTTCCTGAATGATGGCTGCAAGGACAGTCTTCAGGCAGCACTGTCCTGGTCAAGGTAACAATAGCTCTCAGTTACCATGCACTGGAAGCTTCCAGGCCCTACCCGCAGAAATCACAGGAGTGAGCTGCTATTCACAGAGCCATAAAGCAGATGTCTGACTCACTGTTCAGCTATGCACTGCAATACAACGAGCAGCACTTGCAACCTCAAAGGCAGCAGGGCTCTACCAGCTAGGATTCCAGGAATAATCACTTGTAGCCATGTTGCCATTCAGACAATGTCCGATGATGGCATGGCATATTTCACCCTGACTTATGCACGTCAGTGCCCACTTTCTAGGAAGTATTTATAATTCATACATTCTGTGCCAACAAACACCACCAAGCTCTTCCAAGGGGAGGAAGAGTTTGACAGCCGGCTGCCAGGAGAAAGAGGTTATGTGTTGCACGACTCACAATTCCTCTGTTTAATTCCCATGCCAGGGCTGAAATACAATATGGCGAGACTAATAGCAGGAGCGGGGTGCTGAGTGAGCAAGCCTTTGGTGTGTTTAAACAACCTTTTGGGTGCCTTGACCACTGGCGGCTTAGGTAAGCCCTGAAAAAGTAGGCAGCATAGTGACTGTGTGTTGCTCGGCATTGCAGTTGATCATCAGTAAGTAACTCATTGGCATGAACATATGCTGATAAACCTTGGGCCTAGAAATTGATTAGTGGCGGGCTGCTGGCACCAACATGGCACAGGGAGTGATCCTGGGAAGAGGGGGGCAACCGGTGGGGGGGTGGAGGCGGGTGGCGATGCAGTGATTGGGAAGTGGGTTGAGGTACTGATCGGGAAGCGGGGTGAGCAGTGATCAGCAGCGGCCGTGGTTTTAATGTGGAGCCGGGCGGAGCACTCCTGCACTTCCAGGCTCCGCATTCAGGTAAGTATTTTTTTGTTGCTGACAGCCTGCAGCGGTCCCTTTAAGGACCAGTGGTTAGGCCATACGTAGACCTGGGACAGAATTTTCTCCAGTAGGTTGGGGGCAGTCCTCGGATTCTCGCCCGCAGCCAGATTGAGAGGCTGGCTGGCTGCGGTCGGGTAGCCCTGCAGATGCAAGGGGTCGGTCCGGGGGAGGGATAGCTGGAGGGGGTCAGGGGATCGGCAGTCGGGGATCATGGTGGTGGGGGGGTCGGCAGTGGAGGATCGGGGGGAGGGGGAGGGGGGGTCGGCAGTGGGGGATCGGGGATCGCAGGGGGGGGTCGGCAGTGGAGGATCGGGGATCGGGGGAGGGGGGGTCGGCAGTGGGGGATCGGGAACGCGGTGTGGGGGGCCGGCAGTGGAGGGTCGGGGATCGGGGGAGGGGGGGTCGGCAGTGGGGGATCGGGAACGCGGTGGGGGGGGCCGGCAGTGGAGGGTCGGGGATCGGGGGAGGGGGGGTCGGCAGTGGGGGATCGGGAACGCGGTGGGGGGGGGGGCGGCAGTGGAGGATCGGGGGGAGGGGGAGGGGGGGTCGGCAGTGGGGGATCGGGGATCGCAGGGGGGGGTCGGCAGTGGAGGATCGGGGATCGGGGGAGGGGGGGTCGGCAGTGGGGGATCGGGAACGCGGTGGGGGGGGCCGGCAGTGGAGGGTCGGGGATCGGGGGAGGGGGGGTCGGCAGTGGGGGATCGGGAACGCGGGGGGTGGGGTCGGCAGTGGAGGATCGGGGATCACGGGGGGGTCGGCAGTGGAGGATCGGGGGTCGGGGGGGGGGGTCGGCAGTGGAGGATCGGGGGTCGGGGGGGGTCGGCAGTGGAGGATCGGGAACGGGGGGGGGGGGTCGGCAGTGGAGGATCGGGGATCGCGGGGGTGGGGTCGGCAGTGGAGGATCGGGGGTCGGGGGGGGGGTCGGCAGTGGAGGATCGGGGGTCGGGGGGGGGTCGGCAGTGGAGGATCGGGGATCGCGGGGGGGGTCGGCAGTGGAGGATCGGGGATCACGGGGGGGTCGGCAGTGGAGGATCGGGGATCGCGGGGGGGGTCGGCAGTGGAGGATCGGGGGTCGGGGGGGGGGTCGGCAGTGGAGGATCGGGGGCCGGGGGGGGGTCGGCAGTGGAGGATCGGGGATCGCGGGGGGGTCGGCAGTGGAGGATCGGGGATCGCGGTGGGGGGGGCCGGCAGTGGAGGATCGGGGATCGCGGGGGGGGTCGGCAGTGGAGGATCGGGGATCGCGGGGGGGTCGGCAGTGGAGGATCGGGGGTCGGGGGGGGGGGGGTCGGCAGTGGAGGATCGGGGATCGTGGTGGGGGGGGGCGGCAGTGGAGGATCGGGGGTCGGGGGGGGGGTCGGCAGTGGAGGATCGGGGATCGCGGGGGGGTCGGCAGTGGAGGATCGGGGGTCGGGGGGGGGTCGGCAGTGGAGGATCGGGGGCCGGGGGGGGGGGTCGGCAGTGGAGGATCGGGGATCGCGGTGGGGGGGGCCGGCAGTGGAGGATCGGGGGTCGGGGGGGGGTCGGCAGTGGAGGATCGGGGATCGCGGGGGGGTCGGCAGTGGAGGATCGGGGGTCGGGGGGGGTCGGCAGTGTAGGATCGGGGATCGTGGTGGGGGGGGCCGGCAGTGGAGGATCGGGGGTCGGGGGGGGGGGGGTCGGCAGTGGAGGATCGGGGGTCGGGGGGGGGTCGGGGGGGGTCGGCAGTGGAGGATCGGGGGTCGGGGGGGGGTCGGCAGTGGAGGATCGGGGGCCGGGGGGGGGTCGGCAGTGGAGGATCGGGGATCGCAGGAGGGGGGGTGGGGGTTGGCCGAGGGGTGGGGCAGTTGAAGATCGGCAGGCGGGGGATGGGAGGAATCAGCCAGGGATCGGGGGCATCGGGGATCAACGGGTGTGGGGGAGAGGATCGGGGCCAGCCACCGGAGGATCGTGGCCAGCCTCAGCATCATCGGTGGGGTTCGGAGGGAGGCCTCATGGTGGGGATCGGAGGCCTGGGAAGGCGATCAGAGGCCTCATTGTGGTGTCTCCAATCGTGCGGGGTGGGTTAGGCAGGGACCCTGGAATCAGGAGGTAGGTATAAAGCCACTTACCTCCTGGATGCAGCAGTCCCCACCTCAGTTTAACTGCCAGGTTTCACGAATTGTGTGAAACCCGTCCACATGCAGTTAAGTTCAAAATGGAGGTGAAAAAAGAGGCTGCCAGCCTCATTATAATATTTAAATATACATACTGCCCCCTGGGAGCAGGTTGGTCGCCCCCCCACCCCGTCCCACCTCCATTAAAACCGGAAGTGGGCGGGTTGGAGACGGGATCAGGATGGGAATCCCATTTTTAACAATTTAACTGCCCCCGCGCCTGCCTCAGACATGGGCCCTGGACGTCTCTTTTAATGCCTACACCAATATTGTGGGTGGTGCACTTCTGGTGCAGGACACGCCGCCCGCCATATTGGACGTTTTGGCGCCTGTTTTTAACTGCTCACCAGGTAGAGTTAAATTCGACCCCCTAGAGATTGACCTGGATTCATCTGGTTCACTACCAACTTAACAATGGGGTAGCCACATGATGAAAGCTTAGCTCATATAACTTGCTGACATTGACATGATCCCTAAAAGCCAGATCTTAATCCCTCTCAATCTTCCAGTTCAGTTAGCATTGCAATCTAACCTATTTAAAAACTCTCCCAAAATATCATTGTATTTTCATTGAAAACCATATATCACAAGTGATTTTTTTTAAAGTATATATTTTATGTTTTGCCTTAACACCAACAAAATTCAGTACTGGGCGGGTTAATTTGTATTAGAGCAAAAAGCTAAGAGTTAAAATTTTTAAAGGTAATAAACAGGTTTCAGTTTACATGGACTGAACAATTTCCTTCTACCTTTGAACACTGCATGATTTAGTTAGGACATTCCTTCTAACTCCAGGCAATTAGTGGTGTTTACATAGCGCTGCTTAACCTAGTCACCACCCCCAAGACCCCAGCATCAATATGTGGGTACAAATAATCGCCCTAGCCCTATGTACTAATTCTGTAATTTTCAGTTCTGTGCACCCTTCGTGTACCATTCTTCAATTGGCAATAAAAATGGATGCTGTTGAATTGTGGCTGCTCATGTAAAATGCACAGGAGGTAATTTTAACTCTGGCCAATAGTGTAAACAGGTGATATCGGATCAGCCGTCCGTTATTCATCTCTCTCGATGAAGTCAACAGAAATGAAGATCAGGAGAGTTGTATAACGGGCGACTGATCAGATATCGTCTGTTTTACACTACCGCCCAAACTCCAAATTACCCCAACAATGTGGTGACTAGGGAACTCTGATTCAGGGAAGGAAGAGTTAAAAAGAAAATTACAGTTTTCATTTTTTTTTTTAATTTCTCTTTCAAGGTATGTGCAGCTTTCTGCCACTCACCAAAGCAAATTGAAAAAGGAAACAATTGTAAATATTGTAAATTGTAAATCTGGATGTATTAATTTCTCTTTCATCACCAAGTACGTAATGTCATCATGTATTTCCTTTCTTGTGGAATTTGAAGAACGTGACAAATCAATAAAAGAAATGGCAGGCATACAATGAGAGAAGTTTGCTTGCTGCATTTTAGTTCTCAATATGTCGAGCCAAAAGTTGGTGGAGGATCATAGATAATTTGCTGTTGAGAACCAATTAATCCCTTGAGATAATTGATTGGTTTATTGGGGTTATCATTTGCAATCAGTATCCATTTCCTTCCTTACTGTATGACTCAGCTGCAAAAAGGACTGAGATACAATTGTCTTTCATTACTCAGCTGTACTTGAAAGGAATGCCTTAGCTGAGAAGGCCATATTTGGGTTTTCAGTCACCATGTGAGTTTCCCTGTTGCAGAATACACAATGATCATTCTGTTTGCTGCTTGTATGTAGGTCAATCTTCAGTTTGGAACAAAAACAAGCATTCGCTATATTTCTAAAATGTGCGTAAGGAGAATAGCTTTGACATTGACCCCGAGTTATTCCTATTCAGAAAGGGTTCAGAAACTTATCTGGTGCAAGTATGCTACCCTCCAATGAGGACTTGCTACCTCTTTTGTCCCGTTGCAGTTTCCCCCATCCAGATCATACACATGTATAGTTAAAAGAAGGAACGGGCAGCCTGCTGCCAGCCAAAGTCACTTACCCAGCCACAGAGAGATGCACTAGAGTGACACAGTAGAGACACGCTGGCTGATTTTTCATCACTCAGTGGGAAAATGTTCAGTCTTGACGCTATGCTTCCTCCATGGAGTGTGACAGAAAGGGGCAATGCACTGTACCCTCCACTCCATGGCACTGCACAATGATATTCATAATATAGAAACATAGAAGATAGGAGCAGGAGTAGGCCATTCGGCCCCTCGAGCCTGTTCCGCCATTTAATGAGATCATGGCTGACCATCCAAATTCAGTACCCTGTCCCTGCTTTCTCCCCATATCCCTTGATCCCTTTAGCCTTAAGAAATATATCTATCTCCTTCTTGAATATATTTAATGAATTGACCTCAGCTGCCTTCTGTGGTAGAGAATTCCACAGGTTTACCACTCTCTGGGTGAAGAAATTCCTCCTCATCTCAGTCCTAAATGGCTTACCCCTTATCCTTAGACTGTGACCCCTGGTTCTGGACTCCCCCGCCATCGGGAACATCCTTCCTGCATCTAGTCTGTCTAGTCCTGTTAGAATTTTATAAGTTTCAATGAGATCCCCTCTCATTCTTCTAAACTCCAGTGAATATAAGCCTAATCAACCCAATCTCTCTTCATACGTCATTCCTGCCATCCCAGGTATCAGTCTGGTGAATCTTCGCTGCACTCCCTCCATGGCAAGAACATCCTTCCTCAGATAAGGCGACCAAAACTGCACACAATACTCAAGGTGTGGTCTCACCAAGGCCCTGTACAACTGCAGCAAGACATCCTTGCTCCTGTACTCGAATCCTCTCGCTATGAAGGCCAACATACCATTTGCCTTCTTAACCGCCTGCTGCACCTGGATGCTTACCTTCAGCGACTGGTGCACAAGGACACCCAGGTCTCATTGCACTTCCCCTTTTCCCAATCTATTGCCGTTCAGATAATAATCTGTCTTCCTGTTTTTGCCACCAAAGTGAATAACCTTGCATTTATCCACATTATACTACATCTGCCATGCATCTGCCCAATCACCCAACCTGTCAAAATCATACTGGAATTTCTCTGCATCCTCCTCACAGCACACACGCCCACCCAGCTTTGTGTCGTCTGCAAACTTGGAGATATTACATCTAGTTCCCTCGTCTAGATCATATATATATATTGTGAATAGCTGGGGTCCTAGCACCGATCCCTGCGGTACCCCACTAGTCACTGCCTGCCACTCGGAAAAAGACCCGTTTATTCCAACTCTTTGCTTCCTGTCTGCCAACCAGTTCTCTATCCAAGTCAGTACCTTACCCCCAATCCCATGAGCTTGAACTTTGCACGCTAATCTCTTATGCGGGACCTTATCGAAAGCCTTCTGAAAGTCCAAATACACCACATCCACTGGTTCTCCCTTATCTATTCTACCAGTTACATCCTCAAAAAATTTCAGTAGATTAGTCAAGCATGATTTACCTTTTGTAAATCCATGTTAACTTTGTCCGATCCTGTCACTGTTTTCCAAGTGCTCTGCTATTACATCTTTTATAATGGACTCTAGCATTTTCCCTACTACCGATGTCAAGGCTATAATTCCCCATTTTCTCTCTCCCACCTTTTTTAAATAGTGGGGTTACATTAGCACCCTCCAATCCATGGGAACTGTTCCAGAGTCTATAGAATTTTGGAAGATGACCAGCAATGCATCTACTATTTCTAGGGCCACTTCCTTAAGTACCCTGGGGATTTATCGGCCTTCAATCCCATCAATTTCCCTAACACCATTTCCCTACAAATACTGATTTAATTCAATTCCTTCCTCTCATTAGACCCTATGTTCCCCGACATCTCTGGGAGGTTATTTGTGTCCTCCTTTGTGAAGACAGAACCAAAGTATGTATTTAATTGGTCTGCCATTTCTTTGTTCCCCATTATAAATTCCCCTGATTCTGACTGCAAGGGACCTACACTTGACTTCACCAATCTTTTTCTCTTCACATATCTATAGAAGCTTTTACAGTCAGTTTTTATGTTCCCTGAAAGCTTACTCTCATACTCTATTTTCCCCCTCTTAATTAATCCCTTTATCCTCCTTTGCTGAATCCTAAA
Source organism: Squalus acanthias (assembly GCA_030390025.1). Lineage (NCBI taxonomy): Eukaryota > Metazoa > Chordata > Chondrichthyes > Squaliformes > Squalidae > Squalus > Squalus acanthias. The sequence continues at coordinate 144,353,219 of CM059429.1, forward strand.
CTGCTCCCAATCCTCAGGTTTGCTGCTTTTTCTGGCCAATTTATATGTCCTCTCCTTGGATCTTATGCTATCCCTAATTTCCCTTGTTAGCCACGGTTGAGTCACCTTTTTTGTTTTATTTTTATGCCAAACAGGGATGAACAAATTCTGTAGTTCATCCATGCGATCTTTAAATGTTTGCCATTGCCTATCCACCGTCCACCCTTTAAGTAACACTCCCCAATCCATCCTAGCCAACTCTCGCCTCATACCATCGTAGTTTCCTTTATTTAAATTCAGGACCCTAGTCTCTGAGTCAACTACTTCACTCTCCATCTTAATGAAGAATTCTATCATATTATGATCGCTCCTCCCCAAGGGGCCTCGCACAACAAGATTGCTAATTAATCCTTTCTCATTACATAATACCCAGTCTAAGATGGCCTGATCTCTAGTTGGTTCCTCGACGTATTGGTCCAGGAAACCATCCCGTATACACTCTAGGAATTCCTCCTCCACAGTATTGTTACTAATTTGGTTAGCCCAATCTATATGTAGATTAAAGTCACCCATGATACCTGCTGTGCCCTTATTGCACGCATCTCTAATTTCCCGTTTAATGCCATCCCCAACCTCAGCATTACTGTTTGGGGGTCTGTATACAACTCCCACTGACGTTTTCTGCCCCTTGGTATTTCTCAGCTCTACCCATACAGATTCCACATCATCAGAGCTAATATCGCTTCCTTACTATTGTGTTAATCTCTTTAACCAGCAATGCTACCCCACCTCCTTTTCCTTTTTGCTTGTCCTTCCTGAATATTGAATACCCCTGGATGTTGAATTCCCAGCCTTGGTCACCCTGGAGCCATGTCTCCGTAATCCCAATTATATCACATCCGTTTACATCTATTTGCGCAGCTAATTCATCCACCTTATTACGAATGCTCCTCGCATTAAGACACACACACCATTGCATTTCCAAGGAACTTTATTTATATGTAGAAGTGTAAGTGTTATGATTTTGAACTCCTGATATGGAGCTTTGTGCATATCAAGGACCAATCCAAAATGGTTGCGGAAGCACTTCTGGGGATAAATGGATGGGGGAGGGAATGACCCAATCTTGAGAATCCTAACACCAATAGTTCCAGTGTAAAATGGGCAGGCGCCCATTGAAAATCACACTTGATATCTTTACAGCAATTCAACTTTGTGGACTTAAAGGTACAAGTCTACTTTAGCAGCAGAATAATTCATTGTGTGCTATATGTGTTATAAAGTCCTTGTCATTATAAAAACATTGAACCGTCTGACTTACCCCGTGCAATGAGTAGGCACATGGATGATGCACACAAAATGGAAGTGAAGCAAACAGGCAAGAAAAGAGAGAAAATTACCTCAGATTCGGTGCTTTATATTCATGGCCATGTGCTTCTCTGACGGATGGATAGGCGCAATCTGGACGCTCGTGCCCTTAGAGATACCGCCGGCTATTTGTGAAAGAGTTGGGGAGGAGGAAAGAGAAGGACTGCCTTTGTCACTAAAGGATTTATGGCGATGAGGTCGGGTGGGTAAAGTCGCTCAGGGCCCTGTTATTTCTCCTTTTCTCTCACGTGCCATCCTCCTCCGCCTCACTGGTGCTGTTAATTCAAGTCACTGGCTTTCACTGCCATGTTGGGGTTTGGTATCGAAATAAGAGGGAAGTTCAGTTTCCAAAATGGAGGACGTGGAGCTGGAATTTTACTCCAGTCCGACCGAGTGTGCACAGAAACGAGCCTGTAGTGAGCACTGCGCTTGTTGCTCCTGGTTCATTTCCTGTTAAGCAAATGGTTGATGGGGTGGAGCAGACCTTGGACAACAAATGAGCACACAAGGTAAATTTAGGATAAAAACAGAAAATGCCGAAAATACTCAGCAGGTCGGGCAGCATCAGTGGAGAGAGAAACAGAGTTTACGTTTCAGGTAGTCATCTACCTTTCGTCATAACTGGAAAAAGTTAACTCTGTTTCTCTCTACACAGATGCTGCCTGACCTGCTGAGTATTTCCAACATTTTCTGTTTTTATTTCAGATTTCCAGCATCCGCAGTATTTTGCTTATGTAAAGTTAGGACTTAATCAATTCTTCTTTACGTGTAATCGAACTATTAATAACTAATAACTAATCTTTATACAGAAAAAATACTTGTCTTGTGTTACAGGGAAGCCACTGAATTTTTATAACACACGACGGGGGCCTTGGAAGCAAAAAGGTTGAGAACCAACCCCTGGTGTAGTGGATGCGCAATTTACCTTGCCTTGACTTTAGGCAATATAAGAGATAATTTTTTTGTGCAGCACCATTCCTCACTGTACCTCGACACCAACGTTCCCTCTAAGCTGCGTGGCCATGCAGCTCTCTGCGGATTGGCTTTTTCAATGTTAAATTTCGCACATGTGCGAAACTGTCAAAGGGCCGCGCAGCACCTTAAAGGGGCCGCATACCCCCCAAAAATTAGGGGGAACAGTGCTCAACGCCTGTTTCTGATGATGGCATGTTTAAAATTATTACAAGCTACTTTTCAATAATATTGATATAAATCTTAATTGCAGGGAATACATAATACAGCCCTACATTTGCAGTTATAAATAAGCTTTTATCATTGGTTTATCGAGTGAAAATGATCAGCTTTTTAAAATAGTTAGATTATCAAGTCAGTCAAACTGTGTGCAATTCAGACCATCCACAGGAAAACAAACATTTGTACAATAGGAACACAAAAATGTTTCTGTCTGATCAGGTTTAAAGTTTTGGAACAGTTAATGTAACTTTATACAATAAAGAGCTTTTTTTCTCTTTTAACACAGATTGTGGAAACCAACCCTTCCTTAGAAGTCGAATCATCAATGGTATTGATTCAGAGCTTGGTGAATGGCCCTGGCAAGTCAGCCTCCACTTTGGTAGCTTGGGGCATACCTGTGGTGCAACGCTGATAAGTAATTGGTGGCTTCTGTCTGCCTCACATTGTTTCCAAGATGTGGATCCATACAGGTAAGTGATAATCTAGATACTGCCAGAAAAAGAAAAATCTGCACCACAGTCTGGCAAGTTGTGTTTGGGTTGTTTAAAACTGAAAAATTTGTAATTTGTTCAAATATAAAATTTGGTGTCTCTTATTTAAAGGAATTGTTTTTGAAAGATATTTTTCTTTTTTGAAAGCAATGAACATGTTGCTTATCATGCCTCATTAATTAATTTAGTTGTCAGGCACCATGCTCCTGCTTCCAGGTTCATCCTAGACCACACAGGGTTAGGGGAATGTAGTCAGATTGGAAAATGGAAGGAATGAGGGCAAAAACACACGTCTGCAGCTTCCCACATTTGCATGCATCAAAAATGGTAGTCCTGGCAAAGATTGGGGCGCTCCAGAAGCTTTACCACCCCCCCCCCCCTAACTAATTTAACATGTAGCAATTTAATAACAACAACACGGTCTTGGCAAGATAATCTTTCACACATTAGTCACATAAACCATATTCTTGCGAAATAGCAAAAGATATTTAGTACTCAAATGGGTTAGAAACGTAGAAAAATAGGAGCAGAAGTAGGCTATTCGGCCCTTCGAGCCTGCTCCGCCATTCAAGATGATCATGGCTGATCCTCTATCTCAATACCATATTCCCGCTCTCTCCTCATACCCCCTGATGCCTTTTGTGTCTAGAAATCTATCTATCTCCTTCTTAAATATATCCAGTGACTTGGCCTCCACAGCCTTCTGTGATAGAGAATTCCACAGGTTCACCACCCTCTGAGTGAAGAAATTTCTCCTCATCTCAGTCCTAAATGTCCTACCCCGTATCCTGAGACTGTGACCCCTCGTTAACCCGAAGCCATCAAGATTTAGCATACAGCTATTTTATTTTGGTTTAAGAGCGCTGGGGAGTCCTGCTTGGTCATTAATACCTGTGTCATACCTAGCCACCACTGTTCAGCATCATTAAGAAGCGGAGTGCCAAACACATTTTATATGGTGGGCCTGATCCAATATCCTGGCACTTGGCACAGGCCACATTCAGCAGAAGTTATTAAAATAGAAATAGAAATAAAGATAAACCGTATTGGTATTTACTTACAGTTAGATTTTATTTTCTACATGTAACGTTGACTTCACTTCAAAACTACTTAATTGCCTGTAAAGTGCTTTGGGATGTTCTGAGGTCGTGAAAGGTCCTAGATATAAAATGCAAGTTCTATTTACTGCCACCCAATAATCAGCGACCGCGCTACATGTGAATGCAGGCGCCCGATAGAAAACAGCACTGACCAACCAATCATAGCTTTCAATGGCTGAGCAAACCCTTTGGTCAGAATTTTGAACAGAACTGGAGAGAGGAAAATAATGAAGAAAAAGTTGATAAAATATGTATTGGAATCTCCAGCAATGAGTTGCTTCTCACAATAAACAGAATTAGAAAAGTCCTCATTCGTGAACAGACCGCTCTTAAAGGAAGTGTGGTGAAACCAGAGGGAAAGTCAGAGTTGGTTGCTTCCATGCACATAGCAACCACAGTGCTTTCTATCAAAGTTACTGCTAAGAAAGAGTCTGCCTGCATTATTCATTTAAAGGGGAGTTTTAGAAAGGTTTTACAAATTGTAAACACAATGAAAATTCACCCCTATACCTCTGCTAATGCAAGCCTATCTGTCCTTTCAAATTCCATCCGACCACTGGGCTGATCGTTTTGTACACTTTACCCAAAATCTCTTTCCTGATCAGCCAATGCCCTAATGGGTAGCAGCAGAAAACTTGCCAGTACTATGTGGCTTAGCTGTGAAACTCCAGTAGTAAACCTGTAAAAATAAGCTTTGGCTCTGCCAACCTACTGCTAACCTTTCTGGACTTCGCTAACTGAGCTGTGACCCTCTGGGAGAAAATTGTCACTCCACATCCAGAAACTCCACTTATGTGGATTTCCCAGTAGCTTGATTTGGAGATACAACATGGGGTTCTTGCCCTGCTTCTTCTCTACTTACTAACTTCTCCCCAGTAAGTTATCTGCTGGTCTACTGAATGGAATTCTTAAAATATACAGAAATGCACTTGCTTACTTCTAAAAGGGCTAAAAAAATAAATTCAGTTGAAAATGCGATGCAAAAAGTATTCATTTTTAAAATGTTTGTAACTGAAATGGATGCTTCTTGGTACAGAATAAGTATAAGCAGAGAAATTAAGAGGCTAGGATGGAGAACTGAAGGAATGGTTAGAAAAGAGAATTTTGAATGAGGGTTTTCAAACTAGGGAGTGAGGTGGCAAGGCGGAGGGAAGTGAGTAGAGAATTCCAGAGATTAGAACTGTTTTGGTTCAATGATCAGCCATCAATGGTTGAGCAAAAGGACCAATGTGTTAAAAGAAATCCAGTTTTGGAGGAGCGATATAAGGCAGGGGGAGATTATTAAAGTAAGCTGCGGTGAAGACCATGGATTGATTTGGAAAACAAGCGAATTTTGAAAATCACGCTGGTGCTTGTTAAACCTGTGAAGCTTGGAGAGGACGGGAATTATAAGAGTGTGGGATTTAGTGTGGGTGAGGATGTGAGCTGTGGCCTTTTGGATGAGTTGAAGCTTGTGGAGGCCAGATAGGCATTGGAGAAATAAAGCTTTGATGTGATGAAGGGATAGACCAGAGTTTCAATAACAGAAGGAAAGAGATGAGGGGAGGGAAAAATAACAGGCAATATTACCGAGCTGGAAGAAAGCAGTTTTGGAAACAGGTGAGATATGGAGGAGGAAGCAGAGTTCGGGAGAACAACAGCCCCAGTGTTACACTTCCTGACTCAGCTGGATATAGCAGTCAGGGAAGGTTGATGGAGGGGAGGCCAGCGATGCTGACGGGGACTGAAGAGGATGGCCTCATTCTTGCCACCATTCAGCAGGAGGAAAATTTGGCTCATTCAGGACCAAGGAAAGGAATATTTTTTGTACAATTATTGAAAAACTAAAGGGCCATTATTGGAGATAATTCAATAAATTTAGTCTACTGATGACCTTTCATTTTTACATTTGTTGTGAATGATTAGGTAACTGATGATTAAATTGTTATTAACTTGTTCATTAATTCATGTTTTTGGAACAGCTGAGATTTGAAGTTAATAAGATAGGTCTACTTAACCTTTTTAAACCCAAAAAATAGTATTGTAATGATCTATACTTGAATAGTCTCAGATCAACCCATTTGATTTCTAAATGTTACATAAAATTACGTTGGGCTAGATTTTCAATGACCCGTGGAGTCGGGTTTGGAGGCGTGTGGGGGGTTAAAGTTGCAGATTCGGGGGTCCCGACCCCATCCCGCCTCCAACCCGCCTCCATGCCAGTTTCGCTGGCGGCGGGTACCCGACCTGTGCTGGGACCCGCCTCCCCGAGGCGGGAAGGGATTAGTGACAATTAACTGCCTGTTAACAGGTAGTTAACAGGCAGTTTTTTGCCTAATCCCTATTTTGACGGCTGAAATGTGGGCTTCCCGACAGGTGGCAACCACACCAAGTTATCGGGGCGGACCGTGGGTCTGCAGGGGTTGGAGGGGTCGATATGTCCGGTGGGCAGGTGAGTGATGGGTGCATGTGTGCAGAGGTAAGTGTGTAAGGTAAGTGCTAAGTGTGGGAAAAAGTTTTACTTACCTTAACTTCCTCCTGCAGGTGTCAGCCCTTCAGTTCTCGGGAGTCAGAAATCTCACCGGCACAGAAAGCAGAAAAGCCGTGGTGCTGTCAAAAACTGCAGCCTTCTGTTTTCCGTGGTGGAATGATTTCTAACTCAGCCTGAGAGGAAGGACTCAAGTTAGAAATCATATTGTCAGAGTTTGACAGCTTCACAGAGCTGTCAAACGCTGATATTTCATCTGTCAAAAGTTCTTGACAGATGAAATGTCAATCTGTGACGTCACCTGTTGCCGGGTGGCCCTTAATTGGCCTGCTGAGCCCACTGGGCGGGCTCAACAAGGTCAATCAAGGGAAAATACAGGGGGTTGGCCACATCTCGATGGAGGCGGGTCTGCAACCCAAAATGTGGGATTCACGACACCAACCCGACCCCAGTATCAAAATCCAGCCCGTTGACTTGTTTCTGAGTTAAAATTTCATTCAGCCCAATCAGTCTGTGTTGTTGTTTATCCTCCACATGAATAGTAGTCTTAATTCCATTTGCCCACCCTGCTCTCCTACTTTTTGTCCTAAATCTTTTACATTTAGTATTGTATATGCCCCCTTGTTCTAGGCCCATCAAACACGAAAAACAGTCTCTTTATAACTACTCTGTCCCATTGCTTCATAATTTTAAACACCTCTATCAATTCACCCCATAATATCCTAATGAAAATGGCCCCAATTTTTAAAGTCTTTCTTTGTATTTGTATTTCCACATACCATTCAGCATCCTAGTGAATTTGCGCAGTACCCTCTCTGTTGCCTGAACATCTTTCCTGTAGTGTGGAGCCCAAAACTGCAACTATGATCTTACTGATATAAAGATTCACCATATATCTGAACTTTTATATTCTGTATCTCTTGCCATAAAACTCAGTATCCATTAGTTTTTTTTTCCAATGGCCTTACCACTCAAAGAGTCGCTTTTAATATCTTGTGAACCTCAACCCCCAAATCTTTCTTCTGTTGCACATCAACTAGTCTTTCCCCATTCAAAGCTTAATTACTATTTTTTTAAGCCAAAATGTACCACACTTACTGATACTGAATTTCATTTGTCCTTTTTTTGCCCATTTCAGCCCCTTATCAGAATTACTTTTCCATTTGTAGTACTACCCTGCTAATATAACAATACCTTTTTAAAAAATCTCTAACCATATTGACTTTTTCTTAACTTCTTTTGTGTACATCAGTCTTCTCTGCATGTAATCCCTCCTTCAATAATGTTGCCACTCCTCCTTCATTACCTCTTGTCCCAAATTTATTCCTTTTCTCATCTACCGCTATGTACTGCCAATATTTCTTAATTAAGGCATTCTTCTAAGTACAGGAAACTTTCGTTTATCCGGCATCGACGGGACCGGCGTGGTGCCGGTTTATCGAAAGTACCGGATAACAGAGAGTTATATCTACCGAGGCTATTTTTAACAAAGAGACTCCAAGCAGCACGGGAGAATCTACTCATGCTACTGCAATGTTTCGGACTTGCGACAGCGCCAGGAGGCCAAGTAGTGGTACTTTTGAAAAGTACCCCTACTGACTAAATCGGCGTTCGCGGACTCGGACTCGGACTCGGGATCGGCAACATTGCCGGTTATTTGAGAGGATTTTTCGGAGCACTCTGCGTTTGCGGAGACTCGAATGCGACTCGGCAACATTGCCGGTTATTTGAGAGGAGTTTTCGGAGGATGATTTTTGCCGGTTAAGCGAGAATTCCGGATATTTGAGTGCCGGATAAACGAAAGTTTCCTGTACTGCTGAAATTAAAATGAATGCGGGAAATCTGAAATAAAACCAAAAATGCACAGCAGGCATCAAAGAGGAAAATATTTTTTTGGATGGAACCCTTCATCAGATGTGGACAGGTCTGAAGAATAGTTGCACCTAATATGTTAAGACAACTTTCGCTTTTAGATGTCTATTAACTTGCTGTAAAATTCCAGTATTTTCTGTACTCTCCCCGCCCCCCCCCACCCCAAGAATACTGTTGCTGAGAAATCGCAATATTCTAAATCAGGCCTTTACCTCGTGCTGTGTGGTACTACCACCGTGCTGAATGGGATAGATTCAGAACAGATCCAGCAGCTCAGAACTGGGCATCCATGAGGCGCTGTGGGCCATCAGCAGCAGCAGAATTGTATTCCACCACAATCTGTAACCTCATGGCCTGGCATATCTCTCACTCTACCATTTCCATCAAGCCAGGAGACCAACTCTAGTTCAATGAGGAGTGTAGAAGAGCATGCCAGGAGCAGCACCAGGTGTACCTAAAAATGCGGTGCCAACCTGGGGAAGCTGCAACACAGGACTACATGCATGCTAAAAAGCGGAAGCAGCATGCTATAGACAGAGCTAAGCGATCCCACAATCAACGGATCAGATCAAAGCTCTGCAGTCCTGCCACATCCAGTCGTGAATGGTGGTGAACCATTAAACAACTACCAGGAGGAGGAGGCTCCATGAATATCCCCATCCTCAATCATGGTGGAGCCCAGCACGTGAGTGCAAAAGACAAAGCTGAAGCGTTTGCAACCATCTTCAGCCAGAAGTGCCGAGTGGATGATCCATATCGGCCTCCTTCTGAGGTCCCCATGCCCAGAGAAGCCAGTCTTCAACCAATTCGATTCACTCCACGTGATATCAACAAACGGCAGAGCGCACTGGATACAGCAAAGGCTATGGGCCCTGACAACATCCCAGCTGTCGTGCTGAAGACTCGTGCTCCAGAACTAGCCGCGCCTCTAGCCAAGCTGTTACAGTACAGCTACAACACTGGCATCTATCCGACAATGTGGAAAACTGCCCAGGTTTGTCCTGTCCACAAAAAGCAGGACAAATCCAATCCAGCCAATTACTGCCCCATTAGTCCATTCTCAATTATCAGCAAAGTGATGGAAGGTGTTGGCGACAGTGCTATCAAGCAGCACTTACTCACCAATAACCTGCTCACTGATGCCCAGTTTGGGTTCCGCCAAGACCACTCGGCTCCAGATCTCATTACAGCCTTGGTCAAAAGAGCTGAATTCTAGAGGTGAGGTGAGAGTGACTGCCCTTGACATCAAGGCAGTATTTGACCGAGTGTGGCATCAAGGAGCCCCAGTAAAACTGAAGTCAATGGGAATTGGGGGGGAAACCGCTCCACCGGCTGGAGTCATACCTAGCACAAAGGAAGATGGTTGTGGTATTTGGAGGTCAATCATCACAGCCCCAGGACATCGCTGCAAGAGTTACTCAGGGCAGTGTCCTAGGCCCAACCATCTTCAGCTGCTTCATCAATGATCTTCCCTCCATCATAAGGTCAGAAGTGGGGATGTTCGCTGATGACTGCACAGTGTTCAGTTCCATTCACAATTCCTCAGATAATGAAGCAGTCTATGCCCGCATGCAGCAAAACCTGGATGACATTCAGGCTTGGGCTGATAAGTGGCAGGTAACATTCGCGCCACACAAGTGCCAGGCAATGACCATCTCCAACAAGTGAGCATCTAACCACCACCGCTTGACATTCAATGGCATTACCATCGCCGAATCCCCCTCCATCAATATCCTGGGGGTCACCATTGACCAGAAACTTAACTGGACCAACCACATAAATACTGTGGCAACAAGAGCAGGTCAGAGGTTAGGTATTCTGCGGCGAGTGTCTCACCTCCTGACTCCCCAAAGCCTTTCCACCATCTACAAGGCACAAGCCAGGAGTGTGATGGAATACTCTCCACTTGCCTGGATTAGTGCAGCTCCAACAACACTCAAGAAGCTCGACACCATCCAAGACAAAGCAGCCCGCTTGATTGGCACTCCATCCACCACCTTAAACATTCACTCCCTCCACCACCGGCGCACCGTGGCTGCAGTGTGTACCATCTACAAGATGCACTGCAGCAACTCGCCAAGGCTTCTTTGGCAGCACCTCCCAAACCCACGACCTCTTCCACCTAGAAGGACATAAGAAATAGGAGCAGGAGTAGACCTTTCGGTTCCTCGAGCCTGCTGCGCCATTCAATAAGATCATGGCTGATCTTCTACCTCATCTCCACTTTCCTGCACTATCCCCATAACCCTCGATTCCCCTGTTTTTCAAAAATCTGTGTATCTCCGCCTTGAATATATTCACTGACTCAGCCTCCACAGCTCTCTGGGGAAAAGAATTCCAAAGATTCACGACCCTCTGAGAGAAGAAATTCCTCACATCTCCATTTTAAATGGGCGACCTCTTATTTTGAAAGTATGCCCCCTAGTTCTAGATTCCCCCACGAGGGGAAACATCCTCCCTACATCTACCCTGTCAAGCCTCCTCAGAATCTTATATGTCTCAATAAGATCACCTCTCATTCTTCTAAACTCCAATGAGTATAGGCCCAACCTGCTCAACCTTTCCTCATAAGACAACCCCTTCAACTCAGGAATCAACCAAGTGAACCTTCTCTGAACTGCCTCCAATGCTAGTATATTCTTCCTTAAATAAGGAGACCAAATCTGTATGCAGTACTCCAGGTGTGGTCTCACCAATGCCCTGTACAGTTGTAGCAAGACTTCCCTACTTTTATACTCCATCCCACTTGCAATAAAGGCCAATATTCCATTTGCCTTCCTAATTACTTGCTGTACCTGCATGCTAAGTTTTTGTGTTTCATGTACGAGGACACCCAGATCACACTGTACCGCAGCATTCTGTAGTCTCTCTCCATTTAAATAATATTTTGCTTTTTCATTCTTCCTACCAAAGTGGATAACCTCACATTTTCCCACATTATACTCCATCTGCCAAATTTTTGCCCACTCACTTAACCTATCTATATCCCTTTGCAGACTCCATGGGCTGGATTTTCTCAGCCCTGAGGAGGCAGGCATGGAGGCGGGACTGCCGGTAAAGTAGCAGAAAGTGGGGGCAGATGGCAAACCCACCCTCATCCCGCCTCCGTGCCCTTTTGCTAGGAGGCGGAAAGATGTGCTGCTTTGGGTCCCGTCTCCTTGAGGCGGGAAAGCGATTAAATCCTTTTAACTGCCTGTTAACAGGTAGTTAACAGGCAGAAAAAAGGATTAGTCCCATTTTACCTTTTTAGGTGAAGGCTTCCCGACCTCGGAGAACCCCACCGGGTTGGAGGAGTCAAGTAGGAGGTCTGCGGGGGTCGGAGGGGCCTGAAAGTAAGATGTAGAGGTAAGTGATGGGTGCAACTGTGGAGTGGTAAGTATGTAAGGTGAGTGTTAAGTGTTAAAAAATGTTCACTTACCTTGGTTTCTGCCTACAGCCTTCATCCTCTCTGGATCGGGAGTTCCGACATCTTCCTTGTCGATTTCACAGACTGGCTGTTGGATCCTCCAAACCAACAGTCATCTGAAATCTGCAAAGTTGAAAGGTTTGATGAGTCCTGAACACAAGGACTCATCAAACTACAGAGAATGTCAGTGTTTGACAGCTTCACAGAGCTGTCAAATGCTGACATTTCTTCTTTCAAGAAGTCTTGACAGATAGCACGTCAGACGTTGACGTGCTTTGTCAGTGACTTCCCCCCTAATTGGCCTGCTGAGCCCACAGGGCGGGCTTAACAAGGTCAATCAGGGGAAAATCCCGCTGGTTGGCCAGAAGATGATGGAGGCGGGACATAAACCCGACAAGCAGCAGTCCCGCCTCCAACTCGTCTCCATTCACAAAATCCAGCCCTTTGTGTACTGCTCACAACTTGCTTTCCCACCTATCTTTGTATCGTCAGCAAATTTGGCAATAGTACACTCAGTCCCTTCATCCAAGTCATTAATATAGATTGTAAATAGTTGAGGCCCCAGCACTGATCCCTGTGGCACCCCACTACTTACAGTTTGCCAACCTGAAAATGACCCATTTATTCCGACTCTCTGTTTTCTGTCAGTTAGCCAATCCTCTATCCAGTCTGATATATTACCCCTAACACCGTGAGCTCTTATCTTGTGCAGTAACCTTTTATGCAGCACCTTATCGAATGCCTTCTGGAAATCCAAATATACTACATCTACTGGTTCCCCTTTATCCACCCTGCTCGTTACATCCTCAAAGAATGCCAGTAAATTTGTAAAACACGATTTCCCTTTCATAAAACCATGTTGACTCTGCTTGATTGTATTATGATTTTCTAAATGTCCTGCTATTACTTCCTTAATAATGGATTCCAGCATTTTCCCAATGACAGATGTTAGACTAACTGGCCTATAGTTTCCTGTTTTCTGTCTCCCTTCTTTCTTGAATAGGGGAGTTACATTTGCAGTTTTCAAATCTGCTGGGACCTTTCCAGAATCCAGGGAATTTTGGTAGATTACAACCAATGCATCCACTATCTCTGTAGCCACTTTTAAAACCCTAGGATGCAGGCCATCTGATCCAGGGGACTTGTCAGCCTTTAATCCCTTTAGTTTGCCTAGTACTTTTTCTCTAGTGATAGTGATTGTTTTAAGTTCCTCCCTCCCTATAGCCCCTTGATTATCAATTATTATTGGAATGCCTTTAGTGTCTTCTACCGTGAAGACTGATACAAAATATTTGTTCAAAGTCTCTGCCATTTCCCTGTTTCCCATTATTAATTCCCCGGTCTCATCCTCTAAGGGACCAATGTTTACTTTAGCTACTCTCTTCCTTTTTATATACCTGTAGAAGCTCTTACAGTCTGTTTTTATATTTTTAGCTAGTTTACTCTCATAATCTATCTTCTCCCTCTTTATTATTTTTTTAGTCATCCTTGGCTGGTTTCTAAAAATTTCCCAATCCCTCTGGCCTACCACTAATCTTTGCAACATTGTATGCCTTTTCCTTCAATTTGATACCATCCTTAACTTCCTTAGTTAGCCACGGATGGTTCATCCTTCTCGTACAGTCTTTCTTTCTCACTGGAATAAAGCTTTGCTGAGAGTTATGAAATATCTCCTTAAATGTCTGCCACTGCTTATCTACAAGGGCAGCAGGCGCATGGGAACACCACCACCTCCAAGTTCCCCTCCAAGTCACACACCATCCTGACTTGGAAGTATATCGCCGATCCTTCATCGTCACTGGGTCAAAATCCTGGAACTCCCTCCCTAACAGAACTGTGGGAGTACCTTCACCACACGGACTGCAGCGGTTCAAGGCGGCGGCTCACCACCACCTCCCCAATTAGGGATGGGCAATAAATGCTGGCCTTGCCAGCGACGTCCACATGCCATGAACGAATAAAAAAAAAGAGCTAATGTTAGCGGTGGCAAATTGATATGGCAGTAAGCCCACTGTATTGACACTCCAAAAGTATCTCCCTTTCTGCTGTTTTTTTTAAATGGATGACAACCACCACCTAGTGGTCAATAAATAATGCTACCAACAATGGCTTTACATAAGCGGTGAAGAATATGATTGAACAATTAGTTTGGCATCATTCCACGTTATTAATAACTCTTCATAAGGTGAGTTGTCTGTTTATTTACATTTTATTATGTGTTATTCACTCGGAACAAACTCAGAAATTACTCTTTCTTATGATTTAACAACTCTAAATTCAGGAATCTTGAAAGAGTATACCGTTATGTGTACAGTAATATCTAGGAGGTTTGTGGACAATCTTTGAACACTGATTAGAATTTAGAGAATAAAACAGAATAATCTCCCTTTCATTACCTTACCTTTTCTCTTTTAGCAACTGCCTCTTTAAAGCCCTCTCCCCGCCCCTCCATCCTTACCTCTAACAAGAAGAGTGAAGAGCTCACTGATTTATTCAGCATGAAGATCAAAACCATTTCCCACCAAGCCAAACCTTCCCCCAGTCTCCCACCTCCTCTAACCCTGAAGCCCCATCACTTCAAGTTTCTCCCCCTATGCCCTTCCCAAGCTCCTCTCATCCATGGACTCCTGTTCCCTCAACCCAATTCCCACTAAACTCCTGATCACCCAGCTTCCCTTCCTGGCCCTCATGGTAGCTGATACAATGAATGGTTTGCTCTTAAGCACTCTCTTCTTCCCTGTTATCACCACCCCTCCTCATAAACTTACCCTTAACCTCCCTGTCTTGGCTAACTACTGCCTCATCTTCCTTTCCTGTCAGAGTCCTTGAGTATGCTGTCACCTCCCAGATCCATGCCAGATTTTGGTCACCCCACCTAATCTCTCCTTCTTTCGCTCAGCATCCGTTTTTCCTCATTACTCTGTGAAGCGCCTTGGGATGTTAAAAGGCACTATATAAATGCAAGCTGATGTGTTTCAACTAACCCTGGATAATAGAAACTCATCCGCACAGCTTGCGCAAGAAAACAAGTGTTGAATTAGTAGTATACCACACCGCCTTCATAAAAACAGCAACGCAAAGAAGTTATATTTACCACGAAGTTGCTGTTATCAAATAAGTAATGTATATTCTTTACTTGGATACTGACAGATGATGGCATGATAACGTTAGTATATGTTGGGAAGATCCTTACCAGAATCTGTAATGCTAGTTCCAACCTTAGTTCCTCTAGCTTGCTTTTAATTTCAGTTGCTGCTAATTGCTTATCTTGATTGTGCTGACATGCTACACAAACAAAGGAAAACACAGTCATTTCCTCGCTTTCTTAATGTCATTAAAGCATGTTGGGTTATTTTCTTCTTGGAGGGTAGTCATTGAACGCAAAAGTAACTCACTTTTGGGGATATGAGGTTTAAATTCCACATTGTTGCACTTGCTTTTCAGGCATAAATCAGGTGCAAAAATGACAAATTTGACGGCCTACTGCTAAATTCATCCTGAAATTTATTTTAGGCCTGTAAGAAGCACAACATTGATTTAAATATTAAAATGAGGGTCATGCACTTGAATAAGGACCTGTTTGCTAAATTCATGTGTGGAAGCATCTAATTCACTGGATCTTAACCTCGACAGGAAGTCATTGTCTTAACAGTCGGGAAATATGCTGCAGAAGGGCTATTTAAAGGGATACTCACCTCCATTAAGGTAAGTCTCTGTTTGGACTTGATAGGCTACTGGAGAGTGTTTTGCTGATTTTGGACGGTATTTTTGGCTACTGTTTCACTGAGCTGAACTCGGAGAGTGATTTTTGGGAGGTCCTGCACTGTGTCAAAGGATTGCCTTCCCAACATTGTTGCAATATGTGTATATTCTGCATGGTCTGCCTTTGGAGCTGCAACATGAGGAGCAGGGGCTGCGGCAGATGCAGCAAGGAAGGCAGCAGAGGGCTGCTAGAAGAGGGTGATGGAGGAGTAGGCCTTACACCGTGAGGCAGTACAGGAACCGGATATCCTACCTATGCAGATATCAACTTTACAGATGAGCAGTGCGTCAGGCAGCTCCGGTTCTCCAGGGAGGCAAGGACTGAGCTCTGCCACATGCTCAACCAAGAATTGCAGCCCAGCACGAGGGCATCCACAGCACTGCCTGTGGCTGTGAAAATCACTGTGGCCCTGAACTTTTAAGCATCGGGCTCCAACAGCCAATGGACGACCTCAGTAACATCTCTCAGTTTGCTGTGCACATTGCAATCAAGAGGGTCACAGATGCCAGGAATTCATCACCTTTCCACTGGAGGCTACCAAGCAGGAGAAGACAGCAGTGGGCTTTACAAGAATTGCTGGATTTCCTCAGGTGCAGGGTCATCTATTACACCCATGTGGCCCTGCGTGATTCTGTATAAACCCTCTATTCTATTCCTTAAATGTGCAACTTGTCTGCGACCATAGGCATTTAATTTATGCAGGTGTGTGTCTGGAATCCTGGCAATAGTCATGATGACTTCATCCTACGCCAGTCCTCAACATCCCCTCTCTTCCACCCAGACCATCGGGCTAGTGGCTGGCTGCTTGGGAACAAGGACAATCCCCTGAACACCTGGCTCATGACTACTGTCAGGAACCTGGAGACAGATGCATAGCATGCATACAATGAGAGCCATGCCAGAACCAGGGCTCTCATGGAGCAGGCTATTGGGCTTCTCAAGCAAAAGTTCCAATGACTCGACAGATCTAGCAGCGTGCTTCAAGATAGCCCGGAGCGAGTGTCAAGTTTTGTCATTGTGTGCTGCACAACTTCATCTTGGAAAGAGGGCAAGTGTTGGAGCCGCAAGAGGAGGACGAAGTTGAGGAGGACCAGGAAGAAGGGGACCTGGAAGCTGCGGCTGCAGAGGAAGAGCAAGGCCCAGGAGTGCTGCCTGCTGCCAGAGCTCTTAGGCAGCAACTGACTGAGAGATTCTCATGAATGTTCCCTCCCCTCCCCAATGCACCAACAGTCCCTCCATCCACCCAACGACCAAATGAATGCCCTCATATAGTCCAACTTCATAGGTATCGCCCTTACATGACTAAGAATATTAGACCAAAAGCAATCCAAGAAAAAAAATGTTTATTACATCAAGATAGTGCATCATTCTTCATTTGACAATCGCTTATACTGAAAATAGAGAACTAAAAATCACCCTTGTGCAAAGCCTTAGAGCCTATCTTGTGTGCTCGCTTTCCTATTCTAGTGCTCCTACAAGATGCATCCCCTGTGGCTACAGCAAGGGAGATGAAAGGCTGCTGAATCTCCATTGAGGATTCCGAAGATGACCTTGGTGGACGACCTCGAATAGCTCTGGCTGTATAAGGTCCAGCTGCAGACAGCAGTATCTCGGCGGCAGCCAAGCCTAGTTGGCCGTCTGGCACCAACAAAGGCACTGGTTGAAAGTGTGGTGGAGGAGTAGGCGTGCTATCATCTGAGAGAGGACAGCATCTGCATCTCGTATGGAGCCGATGCCACTCTTATGGGGCTGTACATCAGCACTCCCACTGCTCTGTGTGGGAACAGAGTGCAGGAATAATGGGGTGCTCTCAAAGCCCCTATTAATGCTGTCCTTCATGCTTTGCAAGCCAGTAGACATTCTGGAGCCCAGAGCCAAGATAGCAGCAGTTTGAGCTTTCATTGAAACTGTCAGAGATGCCACCAGAGGCTCCATCATGTGGGCCCCAATGCAATATTCATAGAGCTGACCACTAGCTCTATGATTGACTGCATGGCCTGAATGCATGCATAAAGACTCCGTACAAGTTGGAGTTGGACGCCTCCACGCTCTCTTCCATTGTGCGGAAGCTCACTGACAGGCTGTCCAGTGCACTTAGAAGTTTGTGCTGTATAGCCAACAGTTCTCTTCAGTAGGCTGGGTCATCGAGGTCCTCATCCATTCTGTAGGCTAGGATGCGAGGTCTCCCTCCAGCAACATACTTTCTGGGCTGTCCTGTCCATCTGCCTTTGCTCCTACGTACTTGTGCTCGGTGAATTTTCCAATTCAGACCTCTCTACTCTAGCCTTTAAACTTCCCAGGGTGCCTGTCTCTGAGCTGGTGCTTGCTTGGGTAAGGTTGACCAACGCTGGAACTTCTGGAGGAATTTCTGCCTCTTCTGCTGTGCCCTCTAGAGTTTCAGGATCTGAAAGGGAAGAGAGAGACAAGGGTTAGCAGTTAGTAGCAAGAGTAAGCAGAGACAGATAAGTGACTGCTGAATCCCTTTGTCATGCATAATGTCTGAGGATGAGAATTCAGTGAGATGGGAAATAGGGTGAGATGGCTAAAAACCCTTCAGAACTTTTCCTTCAGCCTCTCCAGAAGCCACACTCCTGATGCACCCCCTGCCCACAATGTCCATGACGGTCTCTTCCAGAGGTGATGGGATGTGTAAGCAAGGAAAATCTGGAAGGTAAAATAGAACTAACAGACTTGGGTGTTACCCAGATCAGTAGTTTTATTACGAGTGCACACGGGAGAACTATCTCAGCTACCCTTAGCTAGAGACATCGTTCTCAAGGGAAAAAGTGGCAATACAGCTTAGTTTATACAGTTTATTAGATAACACCCACTTATTACTAATGGGGGTGTATACATGAGAATATTGATACTTCATTAGTTTACATGATTAATCAATCAACTATTAGGCCTGTCCTTTGAACTCGAGTACCCTCTGGATATGTCAGTAAGAAGCTTATGGACTGCAGAAGCTTCATTCTAACTTCTGTATTCCTGAGCTATCTCTTACTCTTGTTATCAGTGTGGGAAGGTTTTTTCAGCAGAGACATGGCTGGATGACTACAAAGCCACAGTGAGTTATGTAGCCTGCTGACTACTCTTCAAGGCCTTACTTGCATTAATCATGCCTTTGTACTCTTATCTCTTCCAAGAACAGGTTCTTTCTAAACAGTTACTCAGTGTATCCACAAGCAACACTTCAGAATGTCTTTGGTCAGCTCAATTTATGTTCGTTTAAAAAGGATTAATATAGCCAAGTATCCCACGGTGCTTTGCGTTTGTTTTCCAGCCTAACAAGACTGAATGGTACCTTTCAGACATATACCGGTCAAATATTGAGGCCCACCCCTTTATATCCCCTAAACCAAATTTTATCCTAACAGGATGTCTATAGATGCTTGACCTCCTCCTGTGGCTGACGGCACCTGTTATTGTGCACCAGCTTCTCCGACAAGATAAAAGGGAGTGTGTTAGTGTTAGCCTAATGAGATGTTTCGAGGATGTGTATGTCATGATAGAATCGTGTAGCTGGTGTGTGAAAGATGACATGATTTGTGAGGAGGTGAAGCAAAGTGAGGACAGTCGCAGTTGCAGAGTGTTGCAGTAATAACAGAAGGAGGTGGATTGAAGTGGCTGCAGTGATTGGAGGAGATGATGGGAAGTGGGGGAAGGAAGGTTTGTGAGTGCTGAGGCTACCGGTAATGCAGGACTAAGCAGAGAGTAATGAGATATGAGTTAGCAATCTTACCTTAGTAGCCCTTGTCAGGTCATTAACCATTTCTCTGCACTGTAGCCAGGTCCTTGGAGCAATGCTTCTGGCGTCATCTTGCTGTGCCTCTTCCCACTGTTGGTGCAAAGCTAGGCAGGATACCACCTTGCTGCTGGGGAGTAGATGAGATCCCTCCTTCTGTTGATCTCCTCCACTACCACCTCCAAAGCTGCATCTGAAAAGTGGGGAGCCCTACCAGTTTCTCTTCTGACTGCCATTTCAGTGATTGAATGAAGCTGATAGCCGCCACGGTGCACTTCTCCTTTAAGAGGATACCCTTTTGTCAAATAGAATATAATGAAGATCGCGAGTAGCACTGACAGCTTGCTTATTTCATGCTAAACAGGCAGAGAGACAAATTTAGTGCAGTCCCCAAGCCCACACGAAAAGGCAGGCAATCAGCTCGCCGACCACTTAGCTCCTGTTTTCTATCAATTTCAAATTTATCCCCAAATGAAATAAATAATCAGTTTAATTGTATACCACAGCTGCTCTTTTTAAAACTATTAAGAATGTTCTTTCTCTCTCATTTCTCTCCTAGCTCATCCATGCCCTGTATGACCTCATCTCCACAAGATTCACCTCCTGCTCCCTCGAGCCCATTCCTACTAAATTGCTGACTCCCCAGTTTCCCTTCCTGGCCCCCATAATACTGAGAGGTCGCACAACACCAGGTTATAGTCAACAGTTTTATTTGAAATCACAAGCTTTCGGAGCTTACTACTCCTTCGAGGAGTAGTAAGCTCCGAAAGCTTGTGATTTCAAATAAAACTGTTGGACTATAACCTGGTGTTGTGCGACCTCTCAATTTTGTCCACCCCAGTCCAACACCGGCATCTCCGCATCATGACCCCATAATACTGACATTGTAAATGGATCCCTTTCCACAGGCACAGTCCTGCCTTCCTTTCAAAACCACAGTCATTAACCCCCTCCTCAAAAAACCCACCTGTCCTTGCAAACTACCACCCTCACCTCCCCACAGTATCCAACTGTGTTGTCGCCTCCCGATCTGTCGCCATCTCTCCTGCAACTCCCTGTTTGAATCCCTCCAATCAGGTTCCCACCCCTCACACAGCGCCATAATAGCCTTAACCAAAGTCACAAATGATATTCTATTTGACTGTGACCATGGTTTATTACTCATCCCCAACCTCCCTGCAGCCTTTGACATGGTTGATTACACCATCCTCGCCCAATGCCTCTCCTCCATTGTCCAGCTCAGTGGGACTGCCTATGCTTGGTTCCACTCTTACCTAAATATCTCCTCCAAGGGCTTCACTTCCCATCCGTATCATCACCTTGGGAGCCTCTCACATTGATCCACTTTTAGTCCCATCCTCTTCTTCATCTACATGATGCCCCTTGGCAACATCATCTTCCTAGACATAGGATCAACTTCTTGTGAATCCCTCCCTCACTAAGGCCCATGATTGGCAGGCATGCCTGTCGTCATCTAAGCCACCCATTATGGAATTCCCTCCCTAAACCCCTCTGCCTCTCCAGCTCCCTCTCCTCTTTAAGACACTCCTTAAAACCCACCTCTTCACCAAACATTTAGTTACCCTTCGAATATCTCCTTCTTTAGCTTAGTGTCAGTAAATCTCCCCCCCCCTCCCCCAATTTGCCTCTGTGACACACCTTGAGATGTTTTGCTACATTAAAGGTGCAATATAAATGCAAGTTGGTGTTTTTATAATCAAAGTGGACCAGCAGGAAGGCAAGTGTACCTTGATAGCTGAAAATAGTAGCATAGATAACCTCATGTCCAAGGAAAATTCTCTCATTTTTTAAAATCTCACATCAATTCTACTTTCAATAATAATGTTCTCTTTTTAAAGAAAAACAGTTTAGGTTTACACATTAAAACTCTATTACCATCTCAATGTGCCGGTTAAGGATTGGAGCCAGCCATGTTTGTCATTCCATTTTAATATTTTGCTCCATAAAATCATAATACTATTATAGAACATACGAAATATTTATGTTTATGAAAAATGGAAATGATCTACTCATTTTTCAGTACTGCCCACAAGAACCTATTTTAATATTCACAATTTGAATATCTTTTGCTTTTTAATGCCAGGTACTCTGATCGACTATTGTGGCGAGTGTACATTGGAACGCATTCCCAAATGTTTTCAGAAACTGTTGTAGAAATTCGAGTAATCAAACGGTTGATAATTCATGAGCAATTCGATAATGCCACAATGGATTATGATATAGCCTTGCTTGAACTCTCAGCACCTGTAACGTACAATAACTTCATCCAACCAGCGTGTCTTCCATCACCATCACATGTGTTTACTGCAAATCGAAAATGCTATATTACTGGTTGGGGCTTACTGCAGGAAGATGGTAAGTTAGTTATACTTAAAGCTATTTCTAACTTTATTTTCATTGGAAATAAATATATAAATATATATATATGTGTATAAAAATATGTTGATTGTGTTCCCAATTACATTTATCGCTAAAATGAATTCGGGAAGAAGCTGGTGTAGCCAATTATTTTGTTTAGTGCTACTAGAGAAATCACATTAAGGACGCTCAGAATAATTGAGTGCGCACGTACTCGCCACACAAACACACCACACAAATATTTTCAGTAACATTCCTGATTACTGGAATAAAAGTTACATTTTGGGGAATTAAATTCTGCAATTTCAGGTGATAGCTTCATGTTTATCCCTGCGATTAGATTTCCCACATCACATATTTTATGATCAAAAAACTTCCCCTCTCATTGTAGAGCCAGTCGGGGGGGAGGGGTGTTCTAATCTGGAGGAGCACGTGGGTTTGGGTGTGGGCGGGTGGAGCTGTTAAAACCGGCAATAATGTCAGTGCGTCGGGAAGCTGGCTCCAACCCGCCGACTTCCGCGTTTAACTGGAGTGCGTTAGACTGCTTTCGCACAACCCCCTTGGGAGAGGCGGGTTGCCTATTAACGTATGCTAATCGCTCAATTGGAGCGATATTGCAACGCACTTTCAAATTTAACGGCGCATCCACGGGTTTCCCGGACTTCCTGAGACTCGTCAGTGAAAGCAAGGCGAGAACACAACAGCAATTAAGGGGGCTGAATCAAACTCCAGGAAATGCTGCAATAAATACTCAGTACTCACAGCTGCTTTCTTACCTTCTAGTGGCAAAAGTGTTTGTTCAAAGTACTTTTGCTAAGAGTTTACTTTCTACACTTTGAAGGTTTTCTGAATCACAGCTGAATGGTTGGCGCTTTGGCTGCCTTAGATTGGACCTCGGACCAATATGACCAGCACCAGCAGCAGCACCAATCTGCTCCTGAGAGACCAGTTGCTGGACAGAAGAGAGGGAAGCAGCAGAAGGAGCAGAGAGGGGTGCAGCTCGCAGGACGCATTACCCGCAACACAGGGTGTACAGGCAGAGGCTGAGTTTCCTTGACATGTCAAACAGCAGTGTTCCAGGAGGCTCAGGTTGGCGCGTCAGGTGATGACAGACATCTGCAGCCTGCTAGAAGAAGACCTGCTGCCTGCTGGACCTGGTGGCCACACGTTACCAGTGGCTGTCAAACTGACCACCACACTCAACCTTTTAGCCTCCGAATCCTTCCAGGGCTCTGCCAGAGACATAGCCAGGATCTCTCAGCCGGCAGCCCACAAATGCATAAGACAGATGACTGATGGCTTGTTTGCCAGGGCCAGCAATGATGTGAAGTTTGCCTGTGATGATGCCAGTCAGAATGAGCGGGCACTTGTGTTTGCATCTCTGGCTGGCTTCCCACAGGTGCAGGGCATCATCGACTGCACACATGTGGCAATCCGGGCACCCCCAGATCAACCAGGAGTATTTGTGAACTGCGAGGGCTTCCACTCCATCAATGTGCAGCTGGTGTGCAACCACAAAAAGATCTCTATGCAGCTGTGCGCAAGATTCCCAGGGACCTGCCCCGATACTTTTGTCCTGCAGCTGTCTAAACTCTCTTGATGTCTTTGGACCTGCAAGCAGACTTAAGCGGTGGCTGCTAGGAGATAAGGGATACCCACTTCAAACTTGTCTGATGAAACCCGTCAGAAACCTAACTAATGAAGCCCAACAGCGCTACAATGAATGCCATATGACCACCAGATGTGTGATTGAACAAGCCATCGGCATGCTGAAGATGCACTTCAGGTGCCTAGACAGATCTGGAGGCGCCCTTCATTACGCACCAGCCAGGGTGTCCAGAATGGTCGACGTGTGCTGCGCTCTGCACAACATTGCGTAACAGTGAGTTTTGGACCTGCAGGAGGAACAAGGCACAGAGCTCAGATCCTCTTCGTACAATTCCGAGGAGGAGGAGGAAGACAAGGAGGAGATTTCACGCCTTCCCATTCAAAAAAGTTAAAAGACAACATGCTACCGAGCAATCAAGAATGGGCAGGACAGGAAAGTGGTGCAAAAGAATAACATTTATGTGATTGAACTAAACAACAGAAACTTCACAACATTACATTTTCTCATACACCCATGTGCATACCCTTGTACAAATACAAAGCTTTCCTCTTCCTTTTCCTTCCACTCCTACATGGCATCAGCAGAGGTAGAGGCAGGCTGCTCAGATCCCTGCTATGACTGCTGAGATGCTCTTGGCCGATGACCTCTGGGTTTTGGAGGAGCCCATGAGGGCCCTGCCAAAGACTGCTCCACCTGCACCTGTGCCGGGGCAGACTTGGCCATCAGGGCACGAGGCAGCATGTCGGCTACTGACTGGGGGGCAGGGTGGCGGTGGGGGGGGGGCGGGTGGTGCGACGGGTGAGAAGGTTGTGGTTATTGGAGGCCAATCATCTCAGTCCCAGGACATTGCTGTAGGAATTCCTCAGGGCAGTGTCCTAGGCCCAACCATCTTCAACTGCTTCATTAATGGCCTTCCCTCCATCATAAGGTCAGAAATTGGAATGTTCGCTGATGATTGCACTGTGTCCAGTTCCATTCTCAACTCCTCAGATATTGAAGTAGTCCGTGCCCGCATGCAGCAAGACCTAGACAACATTCAGGCTTGGGCTGATAAGTGGTATGTAACATTCGCCCCACACAAGTGCCAGGCATACGAACAGAAGAAATAGGAGCAGGAGTAGGCCATTCGGCCCCTTGAGCCTGCTCCGCCATTCAATAAGGTCATGGTTGATCTTCTACCTCAACTCCACTTTCCTGCACTATCCCTGTATCCCTTGATTCCCTCAATATCCAAAAATCTATCGCTCTCTGTTTTAAATATACTCAATGACTGAGCCTCCACAGCCCTCTGGGGTAGAGAATTCCAAAGATTCACCACCCTCTGAGTGAAGAAATTTCTCCTCATCTCAGTCCTAAATGGCCAACCCCTTATTCTGAGAATGTGACCCCTGGTTCTAGACTTCCCAGCCAGGGAAAACATCCTCCCTGCATCTACCCTGTCAAGCCCTGCAAGAATTTTGTATGTTTCAATGAAATGCAATGCCCATCTCCAAAAAAAGAAAGTCTAACTACCTCCCCTTGACATTCAATGGAATTACCATCATCGAATCCCCCGCCATTAACATCCTGGGGTTCACATTGACCAGAAACTGGACCACCCACATAAATACAGTGGCTACAAGAACAAGTCAGAGGCTGGGTATTCTGCAGCGAGTGACTCACCTCCTGTCTCCCCAAAGCCTTTCCACCATATACGAGGCACAAGTCAGGAGTGTGATGGAATACTCTCCACTTGCCTGGATGAGTGCAGCTCCAACAACACTCAAGTAGCTCGGCACCATCCACGACAAAGCAGCCTGCTTGATTGGCAACCCATTCTCCACCTTAAACATTCACTTCCTCCACCACTGGCACACCGTGTCTGCAGTGTGTACCATCTACAAGATGCACTACAGCAACTCGCCAAGGCTTCTTTGACAGCATCGCCCAAACCCGCGACTTCTACCACCTAGAAGGACAAGGGCAGCAGGCGCATGGGTACACCATCGCCTTCAAGTTCCCCTCCAAATCACACACCATCCTGACTTGGAAATAAATATCGCCGTTCCTTCATCATCGCTGGGTCAAAATCCTGGAACTCCCTACCTAACAGCACTGTGGGAGGCCGATATGGATCATCCACTCGCCACTTCTGGCTGAAGATGATTGCAAACGCTTCAGCCTTGTCTTTTGCACTCACGTGCTGGGCTCCACCATGATTAAGAATGGGGATATTCATGGAGCCTCCTCCTCCCGTTAATTGTTTAATGGTCCACCACCATGGGTCGCTGATATTTAATTGTGTCACCAAGTAGCTGGGAGGACCACGTCTCCCAATCTCCGACGGCCACTGATCTCCAGCGCCGCCTCCTCTGCATTTGTGAAATAGGAAATCGGTGGAGGACCACCTCGGTTCTCTCTCTGTCCCTCGTGTTCTGTGCTCTCTTCTGCAACAAGAGAAATAACAGACCTGTGAGTGACTGTAATGGCATGTGTTCACCCGATGGATGGAGTGCATTTGGTGAGGGTGACTGTAAGGAAGAGGCATGAAATTGCATAAGGATGAGGGTGAGTGGCAGTGGTGAATGGATAGATGGGGATGTGAGGAAGTGCATAGAAAGTGCGTGTGCCAGACAAGAGAGTGTGAGGAGTGATGTGATAGAATAGGCTTGAGAAGGCAGAGCGAGGGGGTGGGGTGTTGCGCACAGCAGGGTGTAGTTAAATGTGCAACTGTACTCACCTTTCCTGATCTGGTTAGGTCATTAGGTTGTAGGCAGAAGGCTGGAAATTATAGACCAGTTAGCCTAACATCTGTGGTGGGTAAAATTTTGGAGTCTATTATTAAGGAGACAGTAACGGAACATTTAGATAAACATAATTTAATAGGACAAAGTCAGCATGGCTTTATGAAGGGGAAGTCATGCCTGACAAATTTGCTCGAGTTCTTTGAGGACATAACGTACAGGGTGGATAAAGGGGAACCAGTGGATGTAGTGTATTTAGACTTCCAGAAGGCATTCGACAAGGTGCCACTTAAAAGATTATTACTCAAGATAAAAAATCACTGGATTGGGGGTAATATTCTGGCATGGGTGGAGGATTGGTTATCTAACAGGAAGCAGAGAGTTGGGATAAATGGTTCATTCTCGGACTGGCAACCAGTAGCCAGTGGTGTTCCGCAGGGGTCGGTGCTGGGTCCCCAACTCTTTACAATCTATATTAACGATTTGGAGGAGGGGACCGAGTGTAACATATCAAAGTTTGCAGATGATACAAAGATGGGAGGGAAAGTAGAGAGTGAGGAGGACATAAAAAACCTACAAGGGGATATAGACAGGCTAGGTGAGTGGGCAGAGATTTGGCAGATGCAATACAATATTGGAAAATGTGAGGTTATGCACTTTGGCAGGAAAAATCAGAGAGCAAGTTATTATCTTAATGGCGAGAAACTGGAAAGTACTGCAGTACAAAGGGATCTGAGGGTCTTGGTGCAAGAAAATCAAAAAGTTAGTATGCAGGTGCAGCAGGTGATCAAGAAAGCCAATGGAATGTTGGCTTTTATTGCTAGGGGGATAGAATATAAAAACAGGGAGGTATTGCTGCAGTTGTATAGGGTATTGGTGAGACCGCACCTGGAGTACTGCATACAGTTTTGGTGTCCATACTTAAGAAAAGACATACTTGCTCTCGAGGCAGTACAAAGAAGGTTCACTCGGTTAATTCCGGGGATGAAGGGGTGGACATACGAGGAGAGGTTGAGTAGATTGGGACTCTACTCATTGGAGTTCAGAAGAATGAGAGGCGATCTTATTGAAACATATAAGATTGTGAAGGGGCTTGATCGGGTGGACGCGGTGAGGATGTTCCCAATGATGGGTGAAACTAGAACTAGGGGACATAATCTTAGAATAAGGGGCTCCTCTTTCAAAACTGAGATGAGGAGAAACTTTTTCACTCAGAGGGTAGTGGGTCTGTGGAATTTGCTACCCCAGGAAGCTGTGGAAGCTACTTCATTAAATAAATTTAAAACAGAAATAGACCGTTTCCTAGAAGTAAAGGGAATCAGGGGTTACGGGGAGCGGGCTGGAAATTGGACATGAGTTTGAGTTCGGATCGGTCAAGGCCCTGTGGGTAGCGGAGCGGGCCCAGGGGCCGAGTGGCCTGGTCCTGCTCCTACTTCTTGTGTTCTTTAGAGTTGAGGTTGGATCAGATCAGCCATGATCTCATTGAATGGCGGAGCAGGCTTGAGGGGCCGATTGGTCTACTCCTGCTCCTATTTCTTATGTTCTTATTAAACTGCTTCCTGCACTGAATCCATGAGCATGGCACTATGCTCATGTTGCTGACCTCCTGGGCCACTTCCAGCCACGGGTTCTTGGTGTCAGCAGCATACTCTTCCTGTTGCTTGGGAAGAGTATCTATTTTCAGTTCCTCACTGACCCCAGCTACACATCAAGCGATTCGTCATTGAACCCCAGCACAGCCTTTGACTGTCTGGAATCAATTGTCTCAGTTCCTCTTCTCTTCTTGCCAATTACATACTCCTGGGAATTCCATCTTTGGATCGGCCCTTTAAATACTGGAGTTGAGATCTCATCATGTGGGTCCTCATCACGCCCGCTGCCACGCATTGGACACCAAATAAGGAAGTAAAATGCTAATGAGCTGGCTGAGTTAAAAAGCCACTGACAGACGCTCTGAACTTTCTTCCTAGTTTCCCACGCGATATTGGACCCCCCCCCCCCCCCCGCTCTCAACATGTCTCCGAGTTAATATCGAGGTCAATCTCTCCCACACCCCTACCCCCAACCAAAAGAGAGTCAGAATATTAGGAAATGCACATTTTTATGTTTTCCATGGTATGTGATCAAGACACAAAATCTCAAGTGATGTTCTTTCACTAGAACTAATAAAATTACCTGTGATATTGCCCACAGTTAGTGATGAATATAAGGTTTTTATATACACAAGATTACAATGAAGTTGGGAAGACAGACTTCATAAAATAAATTACTGTACTGAGTCATCTAGTGGCTAGAGCCTGCACTACATCATGACAGTTGACAGAGCAATTTAGATTGGTTATTGTTAACAGAAAAGCAAGACAGGAAATACTAAGGTTATTGGCCAGGAAGTGCACACTCTGCACAATGTTTCAATAAAATATTTAGATATGGGGGATGTGGCAGAAGCTTTTTAACTGAAGGCCTCTAAGCACAAGCATATAGGTGGACCAAAGATTAGTGGCTACAAGTCTAATGTAGTCATAATTTTTGTTAACAAAATCCTCATTTCTAAATCCAATATATATCTAAATGTAGCAGCTTTGTATAGAGAGCAAGAGAACAGTTATGGTTTTATTTTTTATTGAGAGGTAAGCTGCTCCATTACATTTTGCACCAACCTAGTTCTGAGGAATAAGAGATTAATATGAATATTAGGTAGATAGTGGTTCTGAATATCAGATGCATCTGTCCTGCACCTGTGCAGGCAATACAGGGGCAATGAGCACAGTTCTGATTTGCAAAAACAATGCACGTTGTTTACTGTAGACCATCAATGGCATGTATTAACATTTGAAAAGAAAAGTTTATAACTGGTTCTAAACTAAACAGAAAATAACCTTCGTTTCACAGGTCAGCTTCCTATGATCCTTCAAAAGGGTGAAGTAAGAATCATTAATCAAACAACATGCAATCACTTTATAGGAAATATACTATCGTCACGAATGCTTTGTGCAGGATATCTCACTGGAGAAGTCGACGCATGTGAAGTATGAAAAGTTATATTTACATAGAAACTGATCTTAGCACAGCTGTTGTAGTTTCTATAGATTTATGGTAGTGTAACATTGATCCATCAGATTTTTTTTGCTAAACTATGACCAGAAAAACACAGTACAATCAATACTGTATCAGCAGCATTAAATTAAATTCATAATTCTATCATTGTGTAATATACCTACTGAAAGTATTGATGTAAATTTGGATACAGAAAGGCCCAGGTATAGGGTATATAGAGAAACACTCTGCTGCCCCATCTGCGATTGGCTAACTCAGCACTGCTGGGGATCTGCAACCTGCCTCAGTGGCCCTGGGCTGAGAAAAGAAAAAGCGGCCAGTTATCCCTCCTCCGGATCACTATCCATGTGACTCCTGCTGGAAAGGACAGATTTCCTCCATGGGAGATAGCCTCTTCACACACGAAGAGTAGTTACTTGCATTTAAGTACCAGTCAACTGCCAGGGCTGTGGAACCAGAACTATGCCCAACATGAGGCAGTACCTTCAAAAAGGAGGGGAGCAACATGCGAGAAAAACAGTGTGTGGGGGGGGGGGGACCCCACTGATCCAGTTTTAAATTCTAGATTTGTATCAACTGATAGTCTGACAGATGTAAACACATTTTTAGTAACACTCATGTAGCTGTAGCACGAAGCACCTTCCGGTCTCTTGTGACTGGTCAAGTTAAAGCAAGGAACATGTTACACTCTTACTAGTGAACTGGAGTTAACATTTTTTTAAATAATAGCTACACTGCCAGCTGCCAGTGAGCACACAACTAGACATGTAAAAATATCTTCTACAGTAGAGACAATTAAAAAGAACACTAGAAATCTTACTTAAAAAACCCCCCCAGAAGATTCAGATCTGTCAGCATTTGAAATAAAAGACAAGTTAGCGTTACGGCCAGACCTGACTCTTCATGATACTTGAGAATTGCTTGTTCAATAATTATTAAGTGCATTTTAAAATAATTTTTACTGTAATAATTTCTTTATTGATGACAAATATATTTTTTTAAACGGTCTAGAAACAGAATACCTTGATGTTTTGGACACCTTGCCTGAGTAATTATTGTGTAAGACTTTCTTGGTTTGATAGAGCTACACATTTCTGAGCTATTTTTCTTGTTCTTTGTAGGGTGATTCGGGAGGACCATTAGTCTGTGAAGAACCATCAGGAAAGTGGTTTCTGGCAGGAATTGTGAGCTGGGGACAAGGATGTGGTCGGTATGGGCACCCTGGGATTTACACACGGATCACAAAGTTCCGAGATTGGATGCAGAGGAACATCGGAATCGATGACAATTGATGAAAATTGTTGCACGCTAAAAACATCTTATTTTAATTCAAGCAGTGGTTCCAGTAATGCTCATATCACTACACCAGTAGAATACTGCAAACTTTTAGTTATCAATTCTACCCTCTGCATTATTTACCTGACTAACTCAAATAGAGTTTATAGATTTCATGATTGGATGAAATGAAGTTAAGCATGGCCATTGTTTTCCCTTTTTTTTGTTTCTGTATGATAGCCCACTGGATGTGAGAGCAAAGAATCAGCCAGATTTGAGATTAGAAAATAGGATTGTCATATAGTGTAGATGTGCACTTTACAGCTCCTGCACTGCACTGCATTACAATCCTATTTGAGAAAGTCACTGACTGCTTCAGTAATGCTATTCAGAATGCATTTTCTAGAATATATTCAATAAGGATGCATTTGCACTGAAGTTACCAGTCCAAGACTAGTAGCTACAGTTTGGGTTTCAGGCAGGCAGTAGCTATTTTACACTACCTGGATGAAACTTGAAATCTGCTTTCTCGCATGTAGAACTCTTCTCCCAGTGATTTAGAATGTACAGTGGCAGCATCTAGACTTATTCAAATTAATTGCAGGTAGGTGTAAAAAGTGTCTCGGAGATCCAAGTGGCCCCTTGGGCATTTTTTACACCTGGTTTGACATCACACCAGATTAACACACCGTGTGGTATCAAATGGAAACAGTGCGAGACTCTGTCAACCAGGAAGCTCTCACCCTGCTTTGCTCTGGAGTCTGGTTGGGCCCCAACTCCAAAGTTACACCACAGCAGAAATTACACTAATGCTAAAGTTGTAGTGTGAAAGCATCTTAAGAGGCATCTGCTGCAAGCAACTACATTGCACAGAGTTCAGCTCAGCAGCCACTTCAAATGAAAGAAGTTGCACAACACCAGGTTATAGTCCAACAGGTTTATTTGAAATCATAAGCTTTCGGAGCGGCTGCTCCTTCGTCAGGTGAAGTTGACTTCACCTGACGAAGGAGCAGCCGCTCCGAAAGCTTGTGATTTCAAATAAACCTGTTGGACTATAACCTGGTGTTGTGCGACTTCTCACTTTTGTCCACCCCAGTCCAACACCGGCATCTCCGCATCACTTCAAATGAAGGTGGAGAAAAAGGCTTAGAACATTTTCCTTTGACAGTAATAAAAAAAAATCTATTATTCATATATTGACATAAAGTACCTTTTCTTTAGGTAATGGGTGTGGATTCAGAACTCTAATAATACTTTTTCGCAAGACTAGTTTGACTAATTTTGACTCTAGCATGGTGGGGTTGATTTTAACCCTCTCTCGAACCCCACACTGTTCCTATCTAAAAGCCTCAACATGCTGACGTCATCGGTGCCACAATGGCATTTTAACTTTGGCATTCAGGAGGCCTGCACAGAGCCAACCCCGACAGCCGAATCATGGCGGGAGTCGCGGAGTGGCCAGAAGAGGCCATGGTAAGTTAAAAATGTTACTTTAATGTGGAATCTTTGTGGGCCAGGAGGAATCCTGGCTCTGCAACGAGTCCTTGGACCTGCCCATCCGCGGCCATGCCTCTCCATCCCCCGACTGGTATCAGCTTGGCAACAATTTCCCGCCCCCCCCCCCCAGCACTTGCCTTATGCCAGGTACCATTCCCCTGGGTCCCTGGCGATGTCCAGATCCCGTCCGCTGACCCCGACATCATACCTACCGGCTTTGGGTGGGAGACAAATGTAAAAACTTTAAAGCAGGCCCCATCAGTTAAAATCGGAGAGGCCTCGCTGTGTGCTCTGTTCGCTTCAGGCTTCTCATGAACCAATCCAGGCCCAAGCTAAAATCAACTCCGGTGTATCACTATCACAGTTGCACATCATTCCTGGTTGTTTGACTGGTTAGCTCCGCTCATTCTTTAAAACACTGGAGCCCTTGTAGTATCCTCTGTATAAATTGTGAACAGCCCTAACAAAAGTTGGATTTTAGTCAGTTTTATATATGAAATATATTCATGTATGTATTTCTGGCATTTCACAAAATTCTACAAATTGTGGGAAATTTTCAAACTAGTTTATAGCAAAACTTGTGTGGAATACTGTGTGATTATAATCTGCATGATTATTTTTTGATTTTTGAGGCAAATTATGTTTTTCAACGGCATTGGCACAATGTTGTAATCAATAAGCTGATTTGTCTTACCCTACCAAATTTCTACTTGGGTGAAATTATTGTTGGTTTTAGATGCAGATACGTTGAAGGTATACGATCATCCTTTTAGATCTTATTAAAGTAATAATTAAGCATTTTTATAACTGAATATCTTAATCAGAAAGTGCTTCAATAATGTGTTCTATCATACTGTACATCACTGCATTGCATATAAACAAATGGGTATTGATTTGTCAAACACTTAATGAAGATAGCGCCCCTTTAATACAGAATGTAATAATCAGGGCAAAATACTTGATTACTGTACAGTGCCTGGAGGGATTGAAGTTTCTTAAGATGGTTTAAAACAATTAATTGAAGATGATTTTCTCTATTGAATGCTGTTGATTTGAAAATTTTTATTTTTATTCAGAACAAAAATCATAAAAATTGTGTATAATAAAGAAGTTCTTTTAAAGATCAATTCAGATTTGATCAATCCTGCCTCAGATCTACAAAACCATTTCCATTTATGTCATTTATCATTCACCAACCACATTATTCCTAAGTAAATTCTAATGTCTAACAATATGTGAGAAGGTGAGATATTCAAAGGAAATGTATAAAATTCAGAAATATCTAGAGAGCCTTAGCAATTGAGCAGATGAACCACAGATGACATTTAATATTGAATCTATATTACACACACAGCCTGATTTCCCATGGCGGTAATCGCAAGCATTCTGGGTCTGAAGCACAGTTTCGATGTTTAATTGCTATGATAAAGTTATGTTTCACTTGGCCCGTCCCTTTGAGGCTGCTGCTAAACAAATCCCTGTGGCTTAAATAGGCACAATCCAGTGTCAGTTGGAGACTAATTACTAACGAACGCTTTTGTAGATTGGCAACTGCTTATAAATCTTCGACTCTCCACAAGATGAAGAGTCCAAATTATCAAGATCAGAAAAACAGGCAAGAAATGACTGGCTTTTTTTTGTTGAATACCTTTGGTATGTGATAGATGCGTATTAGATACAAGATGTATATATCTAACATAAAAAGGTTATATCTAGATACAGTATTGGCTAATCATTGTTGATCAGTGTACAGCAGCAGTTTCAAAGGCAAATGAAACTTTGGGGTAGCAGGTAAATACACAGAATACAAATCTAAGAATACTAAAGATACTTTGTAA
This sequence comes from Squalus acanthias, assembly GCA_030390025.1. NCBI lineage: Eukaryota > Metazoa > Chordata > Chondrichthyes > Squaliformes > Squalidae > Squalus > Squalus acanthias. The sequence continues at coordinate 144,386,985 of CM059429.1, forward strand.
AGCATTCGAGAATGCATACATGTGTTCAGGTTGGGTCAGTGTGCTTGCAATAGGGTCATTGTACTCAGCAAAGTATTGAAAAGCAATAGAAAGGATTCAGAGAAGGACATTGTTCTTTGTGTTAATTGCTCACACCACTGAGGTGGAGAGATTCCAAGTTGTCAAAACGATAAAAGAGAATACACAAAGTAGATTTGGTCATTTTGCAAATATATATACTGGTAGGGAATTAAAGTCATGATGCGGAGATGCCGGTGTTGGACTGGGGTGGACAAAAGTGAGAAGTCGCACAACACCAGGTTATAGTCCAACAGTTTTATTTGAAATCACAAGCTTTCGGAGCGGCTGCTCCTTCGTCAGGTGAAGTAAGGGAATTAAAGGTCACTGGTATAAATCACTGAAGCCATGGGCAAAATTTAGCATAACTTCTCCACATTTAGAAATGCAAATTTTTAGAATAGCGTAGTGCAGGGAAGCATCCAAAAGGAAAATAGATCAATTCTTTGTCAAACAAAAGGAACAAGCAGTGCCTGAATAAGAAAGAAAATTATAAATTATCAGGTCATATCCTGGAAAAAAATCCCACAGCAAAGTAATGTGAATGGGCATTCCAGGCCAACCAAATGCTGACTTTAATGTGCCAAAACATATGCAAAATTATCATTCATTTACACTCAAGAATGTGCTGTATTTGCCAACTGGCAATACATCTTGCAATTATTACTAATGATTTACGGAATGTTATCTTCAAATTGCAATATCCAGATTACCAGTCAATATTGGTTTAAAATAGGGTCATTTTTTATTGGATTATGCATGACAATATTATATTCAAGACAGACAATTTTGCCTAGTTCACTATCCAAATTAACCTAATAATTTGAGGTTCTAAATCATCTATTAACAATGACCCCATCCTCCACTAGAACGTCTACTAAAAAAGTCTGACAAACATAACAGGAGCAATTTTAACCCCCCCCCCCGTCTCCCTTCACTCCCCCCCCCCCCCCCTGGCCTGACAGGGGGTGGGGGGGGGGGAGGCTTAAATTGCCAAATACGTGAAACCCGACCCCAATATGCCGCGAATGACCTACTTCCATTTTAACCACGGCGGGTTTGGGGGCATTCTAGTAACCCGCTCTGGAGAGGCAGGGTCCATCATTATAATATGTTAATGAGGCTCTGTTCCTGAGATTTTGGCAGGCATTTGAATTTAGCGCTGGCCAGCCAGGTTTCCCAGGGCTCGGGAAACCCAGCAGCTAAAGGGAGGCGGGAGCAGCCGGATCCAGGAGGGAAGTGCTTTTTACAGCACTGCTTGTGGGCCAGGAGGACCAGAGTGCTTCCCTTGTGTCAGCCGTGGCTCAGTTGGTAGCACTCCTCACCTCTGAGTTAGAAGGTGTGGGTTCAAGTCCCACTCCAGAGAGTTGATCACAAATACCATGTGATCGGTGTGCGCCCTTAAGGGGAACATTGGAAGGCACCTCCCCTTTAAGAGGTGCAAACTGCCTTTAAGTAGTGCAGGCTAGCTTTAATTGGAGCTAGCCTCACACAGAACTTGAGCCCCCCTGCTGAGCATTCAGCCACTCAGCAGCACCTTCAGCGCTGGGCTGACGTTACAATCATGCTAAATAACAACAGAAAACGCTGGAAAAACTCAGCAGGCCAGGCAGCATCCGTGGAGAGAGAAACAGAGTTAACGTTTCAGGTCGAAGACCTTTCGTCAGAACTGGAAAAAAGCAGGAAATGCTTACAATCATGCTAATCAGCAGGCAGCACAAAGTTTGCATGCTGCCTGCAGGCCTCCGAAAAGGTGCAGGTTGATAACTCATCGTGATCCCCACGCCCGTGTTCAGGCCTTAACCAATTTCTAGGCCATAATGTCATAGTAGATGTTTGATACCCTCTATTTACATACAGCAATATATTCTAATATGTGTCAAAGCAGTAGCATATCTTATACCCCATGTATATAATGGAACTGCTTTCTGTGGAAACAGTTCTGTAATACAACCAAGCTCCTTTGCTGCCAAATTTGCCTCATTTATACTGTAAGTGGATTAATCAACAATGGAATGACTGCATAGGTGCAAGATGCATACATTCATAGTTTCTCAGTAATTGAATTTGTTAGTAAAAAGTTGCAAACATGATAGCCATTCTGGTCAGAACCATTCCCAATACTGGAGGAGGGGGAAGAACATCTGCTTACGTTGATACTGTTAAAAGTGCATTGCTGTAATAGGAGAAGCTGTGGTAAACCTGACGATGTGGAATTAGCTTCCTTACAAGATATTTATATCTAACCCTAAAAGCAGAATTGACCAACTTTCTAAACAGCATGTACCTTTTGTGGCATCTACGGAGATAGGTTGACCATACAGCTCAATATTTACAGATGTGCGTAAGGGAGACCTAATCATTGACCTGGTGGCGCTGGAGAAATAATACTGAAGGGTTGATTTGATCAAAGAACTCCTCCTAACAACAGATGATGGCTGGACAAGAAAAGTATTAAAAGAAGCAAATGCTATCCGTTAAGAGCTCAAAGGTCTTTTTTGTTTATTGTGAAGTGACAAAGAGGTGCCAGACAGTTGTCACCTTTTAACGGAGATTTGCAGACTGCCATAACGAAGTGGCCTCACAGACATCGTTTTTGGACAGATTTAAAACAAAGTGATTAATAAATATGCAAGTATAGATCCTGCTTAAAGAGCTCTTTGCACCTCTAAATGTATAATAGCAATAATAAACACTAACCGTTGAATACCAGAAAATTCAAGTTAAGGATATTTTCCCCTTCACTTGAAGGAAGTCCAGCAACTAATTTTTCAACAAACTTCAACCAGCAGAAATCACATATTAGGCTGATGAATGAAACATAGTTTACCATTTTAATCTGTTGGCCCCCTATCAAAAAGAACCTTTATTTGCTAATTCATAAACAAACAACCTTGGGTTTTCACAGAGAGAGCTTCAGGTTCCCCATTTTGTACTTAGAGAAGAAGCAGCCTTCATTTAAACCTTCATTGCTCATGCTTTTAAAATATAACAAAAGCACCAAAGGCAAAAAATCTATTTTGTCATCAAATGTCTGCACAAAATGCGAGCTAGAAATCTGCCATCAATTCAGGAAAGATTATAGGCAACTCGCCAAAAACAGGTTGAACCTGTGTACTCCAGCATTTTCCGTCTTTATTTCAGATTTCCAACATGCACAGTATTTTGCTTTTGTACTCTATTCACGCTAGTGGACAAACAATTGTCTGATCTTTTTAATTTGCAGTTGGTTTAGTTAGAATGAAAGAGTCTAATTAGACATTACAATAAAACTCCCAACACAAATTTCAAATTCCAATTTTCATACAAGGTCGATACAAACAGGCTGACAGTTCAGCCTGCCCTCAAGGAGATTCAAGTGTTGCCACCAGCACCTAGCACCACCCTCTCCCAAGGAGGATTCTCATGCCTCCAGCAATGGTTGGCAATGGGTTGTTTACAGTTCAGAGTACAAACGGCGTAACACCCTTGGGTTTTAATTCTTTCAAAATATTATTTCAGTGCTTATAACTCCAATCTATGGGTTATCCCTTACATTAAGTAAACTGGCAGCATTCCAGTTTCTATACGCGCATTGAAGAGGTGTGACCATGACATCGCTTCATTCCTGCTAACTACCCCGCCCAAGAGCAGGAGTGAGAGGCGCACACCGACCTCAAGTATAACTCGGAGCAAATCAAGCATCATTATTTTTTGTGTTAATTAACCTTATACCTAATAACTAGGTTGACTTTAGTTTTGTTTTCCCCGTTCACTCACTAACTCGCGAAAAGTTTCCCCAAACTTTAGCCTGGACTTCACCTGAACCCGGCACTTCCGGGTTTAGAAAACCGAAAGAAGTTAAATATCGAAAAGTGAAACCAAGTCGTGCTTAGTTTTTCATTCGAATGAGTTTGACTATAACATGGCAGACTCAGCCTGGATACAACTGACCCCGGTTTCAACCAGCCCAGATCGAGTGGGCAACAGCGCACAGAACCAGCCATTCCTGCAGAGCAATAACCAGACTGTGCAGGTGAGCTGCAATACTTGGGGAGCTGTTCAAGGGAGATTTAAAACTCCAGCTCACTCGCTCGTTCTTATGGTGAGCAGCTTCTCGTAGATTCTTTCGCTTACACCTCCTTTCACTTGTGCTTTCTCAATGAATGTATTTTCTCTTACACTCTAATTACAGTCTGCTACGTTCTTTGGGGAAATGTGACGGGTGCTGTCGTGCAGTGGCTCATGGTAGTGGACGAGCGAGTCAGGCGACAAGTTATAGGACTGAATTCAGTGACTGTAAATCTGAAAAGAACTTGCATTTCTGTAGCACCTTTCTCGTCCTCCTGACGTCCCAAAACGCTTCTCAGCCAGTGAGTTGTTCTAAACAGCACTGGCCTTGTTCTGTAGGCTAATGCTGAGGCCAATTTGTGCACAGCAAGGTCACATTGAGGGAATCTGATTTTGGTGGTGTTGGTAGAGGGATACATGTTTGCCAGGACACCAGGAGAACTCCCCTGCCCTTCAAATAACTGGCATGGGATCTTAACCATCCACCTGCTATCTAAATGCAATCTGTTGTTTAAAAGGCAATAGATGGCGAAGGAGCGAATAGAGTTAGACAGGAGAGCTCCAGGGTGAGGAAAGGAGAGCAGGCCGGGGGAGAGCCAATAGAGTGGGGTTTGGATCATATTATATGTTGTTTCTTAGATCTTTGATAGCTGGGAAAAGATTTCCATAAAATTGCTTAATCATCTGGATTCATTTTTTAATTCTTTCTGCAGAGAGAAAGGAACAGTCAAGGGAAAAATCTGTGTTGTAAAGATATATGTAATAGAGATGCCTGCAATAAAATCATCTGCTGGAAGTGTAAGATGTGGATGCTCATTGTGTTAACCATTACAATATTAATAGCCCTTCTCATCATCATTGTAATTGCTGGCATACGTAAGTAAAATCTTTGTATTTTTATTCAATTACAAACTGGCTTTTTATTGTATCGATGTCTGTGCTGATGCAGCATTCACTGGGAGCAGAATGCTGGAAATTTTGGGGGCACAGCCCGTGATTTTCTATCCATAGGCTTCGACCCTCACATTTCATCTCTGAATTCTTCTGCTAAAATTGTACTTGTAGCCACAAGATTTTAGAACATGTTCTAGACCTAGATAATTTCTAAGCACCTCAAAAGAAAGGCTGACAGGATTATTAATCGCCAAACTACAGTTTCAATGTAATGCAATTTATATCAGCAATTTATATTCATTGGGAACGGTAGCATAGTGGTCATGTTACTGGTACTAGTAATCCAGGGGCCTGGGCTAATGATCCAGAGACATGAGTTCAAATCCCACCATGGCAGCTGCGGAATTTAAATTCAGTTAATTGAATAAAAAGCTAGTTATTAGTAATGGTGACTATGAAACTATCGGATTGTTGTAAAAACCCATCTGGTTCACTAAGGAAATTTGCCTGGTCTGGCCTATATGTGACTCCAGACCCACAGCAATGTGGTTGACGCTTAACTGCCCTCTGAAATGGCCTAGCAAGCCACTCAGTTGTAAAACAAAAATGCCACCTGGCATCGACAACGGCAAACCCAGCCCAGTCGACTCTGCAAAGTCCTCCTCACCAGCATCTGAGAACTGGGTATGTCCTGTCCCACCAAGGGTGGTGGCACAGTGGTATACCGTCGGGAAGGAGTCTGCGAGTCTCATGGCTTCAGTTCATGGGCAAGGAAACCTGCTGATTACCATCTATCGCCCTCCCTCAGCTGATGAATCAGTACTCCTCCATGTTGGACACCACTTGGAAGAAGCACTGAGAGCAGCAAGGACACAGAATGTACTCTGGGTGGGGGACTGCAATGTCCATCACCAAGAGTGGCTTAGTTAGCACCACTGCTGGCCGAGCCCTGAAGGGCATAGCTGCCAGTCTGGGCCTGCGACAGGTGGTGAGAGAACCAACACGAGGAAAAACCTACTGGACCTCGTCCTCACCAATCTACCTGTCGCAGATGCACCTGTTCATGACAGTATTGGTAGCAGTGACCACCGCACAGTCATTGCGGCGACAAAGTCCCGTCTTCACACTGAAGACACCCTCCATCGTGTTGTGTGGCACTACCACCATAGGATAGATTCAGAACAGATCTAGCAGCTCAAAACTGGGTATCCATGAGACACTGTGGGGCAGCAGCAGTAATTGTATTCCACCACAATCTGTAACCTAATGGCCTGGCATATCTCTCACTCTACCATTACCATCAAGCCAGGGGACCTGGTTCAATAAGGAGTAAACAGGAGCAGCACCAGGTGCCAACCTGGGAAAGCTGCAACACAGGATGACACGCATGCTAAGAAGTGTAAGCAGCATGCTATAGACAGGGCTAAGCAATCCCACAATCAACGGATCAGATCAAAGCTCTGCAGTCCTGCCACATCCAGTCGTAAATGGTGGTGGACCATTATACAACTAACGGGAGGAGGAGGCTCCATGAATATCCCCATCCTCAATCATGGTGGAGACAAGCACGTGAGTGCAAAAGCTGAAGCGTTTGCAGCCAGAAGTGCCGAGTGAATGATCCATATCGGCCTCCTCCTGAGGTTCCCACCACCACAAAAGCCAGTCTTCAGCCAATTCGATTCACTCCACGTGATATCAAGAAACGGCTGAACGCACTGGATACAGCAAAGGCTGTGGGATCCGGCTGTCGTGCTGAAGACTTGTGCTCCAGAACTAGCTGCACCTCTAGCCAAGCTGTTCCAGTATAGCTATAACACTGGCATCTATGCGACAATGTGGAAAACTGCCCAAGTAGGTCCTGTCCACAAAAAGCAGGACAAATCCAATCCGGCCAATTACCGCCCCATCAGTCTACTCTCAATCATCAGCAAAGTGATGGAAGATGTTATCGACAGTGCTATCAAGCGGCACCTGCTCACTGATGCCCAGTTTGGGTTCCGCCAAGACCACTCGGCTCCCGAACGGGGGGGGGGGGGGGAACTCTCCACTGGCTGGAGTCATACCTAGCACAAAGGAAGATGGTTGTGGTGGTTGGAGGTCAATCATCACAGCCCCAGGACATCGCTGCAGGTGTTCCTCAGGGCAGTGTCCTAGGCCCAACCATCTTCAGCTGCTTCATCAATGACCTTCCCTCCATCATAAGGTCAGAAGTGGGGATGTTCGCTGATGACTGCATAGTGTTCAGTGCCATTCACAACTCCGCAGATAATGAAGCAGTCCGTGCCCCCATGCAACAAGACCTGGACGACATTTAGGCTTGGGCTGATAAGTGGCAGGTAACATTCGCGCCACACAAGCACCAGGCAATGACTATCTCCAACAAGCGAGCATCTAACCACCGCCCCTTCACATTCAACGGCATTACCAATATCCTGGGGCTCACCATTGACCAGAAACTTAACTGGACCAGTCACATAAATACTGTGGCAACAAGTGCAGGCTTAGAGGCTGGGTATTCTGCGGTGAGTGTCTCACCTCCTGACTCCCCAAAGCCTTTCCACCATCTACAAGGCACAAGTAAGGAGTGTGATGGAATACTCTCCACTTGCCTGGATCAGTGCAGCTCCAACAACACTCAAGAAGCTCGACACCATCCAAAACAAAGCAGCCCGCTTGATTGGCACCCCATCCACCACCTTAAACATTCACAACTTCCACCACCGGCGTACCATGGCCGCAGTGTGTACCATCTACAAGATGCACTGCTGCAACTCGCCAATACTTCTTCGGCAGCACCTCCTAAACCCGCGACCTCTTCCACCTAGCAGGACAAGTGCAGCAGGCGCATGGGAACACCACCACCTCCAAGTCACACACCATCCTGACTTAGAAGTATATCGCCGATCCTTCATCGTCGCTGGGTCAAAATCCTGGAACTCCCTCCCGAACAGCACTGTGGGAGTACCTTCACCACACGGACTACAGGAGTTCAAGAAGGCGGCTCACCACCACCTTCTCAAGGGCAACTAGGGATGGGCAATAAATGCTGGCCTTGCCAGTGACGCCCACATCCTGTGAACTAATTAAAAAAAAGACCCAGTAGGCCCAGTGGAAGTTACAATTGGGGCAGCGACTTACCCCCTCTGATCGCAACTTAAATACGTTCAAGCCATTTTACCAATCACTTTTTATCAGGGTTAGAATTTAAATTAAAGCTACACAAATATGTAGCTAACCAACTTCAGTTTATAATCTTTATGTGCATGTCGCAAGTTGCATATTGCTATTGACCATAACACTGGGAGGAAGAAGCACCCTTTTGTCTAGTTTTTCCCCTTTGCTAATCACTGACTCAAGTGCTCATGCATAGTTTGAGTATCATTTTGCTTTATGGTATCAACATCGTTAAAAGAAGATAACACTCATAATAATTTTGCTACAACATTGAAGCCATTCAATTTGGGCAAGACCAGAAGTGATTAAGAGCTCCAAAATGTAGCTGTCATGCAGACATTCACTGGTCTGGGATGGCTTTATAGGATCATCAATGTAAGGGGAGCAAAGGCTCCAAATTTTGCAGTTCCCATGCCTCAGCTTTTCTTGTGGACCCGGCATATGGTTAGTGCAGGTATGCCGAGTGGGAATACGAGGCAAGCAACAGGCGGGTAGGGGGCCTACCTACCAGAATTGTGGCCTGCTCTCCTGAAGTTTTTAGTCAACCATTTTTTTTCACAGTTTTAAAACCTACAGGGGCCCTACATTTTTTTCCACGGTGGGGCACCTGGCACCTCCCTTCACCCAGCTGTGGGCATTTCCAGCCTCTTTGGCAGGGATGGGCCACCCCAGTTACACTCCTATCCCACCAAAGGCATGTAAATCCTACAGGACCTCCTCCTGACCCTGGAAGGGTCAGCAGCAGAGGTCCTGAACTGTCGTATCTCAGCACTTACACTAAGATGCACCACCCTATGCTATTTCAGGGCCCAGATTTAGATTGTGATGATGAACTTGTGTCTAATCAAAATATTTGTTTTATGAATAAAATAAAAGCCTGAACTTTTCATTTTTACGCCTTTATGAATTCACATTGGTCTAAGGAAAATGGAAAACAAATTTAATACTATTTTTTAGTGTAAATCTTTGCATTTTAAAAGAAAACTGGGGAGGGGGAAGAGTTAAACATCTTGATGTAATTTTGTAAAACTGTTATTGCACGCAAGTGACTTTGGTATTGTTGTCATGCAGAGCCAGATTTAATGTAAAATGCACCACTGAGTCTGAGCATTTAGTAATCAATTATTTTTTGATTTTAAAACTTGTCATTTTAATCTTTAACATAAATTAATCTCTTAAATGTACGTTCTGAGCTGATATTTGATAACAACCTTTCTTCCTGTTTTGAAGGAGCCACTTCATTTGATGATGACTTTATTGATCCAAACATCAAAATTTATGGAACTCCTCGGTACTATACTGGAAGTATGAAAATATCCAAACAGTCATTTACACCTGAACTAATGATACCTCAATCTAAAAACTACTCAACCTTGTCAGAAGTTTTGAAGAGTATGGTAAGGAATTTTGAAATACTAAAGTTTTATAAATGAGAAAATATAGGAAGAGGCAGATGCAGCACAGTTTGTGTTTTTTTTGTATTTGCTTGTCGCCTTTCTGCTAATGTTCTTTGTGAACGTTTACTAGGAACGTTATATATTCTGTATTTTTGATTATGGTTGAGTATATTTTAGTAAAACTGCAGATTGCCTTTAATAATCTGAAATGCTTTGTTATAGTAATTTTAACAGAAAATAGGTTATTTGTCGTGTTATAAACCCTTATTGCTTTCTCCACTAGTTAATCACCATTAAGTATACCTATACTTATGCAGGACCTGTCTGAAAGTTGGCCCAATTGTTCAATTAAAAATCCATGCAATAAAAGTTTCTGTAATATTTTGCTTTTTGTTCACCTTCTAGTTATAACGCTATCAGATGAAGTGCAAGGCTATAGCCCACTAGCAGTTCGGCTAGTTTAAACACAGCTTAGATGGTTCACTGAATCCCTGGCCACTCAACTATCTTTCCTTGCCTCAAAGCTCTTAGGGCGCTAACGGAAGGCGCAAGGCAACCAAATTATTCCCCCTAGCTGTTTTATTGACCTATAGGATTGACATAGCTTATAATTAATTGCATTGTGATGAAATGGTGGGATGTGCATTCTACATAAGGTGAAAGACCTGAAATTCTTGGTTTTAAGACACCTCTGATTGCCTGTATTGCAAATTTGAATGTCTGTTTCTGATATTCTATCACACGTAATCATGTCAGCTCCACTGAATACTTTTGTACTTCATGGAGATAGTGGCATAATTGAGAATGGTGGGGAGGGGCAGGTTCCATCACTTTTCTACCACTAAAAGAAGCTGTGTGACTAATAATCCTACTTATGATGATGGTTACAATGTTTTATTGACTTTACCACTGATGAATTTTCATGTCAGCCAGGCAGAGTATGAGTTGTTCCTTTACATTTTGTCATGAATCATCTTATAAAAACTGCAATTTTAAGTTTTGCTATTTCCATTTGGATTTGTGGCTCACAATGCTTAATAACAAAAAATGTTTTTTTTTCAGCTGTGTCAACTGTATAGCTCTTCTCCTGCTCTTGGATATTATTTTGTGGACAGTGGTGTATTCTCATTTAGGTAAGGCAGAATGTGTTAACACAAATGGCTTCTAGTCAGTTATTTAATCTAATTGCCTGCAAAAATGAGTGTGTTCATAACCCTAGTAAGCAAAACCAGCGAAACAGCCATCCATTTATGTGTCTATGTATTTGTGTGATTGTAATATTGTAGTGAGCTTGTAATGTTTTCAATTAGATTGTGTTTAGTCCTGCTATACTTTCAATAATGGCAGTGAATAATGTGAAGATAACACACATGCAATCACTGGCACAAGCATTTCTAAACAGGTGTCTGGATTTGTGTACAGTGCATATACATGGCTAAGCCGCTGACAGAATGTTTTAGTGAGGAGCAAGTTATGATTGTTAGTGAGGGAGGATGTAGCCCTAAATAATTTTTGTAAACTGAGATTTTGATAAATCTATGAATGTTGTATAAGGTCTATTCCAAGAATGAATCGTAAGCTTTTAATTCTCCTTGAAAAAATAGTGAATTTGAATTTTGTATTCTTTCTTGCTCTTTTTCTCTTTTAGAATGATATACTGCAGATGATTATGTTAATCATAACCTTATAATAGCTTTTAACAAATACATTTTAGTTTCAAATAATGGGCAAATCTTTCAACTGTGGCGGGGGCATAAAGCTGGCGGTAGCCGATTGGCCGCCCGATATACACCATCCAAGTTTCCTTTCCATTGAAGTCAATAGAAATAAAAATTGGATGGAACGAGGAACCAATCCACTACCGTCTATTTTATGTCCCCGTCGAAGTTGAAAGTTTCACCGAATATTTCTTAAGTGTCTTCCCACAACCCCTCATCCCTCCAATATTTCCCTCTGATTTTCTCCCTTTACTCCTCATCTTCTATGCTGGAGTACATAGGTTTCACAGGGGGCACCAGCCCCCAATACCACAGCCCAATGGTTATTCTTCAGTAATGAGCAAGGAGTTTGGGTGTCAATGGGCCATTCAATGTAGGGGGGCACCAAAGCCGAGCCAGATCCTGCCTTCGGCCAACCCTGATCCTGTCTAAGCCAAAATCCACACATATATGCTTTCAACAGGGTCACTGGCCATCAATCAGGAGTTGAAACCCTTGCTATTTCTTCTGTCTCCGCATCTAGGGATAAGACATGCTATAGAATCCCAAATCACCCTGGCTAAGATTAGTCAGCTCAGCACAGACCATTGCTGGAACTTAAGACATTCCTGGTCTCCATATCTCTGTATCTTACTATGCTGTGCCTTCAGGCATTGATTGAGCTTTTGGGAAATCTGAGAAGATGCTTTTGATAGGGAAAAAAGGAAGTTAAATTCTTGTCAGCTGATGACTGTTCTGTTCAAAAGGGGAATTTTTTTTGACCTATACTTATTCAGGCTTACAATACAGTATTTAAGCAGAATTTGCTCATTTTCAATTTAAACCATCAACTAGAATATAAATATTCTAAAAATATTTTAATGCAGAACTATTGAAAATTAAGTTCTGTAATGTCATCCAGCCACAAAATGTGCCTGTCTTAAAATATGTAACCCCTAATTTGCATGGACCCAAAGGGCTGGATTTTGTCTTGGGGTCAGGTTGGGGTTGTGTTACCCGCATTTCGTGATTTCCCCCCGACTCCAGATTAATGTGGATGAATGATGCAATTTTCACTTAATTGGGCAATTGAGTTCCAGCATGTGGGAACCCATGAACCAATTAGTGGTTTCAGTCTGAAAGTCGCCTCTGATGATGTCATCATTGCAGGGACCATCATTGCAGAGACTGCCTGGTCTCAGAGATTGCCTGACCTTTGCTGTGAGTGGACCTGGATGCAAAATGAGGAGAGAGAGAGAGAGATTTTTTTTGCAACCAAGTCCTCCCAGGCAGTCTCTGAAGACATTCAATGCAGCAGCATCAGAGGCGACTTTCAGACCTAATACTACTACTACCTTCATCACATCTCCGTTGTAATAGTGGACCTGCAGCTGATAGTCAGCTATCCACTTGTGCTCCCGCCAGGTTTCACTGGAGTGTTTCACATCAGGTGTACTTCACGTCGGAAAAGGGTTAAACTAGCTAAAACGTTTCAAAATGGCATTACAGAGCCAATTTAGGGCTTGTTAAGGGCTTTAATGGCCTCTCTCTTGGAGGCAGGATGGAGTCGGGAATCCCGCGACTGATTTTGTCAAAATTGCGTGGAGGCGGAATGGAGTCGTGATGGGGTCGGGACCCCCGAATCTGCAACTTTAACCCCCCACACGCCTCCAAACCCGACTCCACGGGTCATTGAAAATCCAGCCCAAAGAGCCTGTCACAAGCATTTGAGACCACACCTGGAGTATTGTGTACAGTTTTAGTCTCCTTACCTAAGGAAGGATATACTTGCCATAGAGGGAGTGCAACGAAGGTTCACCAGACTGATTCCTGGGATGGGGGGATTGTCCTATGAGGAAAGATTGCGTAGACTAGGCCTATATTCTCTAGAGTTTAGAAGAATGAGAGGTGATCTCATTGAAACATACAAAATTCTTACAGGGCTTGACAGGGTAGATGCAGGGAGGATGTTTCCCCTGCTAGGAAGTCTAGAACCAGGGGTCACAGTCTCAGAATAAGGGGTCGGCCATTTAGGACTGAGATGAGGAGAAATGTCTTCACTCAGGGAGCTGAATCTTTGGAATTCTGTACCCCAGGCTGTGGCGGCTCAGTCATTGAGTATATTCAAGACAGAGATTGATAGATTTTTGGATATTAAGGGAATCAAGGGATATGGGGATAGTGCAGGAAAGTGGAGATGAGGTAGAAGATCAGCCATGATCTTATTGAATGGCGGAGCAGGCTCGAGGGGCTGAATGGCCTAATCCTGCTCCTATTTCTTATGTTCTTAAAAGGCATAACAGATTTTTGTATCAAGGAAGCATTATTCAGGTTTAGATCAAAAATGACTGACCCATCATTTTTAGTGCTGAAGCTAGCCCTGACTTTGACAGCAGGACTGTAAAGTTAATGAGATGGCAAGACCCATCTAGACAGGCATTTTTCAGCAGCGATTCTGAGGACAATGGCTGAGGGGGGGGTGGGACTGCCATCCAATGTTCCTTCTAATTTTTTGGGGGGTCCGCAGCCCCTCTAATGGGCTGTGCGGCCCCTTTAATGGACTGCGCAGCCCCTTTAATGGGCTGTGAGGCCCCTTTAATGGACTGCGCGGCCCGTTCAAGATTCCGCGCATGCGCGGCTTTTTTATTTAAAAGCCGGTGAGCCAGCTGTGCCGTCGCACAGCTTAAAGAGAACTTTGCTATCATCTTTTCTGGCCAACAGTGGATCGGTGCTCAGCAAAAACTGGCCAACAAAAGCAATTTTATACTTACTCGTTTTTACAGATCTTCCACAGCTGGCAAGCAGAAAAAGAATTTGTGGTTTGTAACTTTCTGTAAGTTACAAAATAATTGTTATTTGTAAGTTGCTTACACAATACTTCATCTGTTGCTGCAACACCACAGAACCCAACCTACACTATAAAAGAATTAGGTTTCACATCATCACTATTTCGGGCAGGCTTGCAATATAAAGAGAGCACAAGGTCACTGTACAGAATAAAATGAAACCGTAAAATGAAAAGCAAAAGAATGGAGAAGCAAATAAAATATACAACTGAATGAAGCTTGTACATAATGACAGCAGTGGCAACAAAATGTTATTGAATGGAAGACACCTTTAAAATAAATCAGAAGAAAAATATGAAAAAAAGGTGAAATTAAATTGAGAAAAGACATGAAGCAGAGGGAAAAATGTCAGGAAAAATTGAAACCTTTGCTGGTGACTTTCTATCTACTCCTAATCACCTTCATGGTTTGAATAATTTGCATTTATATATCATTAAGAAAGAAAACATCTCAAAGTGCTTTACAGAGGGGCGTGTAAAAGATAAATAAATAAAAGGGATAAAGAAGCAGACAGCGAGTTGGGAAAGCCGACCAAAAGTTTGGTTGACAAGCTGGGTTTTGGGAAAGTTTTTAAAAGTGGGGAGCAAGGTAGAGAGGCAGAAGGTTTTAGGGTGGGGTTTATAAAGAGAATGGTTAAGGCAGCTGAAGGCCTTATGTAGGTGGTGGGGAAAAGGGAGGAGGGAATGCACAAGAGCTGGAGGACCAAAGGCTGTGGGATGGGGACACAGGGCTGAAGGAGATTGCAGAGGTAGGATGGGGGTAAGGCCATGGGGGCATTTGAAGATGAGATCAAGGGGGAAAAATTCGGTTGCTTTGCGCCTCCCGTTAGCGCCCTAAGAGGGCACTAATGGGGCGCAAAGCAACTAGTGTCCGGGCGCAGTGATGTTTGCGCTGCTCGCGAAATTGACCAGAGTTTTTGCGGTGCCGCAAAAGTCTACCGCCCCGATCTCCTGCACCCGCAGATCATGACATCAGTCGAGCATGCAACGCCCCGGTGGCGGCCCGGACCGGATATTGAGTGGTGCCCCCCTCCTTTCCGCCTGCCGCAAGCAACGACAGGAAGACTGGAACGTTTTCCAGTCAGTGAGGGGTTGGGGGGGGGGGCGCTATTTAAAGGCGCCCTCTTTCTGCCTTTTTTTGTGGTAGACATTTTTGCACCATTCATTCTGACAGAGTGAGAGAGAGAGAGTGAGAGAGAGAGACTTCTGCATAGAGTCAACACAGTGTGATGTAGTTTTGGCTACTGAGCATCACTTTGCAGGTTCTTTTGGATTTGACTTTTATTACTTCGATTGTCAAGAGACTGTGGGGGCTGCACTGATTCGGGGCGTCGTCCTGCACCTGCAGAATCGGAGGCAACAGAGATGCAGAGAGAGAGTGGCAATCATGGCCAGATGGAGGAGGGCCAACAGGCCTCTGCGCAGGGTATTCCGGGAACAATTCTCCTACATTCATTTGTCTGAGGAGCAGTGTTTGTGCAGGCTGCGCTTCAGCAAGGAGGTGGTCACTGAGCTGCAGCCAGATCTGCAGCCTCAACTGAGGACCAGGACGTCTCTGTCGGTGGCAGTGAAGGGCACAGTGGCTCTGAATTTTTATGCCACCGGCTCCTTTCAAGCAGCTACTGGGGACATCGCCAATATCTCCCAGTTCGTGGTCCATTGCTGTATCTGGCAGGTCACAAATGCCCTCTATAAAAGGAGACGCCAGTACATCTCTTTCCCGATGACCCGGGCCAAACAGCATGAACGTGCATTGGGCTTTGCGAGGATAGCGGGCTTCCCATGGTGCAGGGCGCCATTGACTGCACGCATGTGGCATTGCGGGCACCGCATGAGAATGCAGAGGTTTTCCAAAACCGCAAGGAGTTCCACTCCTTAAATATCCAGTTGGTCTGTGACCACAGACAGCTGATACTCGCTGTCAATGCCCGCTATCCTGGCAGCAGCCACGATGCTTTCATCCTGCGCCAGACTGGTGTGCCAGACCTTTTCCAGACACCGCATCAGCCAAGTGGTTGGCTCCTTGGGGACAAGGGTTATCCACTCTGCACCTGGCTGATGACACCGCTCCGTAACCCCAACACCCCTGCTGAGCTGCGGTACAATGAGAGCCATCTCGCCACCAGGAACATCATTGAGCAGATGATCGGCATGCTCAAGCAACGGTTCCGCTGTCTGGTCCACTCAGGAGGAGCCCTGCAGTACTCGCCTGAGCGAGTCTCCCTCTTCATAGTTGTGTGCTGCATTATTCATAACCTGGCAATCCTCAGGACCCAGCCAATGCCACTAGGCCTTGGTGCACCACCGGAGGAGGAGGAAGAGGAGGAGGATGATCAGCAGCAGCAGCACCAAGGCAATGTTGAAACTGCAAGGGCCGTCCGTCAAAGACTGATAGCAAGCCGCTTCTAGGCCCCTACTCAGGAAATGGCTTCTGGCATGGAGAACAACATGATGGAAAGCAACCCGCCCAAAGCCGGCCAAGGCAGCAATGATTCCAAAGGCCAAACATGTACATTTTGAATACAAATTTTTTTTATTTTACAAACTCTGTGTGTGTCATTTCTTCATGACAAACTAATAGAAACAAAGACAAAACATCATTAATTAACATAACTGGTTCTCACAACCTGGAGATAATGGCCAAAACACTAAACAAAAGTTTTAACACGAACCTCGGCCTTTAATAAAAACATTCCCAACATTTCATCAGACCTCCTACTTTTTGCCCTTCGAGGGTGATCTCCTTCCCTTGCGCACTTCCCCCCTTCCCACCCTACTGCTTCTCCGTAATGGGATCCCAGTGGCTGCAGCAAGGCTGGTGGAAGGCTGCTGAATGTCAGAACCTGAGACTACAGATGCCCTTGAAGGATGGCCTCGACCAGCTCTGGGCCTGGAGGGCCCGACTACAGACTGCACCAACTCTGCATGGGCGGCAGCAGTCTGGCCTACAGGTGGTGGCAAGTGCAATGGGGAAGTGACAGTGGTGGCAGTAGGAATGCTGTCCTCTTGAGAGAGGACAGCACCTCCCTGCTCGACCGACACACTGGCACTCCCACGGGGCAGCACCTCAGCATCCGGAGCAATCTGCTGGAGCACAGATTGCTTGTCTGCTGCGGCGCGGTGAGAGCCCTGGGGAAATGTGTCCGAACAAGCGACAATGGCAGCAGTCAGTGCTTGCATGGCCTCAATCTGAGACTGCATGAGACCAGTCTGAGATTGGATCATGGCAGCCAGTGACTGAATTGCAGCACTAAGCATTTGTGTGGCATCTGCCTGTGCTACAGCGAAGTGCTCCACACTCCTTGCCAGTGCATCAATGCTTTCGGGCACCCGTCCCACTGCACCCATGAGCTGAGTGTGCATGTCCACCGCCTGGGTGTTCATTTCAGCGATGAGCCGCTCCTCCTCTGCGTCCAGTGCAGCAGAACTCGCTGGCCTGCTCTCCCTCCGGGGAGAAGGCCCCCGAGCTTCCCTAGCCACATCGCGTTGCTGCAGCCCACTGGGTCCCAGAGCTTCACCCTCATCAGACCCTTCCCCCCTGCTCCCCTCCAGGGAAGATGTGGTCCCAGTGTGGGCATGGGCTTCCTCGGGAGAAGGTGACACTGAGGCTCTGGCTTCCTCTTCCTCCTCGCCTGCGGCTTCGCTCCCACTGGCAGCTTGAGGGCCCGTCTCCTCAGCTGGTGAATCACCATCTGAAAGCAGGGATTTACAAGAGTGGCTTTAGCGTGAGGACAGGGGGGGCAGTAAGGGAGGAAGGAGTGGAGCGATTTAGTAAGTTGGCTTGAAAGTGTCAAAGGCTGGTGTTGTGAGGGACAAGTGGAATGAGAGAGGAGAGAAAGCTGATGACCTTACCATTGCTGTCCCGAACGGGGTGGACCTCTCCAGGGGCAGCGGGACCGATCACCTGGCTTGGAACAATCCTGTGGACGCGCGCCTCAAGATCGCTGAGGGGTTGCAGCTGAGGCGGCCCTCCACCCATCCGTTGCTGCTGTCTCCTGTTATGAGATAGCTTGGCCTGCAAGAAAAAGGACGGCGTCTGAGTAAATAAACAACCATGGTCTTGCCTGATGTGCCTCCCATAGTTGAATAGTCCTTACAATATACAGCCATGCTCTTGCCTGATGTGCCTCCCATAGTTGAATAGCCTTTACTGTAAGCAAGGTGTGGAATGTGCGTGTGTGTTTTATGAGAGGGCCATAGGTGTTGGATGAGTGTTGGGCATTGGGGTTTTAAGACCCTCTGGCCATAGAATGAGGTTGAGATGGAGTGATGGAGAGGTATTGAAAAAAAGCCACTCACCCTGATGACCCGAGTGAGGTCGTTGAACTTTTTGCGACATTGAGTATGGGTCCTGGGCACCATGCTCCTGGAGGAGACGCTCTGAGCCACCTCCCTCCACACTCTTCTGTAGTCGCGCGGCAATGGCCTTCTGCCACTCTCAGGGTAGAGTATTGCTCTGCTGCGCTCCACCGCGCCAACCAAAGCCTCCAAGGCCCACTCGCTGAAGCACTGAGCTCGTTCTCTCACCCTCTCCATAGTCCTTGGCTGGAAAATTTAGGCACAGGTCTCTCCAGGCTGAGATTCAAGGCTCCAATGAGCAGGGTGTGGCTGGAGAGCAAGATCGACCCTCCCCTTTAAGAACTGGCCGGTGCCAGTGTGTCTGTGTTCCATCGCTAACTGACATCACCTGCGCTGCGCCTGCGCTCTGAGTTAGCACCTCACTCCTCGGCCTTTGCACCTTAAGACAGGTGTGCAGCGCCTGATTTAGCGCTCCAATCACCTCCAGGGGCGATAAAAGCCAAGTTTGCAGTCGGAGGCGATAATTAGCGCCAGGCGCTAAACTTTGCGCCTGGCCGATAATTGCGCCCCAAATGGGGTGATACCGAATTTTTCCCCCCAAAGATTTTAAATTCAATGTTGTGGACAGGGAGCCAGTGTATGAGAGCGAGGATTCAAATGAAGGTTTTTGAGAGAGATTGGCACGGAGCTGGGAGGTGATGACACATTTGAGAACTTTAAAGAGGAATAGGATGTGAAAATGAGGCCATAGTTGGAAAACACAGATCAGTTGAGAGCATTCTTTTGAGGCAGGGTAATGATGGTAATTTTGAAAGGGAGAGAGATGGTGCCTCTACAAAGGGAGCAATTAACAATGTCAGCAAGCATGGGGCCAAGAGGCATAGTTGAGTAGATGGGAGTTGAGTGGCAGGGAATTGAAGGAATAGGGGGTGGATTTCTTAAAAGAGATGGGCTTGAAGAGGGCAGGGGAGATGGGAGAAAAACTGCAGAATGACAGGTGATCAGAGGTAGGGTGGGTGGAGGATCAGGTGTGGAAGTTTGAGAGCAGGTTGGGAGAAGAGGAACAGGAAGCAGCAAAGAGAAAGAAATCCATCAGCTCTTCACATTTGGCACTAGAGGTGGGGGTAGAAGGGCTGTGTAAAGGGATTTGAGAAAAGAAGCTTTTTCCTTCAATCTGCAATCTCCTTCAGTCCTACGTCCCCTCCCGCACCCTTCGATCGTCCAACTCTTGTCCTTGCCCTCCAGGGTAATCCTTAGGTTAATAGGAGGATTTGGCAGAGAAGTGGGAGACACAGTAGTGCAGAGGGGAAAGAGAAAAGGGACTGGATGCCACTCGTCCTGGCAGCACCTCTCCTCTGAGCTCCATCTGTAGCCATCCTTTGTTATCTTGCACTTTTCTCCCTCAGTTTCCTCTCCCAGATGCCCACTGGCTCCTCTTTCTGTATTGCAGTAAAATGTTACGTTTTGACTAAGTGTAAGTACAAATTCACTGCTTTCCTGAACTCATTGCCCAAACTACACTTTCACTCACCCGCGATACCTCAGACAAAAAGTTAAAAGCCCACCAGACCTGACTTCTGCTCTTTCCAATCCCTGAACTTTCCAATCCCTGATCTTGGTCTCTTGCTGCATACCAACCCTCCTGGGACACCTGTCCCAGCCCCGATATTTTTCAACTCAGTCTCTTGTTCTTTGTTTTCACTCCTACCACTGTCAGTCTCTGACCGTGGGCTCCTGCTGCCCGCTGCCTGCTGCCCGCTGCCCACTAACAGTGCTGCATAAACAGTTGTCCCAGCCTCCGCTGCTCCCCTACCTCAAAACCTTCGCAGCAAT
This sequence comes from Squalus acanthias, assembly GCA_030390025.1. Taxonomy (NCBI): domain Eukaryota; kingdom Metazoa; phylum Chordata; class Chondrichthyes; order Squaliformes; family Squalidae; genus Squalus; species Squalus acanthias. Next base: position 144,407,231 of record CM059429.1, read on the forward strand.
TTTCAGCTGCACCTTCTTCAGAACTGTCTCTCTGCCCAATTTCGGGGCAGTCCATTGGCTTGGGATTCTAGATTAACCTGCTCTGCAGATCATACCCTGCCTGGAAAGGTAGCTCCCATATTGAATAATGGATGCTGACACTGTGTTTTTTCTGTTTTCATTTTAATTTACGTTCAAAACATGTTGTAAATGAAACAACAACAGAAAACGCTGGAAAAACTCAGCAGGCCAGGCAACATCCGTGGAGAGAGAAACAGAGTTAACGTTTCAGGTCGAAACCCTTCGTCAGAACTGAGAAAAGAGCAGGAAATAGAACAGATAAAAATGCAAGGGGGAGGCTGGGGGGAGGGGGGGAATAACAATGGTAAGTAGAGACATTGAGAGATGCTCAAGGCAAGACAAGATGGTAATGGGACAGGTTAAGAAACAAAAGGTGAAGTGTGAAATGCTGGCAGAATGAGAGACAGCTGCCGTAGGGGGAGAGAGAGAAAAAAAAGGAAAAAGGCACGAACCAAAAGGGTGGATAAAATGTTATATATATATATATATATAATATATATATATATATATATATATATATATGTGTGGTGGGGGCAGAGGTTATGATCTGAAATTGTTCAACTCGATATTGAGTCCGGAAGGCTGTAAAGTGACTAAACGAAAGATGAGGTGCTGTTCCTCGAGCTTACGCTGAGCTTCCGTGGAACAATGCACGAGGCCGAGGACAGTGAGGTCTGAGTGGGCGTGGAGGGGTGAATTAAAATGACAAGCGACCGGAAGCTCGGGGTCACCCTTACGGACTGAACTGAGGTGTTCCGCAAAGCGGTCACCCAATCTGCGTTTGATCTCCCCAATGTAGAGGAGACCACATCGTGAGCAGCGAATACAGTATACTAGATTGCAAGAAGTACAAGTAAACCGCTGTTTCACCTGGAAGGGGTGTTTGGGGCCCTGGAGAGTGGGAAGGGGGGATGTATAAAGGCAGGTGTTGCATCTCCTGCGCTTGCACGGGAAGGTGCCGGGCGAGGGGGAAGGGGTGCTGGGGGTGATAGAGGAGTGGACTAGGGTGTCTCGGAGGGAGCGTCCCTACGGAATGCTGAAAGGGGAGGTGAGGGGAAGATACGTTTGGTGGTGGAATCACGTTGGAGGTGGCGGAAATGGCGGAGGATGATCCGTTGAATGTGAAGGCTGGTGGGGTGAAAGGTGAGGACAAGGGGAACTCTATCGTGGTTCCGGGAGGGAGGGGCCGGGGTGAGGGCAGAAGTGCGGGAGATAGAACGGACACGGTCCTTTTTCCTTTTTTTTCTCTCTCTCCCCCTACGGCAGCTGTCTCTCATTCTGCCAGCATTTCACACCTCCCCTTTTGTTTCTTAACCTGTCCCATTACCATCTCGTCTTGCCTTGAGCATCTCTCAATGTCTCTACTTACCATAGTTATTCCCCCCCCTCCCCCCAGCCTCCCCCTTGCATTTTTATCTGTTCTATTTTCTGCTCTTTTCTCAGTTCTGACGAAGGGTTTCGACCTGAAACGTTAACTCTGTTTCTCTCTCCACGGATGTTGCCTGGCCTGCTGAGTTTTTCCAGCGTTTTCTGTTGTTGTTTCAATTTTCCAGCATCCGCAGTATTTTGCTATCGTATGTTGTAAATGAGTTGGCTTACTGTGAGTTTTTCATAGGTCTCTTGAGAGGTGTAACTTCTCCTTGACGACAATCATCTTGTATATGTTGTTCGGTAAGATCTGATAACGTGAAGCAGGAAACAACAGAACCACATTCATTAAGTGTAATGAGCCTAGACTTTCTGCTGCTGGCCATCTGCTGTAGCAGTGTAAACTGGGCGGTAGCTAGCAGCAAATGGGTAAGAGTTCCATCCTGTCAGAGCTCCGTCCCTTTGTGCTGCAGGGTGTGGTGCAGATCAGCAGCGTACAAAGCACTCGCTTCCAACAGGCGGGGGCTTCAATTAAATATTAATTTAGGGGCAGGGATATCCCAAATGTCAGTTCCTGACGTTTAGTGGTGCAGGACCTTGTTTCTAAAGGACACCAATGTGAAGTGGGCATTTAGAATTGCGGTGGAATCAACTGTGGCAGCGATTGATTTGTAGGTCACAGGTCAAGTGAAACTATGCAGAATCAAGTTGATCATTACTTGATCACTTGTATTATTGTTCTGTGAAGAAAGGAAAGAGAACCTACGGAGTGATGCAAATTAGGTCAGGCTGTGCAAGAGATGCGTTTTGCCGACATACTGGGGTTGGCGCTGTGGAATAGCACAAAGGACCATCATCCTCGCGATTATCTCATGCATCACTACCTCTATTTGAGCAGTCATCACAGAGGAGGTGCAGGGAGGATGGGAAGCCCCTGCAGTGAGTTCAACATAAGGACCGGGCCAGTTAATTTGCTTAAACTTGCCACTTGCCATTTGGTTCTAAACTGTGCCAAAGACAGAAAATTTATGCTAGACTATCTGCAGAGAACATTCATTGGAAAAACTGACTGTAATCTTTACATATTGGTCTAAAAATATATTGCTACAGTCAATAAAACAGTGAAGAGCAAAGTCTGCCTGCTGATCACTATCACCAATAGTCACTCTGTTTGTTCACCAGCACTGTTGCCAGGGTTCTCCATACCTGGGTGGGAACTGTAAGCTTGTGACACACCCCATAATTGTCTACAGTTTCATGAAATACCCAATTTTAATATTTTTAAATGGTCAGTGTAAGTTGGCCAGGACTTCAATCAGTGGGAATTTGTTAGTGTCTACTGTAACGTTAGGCAGTCATGCCTTCCTCTGGCATACACAGCTTCTCCTCTGGGAACGGCCGTGGTCACCTTCTTATCCTAGTTTAACTAACCTAGATGTACATCATCACACTCTATTGTAATAATGTTACATTACTCTCTGGGCTCAGAGACTTAGGGGGAAAAATTCAGTTGGTTTGCGCCTCCCGTTAGCACCTTAAGAGGGCGCTAATGGGCTGCAAAGCAACTAGCGCCCATGTGCGGCGATGTTTGCGCCGCTCACAAAATTAACTAGACATTTTGCGGCGGCGCTAAACACTACCGCCACGATCTCCTGCGCCGGCAGATCGTGACGTCAGTCGAGTGTGCAACGCCCCGGTAGCGCCCCGGACCAGATATTGAGTTGCGCCCCCTGCCTTACCACCTGCCGCTAGCAACGACCGGTTGAGGGGAGCGTTTTGCTGTCAGGAAGGGACTGGGGGAGCGCTATTTAAAGGCGACCGCTTGCTGCCTTTTTTTGTTGGTGACATTTTTGAACCACGCATTCTGAGAGAGAGAGAGAGAGAGACTTCTGGAGAGATTCAACGCTGTGTGAAGGAGTTTTGGGTACTGAGCAGCACTTTGCAGGTTCATTTTGATTTGCCCTTCCTTGTATCGATTTAGAAGAGACTGTGGGGGCTGCACTCTGAGCTCTTTCCCTGGTACTCTCCATTGTTCTTTCCAGCAGATTTGATGTACAGGTCTCTCCAGGCCGAGATTCAAGGCTGCAATGAGCAGGATGTGGATGGAGAGCAAGATGAATCCTCCCCTTTAAGAACTGGCCGGCACCGGTGTGTCTGTGTTCCATTGCTGACTGACATCACATGAGCTCCACCAGCGCTCTGAGGTAGCGCCTCGCTCCTCTGCCTTTGCGCCTGATTTAGCGCTCCAATCACCTCCAGGGGCGATAAAAGCCAAGTTTGCAGTCGGAGGCGATAATTAGCGCCAGGCGCTAATCTTTGTGTCCAGCCGATAATTGCGCCCCAAACGGGGCGATACTGAATTTTTCCCCCTTAAGCTATTAAAACAGTAGTGCGAAACTTCACTAGTTTTACTTCTGTTTGATTAAGCATTTTTTCTTTCTTAACCTTCCAATTTTTACTCTTTACACTTGTTCTGCTCTTTGCAGAACTGTTTTAAGTTTGTTTTATAACTTCTAGAAACCATTAAATACCCTTCTTATTTACGTGTCAGCCGTGGCTCAGTTGTTAACACTCTCGCCTCTAAGTCAGAAGGTTGTGGGTCCAAGTCCCACTCCAGAGACTTGAGCACAAAAATCTAGGCTGACACTCCAATTCAGTACTGAGAGAGAGCTGCACTGTCAGAGGCGCCGTCTTTCGGATGAGATATTAAATTGAGGCCCTGTCTGCTCTCTCAGGTAGACGTAAAAGATCCCATGACACTATTTTGAAGAAGAGTAGGGGAGTTATCCCCGGTGTCCTGGCCAATATTTATCCCTCAATCAACATCGTTAAAAAAAACAGATTATCTGCTCATTATCACATTGCTGTTTGTGGGAGCTTGCTGTACGCAAATTGGCTGCTGTGTGTCCTGCATTACAACAGTGATTACACTTCAAAAGTACTTCATTGGCTGTAAAGCGCTTTGGGACGACCTGAGGTCATGAAAGGCGCTATATAAATGCAAATCTTTCTTTTATGAGTAGGCAAAGCATGACTGTATACACAATTTTAATTTTTACTAAATCAATCCCACTTAATGATTTTAAGCATTTGTGGCCGATCCAAGATGAACAATTCTGTCACATGGATCCTTTCTAAATTGTCATTCAACTGGACATGCATGTGTCGATAACTATAACTGCCAGTGTAAATTAGTTTGATGATCGACAGGACTCCAATTAGGTGCCACACTTCTTTTTGCTAGAATCCAGGCCATGGCCTGGACAGTGGGGCTCTGATATCAATTGTTTTCCAAGACTTTCTGTCGTAAGAATGAGCCTTACGCGTGGTAAACTTAATGTAAGCTTTAATCAACTTAAAACGGTGCTGCATACAAAAGAGGTCTTACCCTATGCCTCTTCCAGAGCTAACTGATCAGTCCAGTATTTATCCTGGACTGATTACAGGAAGTGATGTCATACAGGAAGCTGAAAAGTGTTACCACATTCTCCCCCCCCAAAAGATTAGGAGGCCGGAATGCTCCCTCCATTTCGTAGCCGTTGGATGAGGGAGAGCCGCACCCGTTTGGGTTCTCGTAGCGGTAGAGGGCCCCTAGCCCGTTTACCCGCTGCGGGCCATGGACCAGAGTCCGAGTGCTCCAGCCCGCTCTGTGAGGGGTCAGAACGATCCTGACTGTGTACTGGTACCCGAATGGGTGTCGGGCAGGGCTGTGGCAGATCCGTTTCTGAGCGTACGGTACAGGGTTGATCGTGGCTGCGCGTGCGAGCCCCGACGGGCTCATAGTCAGTCTGCCCCAGGTCGGCACGCTGGAGTGAGGTACCAGCCGGCGTCAGATCCCGATCATGATGAGAGGCACCTGGCAAGCCCAGAGATGTGCCTGGTACAATATCATCCCCTGGTGTCCCTCTATGTTTCGGCGGGCAGGGAGCCAGATCCCGCAATGACACGGTAGATTCCCGACCGTCAGGATACCGAATATAGGCGTAGGTAGGGTTGACGTCAGTGAGCTCCACCTCATCTACCAGGGGGTCATTCTTAGACGCCCGGACATATCTTCGGAGTAGCACTGGTCCCGGTGCAGTCAGCCACGACGGGAGAGATGTCCCATAGGATGAGCGACGCTGAAATCGGAAGAACCGTTCATGAGGCGTCGTATTTGTGGCGGTCGAAAGGAGGGACCGTGTGGAGTGTAATGCGTCTGGAAGTACTGCTTCCCAATGCTGGTTGGGTAGGCCCCGAGATCTCAAAGCCAGACGTACCGCATTCCAGATGATAGCGTTAAAACGCTCGACTTGCCCATTCCCAACCGGATGATAAGGCGTCGTTTTGCTGGCAGCAATACCCCGTTCCGAGAGATAGGCCTTGAGTTCTCCCGACATAAAAGAAGGGCCCCGATCTGAATGAACATAGGATGCCATGCCACAGAAAGCAAATACCTGTTCAAGGCAGCTGATAACCGTGGTCGTCAGCATATTGGGGCAGGGAAAGGCAAACGGAAAACGAGAATACTCATCAACCATTGTTAATAGATAAGTGTTGCGAGTCGAAGAGGGCAACGGCCCCTTAAAATCGATGCTAAGCCTTTGCATTGGCTGGGTCGCATGTATGAGTATACCACCCGAGGGGCGGAAAAACCGAGGTTTCAATTCCGCACAGACTCTGCAGTCCGAGCACATCTTCTTTACATCCCCGGTAGAGAATGGGAGATTTCGGGACCGCACGAAGTGCAGCATGCGAGTAACGCCTGGATGACACAACCCATCATGGATGTCTACGAGCGTAGAGGGTGCCATGGCGGAGCAGAATGCTCGTGTGAGGGTATCCGGAGCCACATTCTCCTTGCCAGGTCGATAGTGGATGGTGTAACCAAAAGAGGCCAATTCCAGCCGCCAAAGCTGGATTTTATTATTTTTAATTTTGGTCCGTTTTCGATTATCGAGCATGAAGGCGACCGATCGCTGGTCCGTGATTAAGGTAAAGTGCTGGCGAGCCAGGAGATGACTCCACTTCCGTACTGCCTCTATGATGGCTGTAGCTTCTTTCTCGACTGGAGGATAATGTAGCTCAGCCCCTTGAAAAGTCCTGGACAAAAATGCCACCGGACGACCTTCCTGATTCAGAGTGGCTGAGATTGCCACCTCCGAGGCATCACACTCAACCACGAAAGGAAGACTCTCATCGATGGAGTGAAGAGCCGCTTTCTCCAACTGCTTTTTCAGGAGGTTAAAGGCTGCAACAGCCGTTGTGTCTAGTGGGAATGTGCTGGCCTTCAGTAGAGGTTGGATTCGGTCCGAGAAGTTAGGAATCCATTTCGCATAGTATGCAAACAGGCCGAGGGCCCGGCGCAAGGAGGCCGGATTCTTAGGTGGCGGGAGTTCTTGGAGTGGGCGAAGCCTTTCAGGGTCAGGTTTAATGATGCCATTGCCCACACAATAGCCAAGGATGTTGATAGTTGGTTGTGACTCAATGGATTTAGCCGCATTCAATGTCAAATTACGGTGCTGGAGTGCATCCCAAAATCGTTGGAGATTGGCGTCATGTTCCTGCTGATTGCGACCTGCGACAGTAATATTGTCCAGATAAGGAAACGTATCCTTCAAGTCTTCCTGTTTGACCAGGTCATCCATTGCTCGCTGGAAGACAGCCACTCCATTAGTGACCCCAAAGGGGAGGCGACGAAATTGATACAGCCGCCCATTGGCTTCAAAGGCTGTATACTGCTTGTCTGAGACCTTCAAGGGTACCTGATGATAGGCGCTTTTCAGATCATAAGTCGAGAACACCGTGTACTCAGCCAATTTATTAACCATATCATCGATGCGCGGCAATGGGTATGCGTCCAAGTCCGTATACTGATTGATGGTCTGTGAATAGTCAATGCACAGCCGTTTCTTGTGAGGTTGTAGAGGGTTCTTAACAATAACGACCTGGGCGCGCCATGGCGACGAACAAGGCTCGATGATATCCTCTGCTAACAGCCGAGAAATCTCAGCCGCAATAAAAGACTGGTCTTCCTGACTGAAACGGCGTGACTTTGTTATAATCGGTTTGCATCGAGGAGGGATACTGGCAAACAGTGAGGGTTCATCCAGTGAAGCTGCTGACAAGGCACAGAACGGTAATCGAGGTCGTATATTAGAAATAGTGAGTTCAGGTTTGGATCCGCCGAACTCAATGGTAAGCTTCTTATGCTGCTTTTGAAAATCCAGCCCTAAGATAAGATCACTACATAAGTCCTTGAGCACCGAAAGCCGGGTGGAGGGATACCTGTGACCTTTAAGCATTATTTCAACTACACAGAAGCCAGAAATTCTGGTATTAAGTGATGACTGAGCCATCGCAACTGCCTGGTCCGATGGAAAAACATGTAGCTTTAACTGTGCAACAGTCTGTTCCCTAATGAAACTATCAGTGCTACCTGAGTCAATTAAGGCATCTAAAGTATGTCCCTTAATTGATGCTTTTGTAGCTGCATGGAATAGATTCTGAGGACAAGCAGCTGTAATTGGTGTCGTTGCACAAAGAGTGGCTGAAATTCTAGGTGTGTTTCTTCGAGAAAAAACCCGAGAGGAAGCACGATAGTTTTTAGTTGGAACATCCTGATAGGCCCTTACTGGGGCAGTTCGGTAGGACTTAGCTTGATAAGCCCTCGTAGAGGCTCTTGATAGGCAAACCTTTACAAAATGACCCTTTTTGTTGCAATGACTGCAAAACGCATTGCGAGCAGGGCAGAATCTCCGAGGGTGAAACTCATCCCCACAAAAAAAGCATTTCTTAGATTGCCAAGAGGCTGCCACAGTGGGGTCATCATCCTCTTCATCGGTGAAGTCATCAGATCGATCGTCAGGGATAAAGTCCTCCCTAATAGAGTTCACCTGTGGCCTCTTAAATTGCCTGACTGTAGTTAAGGCAGCAGACCGAGGTCTGGGCACTGTAAAAAGGTCTGCATTTCGTTTTGCTAGATCTAGAGAGCAAGCCAGGTCATAAGCTCTCTGCAGCTCAAGTGTCTTACTTTCCAGTAGACGCTGGCGTATAAATGGGGAGGCAAGCCCGCAGATGAACGCATCACGGATCATTTCTTCGCGGTATAGCTCAGCTGAGGCTGCCCGAAAGTTACAGTCCATACTAAGTCTGCGAAGCTCTTGGAGGAATTTATCAATGGATTCCTCCGGCCCTTGTTGGGCTGTAGCTAGTAGATGTCTAGCATAGACCTCATTCGGTGTCTTAGTATATAGTCTCTTAAGCGTCTGAATTGCCTCCTCATAACTGTCCCAGTCTTCCACATACTGAAATACATTCGGGGTGACACAGTTGATGAGTATCCGCAACTTTGAGTTATCATCCGCTTTGCAATACTCAAGAAAATTCTCAAACGTGCGATACCAGTGTTTCCACACCTTACCGGCTGCTGGGGTGTTTGGGTCCAAGTCAAGACGCGATGGTTTAAGGATGTTTTCCATGATGGGTGATTCCCTGGATCCTTAGCTCCGAGTTCGTCCAAAAAGTTTGAGTGCGAAGTTTTTCAAAAGTTGATTAAATTGTCGTAAGAATGAGCCTTACGCGTGGTAAACTTAATGTAAGCTTTAATCAACTTAAAACAGTGCTGCATACAAAAGAGGTCTTACCCTATGCCTCTTCCAGAGCTAACTGATCAGTCCAGTATTTATCCTGGACTGATTACAGGAAGTGATGTCATACAGGAAGCTGAAAAGTGTTACCACACTTTCTTTCTTGTTAGTCTTGCAAGATCCAGAGCACATTAATTATTCCACTATTGTACAAGCTGGACATTTACAACAAGCTGGGCGTTTACAACTTCTACAAATACCTCAGCTGAAATAGTACATGCTATTTTTGGAAGTTCCTACTAATAAAATAATGTACAAGTCCTTTGCTCTAGTTCCAGCTTTATAGAATTCTAATATTAGCCCTTTGATTTACAGAATGTCTAGTGTGTTTTAGAATTGCCAGTTTTCCTACAATTCCCTTGCAGTAATTTCCTGATCTCACCCTTGCCATCACGAAGTGACCAGCCATTTCCTAAGCTGAAAGATATTCATTATACACTAATTCTTAAATTCCCAATACCATGTGAATGTATTAGCCACTCTTTTTGGCTGTAAGGTTAACAAATCATTAGTATCTCATTCTTGCCAATTTTCTCCCCTTCCTTCCTCTCTTGAAGCCATTGACTCGTTGCTGGGGTACAGTTCCTTTGATGCAACCCTCCCTACAGTATCTTTCCCAAGCAGCCACTATCTGTGTGTTTATTTGACAGTAAGTATTAGCAGACTATTTTCCATGGGGACAACCACAGTTGAGTCTGACCCAGTCCTCACCTGATGTTCACACGTGCGCACCATCAATTAGGAGTTGTTGATGGCAATCAGAAGCAGGAGCTCTGGTTGATCTTCCCTTCCTAACCCAGGAGGACCCCTACTACCACTCTCCCTGACATCAGATGACTCAGATCAGAGATTAAACCTGAGATCTTCCTGGTCCCTATGGTTCAGCTACTCACTCTGTAAATCGACTGAGTCGGAGCTTGCAAAAGATTACTTTGATTGATGAAGGAGAATTAACTGCTTTTCTTTCTGATATTGATATTTTTATTTACAGCAATGGTAGTATTACTGCCTATTACTGGTTGCAATTTGCATTACCAAAAGAACATGACCTTTTGATTAAATATACACTAAGTGTAGAAGTGTTGATGAATGTGTTACGACAGCATCTCTATACTGACGGAAGGACAGTGAATATGGGAGTTGAACCATCTTCTGTCACACTACAGGGTAAGCACTTTTATTTATACTCTGTATAAATCAGGCCAAAGATAACAGAAGAAAACCTATATTGTTGATTACTTTAATACTAAACCAAGCTGATTAAAACACTGGTAAACCACGTTGTAAGATAGCGGTTTAGGGAGTGGTCCATTTACCTGCGGGATGTAGGATTGAAAGTGGCCCAAAAAAATGCTGCTAAAGTATAGTAACTTGGTATGTCCCTTTAAGGTGTAATACTGTGCCTTGCTCAGGTGAATTTGTGGTCATAATTTTGGATGCTGTGATGGGGAGACTAAGGTCTTTCTGGATAAATGAGATAAGATAGGCCACATAATCTTCATCTCTATCTATCTTGTGAATCAGATCTCGCTTGCATATAAAGCATAAGTTAATTAAAGAATAGACATTATTCTAAACCTAGTATAGCTTGTATTTGCTATCCTATACTGATAAAAGTAAGAACAGCTAAAAATCAAACCAAAACCATAAAATATGAACCAATGTTGACAATAAATCTGCCACAATCATGGTAAAATATTTAATATTGCTTTTATAATTTACACACATTTGTATTGTGTTATTGATCCTTCCAGTCACCCATATATTACTTTTCTTGGTGTCTTTATAGAGGTGGAACAAGGGGTCATATGGCCAATATAGTGATGCTTCAAAGTGACAGTGAATATCTTTTAAGTATTGACTGAGTTTATTTTGGGTCTTTTACAGTTGCTAATGAAAGATATGTTCGAAGCTTGAAAACCGGTAAGTAGCTCAATTGTAATAGAGTTGGCAAAGCAGTGTTCAGAGCAGCAATCATCAGGATTTAAATTTGGTTGGAACATAAGAAGTTGGTTGAGAATAATACTTGCATTATATCACACTTTTCATCTTAAAATGTCTTAAAATACTTGGCATATTGAATTTTTGTTTTTGAAGTGCAGTGATTGTTATGTAGAGATTTTTCTTAACTCAGCTAAGATAATTGGCAAAAAAGCCAGGGGGAGATGAGGAGAATTTTTTTTACGCAGTGAGTTATGATGATCTGGAATGCACTGCCTAAAAGGGTGGTGGAAGCTGGTTCCATCATAACTTTCAAAAGGGCCAAGGGGAAAGAACAGGGGTGTGAGACTAATTGGATAGCTGTTCAAAGAACCGGCACAGACACCATGGGCCAACGGCCTCCTTCTGTGCTGTATGATTCTATGGGTTTGGGTGCAGATGGGGGGTTAAAACTGGCAAAAATGCGAGCACGTTGGGAAGCCGGCTCCAACCCGCCAACTTCCACGTTTAACTGGAGCTGCTTGCGCAAAACCTCCTCGGGAGAGGCGGGTTGCCTATTAGCATATATTAATTGCTCAGTTAGATGGGTATCTCTCTCCGGCTCCTCACAGCTTTCAGCACATCAAGGGAGGTGTCATTGAAGCGAGGCGTAGCCTTTGCCTGTCTCGAATCCATTCTTAATCTTCCTCTTCTGTTGTTTCAAAGTCCAGCTCCTCCCAAATCCATCTTCGGATTGGCCCTTTAAATACTGGAGTTGAGATCACATCCTGCAGGTCCTCATCACGCCCGCTGCTGCACATTGGATGGCAAACCCAGAAGTAAAGTGATAATGAGCTGGCTGTGTTAAAAAGCCACTGACAGATGCGCTGAACTTTCTTCTGGGTTTCCCCACACGATATCGGATCTCCCCCCCCCCCCACTCCCATGGCTCACAATGCGACTCCGAGTTAATATTGGGGCCTATAATTCAATTAAAGTTTTTTACGGGGCTAAAAATAAACTTACCTTTTTTAAAAGTATTTTTAAATTATAAATGAGTGAAATTTTTAAAAAAACTTTTTTAGACTCTTAGGCTGGTAAAAGCAGACCTTATGCTTTTACCAGGCGTAAGATTTTTAAGGGTTTTCAGCGGGCGGAGGTTCTGCAGAAAGCGGAACACTCCACCCGCAGAGGCCCTTCTCCAGGGCAGGCGTCCGATCTGTCAAGAGGATTCTTGACAGATCGGAAGTGCCGGTTTTCAGCGCGTGCGCTGTGCATGCCTGAAACCGGCACTTGCGAGGTCCCTACAGGTGTGTACACATCTCGTACACACCCGTAGGGATCAGAAAATATGGGCCAATATCTCCTTATGTGGCTTGGTGTTAAATTTTGTCTGATAAAGCTCCTGTGAAGTGCCTTGGGACGTTTTACTATGTTAAAGGCTCTATATGAATGCAGGTTGTTATTGTTGACCCTGTCACTACCTGGAGCAAGGCTGAGGGTGATAGCTGGTACCAAATTGAGATGTGGAGTGGCTGGCTGTGGGAGCAGACCTTGAGTTCCTGTAATAATGCCTGGGGTCAGTGATAGGGGTGGCAGAATGGAGACTGGGCCCCAGGTTGAGGTATGGCGCTCTAGGGTGGGGTGGAGTGGCGGCCAGATCATGAGCCAGTGGTGGGAAGGCTGGGTGCAGAGACAGGACAAGAAAGGGCAAAGAAAATTTGCCTGCACAGTCAAGTGAGTGAATCAGAATAATCTGTGTGCATGAGTCATGATTGTGCTAACCACATGATGGTTGTACCACGTGGTTACCATAGCCCACTCAGAAGATGCAGGCATAAGACAAATGTACAGACAAAATATTTTATGATCATGTGTAGATTTTGCGCTCATTAATTTGAAGTATCTTGTTGTGAATGAAACATTTTCCTGCTGCACATTTCGGTCATTTTACAGACAGTTTAATGCCTTGAAGAAGTTCATTGCTCAGCATCTTAAATTAACTTACTGCTTTGAAATGCTATTCAAAACATTCAAAACTACAAACAGAAGGTGGTGAATTCAACATCCCCAAAAATCTGATATTCCGCATCACAATACTCAGTAAGGTTCGGTGTTATGTTGTTTCACCATCCAGTGGCAGTGGCAGAAAAGAAGCTGTGACAGAATTTAAAAAACTGCTGGGTGGCAGACGATTGCAGGCAGTAATTCAACCCCACTAGCTTTGTTCTCAGCTTGTGATATCTTGGATTCTGTAAATTATTCTTAGTAAACGACTATTCTGTGCTCTTCATATGTCACTGTGTTCTTGGAGGGACCCACCTACTCATAAAGTGAAGTAGATAATGATACCGATTTAATTGTTTTTCTCCAGAGCAAATAGATATCAATTTCCAACCTTTGTTTTCCAGCATAGCCTTTGTTGTTGAAGCTATCTGCTTAGTGAAAAATTGCAGATTGTTGTTTATATATTTATCAATTTGTGCGGTTTCAGTTCATTGTAAATTGTGTTGGAACCTAATCATTATGTTTGTACGGTGTGAGAAAATGTTTTTGAAGAATTTTCTTTGTCACAGACAGAAAGCCATGTTTAAGAACCATCAAACTACCTACTGAGAAATCCACACCGATAGAGTTTCTGTTTGCCTGATGTGAAATGTGTACTCTTTTCCCACAGGGGCTTACCCCACATATCTAAGTCCACAGATCTTAGCTACAAATTGGCAAAACCCATGGCATAGAGACTCCCAAGTGAGAACAGAGATACTGCTGGAATTTAAGCAGCTAAATACACAGCCTACCAGCAAAATGCACTGGTAAGAGTTGTGCTGTTTATTCAGCCAGGATCATACTATCCATTGGGATATTGCCTTACAGGGTTATCTGGAGCTAAGTGGTAAGAACATCCATACCACACTATGCCATGCATATACTGACCGAATCACTAAGGGAAGGTATGAGCAGAATTTATGTTAAGTTGTTTTCAGGAAGTTACAACTTGAGCAGAAAACTGAAAATTAATTAGTAATTTGTAATAACATCTTTGTTGTTCAATAATGCCTAAGAGGAGATGCATGGGTAAATTCAGCACTCCCGCATCGCCCAACATCGAGCCATGCTCGCAGGGAGCATGGGTTAGAGAATTAAGACTGCTATGTTGTAGTCCTATCCCTGAGCTGCGTTCCCTTCGAGTGCAGCTCAATACTGGGAGCATTGGAACACTGAATTTACCTAGTACTCTTGTCTTGGAAAAGTGGTTATTGCATAACTTTTCATTTCTTTGGAAGCACGCAGTGTCATATAAATCGCATGCATGTATGTGACATTTATATTGAGGAAGTATGGCTTTTATTCTTACTCAGTAAAAGAGGCATTTAAACTTTTTATTTTAGTACTTTTGATTACATAACTACCACATGAAATGAAGAAACCCAGCAAAACTACAAATAAAGGAATAAAAAGTCAGAATCATGCAGTATACAGTAGAATGGCAATTTTGCAATAATAAACTTAAAAAAAAACTTAAATACAAGCTGGTAACAGTCAAGCTTAAGGCAATCAACAGGTACATTAAAAGATCATTTAGACTAAGTTTAAAAAGTATTGCGATGAGAGTTTCAACAAGGATTAGGCCAAGGATTCCCACAAGAAACCTCCTCGGGCCTATATTGGCAGGAGTGGCTGGGGCAGTACCGCATGTCATGGAATTTACCCTAGGAAGGACCTTAGGTGTGATGTTAAATGCTCCATAATGGGGAATGAATATTTGTGATAGACAAGTGGATTTCAAGCCTAAATATTAGAAGAAAATAGGAAAAAATAATAATATGGAGACGGGGAGAAGGAATAAATACAACCAGGTCAGTGCTTGAGGCAGACAAAGTACAGTGAGGGGAGGGAAAGAAAAATAGTCAGAACATTAAGCATCAGCAAGACATTGAAAACCACAGCTCACCACTTGCTTTTTCACAATAATCCAAAAAGGGAGACCATAGCCTGAATTTTCCACGCTGGCCATCCGTCGTTCTAGAATAAATCGGCAGTAGGTAGTGAATAGAAGGGTGGGAGTTCCGTCCTGCTGGAACACTGCCCACTTGGTGCCGTGGCATAGTTTATGGAGATAATGGCATTCAGGTGTGTAGGACATAAATTCTTAATGCCAATGTGAAGTGGGTGTCCAGTGTTGCTAGGGAATCAGCTGTGGCAGTAGTTGATGTAAAGGATACAGATTAAGTGCCTTGAATTTTTAATATTTGTCATTTTTTGGACTGGTTTTGGCATTTTTTTCTGTTGGCATGCAGCTTCTTTGTGCCAATTGTTCAATATTTTTCCCCAGCATCATTATTGGCTCCAATAGGTTGCCTAATGGGACTCCTCCTACCCAAGATTTTGGAAGGGGACCTACAGAGAGATGCCAGGCAGATCAGGGCACACAAGAGATGCTCTGTGCCCACCTGCCGAGACCCTCTCATCCGCATCTGGAGACAGAGGTACCCAGACCTCATTTGGGCAGACGTTTAGTATATGCAGAGGCTCCTGTTCCCAAAGGAAGCTAACCAGCTGACACTACATATGTAAATGACTCAGCGTAATACTGGATGCTTCCTTGGAAGCACACCAATCACAGTATGTCATGCTTAGTGGCACTGCATGAAAAAAAGTATGTCTGGGTGATCAACAGGCAATGTACCCAGATTGGTCACAGCTGCCAAGATGCTACATATCTGCAGGCCCTGGTACACCTACCTGTTAATAACTATGGGGAACTGTCTACACAGGGTCCAGGTCAGCAGGGAGCCAGATGTAAAGTTATGCCATCTGCTGCAATGACACTAGAAGCTACCATGCAACATAGAGCTGTCCTGTTCAGTGCCAGTAATGGTCAGCTTTGGCCTGAATCTCTGCTCCATCTCGAGACATACTGCCATGCTAATCAATGGGCATGGTGCTGTGGATTGACATCAGAGGCCATGTTCCTCAAAAGCACTCCGTGCAGCACAACATGCACTTCAGTAGCCAAAGAATGGGTACTGGGCTACTGCATCATTAACCTGCAGACTCATGCCTGCACCTTGGGTTTCCTTTCCCTTCATTTTGCTTGTCACTTCTTAGTCACCTGCCCTTTCAGCTCTGGCATAGGCTGCTAATGGATTGAGATGCCTTCGGAGCCTTTTTAAAGGCTTTCAGAATTGTTGTTCCCTATTCTAAATTTCCCAATAGTTGTCCTCTTCCCGTTAAATTTCATTTCACGCAGTTGTTCTTTCTCATAATCACCCTAAGATATGCTAATGAGCTGATCTTGCTAAATCAAGGGCAAACAGCACACTTCCATTTAAGTTTGTTTATAACTCACCACTTGTCATTCGAGTCTAAACTGTATCCATAGTACAAAAGCTAGGTTCATATATGAGTACATTTAGCCGGGGGTAGTTGAGGTGATTAGATAATTCTCTCCAGTTGAGCCATTTTCCACAAATCACCTTTTCCTATCTGTGTGAGATGGCATCTTCCAGAAAATGGGAAGGCAACATACAATGCAAACAGAAGGTTGATTGAGTATCCCATAGTAGAATCCAATGGGATCTCCAAAGACACAAAGCAGTGGGTTTGATTCAATAGAGATATATGTGATGGACTTTGTCTCTTCAGAAGATATGCAACTGTAAGCTTGTGTTTCCTTTTTTGTTTTTTTTAATGCTAGATATTCTCTTTGGGTTCAGCAACACTGGCAACTCCCAGAAGTAGACCTCACATCTCCTACAGCATACTGCAGTATATCCCGTGTAACCACATGGTCACTTTTATGTTGGAAGAGAGAAGAATAATTCTCTTTCAGACCATGACTCAGGCTATAAAACAACAGATAAATTTATTTAACATTAAACAGGCAAATAAATAACACCCAGTGCAAATTGTATTTTACAAACTTTATTATTCTTCTCAAAATGTCAAAACAGCAAAGGTGCTTATTCTGTGCTAACCCTCAACATAGGAGAAGATTATGGGGTCAGAAGCTCAGAGCAGGGTTGAATAGGATGCCGAGGTTGCGAACTGTCTGATTCAACCTGAGACAGTGGTCAGGGAGGGGAATGTAACCCACGTTCCTGATGTAATTAATCTTATACATGTTTTGTAAATTCTAACATTCTATCCAATGGAGAGTCAAAATGCCCAATACACTACAGCCTATGGAAAGGAGAGCTGGGGACTAGAAATATATAAAAGATCACAATATAAAAGGACATTTTATGTTCTTCACATTCCAAGGTCTCGAATGTCTAAAGGGGCATGAATATTGACAGCCAGTGGTTCAGTCGCTAAAGCAAAAAGCAGAGGTAAAAAGGTGCATACTTGCCTAGTGTCTCAGAACAGGTCAAATGAAGAAAAATCAATCCATTGAGACTCAGCACATCTAAGACAGTCAACTCCAGATTTGACTATTCCATTACTCTCCTGGTTGGCTTCCTATTATCAACCATAGAATCATAGAATCATAGAAAGTTACAGCACGGAAGGAGGCCATTTCGGCCCATCGTGTCCGTGCCAGCCAACAAAGAGCTATCCAGCCTAATCCCACTTCCCAGCTCTTGGTCCGTAGCCCTGCAGGTTAGAGCATCCCAAGTGCACATTCAAGTACTTTTTAAATGTGGTTAGGGTTTCTGCCTCTACCACCCTTTCAGGCAGTGAGTTCCAGACCCCCACAACCCTCTGGGTGAAGAAATTTCCCCTCAAATCCCCTCTAAACTTTCCACCAGTTACTTTAAATCTGTGCCCCCTGGTTTTTGACCCCTCTGCTAAGGGAAATAGGTCCTTTCTATCCACTTTATCTATGCCCCTCATAATTTTATACACCTCAATAAGGTCTCCCCTCAGCCTCCTCTGTTCCAAGGAAAACAAACCCAGCCTATCCAGTCTTTCCTCATAGCTAAGATTCTCTACTCCCGGCAACAACCTTGTAAATCTCCTCTGTACCCTCTCTAGTACAATCACATCTTTCCTGTAATGTGGTGACCAGAACTGCACGCTGAGGCCTAACTAGTGTTTTATACAGTTGAAGCATAAGCCCCCTGCTCTTGTATTCTATGCCATGGCTAATAAAGGCAAGCATTCGTATGCTTTCTTAACCACCTTATCTACCTGGCCTGCTACCTTCAGGGATCTGTGGACATGCACTCCAAGGTCCCTTTGTTCCTCTACACTACTCAGTGTCCTACCATTTAATGTGTATTCCCTTTCCTTGTTAGCCCTCCCCAAATGCATTACCTCACACTTCTCCGGATTGAATTCCATTTGCCACTGTTCTGCCCACCTGACCAATTTATTGATATCTTCCTGCAGTCTACAGCTTCCTTCTTCAGTATCAACCACCACAGCCGATTTTAGTATCATCTGTAAACTTCTTAATCATACCAGATCATTGATATAGACTTGTAAACCCTCCGTAAACTTTAACTCATCCAAAACTCTGCTTCCTGCTCCCTGTTTCCTTTCCTGCACTTGCCTATCATCCTTGTCCTTGCTGACCTACATTGGCTCCTGGTCCTTCAATATGATAATGGCCTAGAAATTCGAGTGGCCGGCTTGCCGCGGGGGTAAGGATCGCGCGCGCTCTTACCCACCGCGCCTGCCGTTGTGTTTTGGGCCCACAGGAACTTCGGGTCCCGGGCCTCTCCCAAGAGCTGGCGCGTAGTGCTTGCGTGTTCCAGGGGCGCAGTTAGTGCGATGCGACCCCTGGGATCACGTGGGCCATGGAGAGCCAATGGCAGCAGACCATCTTTCATTCATAGATTTGACAGGAGACCTGTCAAATCTATGAATTGAAATCGGCCCCAAAAGAACAGCTAAACTTCAAATAATTTTTTTTAAAAAACCATCACATTTATAAAATAACTATAGTTAAATAAATTAACCACTTTAAACAAAAATTTAAATTTTTGAAAAAATTAAAATACTTTTTAAAAGTTATAAAAATAAACTTACCTTTCTTTAAAGTATCTAAAAAAGATAAACCTGTTGAAAAAAATTTAAAATTATACTTAATTAACTACTTACCTTGTTCAAAAGGGGTCTTACGCCTCCTTTTTACTAGCGTAGAATCTTCAATACTTACCCTCGTGTTGAAACCTGAAAAAAAATCTAAGTGTGCTGCGTGCGCGCAGCCTCTAGCGCACACGCGGTTCACCTAGGAACCGCCCTCTTCACCAGACCGGAAGTTCCGGTTTCCCGCGCATGCGCAGTGCATGCAGGAAACCGGCACTTCGGGAATGAATACGGGTGAGTACACACTGAGTACTCACCCGGGAACGGCCGAATTTTTGGGCCATTGTGTTTAAATCATTTCACAGCCTTGCTACCCCCTATCTCTGTAACCTTCTCCAGCCATACAACTGCCTGCCCCCCCCCCCCCCAACTCTGTTCCTCTGACTCTGGCCTCTTGTGCATCCCCCCTCCCTTTGCTCCACCATTGACAATCGTGCCCCAAGATCTGGAATTACCTTCCTAAACCCCTCCACCTCTCGACCTCCCTCTCCTTTAAGACCCTCCATAAAACCCATCTTTCTGAGCGAACTTTTGGTCATGCCTTTTAATATCTCCTCCTTTAGCTCGCCGTCTATTTTTGTCTGATTGCACCTTTGTGAAGTGCTTTGGCACATTTTTCCATGTTAAAAGCATTATATAAATGAAAGTTTTGTTGTTTTTGTTAAGCAGCTTAGGCCGGGAATTTCCATGAAGCCCTTCTTGCTCCGCCACCGTAAATTTGCTGGAAATGCAGTGGAAACCCTGTTTATGTGCATGAGTGCCGTTCTGAGGAAATTTTGTTCCTTAGTTCTGGATGAAAAGTATCTAGCTAAGAAGATCCAGTTGGCTACACACAAAATAGGTGAAGCGAGTATTCTAATTCCTTTGGATTTGTTTGTGTCTTTTTAGGTCAATGTGTATTTCGGGTTCTGTTATTGAGCAAAGAACAGACGTTCGATTCACTGAGATTAGTGAACTGCAGCAAAAACAGCAGTAACTATTGGCTGGTGCAGGGAGAGGGTGGTCGCTCCATCAAAGCTACAATTTCAACTAAAGATGAAGGATCTGTCTGCAGTGGTGTGGATGTGGCAACGTATAATACTTGGTTCCCAGACTCTAAACAAACTGTTAGTAAGTACGTGTCATTCAGAGAAACATTGCATTCGATGAATTTGAAAATAGTTGTGTATTCTTTGTTTTGCAGACTATGATATTTATCCCATATATCATGGTTGTCTATTTTAATATACAACTAAATGTTTAATGTACAATTAATTTAAAAACCCTCAGTTTTAAGAAAGCTTCCATTTATAAAACCTCCCCCATTCTCACTAGATATTCCATTAAAGTCTATGACAATAGCTGGTCTACCCCAAGAATTTCAGCCAACATGTTAGGCCCAGTGGAAGCCACTCCTGCCGAGATCAAGGATAGTTCTATTGTGGGCCTAATGTACAGAGCTAATGTAATCCATCTCAGAGGGGATCAATTACCTCCAATTGATAGCTCTTCTTTCCCTTCAAGGAAAATTTTAAAAAAGTTTAAGTCACCTTCAGGCCTCTGTTATCCTCAGGCAGCACCACACTGCTCTGATTGTCCACCTTCCCCGATTATTAAAATGATCCCATCCCCGCGATTTGGGACATGATGAATGTTTTGAGATGTGGTCGGTCAAAAGTCCTGCCCCACCACACATCGGGTAATGGAACAGGAATGCTGGAATTTCGACTGGTACGGATTTACACCTCTACAGGAAAAAAACTTTATTATAACAAAAAATTTATTGTACCATCTGTGCTGAGATTTCAGAGAATAATTTACGATGTACCCGCCACATGTGCAGGGAGTGCCATGCTGTAAATTCCTGACACTAAGTCATGTGGCTATTGTGCGCCCAGTTTTTCTGACGTGCACTGTGCTGGGATAGTTGGAGACTCCCGTTCCTGGCAAGCGAGAGACTCGTTAAGCCTCCAAAATTACGATAGCCCAGATTTTGCTGGAGCGGGGCATCTCACTTACTGAGACTATTTCCCTCGCCCTTCAGCTCAAAAATCTTTTGCCCTGCAAGATGGTGGAGATGCGAGCTGATACTGGCGCAGTGAGGGCAATGGGGCACCTGTGACCTTGGTGAATGACGAGATCAACAAACTATTTCCTTAACCAATGAGATTTAAGGATTGAGAAAGAAACAGAGGAACGACGGAGAAGGAAATAGGGTGAATTAGAATCAAATCAGGTACAGAAAGAGAAATAAAGTGAGGGAACGAAAGATTGGATTGAGAGAGAGAAAAAAGACAGAATGGAAAGTAAGAAAAAAAAATGTCATTTAATATTTACAAAAATCTCTCACAATTTACTCCCTGTAGGAATGAGACTCAGCAGTTTAAATTGTTCCCTTTCTGGGCTGAAGACGTTGAGTGGCATTGCAGTAACATGAATATCCTCATTAAAAAGATAATTGCACTATTGAGTAGCCGCCCTAACTTTCTGTGTTTAATTGGCAGGTTTAATTGGCAATTAATGCGCAAATGCAGTAATTTCATGAAACTCACAGGGAGGTTGAGGGCGAGCTGCCAGTTTCGCGAGGCTAACAGAAGAACAGCTGGTGCAATTGTACATGTTTTTGGAGCTTTCCTATACTTGGCTAAAGTTTGAATAGTCTACAGGGAGTGGTCTGGCTGGTGCTGAAGTACTTTACTGTTCATTTAAAAGCTTGTGCTGAAACAAGTTGCTTCCAGACATGGGTGGCCTGGTAGGCCTTTCACTGAAAATTGAGCATGACTGGGAGAATGAAGAGAGGCCACTCAGAGCAGGACAAGCTGCTTGAAGAGGGAGAGGAGGAGGAGGAGGTGGAGAAAGGCTCTCGGCAGGATTCCATATCCGCCCAGGGTCTTTAGGGAGCAATTCTCTTACCTCAACTTCAGCGAGGATCAATGCATGTGAGACGTCTTCGCTTCACAAAAGAGGTCATGACTGAAATCTGCCAATGGCTACAACCACAGCTGCAACCTCAAAGCAGGGCAAGGAATGCATTGGATGTGGCAGTCATGCTGGAATAGCTGCCAGTGTGTGCGAGTTGTGGGTGCGAGGCTTGCAACAGTGCTGAGTGTGTGAAGCATATGAATTGAAGGGTTGAGTACAGATTGATAGAGATTGGTGGTAGGTGGGTGATGGGGGTGTAGTGAATTGAGCAGTGGATGAGGTTAGTGGTGCAGTTGATAGGATTTGCCATTTGAAGATGAACTCACTCACCTTGACAACTCGTGACAGATCGTTAAACTTCTTCTTGCACTGCATCCATGTTCTTGGAGCAAGACTCCTGGCGTTGACCTCCATGCTACTTTCTTCCCACTGCCTCCTGAGCATATGCCTGGAGGGCCTCCTGCTCCCTTGTGGATACAGGATGTCTCTCCTTTCCACATCTTGCACCAAGACCTCCAGTGCATTGTCAGAAAACCTTGGTGCTCGCTCTCTCACATGTTCAGCCATTGCTTAAAGTATCACTGCCCAGATTCACTATTCAAAAAACTCCCACCATTTCTTGCAGCCACAATGCACCTCCCCTTTAAGAGGTGGAGGCTGCCTTTAAGTGGCGCTAGCCACTCGCAATATCGGGCCCCCTGCTGATGTGTGCGGCCAATGAACAGTGCGAGTAGCGATGGCTGCACGTAGCAATCATTTCAAACAGCAGGCAGCATGAATTTAACAGGCTGCCTGCAACGCAATGAACGGGTGTGGGTTAATCACGTACCACGATCCCCATGCCCGTTTTCAGGGGTTAGCCAATTTAACCTCCATGGAGTACAAAAGCACAGAATCTATGCCATACCTTTATAAAACACTGGCTAGGCCCCAGCTGGAGAATTTTGGCCAATTCTGGGCACCACACTTGGAAAGGATACAGAGGAGATTTATTAGAATGGTACCAGGGATATAGGACTTCAATTATGTGGAGAGACTAGAGAAACTGGGATTGTTCTCATTAGAGCAGAGAAGGTTACGGGGAGATTTTAAAAAGGTGTTCAAAATCATGAAGGGTTTTGATAGAATAAATAATGAGAAACTGTTTCCAGTGGCAGAAGGTCCAGTAACCAGAGGACACAGATTTAAGATAATTGACTAAAGAACCATAAGCGAAATGAGGAGAATTTTATTTATGCAATGAGTTGTTATGATCTGGAATGCACTGCCTGAAAGGGTGGTGGAAGCAGATTTAATAATAACTTTGAAAAGGCAATTGGAGGGGAAAAACTTGCAATGGAATTAATTGGATAGCTCTTTCAAGGAGAACAACCCCAGCTTCTGAAGTCCCGCATCCCTGGTCCCATTCTAGTAAATCTCCTCTGCACCCTCCTTAAGGCCTAGCCATCCTTCCTAAAGTGTGGTGCCCAGAATTGGACACAATACTCCACCTGGCGCCTAACCAGTGATTTAGAAAGGTTTAGCATAACTTCCTTGCTTTTGTACTCAATGAGGGTAATTTTAACCGCCCCAGGACAGGTGGGACAGGGGCGGGGGCAATGTTCTCTTTAAGCTGCGTGGCCGATCAGCGCTCTGCAGCTCCCCCAATCACCCCGACTCCCCCCGATCACCCCGACTCCCCCCCCCGATCACCCCGACTCCCCCCTCCCCCGATCACCCCGACTCCCCGACTCCCCCCCGATCACCCCGACTCCCCCCTCCCCCGATCACCCCGACTCCCCCCGATCACCCCGACTCCCCCCCGATCACCCCGACTCCCCCCTCCCCCGATCACCCCGACTCCCCCCCCGATCACCCCGACTCCCCCCTCCCCTGATCACCCCGACTCCCCCCCGATCACCCCGACCCCACTCCCCCAATCACCCCAACTCTCCCCCCCACCCCCCGTGATCACCCCGACCCTCACTCTCTCCCCCCCCTCCCCCACGATCAATCACGCTCTACCCAGCCCCCAAGGATCTCTTTCCCCCCCCTCCCCCTTCACCACCACTTAACCTACCTGTTCCTCGGCTGCAGCCTTTTCCAGAGTCTTCCTTGCCCGACAGGCAGCAAGCATGTTAATCAGGCTGGCTTTCAGGCGGGGAACCTCAGGGGGGAAAAAAATCACATATGGCGTGGAGATAAAACTCCATGGTGTTCGGCGAAACCTGCACTCCCGGGTCTCCGCCCATGACTCCTCCCCCCGCCCAGTAAATATCGGGGTCATTGAGTGGAAGAGTTCACCTTTATAAGTGTCAGTCACCTCAAACAGCCGTGTTAGTGCCCATGATAACCTCAGGTTAATAATTCATCAGAATCCAGACATACTAGCTGGTACTTTCACTTCTAATTGTATGTTATCCTCTTATTAGACATTAATCGTTCCAGAGATCAGTTGTAGCCTTTGATCTTCAAGCGATGTCTTGTGGCTTGCCACCATTGATTAAAATAGGGTGAACAATTAATGTGAACATAGAACAAAAATACTGGAGTCAAAACTAAATTTTTGTGTATTGTGATGTGTTTGCAAAGGGCTGCTAACAAGCAGTTATCTACTTACCACTAGCAGGCATTCATTTTGAATCATTTTACTGAAAAGAATCAATTAATGCTATAGGCTAGATATTAGACTGCTCTCTGTAGGAAATATAAGTTGATTTGGAGGCTGGAATTTTCATTCATCTTCTGCCCCACTAAGTTTCTGATAGTCTAACCACCACTGTTTAATTTTAAGTCACTCACCACTGTTGCATTTTCTACTTCCGCAGAGGAAGCAGGGACTTTCCTATGATGTTAATCTCTATGAACTTTCCATGACCCCCAGTTGGAGCTGATTCTCAATGAGTAACTTCTGTTCTTGGAAACATACCGACAACTCATGGACCATGTGACACTGTAGACAGCTGGGTGGGGTGGCTCAGGGTCAAATCCTATCAGAAAGAATCATAGAAATTTACGGCACAGTAGGAGGCCATTCGGCCCATCGTTTCCGTGCTGGCTGAAAAAGAGCTATCCAGCCTAATCCCACTTTCCAGCTCTTGGTCCGTAGCCTTGTAGGTTACGGCACTTCAAGTGCATATTTACTTTTTAAATGAGGGTTTCTCCCTCTACCACCCTTTCAGGCAGTGAGTTCCAGATCCCCACCATCCTCTGGGTGAAAAAAGTTCTCCTCAAATCCCCTCTAATCCTTCTACCAATTACTTTAAATTTATTCCCCCGGTTATTGACTTCGCTGCTAAGGGAAATAGGTCCTTCCTCTTCACTCTATCTCGGCCCCTCATAATTTTATACACCTCAATTAAGTCTCCCCTCAGCCTCCTCTGTTCCAAAGAAAAAATTCCCAGCCAATCCAATCTTTCCTCATAGCTAAAATTCTCCAGTCCTGGCAACATCCTCGTAAATCTCCTCTGTACCCTCTTTAGTGCAATCACATCTTTCTTTTTCTTCATTAGTTCATGGGATCTGGGCGTCACTGGCAAGGCCAGCATTTATTGCCCATCCCTAATTGTGCTTGAGAAGGTGGTGGTGAGCCGCCTTCTTGAACCACTGCAGTCCGTGTGGGAGGGAGTTCCAGGATTTTGACCCAGTGACGATGAAGGAACGGCGATATATTTCCAAGTCAGGATGGTGTGTGACTTGGAGGGGAACTTGGAGGTGATGGTGTTCCCATGCGCCTGCTGCACGTGTCCTTCTAGGTGGTAGAGGTCGCGGGTTTGGGAGGTGCTGCTGAAGGAGCCTTGGCGAGTTGCTGCAGTGCATCTTGTAGATGGTACACACTGCAGCCACGGTACGCCGGTGGTGGAGGGAGTGAATGTTTAAGCTGGTAGATGGGATGCCAAGCTGCTTTGTCCTGGATGGTGTCGAGCTTCTTGAGTGTTGTTGGAGCTGCACTCATCCAGGCAAGTAGAGAGTATTCCATCAC
Organism: Squalus acanthias; assembly: GCA_030390025.1. Lineage (NCBI taxonomy): Eukaryota > Metazoa > Chordata > Chondrichthyes > Squaliformes > Squalidae > Squalus > Squalus acanthias. The sequence continues at coordinate 144,433,109 of CM059429.1, forward strand.
ACTCCTTACTTGCGCCTTGTAGATGGTGGAAAGGCTTTGGGGAGTCGGGAGGTGAGACAGTCGCCGCAGAATACCTAGCCTCTGACCTGCTCTTGTCGCCACAATATTTATGTGGCTGGTCCAGTTAAGTTTCTGATCAATGGTGACCCCCCAGGATGTTGATGGTGGGGATTCGGCGATGGTAATGCCGTTGAATGTCAAGGGGCGGTGGTTAGACTCTCGCTTGTTGGAGATAGTCATTGCCTGGCACTTGTGTGGCACAAATGTTACCTGCCACTTATCAGCCCAAGCCTGAACGTCGTCCAGGTCTTGTTGCATGCGGGCATGGACTGCTTCATTATCTACGGAGTTGCGAATGGCGCTGAACACTTTGTAGTCATCAGTGAACATCCCCATTTTTGACCTTATGATGGAGGGAAGATCATTGATGAAGCAGCTGAAGATGGTTGGGCCTAGGACACTGCCCTGAGGAACTCCTGCAGCAATGTCCTGGGGCTGTGATGATTGACCACCAACCACCACAACCATCTTTGCTTGTGCTAGGTATGACTCCAGCCAGTGGAGAGTTTTTCCCCCGATTCCATTTGACTTCAGTTTTACTAGGGCTCCTTGATGCCACACGGTCAAATGCTGCCTTGATGTCAAGGGCAGTCACTCTCACCTCACCTCTGAAATTCAGCTCCGTTGTCCATGTTTGGACCAAGGCTTTAATGTGGTCCTAGCGGAACCCTAACTCGGCATCAGTGAGCAGGTTATTAGTGAGTAAGTGCCGCTTTATAGCACTGTCGACGACACCTTCCATCACTTTGCTGATGATTGAGAGTAGACTGATGAGGCGGTAATTGGTCGGGTTGGATTTGTCCTGCTTTTTGTGGACAGGACTTACCTGTGCAGTTTTCCACATTGTCGCATAGATGCCAGTGTTGTAGCTGTACTGGAAAGAGCTTGGCTAGAGGCGCGGCTAGTTCTGGAGCACAAGTCTTCAGCACAACATTCGGGATATTGTTGGGGCCCATAGCCTTTGCTGTATCCAGTGCGCTTAACCATTTCTTGGTATCATGTGGAGTGAATCGAATTGGCTGAAGACTGGCTTCTGTGATGTTGGGGACCTCAGGAGGAGGCAGATATGGATCATCCACTCGGCACTTCTGGCTGAAGATGGTTGCGAACGCTTCAGCTTTGTCTTTTGCAGTCACATGCTGGGCTCCACCATGATTGAGGATGGGGATATTCATGGAGCCTCTTCCTCCCGTTAGTTGTTTAATGGTTCACCACCATTCACAACTGGATGTGGCAGGACTGCAGAGTTTTGATCTGATCTGTTGATTGTGGGATCACTTCGCTCTGTCTACAGCATGCTGCTTCCACTTTTTAGCATGCATGTAGTCCTGTGTTGCAGCTTCTCCAGGTTGGCACCTCATTTTTAGGTACATCTGGTGCTGCTCCTGGCATGCTCTTCCACACTCCTTATTGAACCAGGGTTGGTCACCTGGCTTGATGGTAATGGTAGAGTGAGAGATATGCCGGGCCATGAGGTTTCAGATTGTGGTGGAATACAATTCTGCTGCTGCTGATGGCCCACAGCGCCTCATGGATGCCCAGTTTTGAGCTGCTAGATCTGTTCTGAATCTATCCCATTTAGCACAGTGGTAGTGCCACGCAACACGATGGAGGGTGTCCTCAGTGTGAAGACGAGACTTCGTCTCCACAATGACTGTGTGGTGGTCACTGCTACCAATGCTGTCATGGACAGATGCATCTGCGACAGGTAGATTGGTGAGGACGAGGTCAAGTAGGTTTTTCCCTCGTGTTGGTTCTCTCACCACCTGCCGCAGGCCCAGACTGGCAGCAATGTCCTTCAGGACTTGGCCAGCTCGGTCAGTAGTGGTGCTACCGAGCCACTCTTGGTGATGGACATTGACGTCCCCCACCCAGAGAATATTCTGTGCCCTTGCTACTCTCAGTGCTTGTTCCAAGTGGTGTTCAACATGGAGGATTCATCAGCTGAGGGAGGGCGGTAGGTGGTAATCAGCAGGAGGTTTCCTTGCCCATGCTTGACCTGAAGCCATGAGACTTCATGGGTCCAGAGTCAATGTTGAGGACTGCCAGGGCCACTCCTTCCCGACTGTATACCACTGTGCCGCCACCCCTGGTGGGTCTGTCCTGCCGGTGGGACAGGACATACCCAGGAATGGTGATGGAGGAGTCTGGGACATTGGCTGAAAGGTATGATTCTGTGAGTATGAGTATGTCAGGCTGTTACTTGACTAGTCTGTGGGACAGCTCTCCCAATTTTGGCACAAGTCCCCAGTTGGTGAGGAGGACTTTGCAGGGTCAACTGGGCTGGGTGTGCCATTGTTGTGTCCGTAGCTGAGGTCGATGCCGGGTGGTCCGTCTGGTTTTATTCTTATTATTGTGTTTCATAACGGTTTGTTACAATTGAGTGGCTTGCTAGGCCATTTCAGAGGGCAGTTGAGTCAACCACATTGCTGTGGGTCTGGAGTCACATATAGGCCAGATCAGGTAAGGATGGCAGATTTCCTTCCCTAAAGGGCATTAGAGAACCAGATGGGCTTTTTACGACAATCCGATAGTTTCATGGTTACCATTACTGATACTAGCTTTTTATTCCAGATTTATTTAATGTGGTGACTAAAACTGTACGCAGTACTCTAGCTGTGGCCTAACTAGTGTTTTATACAGTTCAAGCATAACCTCACTGCTCTTATATTCTATGCCTTGGCTAATAAAGGAAAGTATCCCGTATGCCTTTTTAACCACCTTATCTACCCGTACTGCTACCTTCAGGCTTCTGTGGACATGCACTCCAAGGTCCCTCTGTTCCTCTACACTTCTCAGTATCCTACCATTTATTGTGCATTCCCTTGCCTTGTTAGCCTTCCCCAAATGCATTACCTCACACCTTTCCGGATTGAATTCCATTTGCCCACCTGACCAGTCCATTGATATCTTCCTGCAGTCTGCAGCTTTCTTCTTCATTATCAACCACACGGCCAATTTTTATATCATCTGCAAACTTTTTAATCATATCCCTACATTGAAGTCTAAATCATTGATATATACCACAAGAAGCAAGGGACCTAGTATGGAGCCCTGCGGAACCGCACTGGAAACAGCCTTCCAGTCACAAAGACACCCGTCGACCATAACCCTCTGCTTCCTGCCACTGAGTCAATTTTGGATCCGAATCCTCTGCAGCTTCAGCAAATAAACGGACCTGCTGAGTTGGTGACATGGTTTTAAGCAACGCAGTGACTGACTACTTGATTTCTGCCCATATTTAATGCTTTGTGAGGAAGAGGGGTTGGCTGTGGCTTTTTTGTACCATCCTGGTTGGGCGGGTGTGGGGATGTTTGGGCACCGTTTACACTCAGTTGAGGAGAAGTGGGGTTGGGTTCGGTCCTGATTTCCTCTCCATGGAGGGAAGTGCTGGTTTCATCTCAGTGAGGTGGGGGTGTGGAGATTCTATGATTCCTGCTGCCTTGGCGGACGGGTTGCACCAGATGTTTGTGCTGCTCCTTTGCAGGTCACATATCATTCTTCTGGGATTTTCAAAGCTTTTCTCATGCTGCAGTGCAAAGGCCACTTTTTTTCTTTATTCGTTCCTGGAATGTGGGCGTCGCTGGCACACTGTTCGCAACCTTGGTGTCATATTTGACCCTGAAATGAGCTTCCGACCACATATCCGTAGCATAACAAAGACTGCCTATTTCCACCTCCGTAACATCACCCGTCTCCGCCCTTGCCTCAGCTCATCCGCTGCTGAAACCCTCATCCATGCCTTTGTTACCTTTAGACTTGACTGTTCCAACGCACTCCTGGCTGGCCTCCCACATTCCACCCTATGTAAACTTGAGGTCATCCAAAACTCGGCTGCCCGTGTCCTAACTCGCACCAAGTCCCGTTCGCCATCTCCCCTGTGCTCGCTGACCTACATTGGCTCCCGGTTAAGCAGCGCCTTGATTTCAAAATTCTCATCCTTGTTTTCAAATCCCTCCATGGCCTCGTCCCTCTCTATTGCTGTAATCTCCTTCAGCCCCACAGCCTCCCGAGATATCTGCGCTCCTCTAATTCTGCCCTCTTGAGCATCCCTGATTATAATCGCTCAACCTTTGGGAGCCGTGCCTTCTGTTGCCTAGGCCCTAAGCTCTGGAAATCCTGCCTAAACCTCTCCGCCTCTCTACCTCTCTTTCCTCCTTTAAGACGCTCCTTAAAACCTACCTCTTTGACCAAGCTTTTAGTCACCTGCCCTAATTTATCCTTATGTGGCTCGGTGTCAAATTTTTTGTCTTAAAATACTCCTGTGCAGCGCCTTGGGACGTTTTACTACGTTAAAGGCGCTATATAAATACAAGTTGTTGTTGTTGTTGTTGAGAGAAGATGGTGGTGAGCCACCTTCTTGAACCGGTACAGTCCGTGTGGTGAAGGTAAACATAGCGGGTAAGTCTATTAGCTGAAGCAGTAGAGGATTTGACGCTGATCCACCTGCCGGCTGTTTCATTTTGTTCGGCAGGGACTGTCTGCAATTCTTGCTTACTGGAGGTGGGGGGGCGGGGGGTGGCGAGGGAAGAGGGGTTTGGATCCTTGCTCAGTAGGGTAGATGGGAGGTGCTGCATCTTGCTCAGCTTTGGGGGAGGGCACAATTCTTGCTTGGGGGAGGGGGGAGTCTGTGAATCTTACTGGGGGGTGGGGGGGGGGCAGTGTTTCTTTCAATGGGGTGAAAATCAGGCCGGTTTTACAACAGGCGACTGATCCCCCTCTGCCAGATTATCGGCCAAGCAGTAAAGGTAAAAATGACACTCGCTGTTTTTAATACAGATTAGAAATTTGTGTTTGAATTAGGGTGCACAAGGTATGACATCTGCCAATATGAAACTGCCAATCCCCATGAAATACTGGAGTATAACTGCACTATTGGAAAACATGCCATTTCAGTCCTGGTAACAGCATTGTATTGGACCCCAAAAGGCCCACGCTGATTATTAAAAAACACCCGACATTTCACCATAAAATAAGAATCATACTGGATGGCATTTCCAACTGTTTCTCACGTAAGATGAACGCGCCCCATAATACATTGCATCACGAATTTTCAACTTCAGAATTTCCTCTGACCTACTCCCACACCATCACCATGCAAACTCCAGAAGTTTTAAAAAGTTATTTTTATTTTGTTTTCTGAGTGTACAAATTACTGTAGAAAAAAATTAATACTTCGAAAAGCAAAATGTTAACATACAACATTTCTGCTTACAGGTTCAGTCAAATTGGTCAATCCATTACGAGTGAGATCATTGTTTCTGGGAACATGCTGTTAGTGACCTTTAACCCGAGAGGAGGGTGTAATCTTTCACAATATTCAATTACATTTCTTCAGGTACCAATCACAGGTAAGGAAAGTAAAAGGTTGTTTTCTTTCTGTAGAAAATGCATTTCTTTAGGTTTCACATCATTGGTTTCGCACTTTTCTGATGCTATTTAAATGCACCCTGGACCTTTTAAACCTCAGAGGTTTGACTGCAGGCAACTATAACTGAGGATTGTGGACAAAGGCAGAAAGGCAGGCACAGGAAAAGCAGCAAGAGACCCCGTTTTTCTTATGCTGCATTGGAAGTACTGGTGAAAGTCGGCAGGAGGAGGGACATCTTCTATCCACCAGGCGACAGGAAGATATCCAGGCAAGCTATCCGACACGAGTGGGCAGAGGTGGCCAAGCGGGTCAGTGCCAGAAGTATCGCCTCCCACCTCCCCTCCCCCCAGGACATGGCTGCAATCCAGGAATAAGTTCAATGGCCTCACAAGGATAGCTAAGGTAAGCCTCCTAACTCATATCTGTCATTACTCTCTGCTAATCCTTGCATTACCAGTTGCCCCAGCCTTCCCTCCCTGATTACCAACACACTCCTGCAATCACTGCAGCACACCTCACTCCACCATCTTATGCTACTACTGCAGCACTCTGCACCTGCTACTCTCCTCACTATTACTTCCTTCATCTTCTCACACCTCTGCCATATTTCACATATCAGCAATACTATTCTATCCTGATATGCACGTCCTCAAAACTTCTCAGATCCTCAAAACTTCTCACTATTCTAAGTGAAACTAACACACAATAAGAGGAAGCAGTTAGTCACAAGAGGAGGGCTTCATTCATGTGCTGTCCCCACTTGAAGAACAGGGAATGAACAACATGGGCATGGGGCGTGTCAGGGGGCGGGGCATCTGCAGAAGCTGGAGGACAAGTCCTGCTGAGTTTTAAACCATCTTCCCTTCTCTCTTAAATCTCACTCTTACACGCTACGCATGACAAATTGCTGCTGCTTTCAGAAGCCACTCAATTGTCCTGCTAACCCGTGCCATTAAATGCTAACCCTTGACCCTTTCTTCCATTTCAGATACAGAAGCTCCACACAGCCCTCAGGGAGCAGAAGAAGAGGGCAGCACCGCAGAAGAGGAAGCATCACTCGACCTTACACTTGCAGACACCAGCTCAAAGACTGGCATTCTTACACAGTTCAGAGGTCAGCCTAGAGGGGTTTGCACATGGAGCTGCACTCAGCACAAGCACACCGGAGCAAGGGCAGGGAAATAAGAAGGACGGCCCAGGAAGCAGCTTGCATTCTAGCCCTGCTCCAGAGGGTACAGATGAGGAGATCATAGGCCCACCATACATAAGAAGGTTGATGGCAATACACACAGACATTCCAAGTGCACTGGGCTGCCTGCCTGCAAGCTTGTGCACAATGTTGGAGAGCATGGTGGAGTCCAGCTACAACATGTATGCTGTCTTTCACACAGCATTGAGATCATGCCATCAACCATGGAGCGAGTAGTCAGTTGTGTGAACGCTACAGGGGGCCCAACAGCGATGGAGCCTTTGATGACAGATTCGATGAAAGCTCAGACTGCTGCCATCTTGGCTCTGGGGTCCATCATCTCTGATTTATAAAGCCTGAGGAACAGTGTAGCACAGGCGTTGAGAGCCTCTGTTCTCACACAGCGACAGTGCTGAAGCGCAGCTCCGTGACAGTGGCATTGGCTCCATGGGAGAGGACCTGCTGTACTCTCTCAGGATGACAGCATGCCTGCTTCCTTGCCAGCCACTCAACCAGTGCCCTTGTTGGTGCCAGACAGCCAGCTGGACCAGACTCTGCCCTGGTAGTAGCCGAGTCCCAGCAGTCTGCAGCCGGGTTTTGAATGGCCAGAGTGTTAAGCAACCTCCTTGTCCTCTGGTTCACAACAACACGTTTCGAGTAAGCATGAGACTTTGTAGTGGAGTATATGGAACAGATTTTATTGATGCACAGAAAGGTGATCGGCCTTTAACTGTATACAGAGAGTGACTTTACCGGTTTCTGTATCTTTCGAGTACTCGCTGAGATACTGTTGAAAACCATGATCCTTTATACACCATATTTTAACTACATCAAAGGAAAATGTCAAAATGATGTATCTATTTCCCAAATCCTCTGAAAACAGATTATCTATGTTCGGATATAAACAGGATGACATTAAAGCCTGTTGCTTTAAGATACTGTTAAACTTTTAACTTCCCAAGATGTCCAACATACATCTCTCCAGGATGTCTAACACAGAGCTTCATGAGGTCACCAACCACAGTTATCTGAAATGCCCTCAGTGGGTGTTCATTAGCTTTCCACTTCCCACATTGTAGCCACTGGAGAATCACCTCATAGGAGCACTAGAATATGTCATGTAACCACTTGTCAAATCAAGACTACAGTCTTTTGAGTAGTGAAGTAATATGTTTTGTCCGGGTATAGCTGTTGGTCATAATCTTAGTGACATAAACGGAACACCCATGAACTTGTACATTTTGAGGGCATTGATATGGTCGGTGTCAGGACTGGGTCAGATGGAAGGAAGGGAGTGTTGATGTTCTGGGAAGGGGAGGGATATTTCAGGAGAATCTCTCCTCAATAATATGCTGTTTACAGCTCTGGCAGCTCGCAGCACTGCTGTATCCTCCGGTTTCTTCGTCCCCTTCTTCACCATCCTGCTCCACTTCTTCCTCAGGAAGCACCAAGGCAACTCCCCTTTGTATCATAGAGTCATAGGGGTAGAAATTAGGTCGCGCCCCATTTGGGGCGCAAATATCGTCCGGACGCAAATATTAGCGCCTGGCGCTAATTATCGGCACTGACGGGAAACTTCACTTTTACCGCCCCGGGAGGTGAGTGGAGCGCTAAAGCAGGCGCTGCACACCTCTCTTAAGGCGCAAAGGCCGAGCAGTGAGGCGCTAACTCGGAGTGCTGGCGAAGCTCATGTAATGTCAGTCAGCAATGGAACACACACACAATGGCACGGGCCAGTTCTTAAAGGGGATGGTTAATCTTGCTTTCCATCCACATCCTGTTCATTGCTGCCTTGAATCTCGACCTGGAGAGACTTGCACATCAAATGTGCTGGAAAGAACAATGGAGAGCACCAGGCAAAGAGCTCAGAGTGCAGCTCCCACGGTCTCTGCTAAATCGATACAAGGAATGGCAAATCAAAATGAACCTGCAAAGTGCTGCTCAGTACCCAAAACTCCTTCACACAACGTTGAATCTCTCCAGAAGTCTCTCCCTCTCTCTCTCAGAATGCGTAGTTCAAAAATGCCACCAACAATAAAAGACAGAAAGAGGCCCCCTTTAAATAGCGCCCCCCCCAGCCCCACAGCGATTGATAGCGTTCCAGTCTTCTGGTCGTTGGAAGCGCCAGGCGGTAAGGCAGGGGGCACCACTCAATTTCCGCTACGGGGCGCCCCAAGGGCGTTGCACCATGGAATGACGTCACAATCTGCGCGCGCAGGTGGTCGCAGCGGTAAGTTTTAGCGCCGCCGCACAATCTCAAGTTAAGTTCTCGAGCGGCGCAAACATCGCTGCGCCCGGCCGTTAGCGGCTTTGCGCCCCATTAGCGCCCTCTTAAGGCGCTAACGGGTGGCGCAACCAAGTGAATTTTTACCCCATAGAATCTTACAGCACAGAAGAAGGCCATTCAGCCCATCGTGCCAATGCTGGCTCTTTGAAAGAGCTATCCGATTAGTCTCATTTCCCTGCTCTTTCCCCATAGCTCTGTACTTTTCTCTCCTTCAAGTGTTTATCCAATTCCTTTTTGAAAGTTACTATTGAATCTGGTCCACTACCCTTTCAGGCAGTGTATTCCAGATCATAATAACTCGCCGCGTAAAATAAATTCTCCTTATCTCACCTCTGGCTCTTTTCCTAATTACCTTAAATGTGTGTTGTCTGGTTACCGACCCGTCTGCCACTTGTAACAGTTTCTCCCTATATACTCTATCAAAACCCTTCACGATTTTGATCGCCTCCATTAAGACTCCCTTTAACCTTATCTGTTCGAAGGAGAACAATCCCAGCTTCTCTAGTCCTTCCACGTAACTGAAGTCCCACAACCCTGGTACCATTCCAGTAAATCTCCTTTGCTCCCTCTCCAAGGCCTTGACATCCTTCCTAAAGTATGGTGCCCAGAATTGGACACAATACTCCACCTGATGCTTAACCAGTGATTTATAAAGGTTTAGCATAACTTCCTTGCTTTTGTACTCTATGCCTTTATTTATAAAGCCAAGGATCCCGTTTTTTAACAGCCTTATCTACTTGTCCTGCCACCTACAAAGGTTTCTATACATAAACCCCCCAAGACTCTCTGGGGGAAAAATTCAGTTGGTTGCGCCTCCCGTTAGCGCCTTAAGAGGGCGCTAATGGGGCGCAAAGCAACTAGCGCCCGGGCGCGGCGATGTTTGCTCCGCTCGTGAAATTAACTAGACATTTTGCGGCGGCACTAAACAGTACCGCCATGATCTCCTGCGCCGGCAGATCGTGACGTCAGTCGAGTGCGCAACGCCCTAGTAGCACAATGGAGCGGATATTGAGTGGCGCCCCCTGCCTTACCGCCTGCCGCTAGCAACGACAGGTTATGGGGAGCGTTTTGCAGTCAGGAAGGGGCTGGGGGAGCGCTATTTAAAGGCGACCGCTTCCTGCCTTTTATTGTTGGCGACATTTTTGAACCACGCATTCTGAGAGAGAGAGAGAGAGACTTCTGGAGAGATTCAACGCTGTGTGAAGGAGTTTTGGGTACTGAGCAGCACTTTGCAGGTTCATTTTGATTTGCCCTTCCTTGTATCGAGTTAGAGGAGAGTGTGGGGGCTGCACTCTGAGCTCTTTCCCTGGGCCTCTCCATTGTTCTTTCCAGCAGATTTGATGTACAGGTCTCTCCAGGCCGAGATTCAAGGCTGCAATGAGCAGGATGTGGATGGAAAGCAAGATCAACCCTCCCCTTTAAGAACTGGCCGGGGCCATTGTGTCTGTGTTCCATTGCTGACTGACATCACATGAGCTTCGCCAGCGCTCTGAGTTAGCGCCTCGCTCCTCGGCCTTTGCGCCTTAAGACAGATGTGTAGCGCCTGATTTAGCGCTCCAATCACCTCCAGGGGCGCTAAAAGTCAAGTTTGCAGTCGGAGGCGATAATTAGCACCAGGCGCTAATCTTTGCGCCCGGCCGATAATTGCGCCCCAAACGGGGCGATACTGAATTTTTCCCCCTCTGTTCCTGCACCCCTTTAAAATTGTACCATTTAGTTTATATTGCAACTCCTCATTCTTCCAAGATTGGGAACATGCAGCAAACTATTATGAATCTTGACATTTAGTCTGGACTGTACTGAGCTATCCAGACAGAGGAACTGTTGTTTCAGGAACACTAATGGTTTTCTCAATCAGAATCCTTGTTGCTGCATGGCTCTCATTAAATCGGCGCTCCGCATCTGTGCCTGGATTCCTTAGAGGAATCATGAGTCGGTTGGTGAGGGGATAGCCCTTGTCTGTCAGCAGCCAACCTGTCACCCAATGGTCTGGGTGAAACAGAGGGGGTATTGAGAACTGGTGCAATATGAAAGCGTCATGACTACTGCCAGGAAATCGAGCACAGACCTGTATAATTCACAGCCTGTGGTCACAAACAAGTTGAACAATGAGTGAGTGGAAGCTATTCCTGTTGAGAAACAATGCTGATTTGTGACGGACAGCACGCAGGGCTCCGGGCGTGCAGTCTACGGTGTACAGAACAATTGCTCCGTCAACTTGCCGCCCGTTTTAGGTGCAAATCGAATTTCTCCCTCTTTGTCTTGTACCACTCCATTAAGATGATACCTGAAATCCTGGTACCGATTTTAACTTGGAGTGTAAATGCATCGTGCTGGAGCCAAAGCAAGTGACAAGCTCAAACGGTCACCCACCAGCCATTCTGCTCCTGAATCAGGACTCTTTTGTTAAACTGGTGTCCGTGCTTGCTTGAAACATCACTTCCGTATCCCGGCCAGCAAATCATGGCAGAAACAGTCATCAAACAGTTTTCACAAACGGTATTTAAAGGGATAGTCATCTCCATTAAGGTGAGTCTTTGGTTAGTCATTTTAGGCTTCTAGGGTGCTTCTGGGACAAGTCTTCAGGTGTTTTGACAAGTGTTCGTCTATGAGATACTTTTGCAGAGTGAGCTTGTTTCACAGGAACTGTTTCACAGGAATTGATGTTCTCAATTGCTGAAAAGGAGAATGCTGCCGGGCTTACCCTTGGAGAAGCAGCAAGGAAGGCAGCAAAGATCTGCACAGACTGCAAGAAAAGGGTGAAGGAGACAAGAAGGCAGAAGACATTACAGCAAGCGGGTATACAGGAATAAAACATGATACCTGAATCTCCCAGAGGAGTAATGTTTAAGGTAGCTGTGTTTCAACAGGGAGACAGTCACTTATCTATGCTACTTGTTTGAGCAAGAATTGGGGCTCAACACCAGGACATGCACTGCCTGTGGCAGTGAAGGTCACCGTGGCTTAAACGTTTATACCTCTGGCTCCTTCCAAACTGCTTCTGGTGAAATCAGCAACATCAGTCAGTTTGCTGTTCATACAGTGATGTGGCAGGTCACTGATGCACTGTTGCGAGTTGACAACCTATCATTAGCTTCCCTATAGAGGCTAACAAGCAGGAAGAAAGCACTGGGATTTCTCAAATTGTTGGATTCCCGCAGGTGCAGAACATCATAGATGGGAGCTGCAGGGCGTACAGAAGCCCTGCTATCTGCAGCTGACTTTGAAGGACCTACATCACTGCCAGTGGTCTCTGTTGTTGTAATTGCTCTAAGCCAAGTCTTTTTAGAGGCAGGGCCTCCTGTCACTTGTGCAGGGCTAAATGAACAGCATAAAATCACTGCTGATATAAGTATCTGTTTTCTTCCTTTTACAGAGTGTGGCGGTGTCCTTAGTGGAACAAATGGAAGCTTCACATCACCCAGTTATTCTAACGGCTATCAAGAAGAAATCAATTGTACGTGGAATTTGAAGGTAACTAGTGAGGACGCAGGCTCCTAAACATTTTGAAAAGCAAAGTTCAATTTTCCCAATTGTAGGGTTCTATTGTTCCTACAGGCACACAATGCTATGGGATTTATAGTCTGTCCCATCAAGCATGGGAAGAATGAAAAAGAGGCAAAATACCCAACCATCAGTTCTTGTGATTCTATATTGAGTACAAACTCACATAAATGGAAAGCTGGAAGCAATTCCCACATTCTTTTCTATACAGAAAAAAGTAGCATCTTTTCTAAAAATGCCCGTGCTATAAGCTTTACCCTGCGAGGGGTATAACACCCTTTTTTGTATGTTTGTTCAGTCCAAAAAGAACTTGTATTTTCTATAGCACCTTATTATGTCCTCAGGATGTCCCAAAGTGCCTCACAGCAATGAATTACTTTTAAAGTGTAATCACCTTGATATGTAGGCCGATCCTTCATCGTCGCTGGGTCAAAATCCTGGAACTCCCTACCTAACAGCACTGTGGGAGTACCTTCACCACACGGACTGCAGCGGTTCAAGAAGGCTGCTCACCACCACCTTCTCAAGGGCAAATAAGGATGGGCAATAAATGCTGGCCTTGCCAGCGACGCCCATATCCCATAAACGAATAAAAAAAATTGAAAAAATTTGTGTGGCAAATGTGGCAGCCAGTTTACCCACATCAAAATCCCACAAACAGGAAGTGAGATGAATGGCTTATTAAGAAATAAGGAAAAAAAGAATTTGTATTTATATAACACATTATCACATTCTCAGGATGTCCTGAAGCATGTTAGAACCGATGATTTATTTTTGAAGCACTGTTGTTGTGTAGGAAAACCTGGGAGTCAATTTGTATACAATAAAGACCTGCGGGAAGGAAGGAGGAGGACAGTAGGAGTATGTTTGTGTGTGTGTGCTAGGTTGATGTAGCAGAGCCTGGTCTCCAATCGTCTTGGATCCCCTTGCCATTGGACCAAGACCTTGCTCTGTCAAGTCCGTGTGGGAGCTGGTGTGCAACGGCCACCCCACGTTAAAAGAATTCACGCACAGGCATCTTCCACCCTTTAAAATGAAGTTCGGGACCTGGAACGTCAGGACCCTCATGGACAACCCCAACAGTGACAGACCGGAACGCCGTACTGCTATCGTTGCCCGGGAGCTCAGACGTTTCGACATAGACATCGCCGTCCTAAGCGAGACCCAGTGGGCAGGGGAAGGCCAGCTCAAGGAGCAAGGCGGTGGTTACACATTCTTCTGGAAAGGCAAACCTGAAGAAGAACGCCGCCTCCATGGGGTAGGCTTCGCCATAAAAAATGAGCTAGTTGAACGTCTCAGAGACTTCCCTTGCGGAATAAACGAACGCCTCATGACTCTACGGCTCACCCTAGCCCGGAACCAGTGCGCTACAGTCATCAGTGCGTACACCCCAACACTGGAAGCCACAGACGAGACCAAAGAGGAATTCTACTCCAGCCTCGAACAATCTCTATCCCGAGTCCCAATGGGCGACAAGCTGATCCTCCTTGGCGACTTTAACGCCAGAATTGGAAAGGACACAGACCTCTGGGGAGGTGTGATCGGCAGAGAGGGAGTAGGGAAAGCCAACTCCAACAGTACCCTCCTCCTGACGAAATGCTTAGAACATGGCCTTGTCATAACCAACACCTTGTTCCGTCAGAGCGACAAGTACAAGGCTCCATGGCAACACCCTCGCTCCAAGCACTGGCATCTGCTGGACTACGTCATCGTCCGAGCAAGGGACCGCAAGGACGTCCGCATCACCCGTGCCATGACAGGAGCCGATGACTGCTGGACAGACCACCGCCTAATTCGCTCTGTCATCTCCATCAACGTAGCCCCAAAACAGCGGCTGCAATAGAAGCAATGCTGCAGGAGAATCATCGCTGGAGCACTCAAAGACCCTGCTAAGAAAGCCCTATTCAGCCTGGGCCTCACAACCAACCTGACAACTCCCAGTGATTCAGAGACAGAGTGTCCACAGTGCCTGGTCTGCACTCAAGGCCTCCATAATCAGCACCTGTGAAGAGACGCTCGGTCACTCGACCAGGAAACACCAAGACTGGTTCGACGAGAATGACCAGGAGATGCAGGAGCTAATAAGCCACAAGCGCAAGGCATTCCTGATCTGGAAACAGCAACAGAGTTCGAGAGCAAGAAAGTAGCTCTACAGACGCCTGAAGGCTGAACAAAAAACTCGTGACCTAAAGAACAGATGGTGAGTGGAAAAAGCACAGGAGATCCAGCAGCTAGCCGACAACCACGACGTGCGTGGATTCTTTAGCGCAGTCAAGACCACCTACGGCCCAAGCACCCAAGGTCCTACCCCACTGCAGGCCAAGAACGGAGAGGTACTCATCAAGGACAGAGAGGCAGTCAGTGCCCGCTGGAAGGAGCACTTCAAAGATCTCCTTAACCGAGACTCTGTCTTCGACGCAAGTGTCCTCAACTCCATCCCGCAGCATGCTACCCGCCACCACCTCAGCACAACACCAGCCCGGCATGAAGTTGAAAAGGCCATCCGACAACTGAAGAACAACAAGGCCTCAGGAGCAGATGGAATCCCCGCCGAGGTGCTAAAACATGGCGGAGAAGCACTATTGGCGCGAATACATGAACTCATTTCTCTTATTTGGAAGGAGGAGAGCATGCCAGGGGAACTCAGAGACGCCGTAATCGTGACCATCTTCAAGAAAGGTGACGTCCCATTGCGGTAATTACAGAGGAGTCTACCTGCTGTCTGCCACAGGGAAAGTCATCGCATGAATCCTCCTCAATCGCCTTCTTCCAGTGGCTGAAGAGCTCCTCCCAGAGTCGCAATGCGGATTCCGCCCACTAAGGGGCACAATGGACATGATCTTCACCGCGCGTCAACTACAAGAGAAATGCAGGGAACAGCACCAACCGCTGTACATGGCCTTCTTTGACCTCACAAAGGCATTCGACAACGTCAACCGTGAGGGATTATGGAGTGTCGTCCTCAAATTCGAGAAACTCCAGGATGATTTGGACAGGTTGGGTGATTCGGCAGAAGCATGGCAGATACAGTATAATGTGGATAAATGCGAGGTTATCCACTTTGGTGGCAAAAACAGAAAGGCAGATTATTATCTGAATGGCAATAGATTGGGAGAAGGGGAAGTGCAACGAGACCTGGGTGTCCTTGTGCACCAGTCGCTGAAGGTAAGCATGCAGGTACAGCAGGCGGTTAAGAAGGCAAATGGTATGTTGGCCTTCGTAGCGAGAGGGTTTGAGTACAGGAACAAGAATGTCTTGCTGCAGCTGTACGGGGCCTTGGTGAGACCACACCTTGAGTATTGTGTGCAGTTTTGGTCACCTTATCTGAGGAAGGATGTTCTTGCCATGGAGGGTGTGCAGCAAAGATTCACCAGACTGATACCTGGGATGGCAGGAATGACGTACGAGGAGAGATTGGGTCGATTGGGCTTATACTCGCTGGAGTTTAGAAGAATGAGAGGAGATCTCATTGAAACTTATAAAATTCTAACAGGACTAGACAGACTGGATGCAGGAAGGATGTTCCCGATGGCGGGTGAGTCCAGAACAAGAGGTCACAGTCTAAAGATAAGGGGTAAGCCATTTAGGACAGAGATGAGGAGGAATTTCTTCACCCAGAGAGTGGTGAACCTGTAGAATTCTCTACCACAGAAGGCAGTTGAGGCCAAGTCAGTAAATATATTCAAGAAGGAGTTAGATATATTTCTTAAGGCTAAAGGTATCAAGGGATATGGGGAGAAGGCAGGGACAGGGTACTGAGTTTGGATGATCAGCCATGATCTCATCGAATGGCGGAGCAGGCTCGAGGGGCCGAATGGCCTACTCCTGCTCCTATCTTCTATGTTTCTATGTTTCTATGCCCTCAAAAGTTTGTTACCATCCTCCACCTGTTTCATGACGACATGCAAGCCGTGATCCTGACCAACAGATCCACCACAGACCCAATTCACGTATGGATCGGGGTCAATCAAGGCTGTGTCATCGCACCAACGCTCTTCTCGATCTTCGTGGCTGCAATGCTCCATCTCACCCTCAGTAAGCTCCCTACTGGAGTGGAGCTAATTTACAGAACAAACGGGAAACTGTTCAACCTCCGTCGCCTCCAGTCCAGATCCAAGGTCGTCCCATCCTCTGTCGTCGAATTACAGTATGCAGACGACGCTTGCGTCTGCGCACACTCTGAGGCCGAACTCCAAACCATCATCAACGCCTTCACTGAAGCGTACAAGAGCATGGGCCTTACACTAAACATCCGTAAGACAAAGGTCCTCTACCAACCTGCCCCCGCCACACAGTACTGCCCCCCGATTATCAAAATCCATGACGAGGCCTTGGACAACGTGAACCACTTTCCATATCTCGAGAGCCTACTGTCAACAAGGGCAGACATCGATGATGAAGTCCAACACCGCCTTCAGTGTGCCAGTGCAGCCTTCGGTCGCCTGAGGAAGAGAGTGTTTGAAGGCCAGGACCTCAAACCCAGCACCAAGCTCATGGTCTGCAGAGCAGTAGTGATACCCGCCCTCCTGTATACCTCAGAGACATGGACCGTGTACAGCAGGCACCTCAAAGCACTGGAGAGGTACCACCAACGCTGCCTCCGCAAGATCCTGCAAATCCATTGGCAGGATAGGCGCACCAACGTCAGTGTTCTCGCTCAGGCCAACATCCCCAGCATCGAAGCTTTGACCACGCTCGATCAGCTCCGATGGATGGGCCACATCGTCCGCATGCCCGATACGAGACTCCCAAAACAAGCGCTCTACTCGGAGCTCCGACACGGCAAGAGAGCCCCAGGTGGGCAGAGGAAACGCTTCAAGGACATCCTCAAAGCCTCCTTGAAAAAGTGCAACATTCCCACCGACACCTGGGAATCCCTGGCCCAAGACCGCACAAAGTGGAGGAGAAGCATCCGGGAAGGCACCGAACACCTCTAGTCTCTTCGCCAGGAACAAGCGGAAGCCAAGCGCAAACAGCGGAAGGAGCGCACATTATCCCAAGCACCCCACCCACCCGCCCCTTCAACCCCTGTCTGCCCCACCTGTGACAGAGACTGTAGGTCCCGCATTGGACTCATCAGTCACCTGAGAACTCATTTTTAGTGTGGAAGCAAGTCATCCTCGGTTCCGAGGGACTGGCTAAGAAGAAGAGAAGAGAATAAAGTCCTACAAACAGCAAGTGAATGAATGACCAGGTAATTTCTTTTGTGATGTTGGATGAGAGAGAAATGTTGACAGTTCACTGGGAGAACTCCCTGCTATTCTTCAAATAGTATCATGGGTCCCATCAAGCGAAATAGAAAAACACAGCCTCAGTTTATGATCTCAACTAAAAGGCTACACCTCTAACAATGCAGCGCTGCTCCAGTGTTGCACTGAAGTCATGCCTAGATTATGTGCTCAAGTCCTGGATTGGCGCTTGAACCCACAATCTGCCGAGTCTGAGGTGAAAATGCTGCCAACTGAGCCACTTACTAATGAAAAGGGGCAGTATTGGGAAATGTAACTTTATATTATTTAACTTTGTCTCCAGTGAAAGTATCTTACTTTCCCATATCAGATGGGCTAAGTCTATTAGTTAGCTTCCTCACATTGGTTTGACAATGGGTATCCACCCTAGCTTCAGAAAAATATCCTAGGCTGACACTGGCATACAGTACTGAGGGTGTGCTGCATTGTCGGATAATTGTGTGATCTTAAGCTGAGGTCTGCATCTTCCAGTGGTTCAGGTTGGCTGCTCGCTCCCCGTCCCGCCTCCGGGAAAACTGGAAGTGGCCGGGTTGGAGGCAGGATCAGGTCGGGATCCACATTTTTAGCAATTTAACTGCCCCCACGCTCCAAACCCATCCGTTTTTTGATGGGAAAATTCCGGCCATATTGTTTCACTTAGTCACTCTACTGTTTATTTAGAACAGAGAATCTGGCAGAATACAAACCCTGGTGTTTATTTTTTCTCAATACTGTAGGTTCAAGAACATTTTAGAGCCATCATTTTTTTCAAAGATTTCAAGCTGGCTGGACCTTCACGGACTGGAGAATTATGCGTGACAGATTATCTCGAGGTTGACGGTCAAAGGTGAGCAGAATATGCAACTGTGTCACTCTTGTAGTTCTTTAATCTCTTTATAATGTATTATTGCAATCCAAATTGATGAGTACATCAGCCCGCTAATTAAAATCTTATGTTGCATAAAACATAGAAAGTTAGGTTAAAGATAGTGATTAACACAAGATGTAAAACCTTGAAGTGCAAATTTTATAGTCTAGACATATTGAGCCAAAGGGTGAGTTATAATGAGGGACAAAAATTTTCCACAATATCGCTAGAATTTCTCTTTGTACATCCCTAAGCATCACATTTCTCCACTATTGCTGTGTTCAAAAGTCTCAGAAACCTAAGAAACCTGTACAATTTACATTTTGGTTGTTGTATAAAAATCGCAAAATGTAATGGTGGCAGATAAAATCAATCCGTTTTTAACGCCGTGTTGATGGCTATGTGAAATTTGGTATTGAATACAATCTGCTACAATAATGTGATCCAGTATTTCATTTCAAAATTAAAATGTTGCTAGTCAACCTACTGAATTTAAGAAAATATAGAAGCATGTTTTCTGCACCATTGGGCTGAATCCTAACCCCCAAAAAAGGGTGGGTTGGGGTCGGGTGAGATGTTAAAACTTTAAATATCTCAAACCCCACCGCCAACCCACCCACTTCCGGATTTAACGGAGTTGGGGAAAGGGGCGGGCATCCAATCTGCTCCAGGAGGCGGGTTGCTGGCAGCCTCTGATTTAACCTACTTTGCATGTTTCATAGAAAACATAGAAACATAGAAAAATAGGAGCAGGAGTAGGCCATTCAGCCCTTCGAGCCTGCTCTGCCATTCAATATGATCATGGCTGATCCTTTATCTCAATACCATATTCCCGCGCTCTCCCCATACCCCTTGATGCCTTTTGTGTCTAGAAATCTATCTATCTTCTTCTTAAATATATTCAGTGACTTGGCCTCCACAGCCTTCTGTGGTAGAGAATTCCACAGGTTCACCACCCTCAGAGAAGAAATTTCTCCTCATCTCAGTCCTAAATGTCCTACCCCGCATCCTGAGACTGTGACCCCTCATTCTAGACCCCCCAGCTGGGGGAAACATCCTCCCTACATTCAGTATGTCTAGCCCTGTCAGAATTTTATACGTTTCAATGAGATCCCCTCTCATTCTTCTAAACTTTTAAACGCTTCACCCTGGCTGGCCGGGTTTCCCAGGCCATGGGTAACCTGATAGCTGAAGAGAGGCGAGGAAAGCTTCGGGGAGAAAGTAAGTGCTTCCCCCTGGTCCCCCAAGCTCTTTCCGCTCCCCCCCCCCACCACCATACACGGGTCAGGAATCGGACGCCCCTCCCCCACGCTCTGACTAGCAGCAGCAGCCAACTTGCTCCCCGCCTGACTGGAAACCAAGCCTGTCAATCAGGCTGACTTCCGGACAGGGAAACTGCTGTCACAAAAATATGCACGCTAAACTCCACAGCATGCAAGGAAACCCGGACTTCCAGGTTTCAGAAAATCCGTCCCCTCCCCCCCCCACACTGCCGCAGCCTGCCCCTGTCAAGAGTCAGCCCATTGTCTCAATCTTACTATTTTTTGTATATTTTAATGGCAATAACTTGAAGTGCCAACTATTCAGTTTTCTGCTGGGGTAGTTCTATTGGTTTATTAGCTTTACAGTGTCAGCTGTGGCTTATTTAAACATCCAAACTGTGAAACGTTCAATTTCCCATGAGAGAGAATAAAATATACAGCTGAGTATCACATCGGGATTTTAGTCAGTTTACTGCCCGTCTGTTTAAAGTGCCCTGAATGCACTGCTGCTCAGCTGTTTGAACTGCTCGTGGGCACAGCATATTCGGGTATTTAAAATCCCAATGCTATTCGCTGGGCTGGATGCTTAGTCTCTGACGGAGCCTGCACTACCTGGCAACCTGATTTTCACCAATGGCAATACTGAACCAGCTAATGTAACAATTGTAGTAAAATCCACATTGAACAGATATTCTACCAAAGTTTAGCTGGCTTTATTGTTGAATGAACTAATTCCTACCTGGTTATTTTCATTTCAGCGCAGACACAATGGGCCGAATGGCCTTCTTCTGTGCCGTAAATTTCTATGATTCTATGATTTCCCCAATGAGAAATGCTGGAGGTTTGTCTAAGACCTCATTTACCACTCATTAAAAATTAATTACCAATTTTACTCCCCTTTTTGGGTGGTAGAGAACAGAGAATAGAACATAAAAGGATAAAAAGCTGGTACTTTAATATCTCCCAGTTTTCTATCAGTTGTATTGTCCATCTCTATTGTCATTAAATAACAACAGAAAACATCTCCCATCAGCATCTCGCACTTTTTAAAGGTTGTAATTAGGGCAAATGATAGCGCACGGCAAAGTTTTGTAATTTGCTGGCTAGTTCTAGGAGAAAAGTATAAAATCATAGCTAGTTTCAGAGAGTACTTTTCTTGCAGGTGGGGAAGTCAATCCCCATCAGTTTCTGCAGGGGATCTATTGGTTGTTACTGTAATAGCTGGTCTTATAGTTGGAAAATGCTCCGCTGACTTGTACTGTTTAAAATTGGAGTCTGAATTAAAGTGCCTGTGAGCTGATTGCAACTATAAACAATTTACAGATTTAACACCGGCTTTCCCCATATTCAGCTGCTCCTTGGATGTTAGATTGCAGGCAAACATGTCCATAAATATTCCAGTAACAGACGGATGTTGTCTTTCTTCTCAGCCAACGGTGCTTCCTCAGGAAGAGTTACCTGCTTCCAAACTTCCTCCTGCAATGGTTCACTTATACTTCTGCATTGCTAACTGGTGTTGCTCTGTGTTATTATCCAGTTGACTCCTGAATCCAAAAAGTTACCTCGTGGTAGCTTTGAACACTTCTTCAGTGTTCAGGGGATTGCCTCACAGAAAGCACATGTTGATTCTGCAAGAGCAGCTGGTTGCTGTTACAGCTGGTCTTTTGGTCAGCAGGCACTCTGCCCTTTAATTTAGTCTGTAATTTTAAACCATGGCACTGAGCTGCTACTGTGCTGTCTGTAAGAACAGCTGTCACAATAACCAAGTGGGTACCTCCTTTTACTGTGAGGTGGCCTGAGAAAGGCAGAACACCTGCATTTTAAAACATGCTGCTAATTATAATTAAAGGGCCAGTCAGAGGAAAACTTGACTGGGGAAACTGTGCTGTGAGGTGAAAATCACAGGATTTGTTGTGGGATGTCAAACTGCATCAAATCATGCCCTAGTTGTAATATATTATTGGTGGGATGCCCTATAAATAAAATATATGAATATCACTACTAGCTGTTAAATTGAAATTATTCATTTGATCTTCTGATGTGGTCTATTGTGTCAGAAGATTAAAGAACTGGGATCAAACAATAAAATCAAAATAACATTGTAAAGAAGAGTGTTCCAATGGAAAGAATTGTATTCACTTTATTGCTGCATATTGACAATTTTCTAGACACCAAGGACTGCAAGCCCATTTTATTTCCACAAACAACTGTAGTGGAAGTCATTTAGAATCATAGGGCGCGATCTTGCCAGCCCTGGGGAGGCGGGTATGGAGGCGGGACTGCCGGGAAAATGGTAGCCGTCCCGCGCCAGGTCCCGTCTCCTTGGAGGTGGGAAGGGATTAAAGCCTATTAACTGCTTGTTAACAGGTAGTTAACAGGCAGAAAATAGGATTATCCCCTTTTTGCCCACACAAGTGCGGGCTTCCCGAAGGCTCCGAAACCCGCCAGGTCAGCGAGGCGAGTACTGGGTCTGCGGGGGTCGGGGGGTGCAAAAGTGTGCTGTGGAGGTAAGTGATGGGTGAAAGAGTGGAGAGGTGAGTATCTGAGGTAAGTGCAAAGTGTTAGTAAAAGTGTACTTACCTTTGTTTCTTCCTGCAGGTTTCAGTCGGTGTGCATGCGGAGAGTCTCGGACCTCCGCGGTAGAGATGACACATGGCCGTTGCATTCTCCAATGCAACAACCATCTCATTTCTGCAAAAGAAAGAAGTTTGATGAGGTCTTTAATTTAAGACCTCATCAAACTACAGAGAATGTCACTGTTTGACAGCTTCACAGAGCTGTCAAACGATGACAATTTATCTGTCAAAAATTTTTGACAGATGAAACGTCATACGTTGACCTTCACTGCAACCGGCTTTCCCTTAATTGGCCTGCTAAGCTCGCTGGGCGGGCTTAACAAGGTCAATCAAGGGAAAATAGCATGGGTTGGCCAGAAGTTGTTGGAGGCGGGACTGAAACCCGACAAGTAGGAGTCCCGCCTCCAAAAGCTCCCCATTGACAAAATCACCCCCATAGAATGATACAGCACAGAAGGAGGCTGTTCAGCCCATCGTTTACATTGTTACACTGGGTTGTAAAAACAATTGCTGCTAGAAGGCCAACCACCACCTTCTCTGGGCAACCAAAGATCGCACCGTTACCTCTGGAGTACCCTAAGGATCAATCTTTGGCCAACTCCTATTTTTCATCTACATGCTGCCCCTTAGATGAGAGATATGATGTTAGGTTCTCACCCGGTCTTGCATCTCTCCCCGCCATCATGTACTGTCTTTTTCTGCAGAAAGAGTGGGGGAGAGTTAGTGAATGGGTGTTGGAAAAGGTAAGTGAAGGTGTATAAAGTATTTGCATATTGTGCAACTGCTGAGGAGGATGAGGATGGGCAGGTGATGAATGTAAAGCCAAGTGTGTGGAATGCGAAGTGAGGAAGGAGTGCTGGGGGAAGTTGCTGATTGTGCAAGTGCTAGGTTGTGAGAAGAGAATGGTGTCAGTGTGTAATGTGAAGAGAGTAAAGGAGATTGTGTTTGGAATAAGAAGGAGCGGTGTTGCAGTGAGCCCTTGTAATTGGATGTTGAAGGATGTGATGGAAGGGACGGAATTGTTGAGAATGGTGGAGGAGGGAGTGAAAGGGGTGTTGGCAGGTGTTGCGAGAGATGGAGCAATGAAGAGCTGTACTCGCCCCTCCTGCTCTTATGAGGTCATTTAACCTCTTCCTAAACTAAAGCCAGAACCTAGGGGTGATGCTGCTGGCACTGGCCCTCTGAGCCACCTCTGTCCAGGCCTGGTTCTTCTCCTGTGGGTGCTGGCGAACAATATGTCCCTCCTTGCCCTGACCTCCTCCACCAGGACCACCAGGAAGGCATCTGAAAAATTAGGGGCAGCCCAGCGACTTACTGCTGCCAAGATAACTGTCTCCAAACTGCGTACAGTTTTGGTCTCCTTATTTAAGGAAGGATATACTTGCATTGGAGGCAGTTCAGAGAAGGTTCATGAAGTTGATTCCAGAGATGAAGGGGTTCTCTTATGAAGAAAGGTTGAGTTGTTTGGGCCTATACTCATTGGAGTTTAGAAGAATGAGAGGGGATCTTATTGAAACATATAAGATTCTGAAGGGGCTTGACAGGGTAGATGCAGGGAGGATGTTTCCCCTCGTGGGGGAATCTAGAACTAGGAGGCATAATTTCAGAATAAGGGGTCGCCCATTTAAATCAGAAATTAGGAGGAATTTCTTCTCTCAGAGGGTCGTGAATCTTTGGAATTCTCTTCCCCAGAGAGCTGTGGAGGTTGGGTCATTGAATATATTTAAGGTGGAGATAGACAGATTTTTGAATGATACGGGAGTCAGGGGTTATGGGGAGCGGGCAGGGAAGTGGAGTTGAGGCCAAGATCAGATCAGCCATGATCTTATTGAATGGCGGAGCAGGCTCGAGGGGCCAAGTGACCTACTCCTGCTCCTACGTCTTATGTCTTATAAACTTTTAACTTAGAGGAACTGTCTTGATTTAAAGGAGTTTTAATATATGAGAACATACTTAATCATCCATGTTTAGATGTTAATTAACATGGGGACAGTTGTGACTATCGTTAACTCTGTTTCTCTCTCCATGGATGTTGCCTGGCCTGCTGAGTTTTTCCAGCGTTTTCTGTTGTTGTTACAGTTGTGACTATTCTGTTTTTACTACACAAGGGAATAAGTAAAAATAAATTATTTTCAAAATACACATTTTAAAATCAAATTTCAATATAAGGAAAAAGTACCTGAAATTTCTTTATTATCAATGGTGACATGAAATCCCTGGATTTAAAGAATGTTAATGAGGTAATATAATATAACATAACAAGATACTCTATCAGCTTTATGGAGTTAATGATATTTATCTTCTGATTTCTTCCGTAGATTCTGTGGAGAGCACACGCCATTTTCTTTTAACAGTACTAGTTCCAGTTTACAAATAAAGTTTCATTCAAATAAAACATACACAAAAGGCTTTGCTGCTGACTACAAACTCACTGATGGTAAGAATTTTGGTTCAGAATCTTTTCATTTGTTAGACCTATGGCGCATCATCAATCCCAGAGACCAAAATAAATGTACATTTATTACAATTGAAGAGATCAAATTTAAGAAGCATTTAGCTGACCTGAAATGAATAACATTCTCCAGGGTCTGCTGCTGATTTGTGTCTGATACTGGGACAGTTGGGGTGGAAAAGGGAATGGGAATGTATTCTGTTGCATACCTGCCCATATTCATGCCCACTGAATTTCTAGCCAGAAGTGATGGCTGACATTCATACATCCATCATATAAGGGCAGCATATTGGAATGATATTCAAAGGATGGAAATATGTCATCCTATGTATTTCCTGTCATTTGACCTTTAGAAAAGTTGGATGTCAGGGATGCCTGCTCGCCCCTGGCATCCAGCATTGCTATGGCAGTAGAGGGGGATTTAAAGCTTATAATCTGGGAAGCCTGTGCCATTGGCCTTAGCGAGATTGATTGCAGATGTTGTAGTACAAAACTTTACTTTTTTAAAGAAATTTTCCTGACAAATCAGGAGCAGACAGCTGACACAGTGGCCCCGATATATACGGGAAGGCAGGGGGTGAGGGGAAAGGTATAGCGGCCAGGAAACCCAGAGGTACAGGTTTCCTGGAGGTCCCTCCGAATTTAACGTGTAGAGATTAGTCGGGGGGAGGCTGTGGGCGGAGGGGGTTCTGATCGTGCATGGAGAGGTGGTCCGATTACGGGAATCCGATCCCATGGAGTGGGAAACAGGTTAGCTTTGGGGGGGCTGGGGGGAAGCACTCCTGCTTCTCCTGGCCCATAAGCAGTGCTGGAAAGGCACTTACCTGTTGGATCCAGCCGTTCTCGCCTCCCTTCAGCTACCGGATTTCCTGAGCCCTGGGAAAACCATCCCATAGCCATTAAACTTAAAACACAGCTATAATTTGAGGCATGCCGCCTCATCAAAATATTTAAGTTCGGGACCTGCCTCTGCAGAGCAGGTTAGTCGCCCACCCCCAACCCGCCTCCGTTACAATTGCAAGTGGGTGCATTGGAGGCGAGTTTTTGAGCGAGTTTCCCATTTAAAAATGTTTTAACCACCCTGCCCCTCTCGCCCATCCTGTGATGGCGGGGTGGGGGGGGGTGGGGGCGGGGTGGGGGGTGTTAAAATTATCCCCAATAAATCTCTGCCGACCCCATTACTGGTGGACTCCATGGCAGAAATCAGGGAGCAATGAGATTCACCACTTCACTCAAATACTGACCCCTCAACTCCCCTTTCCTATTGCCATGCCAGCTAATATCGTTAATGCTTGCTCATGTGGAGGATAAGCAACAACATGGAATAGTTGCTGAACGGCCTATATCTGTGTTGAAATCTCTATGGGCTCGAGTTCCAAGATCTAAAGCTGATTATTTTTGAAGCGGTTTATTGATGATTCAGCGGTTGGTTATTGATAGTTCGCTGAGTGAAATTTAAGCTTTCTTCTCCTCCCTTTTTGAAAAGCTCTTTTTTTAAATTCTGCTTTTGTCTCCCTCTGCCCTTATCTTCCAAACGCTCGAGTGATTTTTGTTTTTGGAGTAAATGTAATCACGTGCCTTTTGCATTATTGGAGCTAGAAGGGAGTGCAATAGAAAACGGCCTATGTTTCTTTTTTTTTTGTTTTAAAAAGAAGTGACCTTTGGTCTCTGGTTTATATTAAGGCCAGTCGTAAGGAATCGATTTGGGTTAGGATTTTTTTTTATCAAGGTCACAAGATTGAAACCTATGACTAAGGTCATTCGGCCCATCTTGGCTCACTCATCCAGAAAGAACCAATGGTCCCTCGTTACAACAGATTCTCTGCACTTTTACCCTGAACTTTTACCATCTTTTATTATCAGTTTTTAATGAAATACTGGTCTTTTTAACATCAGACTTTCTCTGATTGAATTACCACACTTGGAGTAAGTACTGTGCACAATTCTGGTCTCCATATTACAAAATATAGAGGCACTGGAGGGTGCAAAAAGATTTACAAGAATGATGCCAGAACTGAGAGGTTATAACTATCAGGAAACATTGATCAGGCTGAGCTCTAGAAAAGAGAAGGCTTAGAGTGACCTAATAAAGATCTTTAAAATTATGAAAGGGTTTGACAAGGTCGATGTAGAGAAAATGTTTCCACTTGTGGGATGTCCAAAACTAAGGAGCATAAATATAAGATAGTAATAAATCCAATAAGGAATTCAGGCGAAATGTCTTTACCCAGAGAGTGGTGAGAATGTGGAACTCGCTACCACATGGAGCAGTTGAGATGAATAGCATAGATGCATTTAAGGGGAAGCTAGATAAGTACATCAGGGAGAAGAAAATAGAAGGATATGCTGACAGGGTTAGATGAAGTAGGAGGAGGCTCGTGTGGAGCATAAACACCGGCATAGACCATTTGGGCCGAATGGCCTGTTTCTGTGCTGTAAATTCTATGTAATTCTATGTAATCCCATGGTTCACTTTCTCAGTAGCTGTCCCTATCTCCTTCGAAACAGCCATCATCACCTCTTGCTCATTAATCCATCCTCGATCCATCCATCCTCTCCAACTACTGCCCATCTTCAACCTTCATTCCCTCTCTTACATCCTTGAATATGTCATCGTCTGCTAGCTTCATGCTATCTCTCCTGAAACTCGATGTTCGAGTCCCTACAGTGTAGGAGGCTGAGGACAGAGAGGTCAGAGTGGGAGTGGGACGGAGAATTAAAATGCCAAGCGACCGGAAGCTCAGGATTGGGACCTTGCTGTGCACTAATTGGTTGCTACAATGGCCTACATAACAACAGTGGATATAAAATACTTTGAGACATCCATAAGATATGTTAAGCTACTATATAAATACAACTCTTTCTTACTCCGGTGGAGTGCCCACCTAGTACCAGTACTAGCACTCAAATCCATGACCATATCATTCTAAATTTAAAACCAACTGATACACAACTGAGTTTTTCTTTTGTAAAGGTTTATTAAATACTTGGGGAATAATTATGCTGTAAATTCCTTGTACTCATAAAAATCAGTTTGTTTATTTTTCTGACAGATGATTTGGCATGAACCAAGTACCACTGAAGAAACTGATGGATTAGTAGGATTCCACCCAAAGTACTTGGGATACATGCCCTATTAATAACATTGTCACAGATCTACAAGCAAGTTTCAAAGCATTGCTAATCACTACTTGGAAGACCAAGGTTTCTAGAGTGTGCATTGTGCAGAGGGAAACGTTTACTTGTCAATTAGTACCCCAGCACAATTTTCTCCAAACCTTGCTTCGAACATCCACTAAGGTGGTTTTCATGAGACATATATGACCTTTTTACACTTGTCCCAGGTCCTGTTGTTAAGCTACCAAGTATACCAGTGAGAAAAAGATATTTTTAAGAACAATTATTACCATCATTTTTAGATTATCCAAGTTCTGGAAATTCAGTAAGCAACGCTATTCGTGATCCAATGTGTGCTTTTTGACCCAATTCACTTAATGCCCAATGAATGCTCAAGATTCTGACTCCTGCATTTAGCTTCTGCCATATTCTTCATGTTCTCTCTAGGTTCTGACTCCTCAGGATCTCAAACCACCCACCCAATTCTGTAAAAGAGGCATCATACGCCTTCTCCTGAAATCAACTATTCTTTTCTCGGAGTGATCACAGCAGCTATGTGATGTTGTCTCATTATGTATTATCACAAGAAATATAACACAGTCCCTCTTCCACCTCTTGCTCTTGAAATATTCTACAGAATCTTCAAGAATAAAAATGAAGGCCTTGAAATTCCTGGGGCCAACGAGCATGTATTTTGGATGCACTGCTGTGGGGAGATTGAAATTTCAGATGGTTCAGATGCCATGGTTATGCACCTTTTCAGCACATCAGAATTCCTGGCACTTTTGGGGCAGGTGCATAATATAGACACAAATGGTTGGCATATTGATGCCATAAATGAAGAAAATAGGTCCTATGACATATTTTCCTCATTTACACCCTTAGTGACATTGGACACCAGGGACACCTGTGTGCGTTCCTGGCATCCAGCATTGCTAGGGCTGTGGGTGCGGGAATTAAAAAATTCAAAGGCTGGTGTAGACTATGCAATCAATTGGCTCCCAGAGCTCTGTGGGCTGGCTAACACAATGGCAAGGTTCCACAGCAAAACCCTTGCCCTTTGCCCCCCTCTTTCTGGGACTGACACCCCAGTTGCAACGGAAACATTTAAATAAACCTGATCCTGTAATTTTGAACGGGATCATTTTTTTAAATTCGATCCTGGGATGTGGGTGTTGCTGGCAAGGCTAGCATTTATTGCCCATCCCTAATTGCCCTTGAGAATGTGGTGGTGAGCCGCCGCCTTGAACCGCTGCAGTCCGTGGACATGGTTGTAGGCAAGGGGCATGCTGCCCCAGCTTTCTGCCTCCCACCAAGCTCCCCAGTGATTTTAAGGCCTAAGCTTTTTAAGGTAAAGCTGCCTTTTGGTCTGAGTCAATGTTCTTTTGGCAAGATTCATCTCTGCACATTTTTATGTTGATTCCAGTTAAATGCAATGGGAGAACATTCAGTTCCTGAAATTTTCATATTTAATAGACAAAGTGATTTTTATACATGAGGACAAGCCTCTCTTGTTTAGCAGGAGCGAGAAGCACCAAAAAATCTGAGTTGGTGTAGCATAGAATAGGAATTTCTAAAAATAATTTCTATACAATGATTAGAAATGTATTTGAATCTGAGACAACAGAAAAGATTGTGTTATAAATAGGTAATTGAATCTATTGATGGATGTGACTTGTATAATTATTGATAAAGGTGCCTGCCTCTGTGGCAAATGCAATGTTGAAACTTAGTTAAATTGTTTAAAATATATAGGGGGAGAAATTCAGTATCGCCCCATTTGGGGCGCAATTATCGGCCGGGCGCAAAGATTAGCGCCTGGCGCTAATTATCGCCACCGACTGCAAACTTGACTTTTATCGCTCCTGGAGGTGATTGGAGTGCTAAATCAGGCGCTTCACACCTGTCTTAAGGCGCAAAGGCCGAGGAGCGAGGCGCTACCTCAGAGCGCTGGCGAAGCTCATGTAATGTCAGTCAGCAATGGAACACATACACAATGGCACAGGCCAGTTCTTAAAGGGGATGGTTAATCTCACTTTCCATCCACATCCTGCTAATTGCAGCCTTGAATCTCGGCCTGGAGAGACCTGCACATCAAATCTGCTGGAAAGAACAATGGAGAGTACCAGGCAAAGAGCTCAGAGTGAAGCCCCCACAGTCTCTTCTAAATCGATACAAGGAATGGCAAATCAAAATGAACCTGCAAAGTGCTGCTCAGTACCCAAAACTCCTTCACACAACGTTGAATCTCTCCAGAAGTCTCTCTCTCTCTCAGAATGCGTAGTTCAAAAATGGCACCAACAATAAAAGGCAGGAAGCGGTCACCTTTAAATAGCGCTCCCCCTTTCCCTTCATGACTGCAGAACGCTCCCCTCAACCTGTCGTTGCTAGCATCAGGCAGTAAGGCAGGGGGCGCCACTCAATATCCGCTCCGGGGCGATACCGGGGCGTTGCACACTCGACTGACGTCACGATCTGCTGGCGCAGGAGATCGTGGCGGTAGTGTTTAGCGCCGCCGCAAAATGTCTAGTTAATTTCGCGAGCGGCGCAAACTTCGCCGCGCCTGGGCGCTGGATGCTTTGCGCCCCATTAGCGCCCTCTTAAGGCGCTAACGGGAGACGCAACCAACTGAATTTTTCCCCCATAATTTTTACATAAGGTTTTTTTTAATGTGTAGTAATTGATTCTTCTTGTCCAAGATACCTTCTTTTGTTAAAAAAGGAAACTACTGCTTGCTTTATTATGAAATGTTTATATTCTAAGCAAAAATCTGTTTAGTGCTTTTAATAATTTTTATATACTGTAATTTTTATAGATCTTAAATTTTTCACTGCTGACTGACTTTAGTTACGGAGGTCATTATAGTCTTTTGTGTTTTTCCCCAGTAATATTGTATATTTTTGTCAAAAATATGTATTTATGAGAGATTCTAAATTGAAAGATTAATATTTTTTCATTAAAATACTGTTCTACTAGTACTGTGTTGTTTTAACTAACAGGGCACAGACAATTTCACTGACGTCAAGGCAGACATATTTGTTTCTTATAGCATGCTGAAATAGCAGAAAATGTGAAGGAGAAAAGTACACAACAGGGTAACACAATGTTATCTTAAAGAGCTATCCATGAAATGTAACTCTCCTACTCTTATTCACAGCCATCACCATCTCACGTGGCCTCTCTAGTCACATTGGCTGGAATTTTTACATTTGGAGCCAACGGGGTGAGGCGTGGGGGGGTGCGCCTGGGGCCTGGTAGAGCGTGGGAAACACGCTGTGGCGTTCTAACTGTACAGCGTGCATGTGACGTCCCAAACAGGTTCCCGCCCAGAAGTCAGCTTGATCATCGAATCATAGAATGGTTAAAGCACAGAAGGAGGCCATTCGGCCCGTCGAACCCGTGCCGGCTCTCTGCAAGAGCACTTCAGCTAGTCCCACTACCCCACCCTTTTCCCGTAGCCCGGCAAAATTGTTTCCTTCAGATACTTATGAAATTACCTTTTGAAAGCCACGATTGAATCTGCCTCCACCACCCTTTCAGGCAGTGCATTCCCAATCTGAAGCACTCGCTGCGTAAAAAAGTTTTTCCTCATGTCGCCTTTGGTTCTTCTGCCAATCACCTTAAATCTGTGTCCTCTGGTTCTCGATCCTTCCGCCAATGGGAACAGACCTACGTAAACTTGAGGTCATCCAAAACTCGGCTGCCCGTGTCCTAACCCGCACCAAGTCCCATTCACCCATCACCCCTGTGCTCGCTGACCTACATTGGCTCCCGGTTAAGCAGCGCCTCGATTTCAAAATTCTCATCCTTGTTTTCAAATCCCTCCATGGCCTCGCCCCTTCCTATCTCTGTAATCTCCTTCAGCCCCACAACCCCCCGAGATATCTGCGCTCCTCTAATTCTGCCCTCTTGAGCATCCCTGATTATAATTGCTCAACCTTTGGTGGTCGTGCCTTCTGTTGCCTAGGCCCTAAGCTCTGGAATTCCCTCCCTAAACTTCTCCGCCTCTCTACCTCGCTTTCCTCCTTTAAGACACTCCTTAAAAACTACCTCTTTGACCAAGCTTTAGGTCACCTGCCCTAATTTATCCTTATGTGGATCGGTGTCAAATTTGTTGTCTTAAAATACTCCTGTGCAGCGCCTTGGGACGTTTTACTACATTAAAGGCGCTATATAAATACAAGTTGTTGCTGTTGTTGTTATTCTCTATCTACTCTGGCTAGAACCCTCATGATTTTGAACACCTCTATCAAATCTCCTCTCAACCTTCTCTGCTCTAAGGAGAACAACCCCAGCTTCTCCAGTCTATCCACGTAACTGAAGTCCCTCATCTCTGGAACCATTCTTGTAAATCTTTTCTGCACCCTCTCTAAGGCCTTCACATCCTTCATAAAGTGCGGTGCCCAGAATTGAACACAATACTCCAGTTGACACAAAACCAGTGTGTTATAAAAGTTCAGCATAACTTCCTTGCTTTTGTACTCTATGGGCTGGATTTTGTCTTGGGGTTGGGTTGGGGTCGTGTAATCCGCATTTCGTGTTCCCCCCCGCCCGACTCCAGATTAATGTGGATGACTGATGCAATTTTCACTTAATTGGGCAATTGAGTTGCAGCATGTGGGAACCCATGAACTAATTAGTGTTTTCAGTCTGAAAGTCACCTCTGATGATGTCATCATTGCTGACTGCCTGCTCTCAGAGATTGTCTGGCTACTGGTGAGAGAGGACCTGTCTGCATTGCTTCTGATGTGTGGACCTGGATGCAAATGCAAATGAATATGAGAGAGAGAGAGAGAGAGAGAGAGAGAGAATGAATTTTTTCCATCCAAGTCCTCTTACATTGAATGTAGCAGTATCAGAGGCGACTTTCACACCTACTACTACTACCTCCATCACATCTCCGTTGTAATAGTGGACTTGCAGCCGATAGTCAGCTACCCATTTGTGCTCCCGCCAGGTTTCACTGGAGTGTTTCACACCAGGCGTGCTTCACGTCGGAAAAGGGTTAAACTAGCTACAACGTTTCAAAATAGTATTACAGAGCCAATTTAGGGCTTGTTAAGGGCTTTAATGGCCTCTCCCGCCTCTTGGAGGCGGGACGGAGTCGGGAACCCCGCGACTGATTTTGTCAAAATTGCGTGGAGGCGGGATGGAGTCAGGATGGGGTCGGAAACCCCGACCCCGCAAATTTAACCCCCCACACGCCTCCAAACCCGACTCCACGGGTCATTCAAAATCCAGCCCATGCCTCTATTTATGAAGGCCAGGATCCCGTATGCTTTTTTAACCACTTTCTCAACCTGCCCTGTCACCTTCAACGATTTGTGCACATATACCCCCAGGTCTGTCTGTTCATGCACCCCCTTTATAATTGTACACTTTTGTTTATATTGCCTCTCCTCGTTCTTCCTACCAAAATGTATCATTTCGCACTTTTCTGCGTTAAATTTCATCTGCCACATGTCCTCTTGAAGTCTATCACTATTCGCCTCAATGTTCACTATACTTCCAAGTCTTGTGTCATCTGAAAATTTTGAAATTGTGCCCTGTACATCCAAGTCCAAGTCATTAATATATATCAAGAAAAGCAGTGGTCCTAGTACCGACCCCTGGGGAACACCACTGTACCTTCTTCCAGTTCGATAAACAACCGTTCCCTGTTTCCTGTCACTTAGCCAATTCCGTATCCATGCTGCCATTGTCCCTTTTATTCCATGGGCTTCCACTTTGCTGGCAAGCCTATTATGTGGCACTTTATCAAACACCTTTTGGAAGCCCATGTACACCACATCAACTGCATTGCCCTCATCAACCCTCTCTGTTACCTCATCAAAAAATTCAATCAAATTAGTGAAACACGATTTGCCTTTAACAAATCTGTGCTGGCTTTCCTTAATTAATCCACACTTGTCCAAGTGACTTAATTTTGTCCCGGATTATCATTTCTAAAAGCTTCCCCACTACCGAGGTTAAACTGACTGGCCTGTAGTTGCTGGGTTTATCCTTACACCCTTTTTTGAACAAGGGTGTAACATTTGCAATTCTCCAGTCTAAGGAGGATCGGAAGATTATGGCCAGTACCTCTGCAATTTCCACCTTTGCTTCCCTCAGCATCCTCAGATGCATCCCATCTGGTCCTGGTGACTTATCTACTTTAAGTACAGCCAACCTTTCTTGTACCTCCTCTTTATCAATTTTTATCCCATCCAGTATCTCAACTACCTCCTCTTTCACTTTGACTTTGGCAGCATCTTCTTCCTTGGTAAAGACAGCTGCAAAGTACTCATTTAGTACCTCAGCTATGCCCTCTGTTTCAATGCATAGGTCTCCATTTTGGTCCCTAATCGGCCCACCCCTGCTCTTACTACCCGTTTACTATTTATATGCCTATAGAAAACTTTTGGATTCCCTTTTATGTTAGCTGCCAGCCTATTATCATACTCTTTCTTTACTCCATTGACAGGCTGGCTTCCAGTTGGGCGGAGAACACTGGAGAAGAGGTTGTAACCCCAGGTAGGTGCGAGCCCCGACCCCGGGGCGGGTCTGATCCCCAATTAGGGGGGTCCGATCTCCGACCGCATTGGGGGGGCTTGCATGGGGTGGTGCGATGGTGGGGGAGCTTGGGGTGCAGGGAGGAAGCACTCCTGCTCCTCCTAGCCTACAAGGATTGCTCCCCGAAGCTGTCCTCGCTTCACTGCAGCTGCTGTGAATCCCAAGGCCTGGGAGCCACAGTTAAAGCTGCATAGCAGGTTGAATCTGAGGCTTCCAGCCTCATTAACGTATTTAAAGTGCCAGATTTTTAACACTTTAACCTCCCACCCGACCCCAACCCACCCGTTTTTTGGGGTTACAATTCCCCCATTGTCTCAATCACAGACAAGGCCATCTCAGATCACTTCCTTGTATCCCTCGCCACTCACTTCCTCCTTCCAACTCTCTTCCTTCTGCATCCGCCCCGGAAAGAACTCTCCCAAGTCAGTTGCAAGGCTACTTTCAAACTCCCAGCTGTCTAGCCTTTGGCCCTCCATTCGCTATGATACTTCTTCATCTACTGATCTGCTCAATCATGCCCTCACCTCCAACTTTGATACCATTGTCCCCAGTGAAATCCTTGCTCTCTCCCACCCCGGTCGTACCCCTTGGTACAGCCACCAGTTGCTCTCCCTTAAGTCCAAGGGATGCAGTTTGAATGTTTATGATGCACAACTGGTTAAACCATTCATTGAGAGGTCGCACAACACCAGGTTATAGTCCAACAGTTTTATTTGAAATCACAAGCTTTCGGTGTTGGACTATAACCTGGTGTTGTGCGACCTCTCAATTTTGTCCACCCCAGTCCATAACCATTCATCGCCAGAGAATGTTAACATATCAATAGAATGCCTTTATCTGTTTCTGCCTTGTAACACTTTCTGGTCTATATGGTATCCCTTATATTCTGTTTATGTGGTCTGACAAAAGTCAGGTGACATTATACTTGAGACCTTGTGACAATTGGTTAAAAAATAGCTGATTATAATATAAATAAATGTAATCCATGTTGAAACAGGAATCAGCAAATATATACACAATGAAGAGGTCTGATAGGATTACATTAAGTGCCTGCCTTAAGTAGAGAACACCACTAATATTTGATTAGTGGTTCCCTTTTATAGGAATGCTGATGGACCTATATGTATTTCCACCATTTTCAGTTTTTAATATAGATTATCAGCATTTGAAACCTTTAGGGAAGACATCATTAATCTTGTGCTTAGTTTCTGAAATTAGACATATTTAAGCTATTGTCAAATAGGCTTTTTTCTCTCTCAAGGAAACGCTGTCTAACCTTGTGATCACGAGGTGACATTTGAAACATTGTGTGCTATTTTAGGGACCCTAGATATAAAATATATGGATGGTTTGAATGAGGTGTATAAATGGGGTTTAGAACTCCAAATTATGAGGAAGCTTGCAGTGCTCAACTTTTTTTCATTGGAGTAAAGATTAAAGGGCAAGAGATGATCCACCTCTTTACAGGGTTGTAGATATAAGCAGAGTATGCGAATTGCACAGTGGGCAGAGGATTACAGATGCTGCCTGACCTGCTGAGTATTTCCAGCATTTTCTGTTTTTATTAAGAGGATTGCAGGGCACTGGTTTAACATTAATAAACCTCATGTGAACATAGATTTTGGGGAATTGTTTTCCTTACAGAATGCATGCAGTGCAGACTCCCAATAAATGAAGTTAAGTTGAAGAAGAAAAAAAAATCCTCCAAGAAAACAAAACGAGCCACTGATTCTGTGCTCAATTGTTGAAATTGAATGAAGGTTAGGCAGACGAGGAACTGTTCACTTCAATGCAAGACCCGTGAATTCCAACACCGAGAAGCACAAGAGCAGCACGATCATGGGGAACACCATCACCCTGTCACCTAGCCCCTGGGATGGAGGCGATTGCAAGGCGTCCATGGTCCTCACCTGCGCTCGCGCACCGTGTGACGGCCCCACAGCCACGTGCCAAAGGCGGGGCGGGGGGCACGTGCGGGAGCCAGGTGTCTCAGCCCAAAGCTGCAGGTGAGAAGCGAGCGTGGCCGGTGGCCCAGTGCGCAACCTCTTCCAGCCTGGGAGCGGGCATCCAGCCCTGTGGGCGCCACAACTACAGCTACCTCAATTGGGACGTGGTATGTTCCCCGCCCCCCCGGGAATTATTTTGGGGAAATGTACCTGTGAAAGAAGCTGGGGGTTTTTTTGTTCTAGATTTTTATTTTCGAGTTTGGGACAATTTTTAATAGTTTTTTTTGGAGTGTCTTGCAACCGTATATCCAATTCATTTAGGATCTTCCCAGATTTCTCCTGGACGGTGTTGCTAGGGGGGAGGGCTGCGGGGGGCCTGTGTTTGTGCTGGTTGAGGTGGGTGCAGGTGCACACGTCGCACCCCACCCAACAAAGTGATTGGTAGTCACAGCTCTGACCGCGGTAAATATAGAACGTGACATAAAAAATAAATGACTACAGTGCATTTATTCACATTTCATTAGTCTGCACTGTTGATTTGAAATCGCCCTGTATTTTTCCTGATTTTTGATGATACAGAACTATTTAGAATCAAACAAAACCCCTGGTATTATTAGTACAAGCTGAAAATGGAATCAGTTAGGGAATTCCAGGATTTTTTTGCTAGTGAAATTGACGGTGTGGCGGTATTTGCCCATGTCAGGTTGGTATGTGACTTGGAGGTGATGGTGTTCTCATGATCTTACTGCTTTTGTGCTTCTTAGTGTTAGAATTCATGGGTTTTGCAGTTCATGCAGTTAATTTTATCTCTCTGTTTACTTCTCCTCTGGCATTCACCTCTTGTGTCTGAGCCTGGATCAAGGCTGTAATGAGGTTGGGAGCTTAGTGTTTCTGGTGGAACCCACAGTGAGTGTTGGCAAGCAAGTTCTTGATTACTAGGTGTTGCCTAATGGTGGCATTGATAAGTCCTTCCATGACTCTGTTGATTTGGGCGGAGGCTGATAGGCCAGTAATCGACCAAATTAGATTTGCCCTAATCTTTGTGGAACTTTCCACATTGTTGGTCACATCCCAGTGTCACAACAGCAGTGAAATAGCTTAGCTGGAGGAGCTCCTAGTTCTGGTGCACATGTCTTCTTCATTGTAGCCAGGATATTGTTAGGACTCATAGGGCTGGATTTTGTCTTGGGGTCATGTCATCCGCATTTCGTGTCCCCCCCCCCACTCCAGATTAATGTGGATGAGTGATGCAATTTTGACTTAATTGGGCAATTGAGTTCCAGCATGTGGGAACCTATGAACTAATTAGTGGTTTCAGTCTGAAAGTTGCCTCTGATGATGTCATCATTGCTGACTGCCTGGTCTCAGAGACTGTCTGGTTGTTGGTGAGAGAGGACCTGCCTGGCTTTTGATGTGAGTGGACCTGGATGCAAAATGTGAAAGGAGAGAGAGAGAATTTTTTTTGCATCCAAGTCCTCTCATACTAAAGGCCATGCAGTCTCTGAAGACATTCAATGCAGCAGCATCAGAGGCGACTTTCAGACCTAATACTACTACCTTCATCACATCTCCGTTGTAATAGTGGACCTGCAGCTGATAGTCAGCTATCCACTTGTGCTCCCGCCAGGTTTCATTGGAGTGTTTCACATCAGGCGTACTGCACGTCGGAAAAGGGTTAAATTGGCTAAAACGTTTCAAAATGGCATTACAGAGCCAATTTAGGGCTTGTTAAGGGCTTTAATGGCCTCTCCCGCCTCTTGGAGGCGGGACGGAGTCGGGAACCCCGTGACTGATTTTGTCAAAATTGCATGGAGGCGGGATGGGGTCGGGACCCCCGACCTCGCAAATTTAACCCCCCACACGCCTCCAAACCCGACTCCATGGGTCATTCAAAATCCAGCCCATAGTCTTCACTGCGTCCAGTACGCTCAACCATTGCTTAATGTCAAA
Source organism: Squalus acanthias (assembly GCA_030390025.1). Lineage (NCBI taxonomy): Eukaryota > Metazoa > Chordata > Chondrichthyes > Squaliformes > Squalidae > Squalus > Squalus acanthias. The sequence goes on from CM059429.1 coordinate 144,471,471, forward strand.
TTGAGTGAACTGTATTTACTGGACACAGGCAATGCTGGGGATCTTGGCAGAAGGTTGAATTGGATTGTGCACTTGGCACTTTTGTCTCTGGTTTAAATTGAAAAAAATCTGTAAGCTTATTTTGGATCTCCTTTTTGTTTATTTTTGACCTCAAGTTCCTGATCTGATTACAGAATAGAGCTGGTAGGAGTTTGGAGTACTTCAACTTTAGCTGTTGCCTTAACTTGGCAAGGTATGGTGAAAGGAGGAGAAAGTGAGGATAAAAATGGCAGATAAGTACTATGAGTTATCCAGAGCTCAGCTTACCTGCGACTATCTTCATGCAAACTCGTAAGTATGACTGAACAATTTATATTTATTTACATTTTTGACCAAGAAAAAGAAAAACACAGACGCGATGTTTTTTAAATTTATAGAACCACACATGAATTCCTCTTTGGAGCGTTGGCAGAATTGGTGGATAATGCAAGGTACAGTAATAAATATTACTAGTAAGTGGTTAGCAAGATGAATAGTTAAATGTTATGCTTTAAATTGTTTGTTTAAAAAGTGCAGCTGAAATGTTTGTTAGCTGAAGAAAACCATAGTTCCTTGTATTTTTTTTAGTTCTTTGTTGTAATCAATAAAAAGAGATAAGATAACTAATTTAATAGTAAATAATATGAATTATTTTATTGGACAAAGGAGTAAAGTTTGCGATTTTTGAACCTGTAACTTTTGTGGTATCCCTAGTGAGAGTCAAATGCAAATTTATCTTTTGATTTCAGATGTGATTTTGAAATCTTGCAGTTATTATAAACTCAGAGAATTTCATTACCATTGTCACACCAAAACCCAGAGATTACAGACCCTGAAATTCCGTGGGGGTTCTCCTGGTCTTCAGCCGTAACTCTTGTGGGAGACCAGCGGAATACCAGGAAAGTGCCACGTCTCGGTTGTTTCTGGGCGTTTTCTCTTTGCCTTGTAAGGGGCTGAAGTTCCACCCACTCCTTTTGAGGAAAATGATGGGTGGGGTCGCCATAACCTGCTCCTATAGCTCGGTTAGGACCCGGCATTGTAGTGGCAGCTGGTACGCTGAGTGACTGGAAGTATACCGGCCTTCACAAGGGCTCATGTAGGCCCCACCGGTACGGTCGAGGCCAGGCAAGCAGCCGTTGCTAAGGGACTGAGAGAGAATGGCTGGGATCAGGTGTTGGGGGGGGCTAGGCAACCCCATGGGTGGGCAGGCACGGGTCAGTGCTGGAGGGCACCATTGGCGCAACCCTGGAGTAACTGCTGGGATCACAACCCGAGGAATTTCTCGACCATAGTCTTTAATTTTTCTTGCACCTGGACCCAAGGTGGCAGACTTGACTCAAATGCCAGTGGCAGCAGCCATTTAGATTTGCCACTGGCTGCACCCAACCATCGAAGGCACTCGCGGGGGGGGGGGAAACCCCACCCAAGGAGGGTTTGCCTGCCTCCCACATGGTAGCACTGGGTTGTTTATATTCTGTTTGGAATGTCTGGAATTCTTTGTAACATTGGTCAATATTATTAAGAATTCAATGAAATAATTTCAAGGTGCTAAATGGGATCATTTATTCTTGGTGTACTAGTAGTGAGGTCATTTCCTGCTTACATTTAAAAGAAAATACAAACTTATTCTGAGTTGCTGGATAGGTATCCTGTAGCTGTAAAAAGCAGAAGGGGTTGCATATGTGCAGTTAATCCCACTTGTATGCAACTAAGATGTATCGTGGTTAAAGCTATCTGAAAATCTTGCATTCTAGTGACCTTCTTTCTTCATTCCAGTTATGTTAGTCAAAATGGCAGCAGAACAATGGGCTGCATTTCTATGCATGGTATGGTAAGTTGTAGACCCTAGGCATTTTGGGTTCTTGTAATTATTTTGAAACTATTTTTATAATTTCAAAATTATAGTACAGGTTGAGTGTCCGAAATCCGGACTCCGGGACGATTGGTGGCAGGGTCGTCCGGAATCTGTAAAATGTTCCGGAATCCGGACACCCTGTCAAACCGTTTCCGCCAGGCTGCGGCCACGGCACCACGCCGCCCTGGTGGCCTAGTGTGGGCCATCGGATGCTCTGCAGAGCTCGCAGCGTCCCTCCCCTTTAACAGAAGGGGAGGGGCGGAGAAACGCGTCAGCGCTACGCGGAGCGGCCCAGGCATTTCCGGACTCGGAACGTGTTTCTGATGTCCGAAGTCCGGAAACGCCCGAGCCCAGGTTGCGATATTTCCAGACTTCGGACATCAGAAACACGTTCCGAAGTCCGGAAAACCGGCTCGGCCTCGGTCCCGAGGTTGCCGCATTCAGGACGCTCAACCTGTATACCAAATGCTATAAAGAATACAGAAAATAAATTGGATGAATAATACAATTGTTTAAAATCTGAGCTGTAATACCGACAGCTAGTGGAAAAATTAAATACTGCAGATGCTGGAAATTTAAAATAAAATGCTGGTAACACTTGGCAAGTCAGGCAGCATCTGTAAAGAAAGGAAAATGCTGACATTTCAGGCATAACTCTTCTCAAAACTGGAAGATATTACAGATGAACACCTTTTTTATGGGAAGGGGGACACATGCAAGTAAAGAAAAAGAATGAGCCGTAAAGTGATTAGGTGGTGAATGGGAGATGGTTAAAAGACAGAAGTGATAATAACATAAGACAAAAGGAGGAAAATTATGAGAGAAATCAGAGAAATAAAAGACATCTACGAAGCCCAGAGAATGTGTGAATAGTTAAAGCAGGATTACTAAGTTGGAGAGGGATGCATGAAAACCTGAAAAGCGGAGCAGGTTCCAGTGGCCCTGCTGTTTGGTGGAAGAAAAAGGCTGGTCGACACAAGAGATGCAGACCACCCCACCGGCAATGTACTGATGGGGGAACCCTTCCCCAAGCACCAACCCACTCGCTCCCCCATCCCCGACACACCCATCCTACATTAGCAACACCTACTGTTTTTTTACTGAGAGAAAATGGTAGCTGTGGTTAGTCTGAAGTTGTGAGGTCAGTATTAAGACCAGACGGCTGGAAAGTGTCTAGTAGAAAGATGAGGTGGGTGACGGTAATTCTACTGAGAATAGTTACTTCTACCAGCTCGTTGGCACCCCCGAATGGAACTTGATGGAAATGCAGCTGGTAGTAAACTGGAATAACTAAAAGTTTTAAAATTTAGTGGCTTGCAGTATTTCTTTATAAAATTGAATTGACAGTCATGTAAAGCAGATAATCTTCAAAATCTTACTTGGCATAATTTATCCCATTATCACGATGATTAGCATTTTAGATGGATAGGTATATTGGAGTTTTGCTTGGTTGATATTGGGGGCTGACAGAGAAACTTTCTTGAGGAAGTTAAATGTTATGGATACATTACATAGGGGGTGAAATTGGTCTCCCAGCAGTAGCACAAAACGGGCTCATGGCGAATCAGCAGCCCGTTTTACACCCCGCCCGATTTTTTTAATTCCACAATTGAAGAGAAAATTGGGCGTGATGTATAATGGGCTGCTATTCACTATGAGCCCGTTTTGCGCTACGGGCAAAGACCAATTTCATCCCCATAGACTTTAGGGACCTAATGGTCTTTTCTTGGCTGCGCTATCTTACGTTCTTATCCATTTCTATAATGTTTTATGATTGAAAGCAATCTTCCGTTTGATTATTACCTTAGACTGCTTTTTAAAGAAAATTTGAAAAATATAATAAAACATTGTTGTGTATTTGCAGAGATGCCAAAGCAACGCTATTGAACATTTATACCGGTGAGTCGTAATATCAAAAATGCAGTAATAGAGAATTAGTAGTGAAATTTGTACGAACAATTCACTGGTGAAATCAGTGTTCTTCTGTTAGATTAGGTACTTGCGACATGACTTTGCTAATTCTATTTAGATAAAACAGAAAATGAATTACTTGATTGAACTATTCCTATTCTTGGATTCTCCTCAGAATTACCTCAGTCCTCTAACTGAGGTCTTTATTAAGGTTTTATATAGGCTCATTGTTATATTTTGGCTTTTACATTCTGTACTACTTGTATAATACCATTCCATTAGCTTTTTGTTTACGGCCTTATGAAGCTAAGCTGCTGTCTTTAATGTCCTGTGAACCTGTGCCCCCCCAAATCCCTTTGGTCTTCAATGGCATGGAGACTACTTCCATTTGGAGTATAATTATTGCTGTTACATTTTGGTAAAAAAATTATCACCTCACAATTAGTGACATTGAATTCTATCTGCCACTTTTTTAGCCCATTCTGCTGTCTTATTGATATCCTTTTGCAGCTTCCATGTAATTCTATGTAATTAACTATAGCTCCTATTTTGGAATCATCTGCAAATTTTGACACCATTCCCTCTATGAGGCCTATATCCAAATCACTGATATACACAGTGAACAGAAGTGGCCCCAAAACTATACCCTGTGGGACACCACTACCCACTTCCAACCACTCTGGAAAAACTGCGCTTTACTCTGACTCTCCGTTTTCTCCCTTCTCACCAATTTTAATCTAGTTTTCTATCCCCTCTTAATTAGAGGCTCTAAATTTTTCCCTACCACCGACATTAAACTAGCTGCCCTGCAATTATCTCTGTCTCCCTTTTTAAAAATGACAAAACTCCACACTCAATAGAGCCCTAAACTAAATATGTTTTAGGGCCTCAGCAATTTACTCCTTCACATATAGTTAATGTTCTCTAAGGTCCTGTGTGTTAGATTCTCTGAAGCTGATAGACCAGAGCTATCTGTATGGCAGATGAAAGCAAAGCTTAGCTGAAGCTGGATTTATGCAGCATGATGTATATGTATTTGTACAATGCAGCTTTAACTTGGAAGTTATGCAGAATCTGGTATTAAAATAATAAACAAATAGGGTGAGAAATTTGTGTAGCGCCTGAAACTGGTGTGAAATGGGCGTTGCACATAGAACGTGCACCCGATGGCATAGGCCTGAGGCTCACTCGAAATTGGGTCTCATCTCCATAAAACTGATGGGCTGTGGACGCCGATCCGGCATCCCTATGCAGCTCGATGGTCGGGGCCCGCAGTATTTCTGTGGAGCCCAATTGATGACTAATTTGGAGTGGTGTCTGAAAACGGGCGTTAGAACCCTGATTTGCATATTTAAGGTGCTTAACACCTGGGTCCATTTCTTGGGGGAGATCGGGTGTGAGAAATTGTGACCCGAAATTGATCACCTCGATGCAAATTTTTCACCCCAAAACAGGAGCGACAATGACCAATTTCTTCCCTGTAGTCTATAAGCAAGCGTTCAGTCAGTTTTGCATGCCTGCCTTATCCAAATCAATGGGAGGAAAATACAATACCAAACAGTAGCATTGAGTAGAAGGAGATAGGGAAGCACATGTTCACAATTAAAGTGACTATACGTGGTTAGCCATCTTAAGCATCACACCAATCAGCCCAACCATTTTGAGGGAAAACACAAGCACCACCTGTCTGAAAATGGCATTACATTTTGGTTTACTTTTGCTGACTTTAATTTACTTTACCTTTTCTGAAAACAGAATCTCATTCAAAGTGAAAGCCCTGCCAGTTGTCAGTGGATTGTTTACCAACAAGTTAGAACTCACATTAGATACATTAACCACACCACTCAATCTCTAGGCCAGCCAATCAGGATCAGATGGTCAAACTGTAAAACACTTATTTTTGACACTCTACCATCTCCGGACAGGCGTAAGCTCCAATTTGTACATCTCTTTGTAACATAGTAACCCACCTCTAAGCCCAAAGCTCTTGGAAGGGTCTAATTCATGTATTACACAGGTTATATTGTTTTTTAACTGCACGTGATGGTGCAACATCCTCTTGGTCACTCAACACCAACAGTGTAGTATAAAATGGGCAAATGTACATTAGTGCTTTGTTAGCAAAGCCACCTGGCATGAACTGTCTTGGACTGGTAAATATGGGTTTGGGGCATAGTATCAAAATAACCTGTGAAAAGCACCACCAAAAAATGGAAACATTTTAAAGTTTAAAACAAATTCAGGTGGATCTACATCTTGTCTCCCATTTATTCATGACTATCTCATCATCTCTTTTTAGTCATTAAAAATTACACAGTTGGTGATGAGCAGTGGTCCATGCTGTAAGTTCACGATGCTGTTGCTGATGATGTAATCAGTGAGCTTGAATAATAACTAACAGGAAATATATACGTGTGTGTGTGTGTGTGTGTGTGTGTGTATATATGTATACATTAAAAAAATATGAAAATAACAGTTCCCGATTTCACAAGTCATAAACTCATAATATAAGATTCATGCTGTTATATCAAAGTTGTATTCACTAGCATTCTGGATTCAAGTGAGTTATAAACAGTCTTAAGTTTCATTCTAACTTTATTTATTCAGATTTCTTTTTCAACTAATTTTCATCTCAGGAAAATGTGGAAGCCAAAAAATTGATACCATTTTGATAATTCTTGTTTCAGAGATTAATGAAGAATTGAAAGGGGGGCTTATGCTGTGTTTTCTGGATGATGGTATTGGCATGGATCTGAGTAAGTACATTCAGAATGACTATCTCAGTGCTATCTGTAGCGCTGGAAATTTCCTTGGGGGGTTTTCCCGATTGGCCGCCATAGCTTCGGCAGAAGATCTGTGGAAACCCTGGATGCACCATGTAAACAGGGTTTCCACCAATCTTCTGTTGAAGTTACAGTGACTAATCGGGAGTAGCCCTGAGGAAATTCACGCCGTAAGTTTTTTTTAAACCATGTGTAGCACAAAAGCATTAACAAATTTCAGACAAACCTAGGCCTTGGGAAAACTGTCTTAACATTGATACTTAGTACTCCCCTCAGTACACCCCTCAATTTAAGCATCAGCCTTTTTAGAGTTGTCTATCCTGACTTGGTAACGATTCTCAGAAATTGGGGATTCCATATGCTAAGTTAAGTAGGGTGTGGGAAAGGAATAGAGAAATGGAAGTGGAGAAGCAGCACTCATGGAATAACAGAAAAAGAAGAAAAGAGATGAAGCTGGTAACTGAAAGGATAAGAAGAGCTATAAAAAATAACTAATTAAATGAAGATGCATGCAACAAAACAACAATTGCATGAGCTTGAAATTCTAACTGATGATACAATAGTAAAATTCTCGTTATCTACACAAGTGACTTTGAAATCAGCATTAGTATTTATCCATGTATGCTAGTCCTGGACCAGTGAACCAAAAGGTCTAGACTGACTCCTCTAGGTTAACATATAAAATGTGCACGTAGTGAGAATTGTTAAATCAGGTCAGCGAACTTCCAAAATACTTAATTGTTTCTTGTAGTTTGGTTTCAAACCTAGGACCAGTTTACTTGGAACAGTCTGACAGTGGCAAGATATTTCATCAGTAGGATACTTTCAATAGTTCTTCTATTTGTCTTAACCAAATACTTTATGGATCTAATTTTTGTAGAATTTATTTTTAAAATATTGTAGAAACATCTTTTATTTCTCATCAAACATAAATATAACATTTCACAAAAAGTAAAGTAAAATGCCACGTAGAAGAGTACTTACTAATGTCAGTTAAAATGAAAGACAAAAAAGAATAACATGGTAGGGAAATAAAACACACATAGGTAGAATTCTACTTAACAAAAAACATAATGTCTTTTTCTGTAATTAATTAACTATTAACAAAATCACGATCAAAAATGATATGTTTCAAAGTAATAGTGTGTCATTAGTTATGGAGAAAACAGGCCGTTGTGTCTTTGGGCCTTACCTAACCGCCTTGCTCTAGATTATTTTGGCTCACATATGTTAGATCGCTCTCATAGGTGAGCCCCGACTCCCCATACCTTTGAGTGTTTATCTTTGCCTTGAGATCCAGATAAGCTTTCAGTAGCATGCCAAGGAAACAAACAGCTAGCTCTCTTCTGTAATTGCTTTTGGTTACTGGACTTAATATATGCCTTCATAAGATCCTACTCTAATCTTCAAAAGCAGTAGAGCTTCATATCAGATTTTGATTTAGGTTTAAAATATCAAAAGAAATTATTTTACAAAAGATAAAACAAGGAAACGAGTAACACAAAATATAATTATAATTACAGTAATTTATTCCATTTAATTCCTCGAATGAACAAAATAATAAGATTGCAACTCTAAGGACTAAGATAACCCTTTGTAAATGACTGTTAAATGATACAGCATCTCTTTTCCTTGAATTTCTTCCACTGTGGGAGCCTGATAAATGTAAACTGTTTTCTTGGAAATGCAATGGTTTTTTTTTCTCTTTCAGGAGTTTCAAACTGACCAGTTCATTCTGAGGTTTTCAAACTTAACACTCTTGATTTAGACAGATTTGGTCTTGTCATGGCCCAGAAACGAGTTGCTGAGAATTTCTGAATTTTGAGTATCCCCCCACTCAAATTTAAAAAGGAATTGACAGTCAGATACAAACACAACTACTCACACAGCATTGTTTAAATTTGAATTATTCCTCCCTCCTGCCTGTAACCACCAAAACTTGCAACGTTCCATTGAAATAAGCTTGGTACTGGGCATGTGAACTGCCATCATTTTAAAAAAAAATCTACTTTTGTATTTTGACTGAATTTAAAGGAACAGCCACACTAAATCAAAACTAGAGAAAATACCTAATTTTTGTGTCACAGTTATCCTTCCATTTTTTTCTAATCAGTTATTGAGGAACTTAAAAAGTTGGAGGAGTACTGTATGTGATAAGAAAATAGAAGGGCATATTATTTAACCTCTTAGAACCCTGGCAAACTACAGTCTCCTCCTGAAAACCTAGCAATAACTTCTTACAGTTGACAGTTAGGAACATAGACCCTGCAACACCTGAAGCCTGTTCCACCAATCAATCAGATCATGGCTGATCTGTACCTCCACTCCATTTACCTGCATTTGATCATATCTCTTGTTAATATGATCTAACAAAAATCTATCAATTTCAGTCTTGAAAATTTCAATTGACCCAGCATCCACAGCCTATTGGAGGAGAGAGTTCCAAATTTCTATTATCCTTTGTGTGAAAAGGTGATTCCTGATTTCACTCCTAATGGCCTAGCTCTAATTTTAAGATTGTGCCCCCTTGTTCTGGATTCCCCCACCAGAGGAAATAGTTTCTCTGTATCTACCCTATGGGAACCCCTTATCATTTTAAATACCTTGATTAGCTTATACCTCAACCCTTGAAACTCAAGCGAATATAAACCAAGTTTATGCAACCTGTCTGAATAATTTAACCCTTTAACCCCTGGTGTCATTCTGGTGAATCTATATAGTCCTCCCTCCAAGGCCAATATATCTTTCCTTCGGTATGACGCCAAAAACTGAACGCAGTTCTCCTGATGGGGTCTGGCCAAGGCTCTGTACAACTGAAGTATCACTTCCTCACTTTTGTATTCCAACCCCCCTTGAGATAAAGCTAACATTCCATTAACCTTTATGATTACATTTTGTACCTGTGCATTAACGGTTAATGATTTGTGTACATGAACACCCAAGTCCCATTGCTCCTCTCAGATCTAAAGTGGATCACCTCACACTTCCCAAGTGTGTGGGGAGCTTGAACTCCATCTGCCATAGTTTTTCCCACTCACTTAGTCTGTTTATGTCCCTTTGTAACTTCCTGCTCCCATCCACCAAACTTAACTGTGGATTCTAAGAGTGTCATCTGTAAAATTGGATGTACAACTCTCTTCCTTCATCCAAGTCAGCAATATATATGGTGAAAAGCTGAGGCCCCAGAATGGACTCCTGGGAAACACCACTTGTCACATCCCGCCAATCAGAGAACGTTCCATTTATCCCTACTCTCTCTCCTACCTCCAAACCAATTGCCAATCCATACCACAAGGTTACCTCCAATTCCGTGCTCTTTAATTGGAGCTAACAATTTCTTGTGTGGAACCTTGTCAAATGCCTTCTAAAAGTCTGTATAGACAACATCCATAGGCACTCCCCACTATCCATCATGCTAGTGACCTCAAAAAAAATTCAACTAGATTAGTCATGGCCTACCCTTCAAAAATCCATACTGATTCTCATTGATCAGCTCATGCTTGTCTAAGTGCTTAGTCACTGTCACTGATAGATTCCACTAACTTCCCCACAACAAATGTTAAACTGGTAAGTCTGTAGTTACCTAGTTTCTCCCTCCCTTCCTCCCTTTTAAGTAGTGGAGTTACATTTGAAAGTTAAGAGGAGAAACTTATAACATTACATGATCCTTTGTGCTATTGCTCTTAATAGGTAGAATGCATTATCATCAACAGTATCAAGACTGCCATGCTGAACAACAGTACTATTGTTTGTACAATGCAGGGAAAGTTCTAGCCTCTATGACTTTGGAAGTGCTTGATGCTAAATTTGGGCATAATAGTAGAAAACGTTTCACTTTCCAGTATATTATTCACCTTGAAGAGCACAAAACTCTATCATTCTACAAAGTACTATGATTGTTATTGGTCTAGCATGACAGGTGATTAAATAACAATGAAATGAGTTCTCTAGCAACATGCCAACTGTTTATTGTTTAGGATATTAAACATATGAAAATAGGATTATAACAATTGTTCTGCATTTCACAGATGAAGCAGCTGACATTATTCATTTAGGAAAATCTATAAAGAGGATCGCCGGTTCCCGACTCATTGGACAGTATGGAAATGGATTGAAGTCGTGAGTTTCAGACAAGTTTGTCCTTAGTCTTGCAGAATAAAATAGTTCAGCTATTTGAGATTGAGTTTTAGGGTGAAGAAAATGTAGCCCGTGTCAACTTTTTCACAATTTTGTTCTGCTCTTTGGAACATGATTGTTTCTGAGCTGCTAGGACCTGGAAGTGTCATGTAAAATAAGGCATCTGGTCTAGAATGTACAATATTGGTTGTATAAACAGGTTGTAAGGTTGGTTAAACATCCTGGAGTTTTTGCTGATTTATCTTTGGGAGAGGAAAAGGCAGAAATTTGCAGAAGCTTTCCTCAGGAGATTAAATTGGTTGGGTAGAGACCCAAATAAAATGGTTTTAAACTTGGCATTTGTCTGAGTTGGCAGGAAGGAGCACGAGTTGGGAACTGGGGAATGCCAACATACTTAGTTCAAAGGCCGAGCCGGGAAACGCACAAGCTTACAGGATGAACCTGGAAGCCAAAGACGGGCGACAGAGGTTCCTGGGAACAAAATGGAAGTGGTCTTCCAAAGCCGTGTTGGCTGAGCTCAGAATGATTCCTCCTCCCCACGCCACCCCACCCCCCACCCCACTAACTCTACTACTGCTTGTCTTCAATATATCTACAAATAGAAATAATCTAACTATGTTTACCTTGTTTATTCCTTTCACCATTTGGAACACCTCTATCAAATTTCCCCCCTCAATCTTCTCAATTTGAGAGAATGCAGCCTTTGTTGCTTTAACCATTCCTTATAACTCAGGCCCCTCACCTCTGGTATATCTGTGTCACACTTTTTTCCCAGGACCATTATATCTTTCCAATAGTGAGGGGCACAAATCTGCACACAGTATTCCAGATGTGACCTAACCATCATTTTGTATAGTCATCATGTCCTCTACGTTTGCATTCAGTAACTCCCGATTTAAAAACTTCAAAATCCCTTTTTGAATCCGTCAAGCACTTTTAAGGATTTATGTATCTGCACACCTAGAATCTTGTGCTACGAAACTGCATTGAGAAATTCACCATTTAAGGTATATTTCTATTCTTTGTTCTTCCCAAAATGCATTACATCACAAATTTTCTGTATTGTGCTGTGTTTGCCACTTATTTGCCAATCATCAGACATATCTGCCTTGTCACTGCTAACATAGTGAAGGCCATTCAATTTCTGCAGATTTTTACTAAGTTTGTGGACCAGCAACCTAACAATACGCTGCACAAATAAGTTATAGTTTTCCATTAACTAGTGGTAGTCTATATCATATAAGGTAAATACTGTAACTGTTCCCCCTTTGGATCTCATTTTTGTTTCTTTCTTGCAGCGGGTCAATGAGAATAGGTATGGATTTCATTCTGTTTACCAAAAAAGACAACACCATGACCTGTATCCTTACGTCTCGAACATTTTATGAGCAAGAAGGTATTGATGAGGTGAGCGAGGAAGAATTTTATTTTTTCATGTTTTTTTTCTCAATTTGACCCCATAAGAACTTTGTCGGTACCATACTTTGTCCTGAATCTGGGAGAGCAGGAGAGTGTAGACCACGTAGTATACCTACCTTCAAATGATAGTACACTTCGTACATTGTAGTTACTTGGCCAACCAACGATAAGTGCTTTTCACATATTAAGCAGTTAATGAACAGTATTCAGAACAAACAGTATGTTTACAGTAGTTACAATCTTTACCAATCTTCTTAATGTTAAAACAACAAAGGCTCTTCTCTTGCGCTACCTTTAAATGTTAGATTGATCATCATAGAATCATAGAAATTTACAGCACAGAAGGAGGCCATTCGGCCCATCTTGTCCATGCCAGCCGACAAAGAGCTATCCAACCTAATCCCACTTTCCAGCACTTGGTCCGTATCCTTGTAGGTTACGGTACTTCAAGTGCATATCCAAGTACTTTTTAAATGTGATGAGGGTTTCTGCCTCTACCACCCTTTCAGGCAGTGAATTCCAGACTCCCACCACCCTCTGGGTGAAAGAAATTCGACACACATCCCCTCTAAACCTCATATCAATTACTTTAAATCTATGCCCCCTGGTTATCGACCCCTCTGCTAAGGGAATTAGGTCCTTCCTATCCACTCTATCTAGGCCCCTCATAATTTTATACACCTCAATTAGGTCTCCCTCAGCCTCCTCTGTTCCAAAGAAAACAACCCCAGCTTATCCAATCTTTCCTCATAGCTAAAATTCCCCAGCCCAGGCAACATCCTCATAAATCTCCTCTGCACCTCTCTAGTGCAATCACATCCTTCCTTTTTTTGTTATTCGTTTATGGGATGTGGGCGTCGCTGGCAAGGCCAGCATTTATTGCCCATCCCTAATTGCCCTTGAGAAGGTGGTGGTGAGCCGCCTTCTTGAACCGCTGCAGTCCGTGTGGTGAAGTTACTCCCACAGTTCTGTTAGGGAGGGAGTTCCAGGATTTTGACCCAGCGACAATGAAGGATCGGCGATATACTTCTAAGTCAGGATGGTGTGTGACTTGGAGGTGGTGGTGTTCCCATGTGCCTGCTGCCCTTGTCCTTCTAGGTGGAAGAGGTCGCAGGTTTGGGAGGTGCTGCCGAAGAAGCCTTGGCGAGTTGCTGCAGTGCATCTTGTAGATGGTACACACTGCAGCCATGGTACGCCGGTGGTGGAGGGAGTGAATGTTTAAGGTGGTGGATGTGGTGCCAAAAAGCGGTCTGCTTTGTCCTGGATGGAGTCGAGCTTCTTGAATGTTGTTGGAGCTGCACTCATTCAGGCAAGTGGAGAGTATTCCATCACACTCCTTACTTGTGCCTTGTAGATGGTGGAAAGGCTTTGGGGAGTCAGGAGGTGAGACACTCACTGCAGAATATCTAGCCTCTGACCTGCTCTTGTTGCCACAGTATTTATGTGGTTGGTCCAGTTCAGTTTCTGGTCAATGATGACCCCCAGGATGTTGATGGTGGGGGATTCGGTGATGGTAATGCCGTTGAATGTCAAGGGGAGGTGGTTAGACACTCACTTGCTGGAGATAGTCTTTGCCTGGCACTTCTGTGGCGCGAATGTTACCTGCCACTTATCAGCCCAAGCCTGAACGTCGTCCAGGTCTTGTTGCATGCGGGCATGGACTGCTTCATTATCTGAAGAGTTGTGAATGGTGCTGAACACTGTGCAGTATCAGCTAATATCCCCATTTCTGACCTTATGTTGGCGGGAAGGTCATTGATGAAGCAGCTTAAGATGGTTGGGCCTAGGACACTGCCCTGAGGAACTCCTGCAGCGATGTCCTGGGGCTGTGATGATTGACCTTCAACCACCACAACCATCTTCCTTTGTGCTCGGTATGACTCTAGCCAGTGGAGCGTTTTCCCCCCGATTCCCATTGACTTCAGTTTTACTAGAGCTCCTTGATGCCACACTTGGTCAAATGCTGCTTTGATGTCTAGGGCAGTCACTATCACCTCACCTCTGGAATTCAGCTCCTTTGTCCATGTTTGGACCAAGGCTGTAATAAGGTCGGGAGCCAAGTGGTCTTGGCGGAACCCAAACTGGGCATCAGTGAGCAGGTTATTGGTGAGTAAGTGCCGCTTGATAGCACTGTCGATGACACCTTCCATCACTTTGCTGATGATTGAAAGTAGAATGATGGGGCGGTAATTGGCCGGGTTGGATTTGTCCTGCTTTTTGTGGACAGGACATACCTAGGCAGTTGTCCACATTGTTAGATAGATGCCAGTGTTGTAGCTGTACTGGAACAGCTTGGCTAGAGGCGCGGCTAGACCTGGAGCACAAGTCTTCAGCATGATAGCTGGGATGTTGTCGGGGCACATAGCCTTTGCTATATGCAGTGCGCTCAGCTGTTTCTTGATATCACCGTGGAGTGAATCGAATTGACTGAAGACTGGCTTCTGTGATGGTGGGGTCCTCAGGAGTAGGCCGATATGGATCATCCACTCGGCACTTCTGGCTGAAGATGGTTGCAAACGCTTCAGCCTTGTCTTTTGCACTCACGTGCTGGGCTCCACCATCATTGAGGATGGGGATATTCATGGAGCCTCCTCCTCCTGTTAGTTGTTTAATGGTCCACCACCATTCACGACTGGATGTGGCAGGACTGCAGAGCTTTGATCTGATCCGTTGATTGTGGGTTCGCTTAGCCCTGTCTATAGCATGCTGCTTCCGCTTTTTAGCATGCATGTAGTCCTGTGTTGCAGCTTCCCTAGGTTGGCGCCTCATTTTTAGGTATGCCTGGTGCTGCTCCTGTCATGCTCTTCTACACTCCTCATTGAACCAGGTTTGGTCCCCTGGCTTGATGGTAATGGTAGAGTGAGGGATATGCCAGGCCATGAGGTTACAGATTGTGGTGGAATACAATTCTGCTGCTGCTGATTGCCCACAGCGCCTCATGGATGCCCAGTTTTGAGCTGCTAGATCCTGTAATGTGGTGACCAGAACTGCACGCAGTACTCTAGCTGCGGCCTAACTGGTGTTTTATACAGTTCACGCATAACTTCCCTGCTCTTATATTCTATGCCTCGGCTAATAAAGGCAAGTATCCCGTATGCCTTCTTAACCACCGTATCTACCTGGCCTGCTACCTTCAGGGATCTGTGGACATGCACTCCAAGATCCCACTGATCCTTTGCACTTCTCAGTATCCTACCATTTATTGTGCATTCCCTTGCCTTGTTAGCCCTCCCCAAATGCATTACCTCACACTTCTCTGGATTGAATTCCATTTGCCACTGTTCTGCCCACCTGACCAGTCCATTGATATCTTCCTGCAGTCTACAGCTTTCTTCTTCATTATCAACCACATGGCCAATTTTTGTATCATCTGCAAACTTCTTAATCATACTTCCTACATTCAAGTCCAAATCATTGATATATACCACAAAAAGCAAAGGACCCAGTACTGAGCCCTGCAGAACTCCACTGGAAACCGCCTTCCAGTCACACAAACACCCTTCAACCATTACCCTTTGTTTCCTGCCTCTGAGCCAATTTCGGATCCAACTTGCCACTTTGCCTTGGATCTCATGGGCTTTTACTTTTGTGACCAGTCTGCCATGCGGGGCCTTATCAAAAGCCTTGCTAAAATCCATATCGACTACATCAAACGCACTACCCTCATCAACCCTCCTTGTTACCGCCTCAAAAAATTCAATCAAGTTTACCTTCAAGTTTCTGTCTCCAGTCCACTTTGGCTAAATCACATCTCAGGTTAGTAAAATTAGCTTTTCCCCAATTGAGAACTTTTATTCCTGGTCTATCCTGGTCCTTTTCTATAACTATGCTAAATCTAACTGAATTGTGATCACTACCACCAATATGCTTTCCCATTGATACCCTTTCCACCTACCCAGCTTCATTCCCTAAAACTAGGTCCAGAACCGCCCCAACTCTTGTTGGGCTTGCTACGTACTGGCTAAAAACGTTCACCTGAATGCATTTTAAGAATTCTGCTCCCTCTACACCTTTCACACTAATTTTAACCCAGTTAATATTAGGGAAGTTGAAATCCCCTACTATTGCTGCCCTATTTTTGCACGTCTCAGAAATTTGCCTACATATTTGCTCTTCTATCCCCCTCTGACTGTTTGGGGGTCTATAGTACACTCCCAGCAGTGTGATTGCCCCTTTTTTGCTTTTCAGTTCAACCCATATGGCCTTGTTGAATGATCCTTCTAAGATATCATCCCTCCTCACAGCTGTAATTGTTTCTTTAATCAATATTGCGACCCCCCCTCTTTTTTTTCATCCCTCTCTCTCTCTCGTCTGAAAACCCTGTAACCAGGAATATTGAGCTGCCATTCCTGCCCTTCTTTCAGCCATGTCTCAGTAATAGCTATAATATCATACTCCCACGTGTCTATCTGTGCCCTCAGCTCATCTGCCTTATTCACTAGACTCCTTGGGTTGAAGTATATACCATTTAGCACTGCCAAACTCCCTTGTTGTCTATTTTCTAGCCTTTGTTTCCTCTGCCTTCCAAACTCGCTTACTAATTTTCTGCCTTCCATTTCCAGCTTTGCTTCTCTCCCTTCTGAATCTACTCTCAGGTTCCCATCCCCCTGCCAAGCTCGGTGCCCGGAGAGATCGAGGGTCGGTGTGGACTTGGTGGGGGGGCCAAGCGAGATCGTGGATCAGGGGTCCGAAACATCAGAGGGGCTAGAGAGTTAGGCCAGGGTCGGAAAGTTCGGGGGGAGTGGTTCTGATCAGTGGAGAGGTTAACAGGGTAGCTTGGTTGGGGGGGGGGGGGGGGGCGGGGAAAGCACTCCTGCTCCTCTTAGCCCACAAGCAGTGCTGGAAAGGCACTCAGCAGTCCTCATCTTCTTTCAGCTGCCGGGTTTCCCGAGGTCTGGGAAACCTGGCCAGCCAGTGTTAAAGCTGGAGCAGAGACAAAATCATAGGCACGCAAAATATTTAAATGAAGGACATGCCACCTGAGAGCGGGTTGGTCGCCTGTCCCACCTTCATTAAAACTGGAAGTGGGCGGGTTCAAGGTGGGTTGGGTTCGGGTTTTAAAGTTTTAATTCCCTGTCCGATCCAAACCCACCTGCTTTTGGGGGTTAAAATTACCCCCCACATGTCTGTGCCACATTAAAAATTAGTCGGATTATAGTGTGTATTCATATAACTTGCAGAAACAGCAACCAGTTGACTTTAACCTTGCACATGCTGTGTTCGGCAAGAAAGAAAGTGGGGGTGGGGGAAAAAAACACAAGAGCAAATTCTATAGAACTATTCTATCCTTAGGCCAAATCAAAAAGGGCTAATTTACAGCTGGACCTGCAGTTCACTGATCCTACAAACTGAAATTAATACTATCAACAATGCTGTCTTCTAAGTAAGAATCTTCAAGTCATGGGACCTAGTCCACATTCAGAACCCAGTTAGGAATGAGGGAAGGTCTAATTGAGCTCAAGTTTCACACACTTCATATAAACAATACATGAAGGTAATGAGAACTTACTGCTCCTGAAACTAATGGAACATGAAAGACTGTGATGACAGCCACATTTACTTGAATAAAACTGTGTTTTAAATTGAGCTGGAATAAATACTGCAGGAAATGTAGAATATAATGGACCTTGCAAGTGGTGGAGAGAATGGACATTGCCGCACTGCCTTCGCAAACTTTTATCACTTGATATTATAAGCCTTAGTGGATGTTTAACACCAGCGAGGGAAAAGCTTGATCTAGCCGCCTGGCAGAAACAGGGTTAAAATTAAGTTAAAATGCCCCAGGTGACTTCTTGCTTTCCCACCTGCTTCATGCCGATCTTGATTTTAACCTGCTGTTCTGAGCAGGCAGAAAAAGCATCTGCCTGTAGTCAGCAGGGTCCTTCTTTAAATCGGAGCTTTGGAGTTGGAGTGGTGAGATTTGGGGAGTCGGCCAATTGCAGGCTGTGTAAAGAGGTTAGCATTTTGAGCCTGGAGGAAACACTCTTGTTCCTCCCGGTCTACAAGCAGTGCTGTAAATGCACTTACCTCATGCATCCGGCCCTTCTCGACTCCTTTTACCTGCAGGGTTTCTCGAGCCCTGGGAAACACGGCCTCCATGGTTTAGAAATAAAAATTCCGGTAAAATGGAGGCGCACAGTCCTTAAACACTTTTACTGACCGACCTGCCTCCTGCGAGCGGATTAATCGCTCAGCCCGCCTCCGTTAAAACCGGAAGTGGGCATGTTGGGGTCTGGTTTGAGATTTAAGTATTTTTTACTCCCCACCCATCTTTGGTGGTTAAAATTCCCTCCCAGAAGTCAGGGAAAGCGCTAAAACTATACTTAACCTTCATTAACAATGCTAGATGGTTCAGGATCTAGCTCAAATGTGGGGCCCACTTATACCCTTCCAGAGTCCAGTGTTCCTTATCTCACTGGTCATACCAGTCTTCAGTCTTCCACCAAACCTTTGAAAGCAGGGCCCGAGGAAACCCCTGCCTCCATCCCCTTTGGAGGAAAAAAAGAAAGACTTGCATTTATTTTAGCGCCTTTCACGATCACCGGATGTCCCAAAGCACTTTACAGCCAATGAAGTACTTTTGAAGTGTAGTAACTGTTGTAATGTAGGACTGGTGTTGTAAGGTAAGGGCAGACCGAGTCCAAACAGTATATTCTGGGACCTCGTCTATCTGGCTCCCAACCTATTTCTGTGCTCTTCTTGAACACTCCCACTGGAGTTGAGGTGGGAGCACGCCATAAGGCTCGAGTAATTTCAGCTCCAGAGTCCTAACACAATGTAAGCAGACATATCTGTCTTCTCATGCTGCTTTTGCTATCATAATGTGTTCAGCATGTTTGCCTGCAATATTGCGATTCAGGATCTGGGATCTTCCCAACTGACTTGTAAGGTATTCAGTGGAACATAGGAACAGGAGTAGGCCATTCAGCCCCTCGAGCCTGCTCAGCCATTCAATGAGATCATGGCTGATCTGCGACCTAACTCCATATACCCGCCTTTGGCTCATATCCCTTAATACCTTTGGTTAACAAAAAGCTATCAATCTCATTTAAAATTAACAATTGATCTAGCATCAATTGCCGTTTGTGGAAGAGTATTCCAAACTTCTACCACCCTTTGTGTGTAGAAGTGTTTCCTAATTTCACTCCTGAAAGGTCTGGCTCTAATTTTTAGACTATGCCCCTAGTCCTAGAATCCCCAACCAGCGGAAATAGTTTATCTCTATCTACCCTATCTGTTCCCTCATAATATCTTGAAAACTTCGATCAGATCACCTCTTAACTTTCTAAATTCTAGGGAATATGACCCTAATTGTGTAATCTCACCTCGTAACTTAACCCCTGACGTCCAGGTATCATTCTGGTAAACCTACGCTGCACTCCATCCAAGGCCAATATATCCTTCCTAAGGTGTGGTGCCCAGAACTGCTCACAGTACTCCAGGTGTGGTCTAACCAGGGCTTTGTATAGCAGCAGCATAACTTCTACCCACTTGTATTCTAGTCCTCTAGATATAAATGCCAGCATTCCATTAGCCTTTTTGATTATTTTCTGTACCTGTTCATAAAATGGTTACAGCACGGAAGAAGGCCATTCAGCCCATCGAGCCCGTGCCAAATGGCCTTCATGACATTTTAATGATCTGTGTACCTGGACCCGCAAGTCTCTTTGAACCTCCATTGCTTTTAGCCTTTCACCACCCTGTTCTATCCTTTTTAGGTCCAAAGTGGATGACCTCACATTTGCCTACATTGAGATCCATTTGCCACAGTTTTGCCCATTCACTTAATCTGTCGATATGCCTTTGTAATTGTATGCTTCCATCTACACTGCCTACAATGCCGCCTATCTATGTGTCATCAGTAAATTTGGATATATGACTTTCTATGCCATCATCTAAGTCGTTAATAAACACTGTGAATAGTTGAGGCCCCAACACAGATCCCTGCGGGACACCACTAGTCGCCTCCTGCCAATTTGAGTACCTACCCATTATCCCTAATGACTATCTCCTGCCGCTCAGCCAATTTCCTAACCAGGTCAATAATTTGCCCTCAATTCTGTGGGCTTCTACCTTTAGTTAACAGTCTAGTCTCACATGCAACAAGGTGACCAACTTGCAACTGAATCATCTAACTTTCCTTCTGGCACAGAACTTTGGCACAATTTTGTTGTAAAGAAAAATGCAAAATCTGTTTGCTATTTTTTAAAAAATATATAGAATTTACACATGTCCCCAAAAACAATCATTAAAAATGTAATAGCATATAAAGAGGTGCTTTAGGTGCCTATTTTATACTGATTTGACATATCAAAAGGGAAAGGAACAGATGGAATGATTAGCATGAGTTTTACACATAAGAATATAGAAGTGTTATGTGATTTTTTTTAAATACCCCTAATGGATGAGTTTTGCTTTTGGTTCCCTAGGTGATCGTGCCTGTGCCATCCTGGAATGTTGCAACTAAGGAACCCATAACAACTGATGAAAAAAAATTCTCCCTTGAAATTGCACTCATTTGTAAATATTCGCCATTTAAAACGGAGTTTGATGTGATGCAGCAGTTTAATAAAATTACAGGAGCAAGTGGTAAGAGTATTATATACAATAAAATAAATGGCTACTGAATTATTCTGCTAAGTTCATACAAGTCGTATAAATTACTGAATTGTTCACTGTTTTTCATACATATATAAAAGTTAACTCCTTCGAAGTTCATGATCTGAAACCAAACTGGGATCTTGCATTATTTCACAGGAGCAACCGAATACTCTGAAGTCTTACAGCAAAGAACTGTTTTCTTAAAATTATTATTTTTTTAAATTCTGAATGAATGGTAGTAGTTAAATCTTGGAGTATGTATTTGTGGCTTACGATTTGATGTGAACCCAGCAAAATTATTCTATTGTCTCATAATCCACTCCCACCACTCACGAAGCCCCTATGAAACGAAAATCTCATTGTCCATTACAGTAAAATAAACAAGTTTCAAAAACGATTCGGTTAGCTTCTCTCCTTAACCTTCTCTGCTCCAGTGAATACAGCCTTTTTCCAGTTTGATATATCTATATGTTTTCATCCTAATAAATTTCCATTGAACTTTTTACATGACTCCAGTATGGTTTCTGTTATGGGGTGCCCAAAACTGCACACTGTACACCGACTGCAGCCTAACTGATGTACAGATTAAACATCACCTCCTTGATTTTTATTGAATGCCACTTGCGTATGTATGACTCAGAATTAAAGTTGACCTTTAAATGTTTTTTCCATCTGCAGTCTAGCTTTTAAAGATCTGTGTATCTGCACATCTAACATCCTCTGTTCTTCCATTTCATTGAGAACTTTACTGCCCAGGGTATATTTCCACTCTGTTCTTTTTCCCAATGAGTGCTACTTCACATTTTTCTACATTGAACTGCTTTTGCTGCATATCTGTCCACTCCCCTAACATGTCTGTGGCAGCTCCTGCATTTTGCCCCTCAATTTGCTCACAATAAAATTCATTCTTTTTATTAATGTATTTTCTTAACAGGCACTTTGGTAATTATCTACAACTTAAAATTGAATGATGATGGAGAACCAGAACTGGATATTGAAACAGACCCTTCTGATATACTACTGACAGGAATGATGGCAAGTGGAATGTAAGTTATAAAATGGAAAACATAAATACTTAACTAGTTTGTCAACATTGAAATATTGTACTTGGATAGTGTGAGATCAGCAGCCAGTTCATAAATGCAGAATCATGGCTACCTGTGATTCTGCTACAGCGGACCCAGGATGGCTGGTAGTAGACAATAAGGTAGTAATTTAGTTGAGGTCTTCATTGTTTTCAACCAAAAAAGTGAAGGTTGCTGGGTTTGTCTGTCAGCTGAAGCATGAAAATCACTTGAATGTTATAAATATTTACTATTCTTTGCATCATATAGATTTTTTTTTTGGTATCAAGTGACCTATGAGCCTGAATTTTCCTCATTGTTGCTGCCGATTTCAGACAGTAGGCAGTACTGGAGGGGTGGTGGGTGGGGGCGGAATCAGTTGGGGAGCTGTTTTACCACTGGCAAGATTTTCCACTGGAGGTGACAGTAGATAATTGAATATGCCTGCCCCAAAATGGGTGGGTATATTCAAAGTAGGTGGTAATAATGTAGTGACAACCTATGTCACGTTTTCCATCATTATCAATTACAACAATGGACAATTATAAACTTATAATGCCAGTAGGTTACTAGCATCCAGAATTGCTAAGAGTGCTGATGGAGAGGCCCGAGGTAGGCAGTTAAGAAAGGCAGAGCAGCAATCAGTGCTAATTTGGAGACCCTCAATATCCATTATGTGATGAAGGCGCGCTCTCCTTTATGGCAGATATTTGAGGTTTAGGTGTACCCCTTATGATTCTAGCCACTGAACATAAGTTACTGTTTGAAACAATCTGTACAAGGTCTTAATTTACTTGTCGTCTTAATATATCACTGCTATAAGGTCATGGTGATTTGGCAGTATTAGTGAACAGACAGCTAATGATGGAGAATAGTGGTTGCAAAATTACGATGAGGCTAATGCTGAACATGCAAAATACATATGAACGTATCAGTTCTGAGATATGTCATGTTTTTTTCCTCAAAATGCAAGGGCAGGCCATTTAAGATTCTGCGTATTTGTATATATTTACAACACAGCAGAAATAAATCAATGCCCTTTTTAGTGGTTTCTTTGTAAGTAACCTACTGAAATGCACGATATTTTAAATAATGCTGAATTTCTACTTAATGGTGTTCTGCAATATTGTGATTGTAAAGATCAAAAATTATATCAACAATGCCATGTTTCAGCCAACCAGAACACTATTCCTTAAGAGCCTATGCTGCAATATTATACATTGACCCTCGCATGAAGATTTTTATCCAGGGACAGAAGGTTCACGCTAAACCCCTCTTCTTTTCCTTGTACAGACCTAGGTAAGAAAATAATTTACTTGTGACACAGTTTTAGAGCCCTTTTTAAAGTTCTGCTTACCTTTTGAAATCCTAAAGCTTAAGTATTTTTTCAAGGAGAAATTTGAGCCTTTTTGTTCCATAGCCAGTGAAGATGCTCCAATTTGCTGACCATTCAAAACATTCTTCCAGCCTCCAAGAAAAAAATAATTCTCACTGTTCAATTTCTAGTATGTTCCCCTTCGTTTCCTCAATTTTGTTTATGTATTAAGTTTCTATGTTTTGTATACCAGCTTAAACACACTCATTATTGCAAACATTTTATCAAAAATAAGATTTACATAATTTTCAGGAGATCTGTGTCCACGGTGAAGTTCAGAACGAGCTGGTGACATGAAGGTGGGAAGTATATTTGCTTGCCAAAAACGTATCACCGTGGCCTTCACTGGAACTAACAATCAATACAAATTAAGGGTAACTAACATTGTAAAAGTGACTTGATGTTTAATTGACATTCATTGTTATCTCTATAGGAAGTACACTTATATTTCCAAAGGGTTCAAAGTACGTGCTTCGAGAGAGGTAAAGGAGGCAGAACTTGCTGTTAAAATAGGTATGGATTAACACTTAATTGATTCTTTCAGGAATAATTCCATCAGTAAATATCATAGACTAGCTCCATTGATTTTAATGGGATCCCAAGACAGCCAAGTGGGGAAAATCACTACCAAATGAGTGACGTTGTTCACCAAACTTCATTTAATTTCAAGGTTAAATAACTGTGACCTATAAATAAACCATTCTTTGATTTATGATGTATTCTAATGAAAGATCAATTACATCCTTGTTGCTCCTAACTATACTTATTCCAATAGGTTAATCTTGGGTAACTTTTTTTTCCTCCCACTCTTCTGTGTTGAATGCAGTAACTTATGCTTGCATGTGTTTCCACCAGTAAAAGCTTTACAGTACTTCACCCAAGCACCCACTCTTGTGTATGAATCTAGAGAATGCATTAGCAGGCTGAACATTCATGAGGTTCGAGGGTAGGGAATAAGAGCTGAATCCAATTCTTTCCTAACCTGACATCCACATGTGCACACATTCTCAGCCAAACTGCTTAATATTGATCAAGAATGGGAGGCTGTGGCTAATTTTTCCCCTCCCTTGCCCAGGCTCAGCAGAAGTCAGGAATGGAAATTGGAACTTTCTGGTCCGTATAACATAATATCAAAACAATAAAAATTGATTATTAGAAATGTTTTGGATATTTGGCCAACTATAGAAGCATCTTAAACTTATTTTGAATTGATATTTGCAGCAGAAGAAAAGGTGCAGGAAGCAAAATTCAAAGTGAATGAGTTAGAAAAGACCTGTGACAACGACATGGAAGCACAGGTAAAGCAATAATTTTTAGATATAAATGTTCTTTGGAAAATAAAACTTTTGTCTATCACAGCAGCACTCCTATATTTGCACTTTCTAATTGACAACGCCGGAATTTGATTAGCGCTCTGAAGGTAGCGCCCCACTTTCCGATGTTAGCGCCCTAAGAGAAGTGTGCAGCGCTTGAATTAGCGCTCCACTTCCCTCCTTGGGGCGCTAAAACTAAATTTCGCGGTCACCAGCGCTAATTTTCACCGGGCGCTAAATTTAACGTCCAGGCAATGTTAGCGCCCCAAAATGGTTGATACCGAATTTTTCCCCCATAAAATTCTTAAGGGGCTTGACAGGGTTAATGCTGAGAAAATGTTTCCCCTGGCTGGGGAGTCTAGAACAAGGAGTCACAGTCTCAGAATAAGGGTTGGCCGTTTAGGACTGAGATGAGAACTTTTTTCACTCAAAGGGTTGTGAATCTTTGGAATTTTCTACCCTAGAGAGCTGTGGATGCTCAGTCATTGAGTATGTTCAAGACAGAGGTCGATAAATTTTTGGGAACTAAGATAATTAAGGATATGGGGATAGTGCGGGAAGGTGGAGTTGAGGTAGAAGATCAGCCATGATGTTATTATTATATATTATTTTGCTCTTTCAAAACTGAGATGAGGAGAAACTTCTTCACTCAGAGGGTAGTAGGCCTGTGGAATTTGCGGCCCCAGGAAGCTGTGGAAGCTACATCATTAAATAAATTTAAACCAGAAATAGACAGTTTCCTAGAAGTAAAGGGAATTAGGGGTTATGGGGAGCGGGCAGGAAATTGGACATGAGGCTGAGTTCGGATCGGTCGAGGCCCTGTGGGTGGCGGAGCGGGCCCAGGGGCTGAGTGGCCGGGTCCTGCTCCTACTTCTTGTGTTCTTTAGATTTGAGGTGAGGATCAGATCAGCCATGATCTTATTGAATGGCGGAGCAGGCTCGAAGGGCCGATTGGCCTACTCCTGCTCCTATTTCTTATGTTATGTTCTTATATTACATCGTCCCTTTGTACCTTTCTATATAAAAGGAAGATGCTGATTATATATTGACCATAGATTTCAATTGACTGTCTGATATGTCCCACACCAATTAAAATGCAAGAGGCAAAACATATGTTACACTAAGACGAGATAGAATGCCTTTGCCCTCCCACCTCTCGGATGATAAAATATCAAGAACATTTATCTGAAAGACAACAGATTCCAATCCTGGGCAGGATACGATTCTAGTTGTATTAGTGTGGTCTTTTCAGTTATATGCATGTCTGTGAAGCAGGATAAGTGCACAGTTGACTCACTAAGATTTAATTGAAATGTTGAGTTTTGAAGATAATCACACAATAGGAAAATTTGAATTCTGAACACATACAAATTGGATACTGTGTTGAGTTTTTGGTATTGAGCTTCCATACAGAAAAAGCACATATACAGAGTTGAATTATTTTGCATCCAATCTAAAAAAGAAAAATTCAGAAAGGGAGCCTTTGCAACATCAATAGCTTGCTAACAATGAAGATTATTTTTCTTTTGCTTCCTAACTGATTTAAAATGTTCCCTTTCCAGAATAGGTTTAAGCTTGCCAATGCTTATACCAAATTATCGGAGTCACAGAGAGATGTAGACAGAAAGAAGAAACTGTATCAAGAAAAGCTGAGGTAATAGTATTCTGTAATTTAGTTGTAAGTCCACTTTGCATATAATAAATTACTACCTAACATTCTTTGAATGCTGTGGAAAACTGCAACACAGTACTTCAGAGTTTATATAGTGTAAAATATGGACTTTTGAACATGCCTTGCACCATCATTTAGAACAGCATTGTTCTCCATTTTATGCTGAAAAAGTGCACCTAATTCCTTTTACTTAATTTAGATGTAGCAATGCAAAAACGATTCTATTAATTTATCCTTTGATATGTCAGTCAAACACCTGGATATGTTTGTTGTCAGAATTAGTCACATCCATGGGAGGAGATTTCCTCTATATACCGTGTGCAATGAAATCAGAACCCCATTTATAAAGAATGGGTTTCCAATGTCATTACACACAGAGGAAATCCTTCCCCCATGTGATGAATTGACATTTTTTTAAGGTAAGCATGCTATACCAAAGTAATTAAAGATGATTAGAAGCTGATTCATTTTAATAAAGGTTATTTTCGCAAATATTTTGCTAGTAAATAAAAAATATTGTAGTTTGTTGCACCTTTAACCTTTCCTATTTACTAGAGGGGGAAAAAAAAGCAGGAGTGCTCCTCCGTATCACACATTAAAACCGCAGGCCTCTGCCAGCCACCATTCACACCCACTCCAATCGGGACCTGGACACAATTGCAGTCACACTTAAATTGGCTTGAAAGGAATGTTCCATTGTATGTACTGTGATAATTGTGTATATATAACATTTTAAAACCGTAAAGAAGGAATATTTGTTTCTAGTCTCTGATAAAAATATTACAGGACCAGTGGCTATCTGTCAAAATATTCAGGTCTTCTCATATGAAATTTCGCTCTCTACTATTTTATGAGCCTGAATTTGCGATCGGAGGCTTCCCGCGGGCGGATGCCTCCGATCATCAAATTTTCTACACATTTACCTGGTGGTCCGGGAGATACGGAGGCTTGCGATCCTGGGCCTCTCCTGGTAGAAATTCATAGAGATCCACGTATCCCAGGGGCGCATGCGGTTCGCAAGCACCCCTGGGATCACGTGGGCTGGCCCAACCAATGGAAGAAGGGAATCCCCATTCATACTTTTGACAGTTCCGTACGTACAGAACTGTCCATAAGTATGAATGGGGATGACTTAAAATATACGAACACATGAACTAAATTTTTTTAAATTACATATATAAAATTAATTAAAATGGCATTTAATTAAATATTTTAAACAAAAATTTAATTTTTTGAATTTTTTTAAATATGTTTTAACAGGGCTAAAAATAAATTTTACCTTTATTGGACCGGGTTTTTAAAACACTTATGCTGGTAGAAGGATGTTGATGGTGGGGGATTTGGCGATGGTAATGCTGTTGAATGTCAAGGGGCGGTGGTTAGACTCTCGCTTGTTGGAGATAGTCATTGCCTGGCACGAATGTTACCTGCCACTTATCAGCCCAAGCCTGAATGTTGTCCAGGTCTTGTTGCATGCGGGCATGGACTGCTTCATTATCTGAGGAGTTGCGAATGGCACTGAACACTCTGCAGTCATCAGCGAACATCCCCATTTTTGACCTTATGATGGATGGAAGGTCATTAATGAAGCAGCTGAAGATGATTGGGCCTTGGACACTGCCCTGAGGAACTCCTGCAGTGATGTCCTGGGGCTGTGATGATTGACCTCCAAGCACCACAACCATCTTCCTTTGTGCTAGGTTTGACTCCAGCCAGTGGAGAGTTTTTGCCCCGATTCCCTTTGAATTCAGTTTTATTAGGGCTCCTTGATGCCACACTTGGTCAAATGCTGTTTTGATGTCAAGGGCAGTTACTCTCACCTCACCTCTGGAATTCAGCTCCTTTGTCCATGTTTGGACCAAGGCTGTAATGAGGTCTGGAGCCAAGAGGTCCTGGCGGAACCCAAATTGGGCATCAGTGAGCAGGTTATTAGTGAGTAAGTGCCGCTTGATAGCACTGTCGATGACACCTTCCATCACTTTGCTCATGATTGAAAGTAGACTGATGGAGCAGTAAATGGCCGGTTTGGATTTGTCCTGCTTTTTGTGGACAGGACATACCTGGACAGTTTTCCACATTGTCGGATAGATGCCAGTGTTGTAGCTGTACTGGAACAGCTTGGCTAGAGGTGTGGCTAGTTCCGGAGCACAAGTTGTCGGGGCCCATAGCCTTTACTGTATCCAGTGCGCTCAGCGGTACCTTGATATCATGTGGAGTGAATCGAATTGACTGAAGACTGACTTCTGTAATGGTGGGGACCTCGGGAGGAGGCCGATATGGATCATCCACTCGGCACTTCTGGCTGAAGATGGTTGCAAACGCTTCAGCCTTGTCTTTCGCACTCACGTGCTGGGCTCCACCATCATTGAGGATGGGGGTATTCATGGAGCCTCCTCCTTCCGTTAGTTGTTTAATGGTCCACCACCATTCACGACTGGATGTGGCAGGACTGCAGAGCTTTGATCTGATCCGTTGATTGTGGGATCGCTTAGCCCTGTCTATAGCATGCTGCTTCCACCTTTTAGCATGCATGTAGTCCTGTGTTGCAACTTCCCCAGGTTGGCACCTCATTTTTAGGTATGCCTGGTGCTGCTCCTGGCTCTCTTCTATTCTCCTTATTGAACCAAGGTTATTGCCCTGCCTTGATGGTAATGGTAGAGTGAGGGATATGCCGGGCCATGAGGTGGTGGAATACAATTCTGCTGCTGCTGATGGCCCACAGCGCCTCATGGATGCCCAGATTTGAGCTGCTCGATCTGTTCTGAATCTATCCCATTTAGCACGGTGGTAGTGCCACACAACCTGATGGAGGGTGTCCTCAGTGTGAAGACGGAACTTCGTCTCCACAATGACTTACAATAAAGATCTTCTGTAAGCTAATGAATTAGTAGCATTTTCTTATTCTCTAGTGGCAGCAAATGGGTATTACAGAACCTCAGTGTTTCACATAGGATTCGATGTTGTTTGGTTCAGTCATTGCACATTTTGTTCAAATTTTATTTACAGGAGTACATATTACTACATTGATTTTGTCGACATGTCTCTATAAGGCGCTGCACATTCACCGGGTCAGTTCACTGGCAGTGGCTCTGTGGATAATAGGTTCAGGAGGGAGCAGTTCCAACAACAACTTGCATTTATATAGCGCCTTTAACATAGTAAAACATCCCAAGGCGCTGCACAGGAGTATTATAAGACAAATATTTGACACCGAGCCACATAAGAAATTAGGACAGATGAATAGATAGGTTTTAAGGAGCGTCATAAAGGAGGAAAGAGAGGTAGTGAGGCCTAGGCAGCTGAAGGCACGGCCACCAATGGTTGAGCGATTATAATCAGGGATGCTCGAGGGCAGAATTTTTGAGGAACGCAGATATCCCTGGGGGTTGTGGAGCTGAAGGAGATTAGAGATGGGGAGGGACGAGGCCATGGAGGGATTTGAAAACAGGGATGAGAATTTCGAAATTGAGACGTTGCTTAACCCGGGAGCTTTTTGGTGTTGCCGTTTTTCGGGAGCCTTTTGGTGTTACCCTTTTTCAGGGATTCAAATAGAATGTTAACTTCTCGAACACCTGATAAAATATCTGTTCCCCTTTTGAGTAAAACAAAAATGCAAGTCTCTGTTTCAAATGAATGTGTTGACTTCTGTTACTCCTGTGTGCGCAAATTAGTTGCCACTTTGATCCTGAACTCCTCTGCCTCTATTCCCTTCTTTTTCTGCCATGTTTTCTGGCCTTGCTTCCACACTTCCCTACTGATTTTCCTTTGTCTACCTCTCATTCCTCACTTGCTAAACTCGCCACTATAGCCACGCTAAATTCATTTTCCTCTGCCACCCCAGACTCTCATCCTCCTGCACTTGCTTGCAGTCTCCCTAAGTTGATGCCACAAAGTAAACATCCTTTGCCACAGCTCTGCCTCAGTAGTTACCCTAAATGCATTATTCTTCTTCTTTCCCACTATTTTTCCCACTATTTTCCTCACTCAATCAGCTTATCTGGAGTTAATGATTTGACTTTTAAGATCCTTGGTCCCACCTTCAAATTCTTCCATGACCTTGCTTCTCCCTATCTCTGCGATCTTCTCCAGCTGTATGCCCCTAAATGTACATTCTGATTTTCAAACACCAGCTTATTTCTTGCCTCCCGCTTCACCATTAGCAGCTTCTCCCTCAACTTCTAAGTCCCTGTCCATTGGAATGCCCTTCCTCAGCATCAATACCTTACCACTCCTTTCCCTGTTTTCAAAAGCCTTCTGCAGAATTTTCTCTGCTACCATGATTTTGTGGCTTCTAACAATTATTTTCCTTTTGTCTCTCTTCCACTGCCCTGTACAGTGCCCCAGAATATCATCTTCTGTATTTGAAGAAAACCAATGCTCAGGTTTGGGTTCCGCCAGGGCCACTTGGCTCCAGACCTCATTACAGCCTTGGTCCAAACATAGATAAAAGAGCTGAATTCCAGAGGTGAGGTGAGAGTGACTACCCTTGGCATCAAGACAGCATTTGACCGAGTGTGGCATCAAGGAGCCCTAGTAAAATTGAAGTCAATAGGAATCGGGGGTAAACTCTCCACTGGCTGGAGTCATACCTGGCACAAATTAAGATGGTTGTGGTTGTTAGAGGCCAATAATTTCAGCCCCAGGACTTGCTGCAGGATTTCCTCAGGGTAGTCTCCTAGGCCCAACCATCTTTCGCTGCTTCATCAATGACCTTCCCTCCATCATAAGGTCAGAAGTTGGGATGTTCGCTGATGATTGCACAGTGTTCAGTTACATTCACAACTCCTCAGATAATGAAGCAGTCTGTACCCTCCAGCAGAAAGACCTGGACAACATTCAGGCTTGGGCTGATAAGTGGCAAGTAACATTTGCACCACATAATTGCCAGGCAATGAGCATCTCCAACAAGAGACCGTCTAACCACCTCCCCTTGACATTCAGTGGCATTACCATCATCAACTCCTCCACCATCAACCTCCTGGGGGTCACCATTGACCAGAAACATAACTGAATCAGCCACAAATACTGTGGCTACAAGAGCAGGTCAGAGGCTGGGTATTCTGCAGTGAGTGACTCACCATCTGACTCCCCAAAGCCTTGCCACCATCTACAAGGCACAAGTCAGGAGTGTGTTGGAATACTCTCCACTTGCCTGGATGAGTGCAGCTCCAACAACACTCAAGAAGCTCGACACTATCCAGGACAAAGCAGCCTGCTTGATTGGCACCACATTCACTCCCTCCACCACCGGCGTACCGTGGCTGCAGTGTGTACCATCTACAAGAGGCACTGCAGCAACTCGCCAAGGCTTCTTCGGCAGCACCTCCCAAACCCGTGACCACCTAGAAGGACAAGGGCAGCAGGCGCATGGGAACACCACCACCTCCAAGTTGCACACTATCCTGACTTGGAAATATATCGCCGTTCCTTCATCGTCACTGGGTCAAAATCCTGGAACTCCCTACCTAACAGCACTGTAGGCGTACCTTCACTCAGGGACTGCAACGGTTTAAGAAGGCGGCTCACTACCACCTTCTCGAGGGCAATTAGGGATGGGCAATAAATGCTGGCCTTGCCAGCGACGCCCACATCCTGTGAATGGCTAAAAAAAAATTAAAAACGCAACAGGACTGTAAGTTTTTCCCTACCTGCAACTTTTGCCTCTGCTGCATATCCTGTTCTCAGAAGATCCATTCTTCCGCTGCTCATGAGCTTCTTTATCTTCCGTCAATCCTGGGGTGCACATCTCAGTTGCTCTAA
Source organism: Squalus acanthias (assembly GCA_030390025.1). NCBI lineage: Eukaryota > Metazoa > Chordata > Chondrichthyes > Squaliformes > Squalidae > Squalus > Squalus acanthias. The sequence goes on from CM059429.1 coordinate 144,503,379, forward strand.
TCACTTGTACCCTTCCACGGTCCTTACGTCTGTTGTAATATTTTTGTCCATTTTGTTTATTTACATTTAATATCTTTGCTATTCATATTGTTCATCCATCTTGGTCCTTTCTTTATAAACCTGTTGTGTTGTCCTGGAGCCTTTGATTTTTTTTTATTGTATTCCCTATTATTTGGTAATTTACACGGTATTTTATTCAGGTTAGCAATTGTCTCTGCCACTTAGCTGCCTGTTTTCCCTCCTTCCTATTAAAAAGATACCTGTAGCCTTTAGGCATGTGGTGCTCACAAACAGATGCCTCAACATGTTGGAGTGCAAGTGTACTGTGCAATGCTTGAATACGGTTAAGTTAATGCTACAGAGTATGCTTTCCAATTGGGCATTCCTGGAAGTAATTCTGATTTTTGTGTCTAATATCTTAGAAGCACCAGTTTCCAAAAATGTCACTGATAATTTGAAGTTATATAAAGAGAATGCAAAAACTTAATTGGACTGGTAATTTGCTCAGACTTTGTGAGAACTTTATGTTGTGCAGTGACATATTAAAAAATATATATGTATGAAACATATAACATCTCATTTATAGAGCACTGAAAGACCCAAATAATCTGAGTTTTATTTTTGGAGTGAACATTGAGAAGAGAAACTTGGATGGAATGTTTATTTACAACAACAGTCGCCTAATCAAAATGTATAAGAGGATTGGACTACAGCTGAATCGCATGTTAAGGTATGTTGCAGTATTCTGTAAGAAAGTCTATTTCTCCCAGGATATCACCAGAGCTCTCCATTTTAACAAATATTTAAAATATTAAGAGAAGTGAAACAAAACTGATGCTAATAGTTCTTGGGCTAGAAATTCGGCTCCGTAGCGCCCGATTTATTTATTTGGTGCTATGGGTGCTGTTTTGTGAACAAAAATGGCGTACACGCACACTGCTGCGTGCCATGCCGGATGCTATCTTGGTGATGGCGTTAGTGTCGGCTCTGGGAGCGTGTGCCAGAAGTATGTAGAGTAGGCAGATTGTGAAGTCAAGATGCCATTTATATCCTCAACGCTGGAACTAATGCCCTGTGTTCACCGCGCACAGCTGAACATGCGTTCAGCAGCTGCAAAGACCCTCTACCAGTGATGTTTAAAGGTATCATCACCTACTTACGGATTATTTGCTGATTAACTACTACTGGCTCTGTGTAGGTTTGTGGAAGTGTTTGGAGTATTCTAGAGTTGTTTAAAGTTGGTGAGGTGACGGGGAGTGATGCTGCAAATGGAGAAGGCCTTGGTTCTGACTTCAAGGGTTCTGGTCAGACCACTTGCTCCCAGTCATGGGTGCTCTAGTTGTCATTCCCCTTGGCCTGCAGCATGACAGGGAGATGGAGCAGAGCCAGCAAAGAAGACGACAATAATAAAAACAGAAAATGCTGAAAATACTCAGCAGGTCAGGCAGCATCTGTGGAGAGAGAAACAGAGTTAGTGTTTCAGGTCGATGACTCTTCGTCAGAACTGGAAAAAGTTGTAGATGTAACAGATTTTTAAGCAAGTGCAGGGGCAGGGAAAGGGGGGGAGGGGAGGAGAGGAGAGGAAAGAACAAAAGGGAAGGTCTGTGATAGGGTGGAAGGCAGGACAGATTAACAGACAAACGGGATGATGGTGCAAAGCAAAAGGAGATGGTAATGGGACAAGTTAAGAAAAAAGATGAGTCTGGATGAGGTGTAAATGGGATTGGCAGAATCCTCAACAGCTGCCTCTTACACTGTTCTAACGAAGCTCAACGTAAGCTCGAGGAACAGCACCTCATATTTCGATTAGGCACTTTACAGCCTTCTGGACTCAACATCAAGTCCAACAATTTCAGACCAGAACCTCTGCCCCTATTTTTTGTCCACATGGCAGCTGTTAAGGATTTTGCCATTCCCATTTACACCTCAGCTAGACTCATCTTTTGTTTCTTAACTTGCAACCATACCTGCAGCCTCACACCAGGGCAAGGACAGCGCTGCCCCAGTGGCTGTGAAGGTGACCGTGGCCCTGAATTTCTTCGCATCTGGATCCTTCCAGGTTGGAGCAGGCGACATCTGTAACCTTTCGCAGTTCGCTGTCCACTGCTGCATAAGAGAGGTGGCAGATGCTCTTTATTCCAGGAGCGGGGACTTCATTGTCTTCACTCTGAAGCAGCTGGAACGTGCACGTGGCTTTGCCAGGATAGTGGGCCTCCCCATGGTGCAGGGCACTATCGACTGCACGCATGTGGCTTTGCAGGCACCGCATCTAAATGCTGAGATGTACCACAACCGCAAAGGTTATCACCCGCTGAATGCGCAGTTGGTGTGCGGCCATGCTCAGCACATCATGATGGTGAATGCCCGGTATCCTGGCAGCAGTCATGATGCTTTTATTTTGTGCCAGTCTGCTGTTACCTCAGTCTTTGAGCCACCAAGACAAATCAGAGGGTGGCTACTGGGCGACAAGGCTATCCACAACCTCGTCATGATGAGGGCACAGCCTTTGCCACCAGGCATGCTGTGACCAGCAGAGGAGGAGGAAGCGGAAGGGAAAAGGCAACCCAAGCAGCCCCTTTCTGCCCAGGCTGTCCATGATCGACTCATCAGAGTGCCATACCAGTGAACGCAACCACATTTTCCCCATTCAACAATAGTCCCACATCTTACCTTCCCTCTGTTACTGACCATCACAATGCCCTCTTTGCCGCCACAATGTTGAAATAAAAGCCACCACAAAAGAAAGATTCCAATCCAACTTTATATATCAATCCATCCAATATTTCATAAAAGTCAACTAATCACCCTTGTGCATTCCCTTAGTGCCTGTCTTGCGTGTGCCTTGGCCTGTCCTAGTGCTCCGACAAAGTGCTACCCCAATAGCTGCAGTATGGCTGGTGGAAGGTTGCTGACGTATCTTTAGTTTGGCCAACCAAGGCCCAACGGCTGTTTTTCTTCCATTACTGCTAATAACCATATAATGCTAAGTTAGGATTTTGACTTTGTTTAACAAAGTTGCTTGCTAAGATGCGTAAGTTAACCAGTGTGTTAGAATAGAGGACATCTTTGGGAATTTAATGATTCATTTCATGGTACAATAGTCTGATAATGAAATGAAATAATTAGTTTGCACAGCCAGCTGCACAAACATAAATAACTGATAACAAGCAGTTCCAACAATGGGGCCTCTGACTGGGGGAGTCTGAAGGTCAAGCCTAGTATATCCGAGTTGCTGACTCTAGCCTGAGAAGGACAGGGCCGAATGATATAAGGAGAAAAACAGTTCTCGGCATACTGTAAGACCATGATTGGTTAAGTACAGAACCCATGTGTAATGGCTATGAGGACCCCTGACAGGTGGGAGATAGAGAGGGATGGGTGGCGGTGCAAGGTAAGTTGGTGTGAGTAAGGATGTGCAGGAGTAGGGTAGGGAAGGCAGAGTGATGGGGATGTAATGAGTGGCACAGCAGGATGAGGTTGAGTGTGGCTTTACAGTAACGTTTCGTGATCTAATGAGATCATTGAAACCTTTGCGCCACTGCACCCAGGTCCTCCTGACCACATCCCTGCTTGTGCCCTCCTGTGCAATGTGCAGCCAAGCTGTTTTGGTCTCCTGGGGAGGTGTCTTCTGCCCATCGGAAGGGAAGAGGACCTCCCTGCATGCTCTGACTCCCTCCATAAACATATGGAGGGAGTCATGGGAGAACATGGGTGCAGCCCTCTGCCTCTGTGCAGTCATTGTCCGTGTTTGCAACACTTCAGTGCTGTAGAACACTGACGGCACAAATGTCAAAAGAAAGTTGGCCATGGTCCCTTTAAGGAAACCGGTTGATGACGCGTCATAAATGACATCACCAGACCCACTTCCTCTAATTGGCCCAGGAAATGCGCTGGGCGGGCTTATCAAGCCCTATTGACGTAAATTCATTTTAGACAGCGGGATGGAGCCAGCAGCGGGGCCGCGACCCGCCACCAACATCGCCTGCCCCGGACCCACCGAGGTGAGCAAAGTCTCGGCCTTTGTTGTTGCAGTGTTATGTAATGACTAAGTTGGACAGGCATTTTGAATTTCTTCTGTTTTTCAGTACTCTTATCTTGCATGTTGATCGTGCAGTAGAAGCTGTATTATGCTTGTCATTTACTTTGTATTTATTTTCTTAGGTCTTGTAGTGGTGTTGTGGGTATTGTTGATGTGCCCAGTGTAATGATGGAGCCCACTCATAATAAACAAGACTTTGCAGATGCTAAGGAATACCACAGTTTGCTTAGAGTTATGGGTCAGTTTCTGCTTCAGTACTGGAAGGACCTTGGCATTGGTAAGAAAAAATGCTATTTATTGTGAGTTATAAGATGGCCCAGCCCGTTCACATAAATGTGGACATGGATTTGAGCCACAAACTTGGATTATCGTAAAATTAACGTAAGTAAAATAACAGTAATTAAGAAAATAATGGCACTAAAGAGTGACAAATCCCCAGGACCAGATGGTTTCCATCCCAGGGTTTAAAGGAAGTAGGTGAGCACATTGCAGATGCCTTAACTTTAATCTTCCAAAGTTCTCTCGATTCAGGAACCGTTCCTTTAGATTGGAAAATTGCGCATGTCACTCAGCTGTTTAAGAATGGCGAGAGGGGGAAACCAGGGAATTATAGACCAGTTAGCCTAACATTTGTTGTCGGGAAATTACTGGAAGCTATAATTAAGGATAGGGTGACTGAACACCGAAAATTTTCAGTTGATCAGAGAGTCGGCATGGATTTGTGAAAGGTAGGTCATGCCTGACAAACCTGATTGAATTCTTTGAGGAGGTGACTAAAGCAGTGGACAGGGGCATTCACATGGATGTTATTTAAATAGACTTCCAGAAGGCATTTGATAAAGTCCCCCATAAGAGACTGTTAACTAATATAGAAGCCCATGGAATTGAAGGCAAATTATTGACCTGGTTAGGAAATGGTCTGAGTGGCTAAAAACAGTGGATGTCCAAAGAGACTTGGGGGTCCAGGTACATAGATCATTAAAATGTCATGAACAGGTACAGAGAATAATCAAAAAGGCTACTGGAATGCTGGCCTTTATATCTAGAGGACTAGAATACAAGGGGGTAGAAGTTATGCTGCAGCTATACAAAACCCTGGTTAGACCACACCTGGAGTACTGTGAGCAGTCCTGGGCACCACACCTTTAGGAAGGATATATTAGCCTTAGAGGGAGTGCAGCCAAAATTCCCTGGATTCTGGAGAGGTCCCAGCAGACTGGAAAACCGCAAATGTAACGCCCCTATTTAAGAAAGGAGGGAGACAGAAAGCAGGCAACTATCGACCAGTTAGCCTAACATCTGTCATTGGGAAAATACTGGAGTCCATCATAAAGGAAGTGGTAACAGGACATTTAGAAAATCATAATATAGTCAAGCAGAGTCAGCATGGTTTTATGAAAGGGAAATCATGTTTGACAAATTTGCTGGAGTTCTTTGAGGATGTAATGAGCAGGGTGGATAAAGGGGAACCAGTAGATGTCATGTATTTGGATTTCCAGAAGGCATTCGATAAGGTGCCACATAAAAGGCTACTACACAAGATAAGAGCTCACTGGGTTGGGGGTAATATATTAGCATGGCTAGAGGATTGGCTAACTAACAGAAAACAGAGAGTTGGGATAAATGGGTCATTTTCAGGTTGGCAAACTGTAACTAGTGGGGTGCCGCAGGGATCAGTGCTGGGGCCTCCACTATTTACAATCTATATTAATGACTTGAATGAAGGGATCGAATGTAATGTAGCCAAATTTGCTGCTGATACAAAGATAGGTGGGAAAGCAAATTGTGTGGAGGATGCAAACAATCTCCAAAGGGATATAGATAAGTTAAGTGAGTGGGCAAAAATCTGGCAGATGGAGTTTAATGTGGGAAAATGCAAGGTTATCCACTTTGGTAGGAAAAGTAAAAAAGCAAATTATTATTGAAATGGGGAGAGATTACAAAATGCTGAGGTACAGAGGGATCTGGGGGTCCTTGTACATGAATCACAAAAAGTTAGCATGCAGGTACAGCAAGTAATTAGGAAGGCAAATGGAGTGTTGGCCTTTATTGCAAAGGGAATGGAGTATAAAAGTAGAGAAGTCCTGTTACAACTGTACAGGGCGTTGGTGAGACCACACCTGGAGTACTGCGTATAGTTTTGGTCTCCTTATTTAAGGAAGGATATACTTGCATTGGAGTTCAGAAAAGGTTCACGAGGTTGATTCTGGAGATGAAGGGGTTGTCTTGTGAAGAAAGGTTGAGCAGGTTGGGCCTATACTCATTGGAGTTTAGAAGAATGAGAGGGGATCTTATTGAAACATATAAGATTCTGAAGGGGCTTGACAGGGTAGATGCAGAGAGGATGCTTCCCCTCGTGGGGGAATCTAGAACTAGGGGGCATAATTTCAGAATAAGGGGGCACCCTTTTAAATCGGAAATGAGGAGGAATTTCTTCTCTGAGGGTCGTGAATCTTTGGAATTCTCTTCCCCAGAGAGCTGTGGAGGCTGGGTCATTGAATATATTTAAGGCGAAGATAGACAGATTTTTGAAATGTAATGGAGTCAAGGATTATGGGGAGCTGGCAGGGAAGTGGAGTTGAGGCCAAGATCAGATCAGCCATGATCTTATTGAATGGCGGAGCAGGCTCGAGGGGCCAAATGACCTACTCCTGCTCCTACGTCTTATGTTCTAATGTGTCCGTAAACGGCAATTGATGCTAGATCAATTGTTAATTTTAAATCTGAGATTAATAGCTTTTTGTTAACCAAAGGTATTAAGGGATATGGGCCAAAGGCGGGTATATGGAGTTAGGTCGCAGATCAGCCATGATCTCATTGAATGGAGGAACAGGCTCGAGGGGCTCAATGGCCTACTCCTGTTCCTTTGTTCCTATCTAGTCCAAATACAAACTGGATCTTAATTGGGTGCAGTTGGTTTTCTGCCCACAGAACAAAACATTTTTGGTTTTGTAACATTTATGGTTGATGTCAATGCAGAGAGCAAAATCCAGCGGAGCAAGTGAGTATTTTTAGAAACATCTTCAAGTCACCAAGGTAGGACTATTCAGTAGATCCTTAACTACCACATCCACACCTGTTGGATTCCCCTAGTCCTCCAATCAGAGAGGAAGAGTTGAGGATTTGAAATTAACAGAAGGACATACAAAAAGTTTCACTCCTGTCTGAATTTATTGATACTGTATCAAGTAACTGGATTTATTAAACTGATTTTCACACACTATACAGTCAAACAGCCTAATAATGTGTGCAATAACATCTACATGCATTAACGCAGAAACAGTCAAAGGATTTTTTGGGGGTTGAATCCCTTTACAAATGTGATCTCAGGGAGAGTTACAGGTCTAAGTTGCTTATCCCTCTCATGATAACTAAGGGATGACTTCTCATTCCATAGTTATCATTGAGCACACGGAGCAATATGGTTTAAATTACCATAAATGTGCTATATAAATTGGCATAGTTTGGTGTTAAATTACAGCACATTTTCTATAGTATTTATTTATAGTAAATCAAATGTAAAAGCTTATTTTAGGTTAGAACTCTGACATGTTCATGTGCTTTCAGCCCAAATGGGAATTGTGAAATTCTGGAATGAGTTTGGATACCTGTCAACAAACTGGAATTTGTTGCCCTCAAATGCACTTCAGTATAAGAGGAGACGTGCTCTTGAGATTCAAGTTACAGTACAGTGTGGCAAGTACAATTTATTTGCTAAGCAAAATATACTAGAGAGCGATGCACTCACTCATGAAAATAATCCCCAAAACACTATTGAATTTTACCTGTGTGTAAAGTAAAAGCGTACCACTGTTCTAAAAAGAAAGGCAGGGCTGAATTTCCTGGGAGGTTATGGCAGGAAACTGGTATAACTGAGGTTGGTGTAGAAGTTTGGGACAGAACCCAGTTATGCTGGGCACAAGGGACATCTGAACATCTCTGGTTTTCCGAATTTTTAAGGGCCTCAGGAATTTAAATGGCTAGTTTCACCATTTGAAGTTGCAGAGCGATTGATTGTGTTACTGAAACGAGCATAATAGAGAACAGCATTTAACAACTTTGTAGCTTTTCCCCGGTATCGTCAGGGCCCAATTATATCGCGGCATTGTACCACAATGATTTCCTTCCCCTGTCCACATGAAGTGAGCATCCCAGAAAAACTGCCAATTGCTCTTGTGCACTCCCAAAATATTTAAATAACACTGACCCCAGGAAGTGCACTGAGGTCATGGGCAAAAACTATGGGAGGGTGGAAAACAGACTCTGCCACACTTCCACTGGCAGAAGAAATTTGGCCCCACTGTCTCTTCAGATTTTTTTGTTATGTGCTCATCGAGCTATAGAATGGAAGACTTGTTCCACTCTTTGCATCCTTATCGAGCACTCCCAAACTAGATATATCAGACTAGTATATTCTTTATGATCTGTGTTACTGTCGTGTACTGGGCTCGATTTTAAACTCAAATCTCCAATATGAAAGGGCATTGTTCAAGTCTATTGGTGTGGTCCAGTCCATCTTTTTCCATTCTCTCAAACAATCGCAGGAAGTGACCATTTTGTAAGCAACTGATTTGTTAGGGAAGAAAACACTGAGCTAAATCAAAGTTTTTTCTGACCCTGTACTCACCTCAGTTTACTTTTAAAGTGTGCGAAATTCCTTGAAATGCTAAAAGAAATTAAACTGTTATACAGTATCATCATAAAGCTCTTGTAACATCTGGGTATGTTGTTAAATTGTGAGAAAGCAATCGTTTTTCCTCATTTATCATTGTATAAATGCCGCATGAGTAATGCAGGATGCCAATTTGGAGAATGGCATTTTCATGCAACCCCTCCCCAAGAATCAGTGGATATTCTACAGATCAGGAAGGTACTAGATTCAATTCCTGATCTGTGCTGACTGGAGGGATGAAAATTGATCACTGTTACTGTTCTTGATCACTATCAGTGACCTTTGGGAAGTATGTATGTATAGACACTGAGACCAGGATCAGGCTTTGCTGTAATGGCCCGTTGTCAAGTAACTCACTGTCCAGGTTAGCATAAAAAATGAACACTTTGTTGAGGCTTTAGTGTACTGTCATCCATTGTGAATTAGCACCTACAAGAAAGGAGGGGTAAAGTAAGAAAAATTGAGAGAGATGTTTTTCTGTACACAATGTTAGGTGGAGTCCATGCGGGGTTGAGTTTAGGAGTCTGCACAGCCAATAGGGAGCTACATGCACTGATTGGCGAATCAGAAATTTGGGATTGCACTGCCCACAATTTTCTGACCATTAATGGTTTGTTTATATTTAATGTGGACTTGCTATATTTTACAACATCTATATTCTATAGCAGTAAATATTTTTTATTTTATGTTTCACTTGTATTAGACCTCTGTCTACTTTGGAGAACTCTACCATCCAACTTAGATGTAAATGACAGAGTATTGCCTGACATCTGGGTCTGCTCCATGAACCCAAATCCACAACAGAATAGGTAAGTTGGGGACATTTTATTAAAAGTATAGGATCCTTCATGAGTAAAAGCTCATTGCAGAATAAATGTTCCTTCTTGAGTGTGAAAGAATTACAGCATATTTATGACCGTGTTAACTAAGTAAAACAATGTCAGTATTGTGTCATCGAGTGAAATGTTCTGTTTATTACCTGAATTAATGGTGTTAACTTTTAAATGAGCTCAGAATAGAACCTCACAGATCAACTTTAATAATAGTTAAATATTTTTTTTTGAAATATCTAGGTTTTCTTTAGCTCAGCTTTTTGATCTGTATTGACACGTACTTAGAAGACAGGTAGCTTCTCTCTGGTCTCTTCAAATATCACTGCGACTGGGAAAGAGGCTCAAATTGATTAGCTTGCAGTTTCTCACTCGGTATATAGAATGACTTTAAGCAACACCCGTCCATTTTGAATTTAACTGCCTGGGGACGGGTTTCACACAATTCATGAAACCTGCCAGTTAAACCGAGGCGGGGACTGCTGCATCCAGGAGGTAAGTGGATTTCTACCTACCTCCTGAATCCAGGGTCCCTGCCTAACCCACGCCCTGCAATCGGAGACCCCCCCCACGAGGCCCCCCACTATGATGATGAGGCCGGCCCCGATCCTCTGCTTGCCTGTCGATCCCCGACCTCCCCGATCCCCTGCTAATCCTGCAAACCCCCCCGCCCCGCGATACTCTGTCCCCCCTCCCGATTGCCGACCATCCTCTCCCGATTCCTGACCCTGGACCGACCCCTCGCAACTGAGGCCTACTTGCCTGCAGCCAGCCAGCCTCTCAAGCTGGCTGGCTGTGAGTGGGAAACCGAGGCCTTACATTCAAATTAGGCCCTGCCGGCCTCCCGGGTTTCCCACCCGCCTCAGACACCCCCCCTGCCCCCAACTCTCCTTCCCAAAGAAAATTCCGACCATTGTCTTCAGTCCCTGCCACAAACTCTGTTCCCTAGCTACCGACTCTATCCCTCTCCCTGGTCATGGTCTGAGGCTAAACCAGACTGTTTGCAACCTTGGTGTCAGATTTGATCCTGAAGTGAGCTTCTGACCACATATCGCTCCATCACCAAGACCGCCTACTTCCACCTCCGTAACATCTCACGTCTCTGCCCCTGCCTCAGCTCGTCTGCTGCTGAAACCCCCATCCATGCCTTTGTTACCTCAAGACTTGACTCTTCCAACACTCTCCTGGCTGGCCTCCCATTTTCCACCCTCCATAAACTTGAGCTCATCGAAAACTCTGCTGCCTGTCTCCTAACTTGCAGCAAGTCCTGGTTACCCATCACCCTGTGCTCGCTGACCTACATTGGCTCCCAGTCCGGCAATGCCGTAATTTTAAAATTGTCATGTTTGTTTCAAAATCCCTCCATGGCCTCGCCCCTCCCTATCTCTGTAACCTCCTCCAGCCCTACAACTCTCCGAGATATCTACACTCCTCCAATTCTGGCCTCTTGCGCATCCCTGATTATAATCGCTCCACCATTGGCGGCCCTGCCTTCAGCTGCCTAGACCCTAAGCTCTGGAATTTTCCTCCCTAAACCTCTCCGCCTCTCTCTTCTCCTTAAAACCTACCTCTGACCCATCTGTGCTAATATCTCCTTATGTTTTTCGGTGCTAAATTTTGTTTGATAACGCTCCAGTGAAGTGCCTTGGGACGCTTTACTTTGTTAAAGGCGCTATATTAACAAGTTATTGTTCTGTAACTATGGCATGGCAACCTTTGTGTCTGCTCAACTTCAAATTAGGCTTACTCTGGGAAACTTTATGGTGGGTTTCCAGCAGTGTTTCTGCAGAAGTCTGGCCCCTTTTTAAAAAAAAAAACAAAACAGCAAATTCAGAAACAGCAAATTCTGTCAATGTGAAACTGTGCACTCATTGTGGAGCTCCATTTAAATTTAGTATACTGGCATCACTAACATCCAGTGTTGCTGCTGTGGTGGTTAATGACAGAAAATGTGATGTATGATGTGACTCCATCATTATTGCTTCATTATAATACACACGACTATTTGTGCAGGTGCTTCCAGTGTTTGAAAATGGCAGATGTATTGTGCAAAAACCTCCCCTTCATGCGTACTAAAAGAACCAGACTAGTATCTGCTGGCATATTTAGTAGTTTGTCAGTTAGATCTATAAGGGAGTGATTGGTAGAGGTTGTACGGAACTTGAGGTAAAAGAGGGGAGCAACAGGAAATCTGATGCAGCTAAACATGAGGAAGTCTATTTCAATCGAAGACTATGAGAACTGAGGTAGTGAGGGACTTGAGATGGCCAAATAGGAACCATTGAATGTGACACGGCACTTGAGGCTTCAGAGTAGAGAATATTGAAAATGGTGTGGTAGCTAGGATTGCATCTTGAGATTGTTAAATATCAAGAAGGATGTGAGATAACCAGTTTAAGAACTCTGGATTAGGGCTGAGCAGGAAACAAAGCCTAACGACGATGTCCCAACTGGCTGGGTTGGTTTGGTTAAACCACAACAGCTAAATATTTTTCTTAAAAGGTTTGTGGATCACTCCAAATCAATGTCCGGCACTTTGGAAATTTGACAGTAGTGATAACATCAACAGAAGCTTGAATGCAGCTCACCAACTGGCATACTAGGCGAGAATACTGTGTAGATGGGGGAACCCTAAAAAAGGAATTATATAATGTCACAATGGACATAAAGCTGAAAGACATTAACACGCCGTTAAAATAGTGAGCAGAGAAATTTCATAATGCGTTGAGTCCATGTACTAATATATTTTCACTTTGTAATTTTAAAGTCAGGGTCCACTTCATGTGTGTTTATGCTACATTTTTCACATTGAATTTATGTTTGAATAGAACAGTGTAAGCAGATTTTAATTGTGTTAGCCCATCGTTAATTTTATTTAGCTGCGATCTGCCAGAACAGCTACCCCATATTCCATTAGGAACTCTAACAAGGGAATCAGTATTATCTGATGAAAGGCAGGAACTACTGGAAAAATCAATCCGGCAGCATTGGGAAAAAGTGGCTTCCTTACAACTTCAGGCAAGTATTTCTACTAAAGCACTCCACGGTTTGAAGATGTTTCTTGTGTTAATCATTTGTACAGAACAAGCAGGAATTTTTTTTTTTTTGTGACCATTTCTACTCCTTTTTAAAGCCAAGCAGCTGAAAATAATAGAACAAAAGCAAAATACTGTGGATGCTGGAAATCTAAACTAAAAACAGAAAATGCTGGAAATACTCAGCAGGTCAGGCAGCATCTGTGGAGAGAGAAACAGAGTTAACGTTTCAGGTCTGACAGTTTTGGGTTCTGACGAAAGGTCATCGACTTGAAACGTTAACTCCGTTTCTCTCTCCACAGATGCTGCCAGAAAATAATAGAAATCAGATATCATACATCATAGCTAATGATATCTGTGTTAAATAATATTGAAGTGATCAGATTTTGGGATGTCTGTGATGTATATAATATAAGATAATATCAAGGGCTGTATTTCCCTCTGCAAAACACAACAGGATCTTTGTTTTTTTCTCTCCAAAATCGATGACGAGCTAACAAAGTTACTGGAATATGTGGTTTTAAAGAGCACGATTCCAGATAAAATGTTTTTTTTTTAAAAAAGCCAAGCTCAATCATGCTCTTGCCATCCGTCCAAACAGGTGCACTAAAAGGAGGGGTCAGTGGACAGCAATCAGGAGTGAGAGCTCTGGCTGATTTTCCTCCTCCGTCTTGGAAATCCGGGTGCTGGGGACTAACTGTAGTGATTCTATTACCACTGTTAAAACATCTTCCAGCTCTTCTCAGGCAGCTCATGGGCACTTAACCAGTATAAATATAAAAATATTCACTAATCCAACTGTGAAATGCACAATATTTCTGCTAAAAGGCTTGTGGCAATTGCAAAAGCCTTGATTTAGCTAAGAGGATTTTTCACGTGAGTATTTACTTCTGTCCGTGTTCAGCACAAATTCCCCGTTTAGACAACACTTTCAATACTCTCTAGTTTTCTAGTGGTTCAATGACTTGACAAGTCTGTACAGTGAGCAGCTGAACCATACAAACTAAGATCATCAAAGTTTCGGCACTGAGTTAGCTGATCTCCGCTCGGGTAGTATTAGGAGCACTTTAAGTTAGCCCTCAGCATCTGATTCGCAGTGAGAGGGAGGAAAATCAACCAGAGCTCGCTCTCCTGATTGCTGTCCACTGATCCCTCCTATTAGTGCACTTGTATGGACATGTAGTGGTTGGGCTTGGCTGCAATCCGTTCAGTTCAATCGCCTGCCAGCACCCATTGTAAAGTCTCACATTTTTTTTTAAAACTGCAAATGCTGGAAGTCCTAAATGAAAACAGAAAATGATTGGAAACACCCAGCAAGTCAGTCCCTTCTTTCTACAGATGCTGACTGACCTGCTGTGTGTTTTCAGCATTTGCTGCTTTTGTAAAGTCTCAAACTTGTTGGGCAAAGTGCCATAGGCCATCCAGGGCCCATAGAATTGTATCCCAGTAAGGAGCTGTTGCCATCAGAAGAAGGGAGTGAAGAAAATAGGTGATGAAAAAATACTGACAGAACTGATATTAGAAAAATTAAGTAAGTGTGCAAATGGGAAAATTAGTTGTAATTGATAATTTGGAGGGGCTTATAAGCAAATCCATAATAGATGTGTATTAAAAACACCTGAGCCAAATATTCACAATCCTGCTCTGTTGCCATAACTGGCAGAGTGGAAATTGTGAATTACCAGTGGGAGGAGACCCTAACCTCACCGGAGTTTCTGCGGTCAGGCCATTCACCTAAAATAGTGGGGCTCCTACACCAGTATGGGCATGTCCTGGGCACCTGCTAAAAAGGGGGAGCGGAAGATGTGGCAATGGATTGTTGTGCTCCGGATAAGCTGGCAGGACCGCCTAGAGAGATGTCAAGAAGGTGAAATTGACCTCCTTCATAACTGGGCTGATTTAAAGTATTTCTGACTCTGGCCTAGAAAACTCTTTAAGCTCCATTTCTGTCACTCCATTTGCCTGGACACTGGCATCTTGAAATCAATGGAAATTATGTTTATTTCTACGGCAGTGTCTATAACAGGTGGCATTTTATGCCCGGGCTGCAAGTTGAAAATCTGCCCCATTGATTTTAAAATCTACCTCTTCTTCTTCCATGGCCTCTGCCCACCCTTTCTCTGCAACATCCTCCAGCCTTATGTCCCTTTTGGTCCTGCAATTCTAACCTTTTGTGCATTCGCCCTCCCTTCACCCACCGTTGGTGGCTGAGCCTTCAATCACTGTGATCCTACTCTCTGGAAATCCCTTGCTAAGTTCCTCCACTTCTCTCCTTTTCTCCTCTTTTAAAAACCTTTTTGAAACCCAGCTATTCAACCAAGCTTTCTGTCACCTTTCCTGACTTTCACACCATCACTCATTGTCTGTTCCTTTATTTTATTTGTTCTCCTCCTCTGTAAAGTGCTTTGGGACATTTTCCATGTTAAAGGCACTAAATAAATGCATATTATTTTTTGTTGCTGCAGAGTTCTGTTTCCTACGGCTCATGTAGTCAGTGAATGCCTATGTTTTTTCATTGCCTTACAAGATGATTTAAAGTAAAATGTGTTTGATTTGCAGAAAACGTATCCAATCAAGCCTCTAACATACAAATTGCCATCTGACTTGAACAACATGTCTATTTCTAAGGTAATTCTAAATATGCGCACATCCTCAATGCAATATTTGTATACGTAGCTATAACAATTTCTTGCAAACTCACTTTAATACTAATATAGTGACGTGTAATACAGATTGAGGTTCAGTGAATCTTTGAGTCAAAATCTAAGGTAGTTAATATCATAGGATGGTGATGTATCACCTAAAACACATAACAGATTTTCTAGAAGTTGCGTCAAATGCTACGATAGGCCCCGATACCAATTTTTCACCCAAGCCTATTTCATCATTATTGCTGTAAAAGCTAGTATCGATTCCTTCTAGGTATAGAATGTAATGTGAATCTTTTTTTTTAGGACATTTTTGCATCAGAATCCAATCCATTCCCTTTACCTTCATCCACTCGAAAAAGACGAATTCCATCTTTTTATGCCCTACATTACAGAAGATCTTCAGAAAGTAATCCCTTGTCCAGGAACAAATACCCCAAATCATCAAGATATGGGAAAACAGTAAGAATCCAGGGGAAACCCAGGCCTGTTGCTGTTAGCGTGGAAAAACAATCCTGCACTTCAGTGCATTCTACTGTAGAAAACGCTATTAAGAAAACACTTATGGTAATGTAACTTTTACTCTGACGTCTAATTACAGGTGATCACAGGTTTCAGTGATATAATTTTGAACTTTAAAAATGTATACTGACAAAGATGTCTATAATCACCTTTGGGACGAACTTAAGATGGTCTAAGAAATCATGTTAAAGTCAGAATCATTAATATTCAGTGTTGGGTTGATATTAAATAGTAAATTTAGATATGTCTTTCTATACGTACTCTTTAAAACAGAGTTCAATGTATTCATTAGTAAAAAGCAGATATGGAGGTGGGGATTAGGGATAACATGATTCAACTGTTTAAAAATGTAACTTATATTATGAACTAGCAAAAAACAAGCAAAAAGAACCAAGGTACATGGTTCTCAGCTTGGAAAATCCTGAGATGGATGTGACTTAAGCTGTAACTTCTTCAAATTTAGAATGATTAACTTGTGGAACACACTTACTGTTAGCTGTTGAACTATTGATAGAGAATAAACAGGTTCCTGATTCAAAATGAAAATGAATATTGGATCCAGGTTTGGAAATAGAGCACAAAGAATATTAAAGACATTCAGGTTGGCCGAGACAAGGTTTTCTATAATTCCTATAAAATTTGAATTGTTACTCATCCATTTGGAATTAATTTCAATCGTTATTCCAAGGCTTCCCAGCCTAGAAAGAAACATGTGCAAGCCCTTCAGAAGGAACAAGTCAACACACTCAACTTTAAAGTTGAAATTCCGCAGAGAGAATTCGCAAAGGAGACAACAGAAGAAATAATTGCAGTAAGTATATTTTTCTTGAAGCATTAGTGAAACATTTCAAAAGTACTTTTTTTTTCTAATCTGCTTTCCTCATCTCACAACACCATTCACAGGCCCAGTTGAGTAAATATCTTGCTCCGAGGTTTCTATGAAACTATAGCGGGCACGCTGGAGACATAGAAGTTGCCGGCTTCCAATTTGGCACCTGGCACACTTCCATGAGAGATCTGACGCAGGAGATCATGACCCAAAATTTGTCCCTCCAATGTTGATTTTACACCCCAAAAAACAGGTGTAATGATGTTCAGTTTCCCCCCCCCCCCCCCCCCCCCATCCCCATGTTCTGTCATATGTCCTTTGGGCTTTACAACATCAATTTATCCACGATAGCAAAATACTGCGGATGCTGGAAATCTGAAATAACAACAGAAAACGCTGGAAAAACTCAGCAGGCCAGTCAGCATCCGTGGAGAGAGAAAGAGAGTTAACGTTTCAGGTCGATGACCTTTCGTCAGAACTGTGAAGAGCCGGAAATCAAATAGATTTAAGGCCAGAGTAAAACTGGGAAAAGGGGGAGGGGATAAAAGAACAAAGGGGGAGATGAAGAGACATTAAGAGATATGCAAGGTCAATTTATCCACATTTGGTGACGTGCTCTGTAGTTCCATGCCGTGGCCATCAGGTGGCATTGTGGAGGAGATTGGGTCTAAACAAAATTTAAAAAATACAAAAATTACTTCACAATAATATGATTACATTTATCCATTCAGTTCTCTCTTTTTCCTTTAATGCCTTAATTAAAATTTACTTGAAGGTCTCAGCCTGCCTCACTCCTGGGCTTTAACTGGATATTGTTAGGCCACAGTTGAGAGCTTTCACTCAACTCTGCATTTTTGACCATGCACAGTTTGCAAAATTTTCCAAAATACAATCTGTGCACCAGCTAGGCAGGAGAGTGTGTCGCTTCATCTGAGAATTTGAGCATTTCTGTGCTTTTTCCAAAAGACTTGGTAATAAAATGGAGATTGAATTTTGAAACCTTTTATTTCAGGCAAGTGATGAATTTATATAAATATCTTACAATTGTGAACCCACAGAAAAACAAAAGCAACACGTGTGAAAAGAAATAGCTGTTATGTGAGAGACAGTGGGAACATTAATAGCCCAATAATTTCAACAAGTAGAAAATGTTCTACTTAAATACTTGAGGGCAAGTAAATAAGTGGTTCAAAAGGGCCAACCACAGTTTAGGTCCCATTCTTCTAGGCCCCTTTCCAGTAACCGTCATGTTCCACAACCCTCTTCCAAGTCCTGCTCTCCCTGCTCAGACTCCCCCAGCCCATTTCTAGATCCCATGATCCGCTCTCAGTGTGCATAAACTTCTAGACCACATTCCCAATGCTCCCTAATCCAATAACGTCCCAGACCTTGAGAACCAGCTCCCCTAGGTCCCAGGATCCGACTTTCAGCGATCACAGACCTGTCCTAGTATTCCTAGAAACTCCCTCTCCAGTGTTCCTGGGAGCCCCTTTCCAGAACTCCCAGACCCTAGGAGCTCATCTCAAAATACTGCTAGACTGTGAGACACTATCCCAGTACTACCAGATCCCAGGACCACCCCAATGATGTTGTCAGTGTCTCTAGAAATACTACTTTGCATAATACTCCATTCTTCTAATACTTCTGGCTCACAGGAAGTATCACGAAGGAAGATCTGCTTGATATCGAAACAATGAGAAGAGTGGTCTATAAACGAATTACATTTAATAAATCCTCCTTCAACTTAACCAGCTGAACAGTGACAGGATTTTTACCTTGTTTTTATAATTTATTGTATTTACTTGCAGGTTCCAGTTAGTAATGTTTACAGTAAGGATCCTACATCATCAAACAGTAAGACAACTATTATGTTATGTATTTACTCTGTTATGAATCATCCTGATTTTTTTTGAATGCCTTATGCAGTTTGCATAACAAATATGGTTGGCTCTTGGAAGGTTACTCAGTTTGTGTAATATCACTTTTCTGAAACGAGAATGAGTGATATTAAAGAGTAAGCTTACTGCGGATAGGTATTTCTGAATAAAAAAATCTGTGTTCTGATAGCAACAACCAAGCACCAGGGTGGTATCCCTTTTAAGGAGGTATTTCAAGTGAATGACTAAATCATGGCACAATCTAGTAATTCTGACTTCTGCCTCCCTTCTTACCTGCTGAATAATTCTGAGTTTGATCCTAGAAAGTGAATAAATTGCCTAGTTTGTAATTCCTGATTGGGCTAGCTTCAATTGTTCTAATCAGGATCCTTTGTGAGCATCATGTGGATTTCAAGACGAGTTTGTGGGTAACTTGTGGGTTTCATCAGAGGGTTTGTGGGATACCCTGTGGGCTTTGGCAGGGTGGCTACAGGCACCTTTGAGATTTATGGGGGATTTGCAGGCACATTGGGAGTTTTCCGGGAAGTTTGCAGGAACCTTGGGAGTTTTGGGAGGGATTGGCAGTCATATTGGGGGTTTTAAGGTGGGAATTGTGGCACACTGGGTTTTCAGTGGGGTTTTTATGTGCAAACACCCTTTCGGTTGTTGAGTTTGTTTTTCAATGTAAGAGGAAAGGGTGGCTTGGACACCATGTGCCTGTTTTTCTAAAGTACTTTTATCATGCTGCTGGGAGAGGAAAATAGCTTGTTGTATCCTTTTTTATTATATGAAAATACTGAAATATTTTATTTTGTGCCATCTGCCCATGAAAGTTTATGGGCCCACCCTTTGATACATTACCCAATTGGCTATTCCTCAAGTGCTAGCAGGCTGTTCGATTGCTGCATTCCGCCCAACCCCCTTCCCTACCTCTCAATTTTCCTATTGTGATGGAGCAAACAGCACAGGAAATAGGGGAGAAAGAAAAAAAGAAAGACTTACATTTATATAGCGCCTTTCACGACCACCAGACGTCTCCAAGCACTTTACAGCCAATGAAGAGTGCTGTGGAGGCAAACAGGAGAGAAGTAAAAAGAAAATTGAGAAAGGAAAGGAAAAAAGTAGAGAGAATAATTAAGAGGTAAGAATGGAGATGAAGAAGGGGAGAGAAATGGGAGCAAAGGAGAGACGTGAATGGGAGCAAAGAAGGAGATGGGAGAAATGGGAGCAAAGAGAAAGATGAATAGCAGTGAAAAAGATGAAGAAAAAGAGTTGAAGGAAAGGAAAGAAAGAAAGAAACGAGTGACGGTGGAGGAGAAATGACGTGAAAGAGGAAGGGAAAGAGACAGTAACAGGAGTAAAGGAGGAGGGGTGAGAGAGGAACAAGAGTAAAGGAGGAGAGTGCCGGAGAAATACAGAAGTGAAGGAGTGAGAGGATTTTAAGTGAAGTGGGAGACCGAGAATGGAAAGGGGGAAGGAAAATCCTGATCTGCACTCGCAGTGGTCCTGTTGCACTACTTGGGACTGCTGTGCTACTTTTTTCCAACTCCTGCACATTGTGATTAATCACTATAAACTCATTCATTTGCAGGCGAATACATGACGCAAGCATTAGTAAAGAAAGAACCTTTGAAGGATGGAGATACTGTTGGGTTCATATATAAACCATGTTTCCGTTGGGAAGTAAAGGAAAATGTAATAGTTTCTTTTGGTAGTGAAAGGTGAGCTAACAGTCTTGTTTTTCAGTGAAATTAAATGGAACTGGAGATAGACATGGTTTCAGAAGCTTAGACATTTTATACACTCCACTCTAAGTATATATCTTTTATTTTAAAACCCATGTTTATTATTTGTACAATAAGTGAACTCAGTATTTTCTATGAATTAAATGAACTGGTATTTCCTTGCATCTAATGTCCCGTTCTCCCCCGCTCCCACCCCCGCCCTCACCCCCCATTCAATTGATGTGTGATGTCAAAGCGAAGGATCACAGGAAAAACTGGGATGATCTTACCTGGGTTTGTAAGAGTACGTTGTGCACAGTCATTGTCACAAAATGGTGGTTGAATTCTTTTTTAGTCTGTTTTCTTGTAAAGCATAATACAGAGAAACATGAAACCATGATTAATCATATAAATGAATACTTATTGAAGATTCAAATCTCACCATTTTGCTGACATCACATTGATAATTTTATTACGCAGATTTCAGAATGAAAATGTGCAGGACACCACTGCTGGTAGTTCACTCTCTGCTCCTTGCAGCATTGCAGAACATATGGATATTACAAAGCCTGATATCAGTAATGAAACAGTAGAAGGAATAGTAACCTGCTTTCGGTAGGTTTTCTTTCAATGTTCCAATATTTTAAATTGCTCAAGTTGCATGTCATAAATTAAATTTAAAGATGTGACAAGATTATTATATTTCATCTACATCAACAACTTGCATATATATAGCATCTTTAACAGAGAAAAACATTCCAAGTATCAGTGAGTTTTCTATCTCAATAGTGTCACCAAGAAAATGATACAATAATTCAGAACTTAGAAAGTTAAACGTTGAAAATCACACTACACAACTGGTAGCACTTTTATATCGTGTTGAAAAGCATTAAACTGCTCAACATCGCTTTGTTTGAATGGAGAACAGAAGAAATAAAAGCAGGAGTAGGCCATACGGCCCCTCGAGCCTGCTCTGCCATTCAATAAGATCATGGCTGATCTTCTACATCAACTCTACTTTCCTGCCCTATCCCCATATCCCTTGATTCCCTTAGTGCCCAAAAATCTAACGATCTCAATCTTGAATATATTTAATGACTAGGCATCCACAGCCCTCTGGTGTAGAGAATTCCAAAGATTCACAACCTTCTGAGTGAAGAAATTTCTCCTCATCTCGGTCCTAAATGTCTGACCCCTTATCCTGAAACTATGACCCCTAATGTTGCCTCTTTAATAAAGCATAGGTGTAGGATGATATAACTAACAAAGGATTTTTTTTTGATTGTTGTCAAGGAATCTCTTGAGTCATTTTATACCACCAAACTACCATATACCAAAGGAGAAACTTAATTGTATGGGAGCAGAAGAACTTGTTACTTTCCCCATGGTAAGTCTATTGTTAGCCATTTGCAGTATAACATATAACAGTGAAAGAGACCTTGTTACCATAATCACAGAATCCCCACAATGCAGATAGAGGCCATTTCGGCCCATCGAGCCTGCACCGACACATATCCCACCCTATCCCCGTAACCCCACGTATTTAATCCCCCTAACACTAAGGGTCAATTTATCATAGCCAAATCAACCTAACCCGCACATCTTTGGACTGTGGGAGGAAACCGGAGCACCCGGAGGAAACCCACGCAGACACGGGGAGAATGTGCAAACTCCACACAGACAGTCACCCGAGGCCGGATTCGAACCCGGGTCCCTGGCGTTGTGAGGCAACAGTGCTAACCACTATGCCACCGTGTTGCCCCTTAATCATTGTTAACCTTTACTGTATAATAGTAAAATGTTAGCTTCTCTAACCCTTTTTGTGCAGAATAAAAAAGACTACAGCCCAGAAAATCCGGGAACCAACGAGCCCAGCAATTAAGCCAAGATAGTGCCTACTGTGGAGATCTTTCTGGGGTCAAGGGAGATTGCCTAATTAGCCAACCATTAACAGATCCCCACACCACTCCAGGGTTCATCTAGTGCACTCATCATACTAGGAGTGTTGGAAAGCCCAGTGGAGAGTAACCGTCTTGGGTGGGAGGAGAAGCCAAGTTCCCCCTTCAGAAACAACTTTGTGGAGCTCCCAGCTGCCATCTTGGCAAGTGGACTAAATTGAGAAATACATTTTTTTTTTTTTAATTGGCTCCTCTTCAGGGGTCCAGGTTGAACCCCAGGTGGGCCTCACTTCAACCTCTGTCGCCAAGATGCACCTGGTCTGACAAGGCATACTTCTGCCGGCCATGTGCAAAGTCCCACTGAAAACCCAGGAAGCAGGAACTCCAGGGTTTGTTGTCCCTGGTCCTGCCCCCTCTTAAGTCCAAGTGATCATGTTTGGGATGTGTGGTGGCTCTGTTCCAATTATTTTAATTTTAGTTTTTATAATTAAAATAGAATGATAGTAGCCACTTTGTTTGTTAGGCATATTTCTCACAAAGCCTCAGAATTGAATGGTGAGTGGATATCTCTGAACAGATAGTCATTGGAGGCTGTCCTTTTAGAACACAGAATTTCCCTTCCTAATTTCTTTGATCCTGACCTCCCCCTTCCCCCAGTAGTGTTGTAGACCTTGCATTCTTAGGTTTATAAATTTTAAAATTCACAAACTTATAATTGTTTCCTCCTTCTTTAGCTAATCATTGTGTGCTTATTTTTATGTAGCATCACTACTTTATCCATTATGAGAAAAGTTTAAGGGAACGACTGCAATTTTCATCTGAAAATATGATCACAAGAGCTCAGGAAATGGAGCAGAAAATACAGCAGGCTGAGACAAAGCTGAAAAAAACTAAAGAGAAGTTGAAATTCTATCGAAAAGTCACTGTACAATTATTGAACAAGAGTCATAGTGTATGTAAATCCTGGTGTACTTCTATTTAACTGTTTTCCAACTAGTAGTAATTATGCCACCCTCCCTCTCTTTTTTTGAAAATATAGTTTATTTGGGGGGAAACAAGCTAAAACCTTCTTGACAACTGCTGAAGACACTTGCTTGTCCCTCTCCTGAGCAACTAACACCTGTTTTCCTACCAGAAAGTAGGAATTCTCCCACCCCCTGACCGTAGAGCTGCTCCATGCTGGAATGAAATAAGAAGCCTCACAGTTAAACCACAACCCCCCCCCCCCCCCCACCCATTACTGCAACAACAACTAAAACAACAACTTGCATTTATATAGCACCTTTAACGTAAGAAAACGTCCCAAGGCACTTCACAGGCGCGTTCTTGAACAAACTTTGACACTGAGCCTCATAAGGAGATATTAGGGCAGATGCTTGGTCAAAGATGTGGCTTTAAGGAGCATCTTAAAGGAGGAAAGAGAGGTTTAGGGAGGGAATTGCAGAGCTTGGGACCTTGGCAGCTAAAGGGGGGGGAGGGGTGAAGAGAGAAAGGAAGGGGTACCCGCACTTGTTTTCCCTGCTCTTGCATCTACTACTTGGCACAATGGTGCTGCCCTCTTACTAATTCCTTCCAAGGCAGACTGCAGGTGTACCTGGACTACTGCTTGGAGTACTTGTGCCAACCCAGCCATGAAACAGTAGCACAAATTCATTCACAGGAGGCAGAACCTTTAAATTAACACGAAGATCACAGACGTGCAAATCACAACTTCCGCCACACATAAATTAAATTAGAAAATACTTGTCCAGATGAAAATCCTGGCCTATTACATACAAAAAAAAATCTGGCTCTTCCATGGGGCCATAACTGTATCTACCTGCTTATGGCCCAAATTACTTCATAAACATCCTGGCCCTGGGCCCAATAGAGCACTTCCAAGAGTGCCCCCCCACGGTCTGTTCACTCCATTAGAATCACCAGGCAATTCAGTATTTCTTAAAGTGCAGCGCATCTCATTCTAATGAACTTTTGGTGCACTGCACTCACTGCCCACAAACAGTACCTGCCCAGGAAAATCAACTCTAATATGAACATAGTGGTTCAGGGGAACACTGTTTTAGGTGGTTGTCGAGATTGTTCCTTATCGTGACTAATAGTCGTCCAAAATACAAAGATAAAATTGACACACACACCACACTCTTTCAACCAATCCACCTATTCAAATTTACCTACACAAATCGTTGAAGATGGCAGGGCAGGTTCAGAAAGCGGTTAAAAAAACATACGGGATCCTGGGTTTTATAAATAGAGGCATTGGCCGCGATCTTACCTTAAGAGGCGAGTCGGGAGCGGGTTCCGATCCCGCCCCCAACAACGCCCGACGCACAGACGCTATTTTGCGTCAATTGGCCTTGTTAAGCCCGCCCTGCGGGCTTGCCAGCCAATTAAGAGAAAGCTGGTGTCAGATGATGTCAGTTAATTACGTGTCATCTGCTGGTTTTCTTAAAGGGGACACTTTGACAGATGATTTTTCAGTGTTTGACAGCATTGAGGTGCTGCAAACACTGACGATCACTGTACAAAGGTGAGCCCTTGCACCCAGGCTCTCCAGAGACTCTCTCCTTAGGATAAAACAGATGGCAGCTGCAGGAGAGGTTACAGAGCGATCTGTCACTGGTGACAGAGGTTCTCCCAATGAGCTGGGACTACACAAACACTTCAAACCTTATTACCTACCGAAAAGTCTAAATACATGAAAAATTATTTTCCCAGTATTTCCTTACCTCTGAAACTCACCAGTGTACCATTGGATCCTTCACACCACTTCTGCAGCTGTCATCAATGAAGAAACATTACAGTAGACTCACAACACGCCACACTTACTTACCTGGCGTGGAGTCCGGATGTCGGGAAGCCTGCAGTCGACCTGGCAAAATTGGAAAAAGCCACTTAACTGCCTGTTAACAAGCAGTTAAGTGGCTATAATCCTCTTCCCGCCGCCAGGAGTCGGGTCCCTGCGCAAATCAGGGACCTGACTCCCGGGAAGATTGATTGGAGATGGGTTGGAAGCGGGTTTGGGACCCGCTGCCAATCTTTTTGATTTTGCCAGCAGTCCCGCCTCCAAACCCGACCCCTGAGTGCTGGCAAAATCGAGCCCATAGAGTACAAAAGCAAGGAAGTTATGATGAACCTTTATAAAACACTGGTTCAGCCACAACTGGAGTATTGTGTCCAATTCTGGGCACTGCACTTTAGGAAGGATGTGAAGGCCTTAAAGAGGGTGCAGAAAAGATTTACAAGAATGGTTCCAAGGATGAGGAATTACAGTTACGTGGATAGACTGGAGAACCTTGGGTTGTTCTCCTCAGAGCATAGAAGATTGAGAGGAGATTTGATAGAGGTGTTCAAAATCATGGGTCTAGAAAGAGTAGATAGAGATAAACTGTTCCCATTGGCGGAAGGGTCGAGAATCCGAGGACACAGATTTAAGGTGATTGGCAGAAGATCCAAAGGTGACATGAGGGAAAACTTTTTTACGCAGCGAGTGGTTATGATCTGGAATGCACTGCCTGAAAGGGTGGTAGTGGCAGATTCAACAGTGGCTTTCAAAAGGGAATTGGATAAGTACCTGAAGGAAAAAAAATTGCAGGGCTATGGGGAAAGGGCAGGGGAGTGGGACTAGCTGAATTGCTCTTGCAGAGAGCCAGCACGGGCTCGATGGGTCGAATGGCCTCCTACTGTGTTGTAACGATTCTATGATTTGGCTTTGTGACCTGGCATAATTCACTTTTACCAGCCGGTGGAAAATTTACTTACTGAGGTCAAATATCTGTGGGCCCGGCACCCCAGTGTAAGTGCTAGGATACGCTCACCTGTGACCTTTGGGGTTGACCCCACTAATGTTTGCGAGGTCGGGGGAGGTGGCCAAATTAAATATCCTGGGCAGTCACCTGAACTGCCAGTGGAAATGACCTGGGTCATTTGGACACTCCATTCCTGCCATTTCTCAAACATATAATGTATTCAATATAAACATAAATCTATTGCATAATGAAGCATTATTGGTGCACATATATTATCACCAAATTTCAATGCTGTATAATTGAAAATGTATTCTTTTCATGCAATAATTTTTCTAATTTTCTTATTTTTCATCAGCCAATTACACTGCACACTGAAGATAACTGAATATTTGGAAGAGCTAGTTAAAACTTACGATGAGGATGCAAAGTCTTCAAATATGTTCAGTAATTAAAAACAACAGAAAAAGTTGCAAAAGTGGGTTCAGTCACCAGAGGCTAAATTATCATAGACTAACATTTAGGATTATTTCCTTCCATTTGCTAATTTTAGTGAAAAAATCAGTATTAAGCAGGAAGAAATGGAAGAAAGTAAATCCCTTAATGTTTCTATCAATAGTGTCATGCATTTTTTTAATTAGTTTTCTTTTTGTATAATAGAGAACCATAAAAATGACTGAAGAGCCTTTCTGGTCAGCTTTTACTTTTTTGAAGCTTATTTTTGATTCTTATTTGAATATTGATATGTGCTGTTAACATGTCAAAATATTTCAATTGCCGAAGTTTCTAATTGTGTAAATGTAAGACAACTTAGTGTTTGAAAGCTTTATATGAATCATGCTGAATGCTGGAATTCTCTTTCAGTCCATATTTATAGGCACCTGTAATTTTATTAACCAAGAATACTTGCAGCTTTTAAATGAGGTAACAAAATATGTTGATTCTGGCTTTATTGATAATTAAACAATTTATGTTGCAGATGATTGGCAACAGTGGACTACTCAGTGCACAGTTAAGAGTTCATAGTACTTGTATGTAACATTTTTTTTCAAATAATGTTCTAACAAAGGTTAAAAAGTAAAATTTCTGTCAAAATATAAAAGTGTACTATTTTCTTAGTTAAATAATCAAAACTAACAAACAGATGTTATATCTTACCAGATATGTATATACAGCTTGTTTATTAAATTTTCAAATATTGGTTGCCACATCAGTGGAGTGAATTTAAAAAAAGATTTATGATTCAACCTTTGTTGTCAAAATAAACCAGTGGTCTTTTTTGTTCATGCAAAATGTATAGCACTCAATGTAAAACATTCCTCCATAAATAGCACCACTTCAGAAGATTAGTTTGACAAGTTGGAACTACTTTTAAATGTATCCTACTTTGAATCCTCCTCCCTCCCCTTTTCTGGTCCACCATTGACAGCAGAACCTCATGACCCTATACTCGAATTAGTTTCCATGATCCTGATTCATCTATTCCTACCTTTTTAAAAGTCTCCTCAACTGCACCTTCAGTTACCTCCCTGCATTCTCATACACTCTGAGCATTTGTTTCAACATAGGCTGAATTTCAAGTACAATACTTGTAAATGAAGTCATTTAGGGTATATTAATTTTGTTTTTAGACTTTTATTTCACCAGTTTTTGTATTCTGAAAAAAAAATCAAAATTACAGCACTCTATGGCTGCATTTATTCATACTATGCAAACTACTTCGTGTGGAAAATTGCTTAAAATTGCATCAGAATCTTTCAACCTAATGTCAACAATCAAGTAGAATATTTTCAATTTCTCCCATTCTTAGACTTCTGTGAGCAAAGTAACTGCTGTTCCAAAAAGAGATTCAATAATATTTAAATGATTTCAAACATTAATACTTTACTAATCGCAATAGCAACTGCACAAAACTCGCAGGTGCACCTGGCGCAGAGAGGACAGAAAACTAGGGGCAGAAGTTAGATTTGAACTGGCCCCAGATTTGCCGTTGGGTCTCTGCTTGGAGAGCAGGAGACTTGTACTGTTACATGGCACAAGCCTCATTAGGCTCACTCGTAGTTGGGACTGTATCCTTGCTGCAATACAAATTCTAATGTTTTGCATCATTGGTGCAACATCATCACTGTGTGCCTATAAAGCTTGGGAGTATAGCACACTCCTGTAGGGGCACAATCACCAGAAGTACTGTTAAACTGTCCTGTCTGACCTTTTGAACAACTTGGGGGTGATTTTGCCAATGGGGAGCTTTTGGAGGCGGGATTCCCACTTGTCGGGTTTCAGTCCCGCGTCCATCGACTTCTGGCCAACCCACGCTATTTTCCCTTGATTGACCTTGTTAAGCCCGCCCAGCGGGCTTAGCAGGCCAATTAAGGGAAAGCTGGTTACAGAGAATGTCAACGTATGACGTTTCATCTGTCAAAAATTTTTGACAGATGAATTGTCATCGTTTGACAGCTCTGTGAAGCTGTCAAACCATAACATTCTCTGTAGTTTGATGAGGTCTTGAATTCAAGACCTCATCAAACCTCTTTTGCAGAAATGAGATGGTTGTTGTATTGGAGAATGCAATGGTCATCTCTACCGCGGAGGTGCGAGACCCTCCGCATACCCACCGACTGAAGCCTGCAGGAAGAAACAAAGGTAAGTACACTTTTTCTAACACTTACCACTTATCTCAGATACTCACCTCTCCACACTTGCGCACCCATCACTTACCTTCACAGCACACTTTTGCACCCCTCCGACCCCGCAGACCCACTACTCGCCTCGGTGACCCTGGCGGGGTTCGGAGCCTTCGGGAAGCCCGCACTTGTCTGGGCAAAATGGTGATAAGACTATTTTCTGCCTGTTAACTACCTGTTAACAGGCAGTTAAGTGGCTGTAATCCCTTCCCGCCTCCAAGGAGACGGGACCCGGCGCGGGATGGTTACCCGCCTCCTGGCAAGATGGCATCCACCCCCAAATTCTGCCATTTTTATAGCAGTCCTGCCTCCATACCCGTCTCCCCAGGGCTGGCAAGATCGCGCCCATTATTTTTGGGGCTCTTTTGCTTTCATTGCACTGCAGTTAAGTTCTCTGAAAGATTCTTTGAATTGGATCTTTAATGTGTATCCTTTGGTTTGAATTTGGGTTGCTTTGTGTGAGTGTTAGAAAGAGAAGAGGGACTTAAAGATAAGGAAGTATCGTATGTGAGTATAGAGCTGGTTGAGGCAAAAGTCTGGCCCCAATATTAACAGCCAGGAAGGGTGTGGGGAGGCCAAGATTGGCCAAAGAACTCAGCAAATCTCTGGGACATGGAGGCCCTGCCAAACTTAATGGCAGGACTTCATTAATATCTTGTTGCTCTGTTTCCTGCCTGGAAGCTGGTCAGACAGACAGCCTGGCTGGCAGGTGGGAGGGAGCGCTAGCAGCAGGAAGCCACAGCTGGGGACCCTTGGGGACAGTTCCCGGTACCAGGAAGGGAGCATCAGCTCCGGGCGACAATTGGGAGGGCTGAGGGGAGTATTGCGATCGTGAAGTGGGTGGGGAGGCTTACGATCAGGAGCGCTGGGGGGCGGTAACAGATAGGAAGGGGGGAGTTTATTAATCGGGGCTGAGGGATGTCGAAGGCTTCCTTGAGGGGCATGGCGGGGGAGCAGTGCTGAAAGAGCCATTTACCTTGGGGAGCCAGCAGCTCTGACCTCGGATCAGCTGCCAGGAATCCCGCAGGGCGGGTCTCCCCCTCACTATTAAATCTAAGTTGTGGCGCCGATGATGTCATCAGGCCATGACTTTGGTATGTTAATTAGGCCTCCGCCTACCTTTTGCGGGAGCCTCGTACATGGCCTGATTTCTGCACTTTAAAATTTAAAGGGACGAATAGGGTTGAGTTGCCCGATCATGATATTTTAAACCCACCCCGACAGGCGGGAGATGGTCCGGGGGCGGGAGGGGTTAAAATCAAGGCCTGTGTGTGTGTGAGGGTAATTGTAACTTGACTCGTGGGAAACTGATGTGATCAGATCAGCCGCCCATTTTATACATTCCCTAATTTTACTTTCCATTGAAGTCAGCTTAAAATTACCCATGTATGTATTGCAAGCATGCTGTTGCAGTAGTTACTTTGGTAAACTTCAGTGTTGAATTTTTTTCAATACTGAAGTTTACCAAGGGGAGGAGAGGGGGTGTGTGGGAGGGAGGGAGGAAGTGTTTGTTTATGATACTACGGCCATCATGGTGTGGGGCAGGCTTGATGGGCCAGCTGGTCTTTTCCTGCCTGTCAATTTTGTATATTCGTATGTTCCTTATTTGGGAGGATGGCTATTTTATTGCAGAAACTGCATTCAGTTGCTCATCAGCTACCTTTTGCCAGGCAGCCCTGACTGCAGCTTGCTGAAGAAGGTTCCCCTCATCTTTAAAAATGGCACACTTCCTTGCCTGTACTTCCCATTGTATGACTTCAATGGATCTCTTAGAAAAGGGAGCTGTCCTCCCTCCTCCTAAGAATTGGCAAACTTCTCGCTAATCTCAGCACAATACACAGCAAAATAAACAATTTACAGACAACAGAACGTACAACTTTAAGGTGCTGCACCAGCACATTTATGCTGCTGCCCAAGAAGTCTTCCACATCCATCTCCCAGCCTCTGCAACCCTAGCACATGATGCAAATCGCCCTGGAAGCCAACCAGACATATGTAAATGAGGAGACCTTGGAACATGTGGGGAAGTCACATCTGCAATAGAAACGTGAAATGCCCCAAATATGTCATGCTGTAGATGTGTGCACTGTTCCTGCTGGGCTGGCAGGGTTTAAAAGCTGAGCTGCTGTCTCCATACCAGATACAGCAAGTTGGTGTCTATGCGTTAGCACTTAACATCTGAGCCAAGCAATTTGAAGGTGGGAAT
The DNA here is from genome assembly GCA_030390025.1 of Squalus acanthias. Lineage (NCBI taxonomy): Eukaryota > Metazoa > Chordata > Chondrichthyes > Squaliformes > Squalidae > Squalus > Squalus acanthias. The sequence continues at coordinate 144,534,086 of CM059429.1, forward strand.
AAAACCAGAAAATGATGAATGAGTTACACACTTGAAATGTGGTTGATCTGTATCTTCTCTTTAGACCTGCTGTGTGTATTTTCAGTATTTGCTGTTTTAATTTTAATTTCCAGCATTTGCAATTTTCCTTACTTCGGAGGTGAGTGTTAGGGCAATACTTGTGGGGGAGTCCAAAACTAGGGGCTATGAAGATAAGATAGTCACTAAATCAATAAAGAATTCAGGAGATACCCAGATTGGTTAGAATGTGGAACTTGCTACCAGGTGGAGTAGTCAAGGCAAATAGCGTAGATGCCTTTAAGGGGAAGCTAGATAAGCACATGAGGGAGAAAGGAATGAAGGATATGCAGATAGGGTTAGATGAAGTAGGGGGCCAATTGGGCCTAATGGCCTGTTTCTATGCTGTAAATTCTATGTAATATCACTAAAATTCACTTTTGAATTTAATGACACTAGATACATAGCACTATTCCTTTTTTATATAAACCATGAAATCAATCCCCTACTGCTGCAGACAGTACAGAAGAGAACAAGTTCACTATATCAAAAGTTACTGCTCAATCCAAACTACAAATCCACACACTGAACCTCGCCTCACAAAATAGAACGGCTACAGTGCGCACGCGTGTTCGGCGAGAGCGCTCTGGACCAATGAAATGCACCACAGGCACTGTGACGATGATCTTTCCATTAGCAAATCAGAGACCGAGGCGCGGGGGGGCCTTCTGTTTGAAAGTGCGGGGCGGTTATCAGCTTCGGCTCGCCGAGCGGACTGGAGCCGCCATGGGGGAGCCGGATCTGGGGCACGGGTTGAAGCACAACAGCTGCAAGTTCATTGAGACGCTGGAGTGGATATTCCAGAAGGTAGAGAGAGGCTTGGTGCCGGGAGCGGGCGGCTTGGGCTTGTTGATTTGCAACCGGGCTCGGCCGGTGCCTGCACCAGTTTGTGAGCTTTAAACGGGCAGAACTTGGTGCCGCTGCGCAGCCCGGTGTGATATCCAGCAGGCGGGGAGGAATCTGCTCCTGACCGCTATCCCGTGTCCCTGCTGGAAATATGTGGATGTCGCATGAAGAATGGGATTGCCTTGATGCATTTTGGGAGGATGATACTATAAACTAAATGGTACCACTTTTAAAGGGGGTGCAGGAACAGAGAAACCTGGGGGTCTATGTACAGAAATCTTTGAAGGTGGCAGGGCAAGTTGATAACACTGTTAAAGCATACGGTAAGCTTTATAAATAGAGGCATAGTCTACAGAAGCAAGGAGGTTATGCTACACCTTCATAAAACACTGGTTAGGCCTCAGCTGGGGGAGTATTGTGTTCAATTCTGGGCACCGCACTTTAGGAAGGATGTCAAGGCCTTGGAGTGGGTGCAAAGGCGATTTACTAGAATCGTACCAGGGATGCAGGACTTCAGTTACGTGGAGAAGCTGGGATTGTTCTCCTTAGAAAGAAAGACTGACTTGCATTTATATAGTGCCTTTCACAGCCACCGGACGTCTCCAGGCGCTTTACAGCTAATGAAGTACTTTTGAAGTGGAGTCACTGTTGTAATGTGGGGAAACGCGGCAGCCAATTTGCGCACAGCAAGGTCCCACAAACAGCAATGTGATAATGTCCAGGTAATCTGTTTTTCGTGATGTTGATTGAGGGATAAGTATCGGCCAGGACACCGGGGATAACGCCCCTGCTCCTCTTCAAAATAGTGCCGTGGTTTTTTTTACGTCCACCTGAGAGAGCAGACGGGGCCTCGGTTTAATGTCTCATCTGAAAGACGATTAGAGCAGAGAAGGTTAATGGAAGATGTAATACAAGTGTTTAAAGTCATTAACGATTTTGATAGATTAAATAAGGAGAAACTGTTCCTGCTGGTAGGAGGGTTGGTATCCAGAGGACACAGATTTAAGGTAATTGGCAAAAGAACCAGTGGCAAGATGAGAATTTTTTTTATGCAGTGAGTGGTTGTGATCTGGAATGCACTGTCTGAAAGGGTGGTGGAAGAAACCTTTCAGACAGTGCATTCCAGATCACATCAACTCCGTGTATTTAAAAAAAAAGTGTTTCCTCATTTTCGGCTCTGGTTCTTTTGCCAATCAGCTTAAATCTGTGTCTTCTGGTTACTGACCTTTGTGCCACTGGAAACAGTTTCCCCTTATTTACTCTATCATGATTTGAACACCTCTCAAATTGTCCCTTAACCTTCTCTGCTCTAAGGAGAACAATCCCAGCTTCTCCAGTCTCTACATAACTGAAGTGCCTCGTCCCTGGTACCATTCTAGTAAATCTCTCTTCTCCAAGGCCTTGACATCCTTCCTAAATTGAACACAATACTCCAGCTGAGGCCTAACCAGTGTTTTATAAAGGTTTAGCATAACTTCCTTGCTTTTGTACTCTCTTCCTCAATTAATAAAGCCAAGGATCCCATATGCTTTTTTTTAACAGCCTTCTCAACTTGTCCTGCCACCTTCAAAGATTTGTGTACATACACCCCCGGGTCTCTCTGTTCCTGCACCCCTTTTAAAATTGTGCCATTGAGTTCATATTGCCTCTCATTCTTCCTGCCAAAATGTATCACTTGACACTTCTGTGTTAAATTTCATCTGCCATGTGTCTGACCATTCCACCAGTCTGTCTATGCCCTCCTGAAGTCTGTTACTATCCTCCTCATTGTTTACTGCATTTCTGAGTTTATATATAAAACCAGACTGTAGCTTCCAGAAGCTCTAACTATAATTTGTCCGTGACTACACAAACCACTCTGGGTACAGGTATAATGGCCCAGAAATTGGAGTTCGATGGTTGCCGCGGGGGTAAGGATCCCCCGCGATATCGCACTCCGCGCCTACCTTTATGGCTTTGGCCCACACGAACTTCAGTTCCTGGGCCTCTCCCTGGTGCCAGCGCGCAGTGTGTGCGTGTCCCAGAGGCGCAGTTAGTTCGATGCTACCTCTGGGATCACGTGGGCCAGTTAGAGCCAATGGCAGCACACCATCTTTCATTCATAGTTTTGACAGCAAGAGCTGCCAAAGCTATGAATACAACAAGCCCCCAAAAGAACAGCTAAACCTCAATCAAATAAAATAAAAAAGCCATCACATTAATAAAATAACTATAGTTAAATAAATTAACCACTTTAAACAAAATTAATTTTGAAATTCTTTTTAAAAGTTATAAAAATAAACTTATCTTCTTAAAGTCTCTAAAAAAAAATAAACCTGTTGAAAAAAAATTTAAATAATACTTAATTAACTACTTACCTTGTTAAAAGGGGGTCTTACGCCTGCTTTCTTTGTGTAAAATCTTCAACGCTTACCTGCGCGTTCAAACCTGAAAAAAAACTAAGTGCGCTGCGTGCGCACAACCTGTAGCGCGCACGCGGTTCACTTAGGAACCGCCCCCTTCGCAATACCCGAAGTGCCGGTTTCCCGCGCATGCGCAGTGTATGCAGGAAACCAGCACTTCGGGACCTAATACGCGAGAGTACACAGTGCGTAATCTCCCGTATTAGGTCTAATTTTCGGGCCATTGTGTTTTAGTAAAACAGGTTTATTAAGCATTAAACATCCAGTACAAAGAAGTAATACTTAACAAGGAGATAGTCACAGTCTTGTTCGTTTGTGGCGCGGTCTCTTTATTCTCTTGCTGTTTTCTCTTGACTGAAGCTCACTTCTCTGGTTTCTTGCTGTGTTCTGTCGACTGAAGCTCCTTCAACTCTGATTACTTGGTTCGCGCTGCCTTCAGTGTTCAGTATCTGTATCTTTATACACTTTCCCTCCCTTTTGCCTACGTGACTGCAACCAGCTATCTGACACCTGGTACAAGTTTTATGACCTTGTTGATCCCACTCGGCCTCGCTTTGTGCATATCAAAGTGCCCTTTATCTTTAGATATTCTCTTTTCAAAGACCATTTCCCAAGATGTTGTCTAAACAGTCTGTCCATTTTATAGTGGTATCACTGACCCTTATCTCTTTTCCGTCACATTACTGAATACCAGTCCCTGACAGTCTCCATAAACTTAGCACTACATTCCATTACTTCAGTAATTGAAAACAGAGCGCGTTTCAGTCAGATTGGCATAATTTCCCATCCTGCTTCTCTCTCAGCCATTTGCCATTTTATACAGGCTTTTAACATACAATTTCACATATTATAGTTATACAAAAATGTTTTACTAAATCATACAAATACACCCTATCCTACAAGACTGACACACACTTTGAGTTAATATATGTATATATAGTTGCAGTGTGATATTCATGCTTTGAGAAATATGGTGTCAAGATGTCAATTATTTGAAAAAGTATCAGCACTGTGATAGCATTTTTCTACTAAAATAAAAATATTTAGATTGCAATTAAGTAATTTTTTTCAAACGTATGTTTTTGCATTTATCAAATAGCAAATGATACAACCTTTATATATAGTTTAACCCAACTGGATAGTCAAATGATGTAATCTTTTTGGCTTTCTATAGTACAGTCAACCATTTGAAGATGACCTGGTTATTAATCTTGAGGATATGACCTATGATACTCCATCAGGTAAGACTAAATAACTCATTACAAATAATATCATCTAAGCAAAGTCACAGGTCTGAGGTATGCACCTATTCTTTTGAATCTTTTGGATTATAAGCTTCAACAACTCTTGGACACCAACGCCCCTCCGGAACCACCTTCCCCTTCACTTTCCTCTGACCCCATCCCTTCTTCCAATCTCACCCCCTGCTGTGTTTTCACTATCCCCTCTGACCCCAAATGATTAATTCTCAGCAAAGGCCTGAGCTTCATCCCCTTGCGCCCCCACCACAATGAATTTCGAGCTCGGCACGACGCTGAGCTCTTTTTCTGTCGCCTTCATCTCCGTGCCCACTTCTTTGGCCAGGAGTCTTCCCCCCGCACAGCTGACCCTTTCTCCTGTTTTC